>CAWUFW010007236.1:0-600000 GCA_963921515.1 Calotriton arnoldi | reverse complement strand
TTGCGTCCATGGAAGAGTGGGTGGAGAGGGCATTCGCATGGAGAAAATGGTGATTGAAGAGAAGGATAAATCAATGTATTTAAAGAAGTAAGGAAGGATAGATTGTTAGACCTGATACTCTTCAGGTAGTGTTTCCCTAAAACCTTTTGCTTTTTCCTCCTGGGTGTTGCTGATTCTCTTGTTGTGACCTTAGGGCTCTGGGCACATTCCCACTGTAATGGAGTGTGACAGTGTGCGCACACTTCCTACACATTAGGAAGTGTTGCTTACCTGATGTGTCTTGCCCGCCATTGCAATCAGATGTATGTGCACTGGCACCTATGGTGGCTTAAACATGAGTCCAGCCTGCTAATGCAGGTTGGTGTGTGTGCAATTGCACTTATGCTCAGGCTCACTTTGCTCAATCACAAGCCCATCCTGAAGGGACCTTTCACTACCACTAGAGCACCCCTAGGGTAAGTCATGAGGGGTGAAACATGTGTTAGGTGGAAGGCAGGGCAGGTACACATGTGTGTACCCTGCACAGGTAATGAAGAATACTCGTGTGTTTTCACTACCAAGAGGTTTGGTGGAAATGACTTCAAGCTGCAATAGTGGATTGCAGTAGAGCAGCATCATGTTTCCTCTCAGTGGATTTGCAATGACCAACCCTTTCCTGTGCTAAAGGTGGTTTTGGCATTACTAGCTTAGAAATGCCAATTCTACAAAGTGGGCATTTCTCTGCTCTCAAACTCTTTGTGTGCCTTTTAGTTTGACTACATCCCACACTGAAGACTGGAGGAGCACAGCTGTGAATTTCCCAGCAACAGTTATAAACTTTGGGCATGCAACTGGAATAACAGACCTCTGCCATTTGAGGGCCTAGCTGGATAGATTGGAAGGGGAGGATTTTACACTTGGCATCTGGAGCCAGATCATGGCCTCACTAAAGATTAAGATCTGCATTCCACTACCTCATGGCAAATATAACTGAAATTGAGGGGATACCGCTGTGGCTCAAAGGGAGACCCTCTGAACCACCCCCAAATTCAAAGGCACATGACAGTATAACTACTGGTGCCATACTTCGGCAGGGTAGAGATACACTTGTGGGGGTGTGGGACCGAAGAACCAGGAGCTACATGTTGCACACTGCCAGAGGAATCTGTTGTTCACAAGGAGGATTACTGCCATTGAATTGACTGTGTCCCTTTCCTGAATAGTGGCTGGCCTGGGCTGACTACCTTCTGCTGTGTGACACCCTGTAGTGTGCTCTCCAAGGGCTTGTTGCCTTGCCCCCTGTTCTCTTGTGGAGGTCTCAGGGACTTCAAAGACCTCCCACAAGGTACTCACACCATCTACTTGTGACACCTGGAGAATGGTGCCCTCTTAAGTTCCCGCATTTTCTGCTGGATCCCAACTGGTAGCGCGGCATGAGCGTAGAACTAAGAATTGTGGCTGGAGACGGGGTTGTCTAGTGTGGAGCCCCAAAATCAATGCCTGCATCAAAGGAGTGTGGCCCCTGAATCGTGGGGGCTTCAACGCACACAAGCATGTTGTTGGGGGTGAGCAGATTCACTTGTTGTGGATCCTGCGTGGCTCACTTCATCGATCGTGCCGCATCTCTCTCTTGCGACACGCCGTCTGCATGCTCATTGGGTACGGACACTGCATGCTCATTAGGTATGGTGTCCTATTCACAGGTTGAGACCCTCAGAGATGAGTGTGTAGCCGTATGAGTGCCTCATTATTCCTCGTTTAGCACTGCTGAACTTGTGCCTGTGTGTGTCAACAGAATTCTCTGGTGCGACCAGTATCAATGCGCACCAGGTGTTGTGCCTCATTTCCAGGGAGGTACAGAATTTGCAACTCTTCATTGTGTGTGACCGGAACTGTCTGTTGCGACTCGGAGCAACACACACCAGATGTTGTGCCTCATTTCCAGGGAGGTACTAAGCTTGCAACTCTTCATTGTGTGAGACCGAAATTGTCTGGTGGAACTCATACTACCGTGCACCAGACATTGTGCCTGGATTACCTGGGTGCTGCTCTGTTCGACGTGTGCCTGACAGGGTGCCTCTTTCTTCCGAGAGGCCCCTCCTGCTACATTCCCCATTCATCAATGGATTCTTTTTGGGCGCTAAGGGCGGCAGACAAACTGCCCTTGCCTCACCCAGGCCCCGACAACATTGTGCTGCCAGGGATTGGGCCTAGGTATTGAGAGTGACTGTGGGGGTTGAAGGGATGATTCTGAGATCAATCAGAAGCAGATTAAGAGACTGTGCGACCCCCCCCCCACTCTCTGTGCTTCACAGAACTGGGCTGGTGCCGGAAGACACCTCGTGGAACCCTTTTGAGTGATGGACTATTGCCCTGGCACGCTTCTGCTCTGCATCCTATGGGTGAACTTCATGAGTGGTGGCCAAACCCCCATTTGCCTACTGCTTCCTAATTAGTCCTGGTACTTACCCCCACCTTCTTCCCTGGGACCCTGACTAAGTGTGACTTTGGCCGCGTGCCATCTAGTATCCAGGGGGAGGGCTGGTTATCTCCAATCAGTGTGCATAGGGTAATCGGGATGAGTTGGAGGGTGGAGGGAGGCTTGGGATACGGGGTCTGCAGTGTGCCATCAATTGATCTGCCGGGTATCAGTTGCACCGCATTATGGTGCTGTGTGCGCATGTGAGCGAGTGCGTTCTGTACAGACCTGCCTGATATCCGTTGCACTGCGTTTCAATGGTGAGTGTGTGTGTATGTGGGAGTGACAGTCTGCAAAGCCGGTGATAAACAACATTTGTTGCCAGAGGAACACTGAGTTTGACATTGGTTTTACCTATGCTGCCTGGGCCCTCAGTGTTGCTTAAAAGTGTTATAATTCTTTGTATGTACATATTTCTTATATCGAAGTGATCTGGGGTGCACCCTGTAACTGTGTGGTATTGGACTATAAGAATTGTCAGGCTAGGCCTATGTTTGACAACACGTTGCACAGCATAAGGGTGCTGTGATCTTTCCAAAGTGTGCACACTACTGATGTCATTTTAACACGGTTGGGCCTAGTATTGTTAGTAATATTTTCAAGTGTGATTTATGCCTAGTAGAAATACATGATGTTCTTGTGTTAAATACAAACGTTATTTACATACATCACGTATGAAGTCTCTTTTGTGAAACTCAGTGTATTTATTGTGAGTGAGTGCTGTGCCAATGCTTTACACATTGCCTCTGTGATAAGCCTAACTGCTCAGTGCCAAGCTACCCAAGGATGAGCGCAGGTTATACAGTGAGTCTCATCACCTGCCTGTGATGGGAGTGGTTAAATCTGCCTGGCTAGGGAATCGCCTTAGCCTAGCAGAAAGTGCCAGTTCCAACATAGATGGATGGATGTAGAGTGTGATGAATGATGGATACTCAGGGGAAAGGAAGGAAAGACAGTCAATGCATGGATGGAGAGAAAGGTTGTTGGATGGGTGATTAATGGATCTAAGAAATGGATGTATGGATGACAAGGACAGAAAGATGGATGGATGGATGGATGGATGGATGGATGGATGGATGAAAGGAAACTAGGAGGAAAGCAAGATTGAAAAAAGAAATAACAGTCAAGAGAATGATGGAAGGGAAGAAGATAATATAAAAAGAATGAGCTGTTAATGTTGTAAGAGCACATGTGACATTTCATCTGCCACATGGAGTGTTTGTACCGGTCAACACTTTACTTTCCTCCTCCATTGCAAGTTCAAGGTAAAGGAGTTGGCAAGAGCTTTATATTCCCTGCCCTTAAGGTTCCACTCTATGACTGTGGGGGCTCAGGCTCCACCAAGGGAGGTGTCATGGCTTGCAGGGCTGAACTTGAGGATGGTGCTGCTCCGTGAAAGGGCTTGCCCCATCCTGGGCCCTCCCAGAGCTGGTCCTGCCTACTGCCAAGGTGGGTGTCTACTGCCTAAGACAGCTATATATGGCAGGAAGGGGAAACAAAGCAAGCATGCCCCTCCCAAAGGGAGCAGCCGATCAGATAGACAGTAAATCTCTCTTCCTCTCTGACTTAATTAGGTGGGTGTAGTTGGGCTCGA
The DNA here is from genome assembly GCA_963921515.1 of Calotriton arnoldi. NCBI lineage: Eukaryota > Metazoa > Chordata > Amphibia > Caudata > Salamandridae > Calotriton > Calotriton arnoldi. The sequence goes on along the minus strand of CAWUFW010007236.1, from coordinate 595,948 downwards.
GGTCCAGCACTACTACTATGCTCTACAGGAGCATAAATAAAAAGATGCTAAATCGCCAATGTAATGCAAGAACTCTACACAGTACATGCACTGCAATAGAAGCAATAAAAGGCGACTTGAAGCACCTCATCTAGCAATAAAGTGCCTGGATCCTTATGCAGAACAAATAGTACTGCGATGTGATCCAAAATGTGAATAGTACTTTCTTCGACGAAGAAAACAATGAATGACACAAAGATCTGTAATAGATACCATTTATTGGGTAGGGTGAGCAGTATTACTATGCTGCACAGCCCAAGGTGGCCGCTTAAGTTCAACTGAAGATGCTAACGGTGGGCACATCCCTACCTGCAACCCTGTCACTGATTAGCTAATAAAATAAAATAATGAGCGCTCCAATATGTATTTCTATGTGAATGGCTTCTCTTACGGTGATGAAAAAGGAGGCACAGTTTACAGAGAGCAGAACACATTAATTTCCAACCTGTACCAAACAACCATAGTGCAAAACCCATGTCAGACAAGGGCAATATTCAGTACAATTGTTAAGATTTCTAAAACGTGTACGTTTATTGCACTGAAAAATGTTGTAAAAGGTTGATGCGTTTGCCACTTGCTCTTTCCAAATCTTATGTATAAAATCTCACTTAACAGCTTCACAGCAAAATGCTAACTTACTCTTCAGGCATTCAGCAATTCAGAACACTCCTTTAGAAACTGCATTTCTTCGCAGGAGGCAGTATATTAAGAAGCAATTTCCCTTCAATGGAATGTTGTGACAGCCTAATGGCCTCCTGCCTCAGCATAGACACCGTGCAGCAGTGGGGGATCATTATGCTGTCACAACATCCTCCTGGGTGAGGTTACACTTACACTGAACGTCTCTCTGAAATGAAACCAAACAAAAACGGAGTTAAGAGAAGCAATGGGAAACCAGCAGATGCCCAGGGGTGAGACAGCTGCACAGCAGCTTTGGATCATCCTACAGATAATAAAGAGAAAATAAAAGGGATGGGGAAGCAATACTGAACGTTTACAATTTCACTTCAAGTCTGTCGTGTCTATGGTAATTAACCCCTTCGCTGCTAGGCCTTTTCCCCCCCTGTGCTAAGCCTTTTTTTGGCTATTTGGGGTAGTTCGCGCTTAGACCCCTGTAACTTTTTGACCACATAAGGTATCCACGCCAAATTTGCGTCCTTTTTTTCTAACATCATGGGGATTGTAAAGGTACCCAGGGTTTGTGGATTCCCCTGGAGGGGACCCAGAAATTAGCCAAAATACAGCAAAGGTTTGTTTGTTTTCTGGGGGAAAAATGCGAAAAAAGGGCTACAGATGAAAGCGTCTTGTTTTTTCCCTGCAAATGGCATCAAAAAAGGGGTTGTGGTGCTGAAATCACCATCTTCCCAGCTTTCAGGGACAAGCAGACTTTTGTCAGAAAACCAACTTTTTTTACACAGTTTTGGCATTTTTCTGGGACATAGCCTATTTTTGCTATTTTTTGTGCTTTCAACCTCCTTCCAGTTAATGGTAGAAATGGGTATGAAACCAATAATGGATCCTGGAAAGCCATACATTTCTGTAAAGTAGACAAAATTCTGAATTCAGCAAGGGGTCATTTGTGTAGATCCTTAAAGTCTTCCTTATAGAAACTAACAGTTAAATGAAGGAAAAATTGAAAATTAGTCGAAAAAAACAGCCATTTGTGTCAACGTTTTCACCTGTAACTTCTTCTAATTATGACAGCTATTTGAAAGCAATATACCGTTATATTTGCTGGACCTTTCTGGTTGTGGGGATATATAGGACTTGTAGGTTCACCAAGAACCCGACGAACCCAGAGCCAATAACTGAGCAGCATCTTGCAATGGTTTTTTATTATGTACCGGGTATATAGCAATTATTTTGGGAAAATGTATACATGGAAAAATTGTTATGAAAGACACCTATGTATTTCTGAAATGGGAACAAAATATAGGTTTTAGAAACAGTAGATATTTGCACATTTCCGAAATTGGGAGTACCCATACTAGCATGAGAATTATAGGTCATTTTTCAAAATGACTTATTTTTACACATTGTCTTTCATTTGGAAGGCAGAAATGCAACGAAAGTCAATAGGTAATAACAGTTGCTCTACAATTCTGTGTTACCCTAAGTCTCCCTATAAAAATGGTACCTCACTTGTGTGGGTAGGCCTTGTGCCCACAACAGGAAATGGCTCAAAATGCAACGTGGACGTACCACATTTTCACAATGAAAAATTACCCTTTTTTTGCAAAGTGCCTAGCTGTAGTTTTTTAACCCTAGCTCTGCGGGCACTTAGGGAAACCTAGCAAACCTATACATTTTTGAAAACTAGACACCCAGGGGAATTCAGGATGGGGTGACTTGACTGGCTCTCACCAGGTTCTGTTACCCAGAATCCCTTGCAAACCTAAAAAATTGACAAACAAAACACATTTTCCTCACTTTTCTGTGGTGGAAAGTTCTGGAATCTGCGTGGATCCACAAAATTCCACCCACCCCGCATTCCCCAAGGTCTTCCTAAAAAAATGGTACCTCACTTGTGTGGGTAGGCCTAGTGCCCGCGACAGGAAGCAGTGCAAAACGCAACGTGGATGCACCACATTTTCACAGTGAAAAATGACCCTTTTTTGCAAAGTGCCTAGCTGTAGTTTTTGAACCCTAGCTCTGCCGGCACTTAGGGAAACCTAGCAAACCTATACATTTTTTAAAAGTAGATACCCAAGGGAATCCAGGATGGGGTGACTTGACTGTCTCTCACCAGGTTCTGTTACCCAGAATCCCTTGCAAACCTAAAAAATTGGCAAAAAACCCACATTTTCCTCACTTTTCTGTGGTGGAAAGTTCTGGAATCTGCGTGGATCCACAAAATTCCACCCACCCCGCGTTTCCCAAGGTCTTCCGAAAAAAATGGTACCTCACTTGTGTGGGTAGGCCTAGTGTCCGCAACAGGAAGCAGCGCAAAACGCAAAGTGGACGCACCACATTTTCACAGTGAAAAATGACCCTTTTTTTGCAAAGTGCCTAGCTGTAGTTTTTGAACCCTAGCTCTGCCGGCACTTAGGGAAACCTAGCAAACCTATACATTTTTGAAAAGTAGACACCCAGGGAAATCCAGTATGGGGTGACTTGACTGGCTCTCACCAGGTTCTGTTACCCAGAATCCCTTGCAAACCTAAACAATTGGCAAAAAAAACACATTTTCCTCACTTTTCTGTGGTGGAAAGTTCTGGAATCTGCGTGGATCCACACAATTCCACCCACCCCACGTTCCCCAAGGTCTTCCGAAAAAAATGGTACCTCACTTGTGTGGGTAGGCCTAGTCCCCGCGACAGGAAGCAGCGCAAAACGCAACGTGGATGCACCACATTTTCACAGTGAAAAATGACCCTTTTTTTGCAAACTGTCTAGCTGTATTTTTTTAACCCTAGCTCTGCCGGCACTTAGAGAAACCTAGCAAACCCTTACATTTTTGAAAAGTAGACACCCAGGGGAATACAGGATGGGGTGACTTGACTGGCTCTCACCAGGTTCTGTTACCCAGAATCCCTTGCAAACCTAAAAAATTGGCAAAAAAAACACATTTTCCTCACTTTTCTGTGGTGGAAAGTTCTGGAATCTGCGTGGATCCTTAAAATTCCACCCACCCCTCGTTCCCCAAGGTCTTCCGAAAACAATGCTACCTCACTTGTGTGGGTAAGCCTAGTGCCCGCGACAGGAAGCAGCGCAAAACGCAACGTGGACGCACCACATTTTCACAGTGAAAAATGACCCTTTTTTTGCAAAGTGCCTAGCTGTAGTTTTTGAACCCTAGCTCGGCCGGCACTTAGGGAAACCTAGCAAACCTATACATTTTTGAAAAGTAGACACCCAGGGGAAACCAGGATGGGGTGACTTGACTGGCTCTCTCCAGGTTCTGTTACCCAGAATCCCTTGCAAACCTAAAAAAATTGGCAAAAAAAACACATTTTCCTCACTTTTCTGTGGTGGAAAGTTCTGGAATCTGCATGGATCCACAAAATTCCACCCTCCCCGCGTTACCCAAGGTCTTCTGAAAAAAATGGTACCTAACTTGTGTGGGTAGGCCTAGTGCCCGCGACAGGAAGCAGCGCAAAACGCAACGTGGACGCACCACATTTTCACAGTGAAAAATGATCCTTTTTTTGCAAAGTGCCTAGCTGTAGTTTTTGAACCCTAGCTCTGCCGGCACTTTGGGAAACCTAGCAAACCTATACATTTTTGAAAAGTAGAAACCCAGGGGAATCCAGGATGAGGTGACTTGACTGGCTCTCACCAGGTTCTGTTACCCAGAATCCCTTGCAAACCTAAAAATATGGCAAAAAAAACAAATTTTCCTCACTTTTCTGTGGTGGAAACTTCTGGAATCTGCGTGGATGCACAAACTTCCACCCACCTCGCGTTCTCCAAGGTCTTCCCAAAAAAATGATACCTCACTTGTGTGGGTAGGCCTAGTGCCCGCGACAGGAAGCAGCGCAAAACGCAACGTGGACGTACCACATTTTCACAGTGGAAAATGACCCTTTTTTTGCAAAGTGCCTAGCTGTAGTTTTTGAACCCTAGCTCTGCCGGCACTTAGGGAAACCTAGCAAACCTATACATTTTTTAAAAGTAGACACCCAGGGGAATCCAGGATGGGGTGACTTGACTGGCTCTCTCCAGGTTCTGTTACCCAGAATCCCTTGCAAACCAAAATAATTGCCCAAAAACACATTTTCCTCACTTTTCTGTGGTGAAAAGTTCTGGAATCTGCGTGGATCCACATAATTCCACCCACCCCGCGTTCTCCAAGGTCTTCCGAAAAAAATTGGTACTTCACTTGTGTGGGTAGGCCTAGTGCCCGCGACAGGAAGCAGCGCAAAACGCAACGTGGACGCACCACATTTTCACAGTGGAAAATGACCCTTTTTTTGCAGAGTGCCTAGCTGTAGTTTTTGAACCCTAGCTCTGCCGGCACCTAGGGAAACCTACCAAACCCACACTTTTCTGAAAAGTAGACACCCGGGGTATTCCAGGGAGGTATGGCTTGCTTGGATCCCCCAACGTTTTCTTACCCAGAATCCCCTGCAAACCTGACATTTTGCTGAAAAAATCCCTTTTTTCACACATTTTTGTGCGGTAAAGTTGTGGCATCACGGGGCTGACACAAATTTCCTACCACCCAGCGTTCCCCCAGGTCTCCCGATAAAAATGGTGCCTCACTCGGGTGGTAGGCCCAAGTACCCGCAACAGGCAAGGGCCCACAACGTATTGAGGCGACCTCAAAATGGCCTATCACAAAACGACCTGCTTTTGCAAGGGGGTCCCATGACGTTTTGGCCCGGGGTTCGGGGGCCACCTAGGAAAACCTACCAAACCCACACATTTCTGAAAAGTAGACACCCAGGGGATTCCAGGGAGGTATGGCTTGCATGGATCCCCCAACGGTTTCTTACCCAGAATCCCCTGCAAACCTGATATTTTGCTGAAAAAATCACTTTTTTCACACATTTTTGTGTGGTAAAGTTGTGGCATCACTGGGCTGACACAAATTTCCTACCACCCAGCGTTCCCCCAGGTCTCCCGATACAAATGGTGCCTCACTCGGGTGGGAGGCCCAAGCACCCACGACAGGCAAGGGCCCACAACGTATTGAGGCGACCTCAAAATGGCCTATCACAAAACGACCTGGTTTGAAAGGGGGTCCCATGACGTTTTGGCCCGGGGCTGGCGGCCACCTAGGGAAACCTACCAAACCCACACATTTCTGAAAAGTAGACACCCGGGGATTCCAGGGAGGTATGGCTTGCATGGATCCCCCAACGTTTTCTTACCCAGAATCCCCTGCAAACCTGATATTTTGCTGAAAAAAATCACTTGTTTTACACATTTTTGTGTGGTAAAGTTGTGGCATCACCGGGCTGACAACGAATTTCCTACCACCCAGCTTTCCCCCAGGTCTCCCGATAAAAATGGTGCCTCACTCGGGTGGGAGGCCCAAGTACCCGCGACAGGCAAGGGCCCACAACGTATTGAGGCGACATCAAAATTGCCATTCACAAAATGTTTTGGGCCCTTGCTTGTCGCGGGTACTTGGGCCTCCCACCCGAGTGAGGCACCATTTTTATCGGGAGACCTGGGGGAACGCTGGGTGGTAGGAAATTTGTGTCAGCCCAGTGATGCCACAACTTTACCACACAAAAATGTGTGAAAAAAGTGATCTTTTCAGCAAAATATCAGGTTTGCAGGGGATTCTGGGTAAGAAAACGTTGGGGATCCACGCAAGCCATACCTCCCTGGAATCCCCGGGTGTCTACTTTCAGAAATGTGTGGGTTTGGTAGGTTTCCTAGGTGGCCGCCGAGCCTCGGGCCAAAACGTCATGGGACCCCCTGCAAAACCAGGTCGTTTTGTGATAGGCCATTTTGAGGTCGCCTCAATACGTTGTGGGCCCTTGCCTGTCGCGGTACTTGGGCCTCCCACCCGAGTGAGGCAACATTTTTATAGGGAGACCTGGGGAACGCTGGGTGGTAGGAAATTTGTGTCAGCCCGGTGATGCCACAACTTTACCACACAAAAATGTGTGAAAAAGTGATTTTTTCAGCAAAATATCAGATTTGCAGGGATTCTGGGTAAGAAAACGTTGGGGGATCCACGCAAGCCATACCTCCCTGGAATCCCCAGGTGTCTACTTTTCAGAAATGTGTGGGTTTGGTAGGTTTCCTAGGTGGCCGCCGAGCCCCGGGCCAAAACGTCATGGGTCCCCCCTTGCAAAACCAGGTCGTTTTGTGATAGGCCATTTTGAGGTCGCCTCAATACGTTGTGGGCCCTTGCTTGTCGCGGGTACTTGGGCCTCCCACCTGAGTGAGACACCATTTTTATCGGGAGACCTGGGGGAACGGTGGGTGGTAGGAAGATTGTGTCAGCCCAGTGATGCCACAACTTTACCACACAAAAATGTGTGAAAAAAGTGATTTTTTCAGCAAAATATCAGGTTTGCAAGGGATTCTGGGTAAGAAAACGTTGGGGGATCCACGCAAGCCATACCTCCCTGGAATCCCCCGGGTGTCTACTTTTCAGAAATGTGTGGGTTTGGTAGGTTTCCCTAGGTGGCCGCCGAGCCCCGGGCCAAAACGTCATGGGATCCCCCTTGCAAAACCAGGTCGTTTTGTGATAGGCCATTTTGAGGTCGCCTCAATACGTTGTGGGCCCTTGCCTGTCGCGGGTACTTGGGCCTTCCACCCGAGTGAGGCACCATTTTTATCGGGAGACCTGGGGGGACGCTGGGTGGTAGGAAATTTGTGTCTGCCCCGTGATGCCACAACTTTACCACACAAAAATATTTTAAATAAGTGATTTCTTCAGCAAAATATCAGGTTTGCAGGGGATTCTGGGTAAGAAAACTTTGGGGGATCCACGCAAGCCATACCTCCCTGGAATCCCCGGGTGTCTACTTTTCAGAAATGTGTGGGTTTGGTAGGTTTCCTAGGTGGCCGCCGAGCACCGGGCCAAAACTTCATGGAACCCCCCTTGCAAAACCAGGTCGTTTTGTGATAGGCCATTTTGAGGTCGCCTCAATACGTTGTGGGCCCTTGCCTGTCGCGGGTACTTGGGCCTCCCACCCGAGTGAGGCACCATTTTTATCGGGAGACCTGGGGGGATGCTGGGTGGTAGGAAATTTGTGTCTGCCCCGTGATGCCACAACTTTACCACACAAAAATGTGTCAAAAAAGTGATTTCTTCAGCAAAATATCAGGTTTGCAGGGGATTCTGGGTAAGAAAACGTTGGGGGATCCACGCAAGCCATACCTCCCTGGAATCCCCCGGGTGTCTACTTTTCAGAAATGTGTGGGTTTGGTAGGTTTCCCTAGGTGGCTGCCGAGCCCCAGGCCAAAACATCATGGGACCCCCCTTGCAAAACCAGGTCGTTTTGTGATAGGCAATTTTGAGGTCGCCTCAATACGTTGTGGGCCCTTGCCTGTCACGGGTACTTGGGCCTCCCACCCAAGTGAGGCACCATTTTTATCGGGAGACCTGGGGGGACGCTGGGTGGTAGGAAATTTGTGTCTGCCCCATGATGCCACAACTTTACCACACAAAAATGTGTGAAAAAAGTGATTTCTTCAGCAAAATATCAGGTTTGCAGGGGATTCTGGGTAAGAAAACGTTGGGGAATCCACGCAAGCCATACCTCCCTGGAATCCCCCGGGTGTCTATTTTTCAGAAATGTGTGGGTTTGGTAGGTTTCCCTAGGTGGCCGCCGAGCCCCAGGCCAAAACGTCATGGGACCCCCCTTGCAAAACCAGGTCGTTTTGCGATAGGCAATTTTGAGGTCGCCTCAATACGTTGTGGGCCCTTGCCTGTCGCGGGTACTTGGGCCTCCCACCCGAGTGATGCAACATTTTTATCGGGAGACCTGGGGGAACGCTGGGTGGTAGGAAATTTGTGTCAGCCCCGTGATGCCACAACTTTACCACACAAAAATGTGTTAAAAAAGTGATTTTTTTCAGCCAAATTTCAGGTTTGCAGGGTATTCTGGTTAAGAAAACTTTGGGGGATCCATGCAAGCCATACCTCCCTGGAATCCCCTGGTGTCTACTTTTCAGAAATGTGTGGGTTTGGTAGGTTTCCCTAGGTGGCCGCCGAGCCCCGGGCCAAAAACCCAGGTGACCCCCCTTGCAAAACCAGGTCGTTTTGAGATAATGTGTTGTTTATTTCTGCAGCGTGAAAATTTTGGCACAATATTGCAAGGAAAATGTGACAGACATTTTGAGGTTTGCAGGACATTGTGGGTAACATAACTTGTTGGGATCCACAAGAGAGATATCACCATGTACTCCCATGGGTGTTTCGTTTACGACAATATCTACAGTTGGTAGGTTATTCTTAGATGGAATGTACACCTTGGCAGACAGACTAAAAAGACAAAGATTACTGCACAGCCATCTATTCCTCAAACACACACACATACTGGTTGGATTTGGCACAAGGGCAAGTGATGGTTCAGTATATACAATTTTATTAACAAGAGATTTCACAAAAATGAAATGCACTATCAATAATTGAAAGGACAAAAAACTGAACCAGTGACTCGCAGCTCGTGAGCTGTAAAGCCACATCAAGGCCCCAAGCACTTTACAGGCCATTCACACACCTTTCATTCGTGATACACACAAGACCATTCACACCACCAGGCACGAAACAAACACATTACAACATTCACAAAAAGGGACAAGGTACACCCTGCTTGAGAAAGACAAAAAAAATATATTACTCCACAGCCATCTAATCCTCAAGCACACACACATACTGGTTGGATTTGGCACGAGGGTGAGTGATGGTTCAGTATATACAATTGTATTAACAAGTGATTTCACAAAAATGAAATGCACTGTTAATAATTGAAAGGACGAGAAACTGAACCATTGACTCACAGCTTGTGAGCTGTAAAGCCACGACAAGGCACCAACCTCTTTACAGGCCATTCATACACCTTTCATACATGTGACACATACAAAACCATTCACACCGCCAGCCGCGGGCCCATCACATTACAACACTCACACCAGCAGACAGCGCCATTCAAGGGCCCATCACTTTCACACGCCCACATTCCTAACACAGCAACCATACAAGCTGATGGATTGCGTGGAGTGTCGCTCGGCTAGCAGTGTGTGTAATGACCAGCAGCAAGTCACTACTCACACACTGCCAGCCGAGCGCCAGTCCACTCACACCGCCAGCCAAGTGCCAGTCAACGCACACCGCCAGCCAAGCGCCAGTCCACGCACACCGCCAGCCAAGCACCAGTCCACGCACACCGCCAGCCAAGCGCCACTACACGCACACCGCCAGCCAAGCGCCACTCCACGCACACCGCCAGCCAAGCGCCACTCCACGCACACCGCCAGCCAAGCACCACTCCACGCTCACCGCCAGCCAAGAGCCACTCCACGCACACCGCCAGCCAAGAGCCACTCCACACACACCACCAGCCAAGCGCCACTCCACGCACACCGCCAGCCAAGCACCAGCCTACACACACCACCATCACATTTAGGATTTTTTTATACAAAAAAGAAAACATAAACAAATTGCAAATAGATACAAATCTAACACAAAATCTGAAACTAAATACATTGCACTAATGCCAACCTTGAAACAGAACAACAATTCTTAAACATTACAGACCAGGCAGTTCACTTTACCACTCATGGTTGCTCCCAATAATTCTTTTGCTTGTGGTACGCTCTATAACAAGCAGGCACACACAGCCCAGGGTTAGAAGGACACTCAGGGCAGTACATACGAGTCTCCTTCCGCGTACCTTTTCGCCAAAAGACTCTACATCTCCTAGTGGGAAAGTCTTTTGAGGGTGTAGGAGGAATGTGATCAGGAAAGTGGCGATCTTTCAATTGAGCCACATCCTCCACCACTCCAACTCTAGGAACACTTGCCTGTTCCACAACAACAAGGCTGCCTATGACAGACTGCTGAAACTGAACAAAAGTCAACTTTGACGCAGGAGAACACTCCTTGAACACAACAAAAGCATTGAAAGTTGCTAAATTGAAGAGATGGATGGCCAACTTCTTATACCAAACGTAAGCCTTACGAATAGCAGTGTAAGGTTCCAACCTCTGATCTACTCTATCAACACCACCCATGTGCTTATTGTAGTCTAAAATGCACACAGGTTTGCGCACTTCAGCAATCTGACCCCAAACAGCCACAGGTGAAGTACTCTCATCATGGATGGTAGTCAGCATGTACACATCCCTCCTGTCCACAAATTTCACAGCTAGTAGTTCATCACTACGCAAGGAACTGCACTGTCCCCTCTGAAGTTTTTTGCAAACAAGCTCTTTTGGATAACCTTTACGGTTAGAGCGGATTGTGCCACAAGCAAAAGTGTCCACTTTGAACAATTCCTTAAACAATTGCATAGCAGTGTAGAAGTTTTCAAGGTACAAATGGTGGCCTCTGTTAAACAGTCCTCTAGCAAGATCCCACACAATTTTCTCTGATACTCCAAAAGTGGACGGACAACCAGGGGGTCAATAGTGGAATCCCTACCAGTGTACACATGGAAATTAAAAACATATCCTGTCCTACTCTCAGACAACATATACAGCTTAATTCCATAGCGTGCCCTCTTGCTAGGAATGTACTGCCTAAAAACCAAACGGCCCTTGAACAGGACCAAAGACTCATCAATAGATATTTCTTTCCCTGGAGTATAGATCTCTGAAAATCGATCTACAAAGTGATCAAGAACAGGCCGAATCTTAAAAAGACGGTCACATTCAGGGTGATCTCTGTGGCAACGCCAAAGCATTATCAACAAAATGCAGCATCCGAAGCAAAAGTAAATACCGATCACGAGTCATAACTGCAGGAAATATGGCCGTTGCCATCAAGGGACTGGTAGACCAATATGAACCCATGGACGGCTTCCTTATCAAACCCATCAAAAAAGTCAAACCCAAAAACTTCTTCATCTCTTCCAGATTTGTGGGACTCCACCGGGTAGCTCTAGAGTGGGGCCTAAGTCTGGCACTGTTGTCCCTCAAAAACTGTTCAGCATACAAATTAGTCTGCTCAACAATCTCACCCAAAAATACATCTTCCATAAACAACAGAAAATACTGTATAGGCAAATAATGTTCACAATCCACTCTACACCCTGCATAACCACTAAAGGCAGGCAACACCGGCTTCACCATGTTTGGATCAACCCAGAGTCCAGCACTTCCAGTAGGAAGCCTAGCAGCCCCAGGCTGCAATCCAGATGCCTCTTGCACCATCGGCACAGTAGTATCCTCCTCTAAAACAGGTACTTCATCCGCACTGAGAGGTGATTCATCCACACCGAGAGTAGCTTCATCTGCACTGAGAGTACCTTCATCATCCGATGATTCCATGTGGAGAGAAAACTCACTGCCTGAATCTTCCCCTCCCTCAGACGCACTGTCAGTCTCATAATCCTGCTCAGAGGAAGATTCAAGAAGCAAACCAACCACCTGCTGAGCAGTCATTCTACGGCTAGCCATAATGCTTACTAATAAAGGTTACTTGTCAAACAAGTCAACAACAACAAACCCTTTGTAAAAAAAGAAATAAACAAAATGTAGCTTTATCACAAAGACCTATATACTCCAACACTATACCACTCACGTGACAGAAGCAGCTAGACTCACCACCACCTACTCTGCACAGACACAGTGAAGATCAACAATATCCCACTAAAAAAGAAGGAAAAAAAATTACACATAAGACAATGCAAAACACATCACAAAGAATTTCATGCTCTGAACACTAACAAATATGCTGCCATTATGACACCACTTACAAAAAAATTCATTCATGCATGACAATAATACTCATTTGGAGTAAACACAACAAAAATATTTTTCTTACCAAATAAATGCAATTACGCAAAACTGCAGAACAACCATTGCCGAAACCGCAAACAGGAATCAAAAGCTTTACACTAGAATAAAAAGGAGAAACAAAACATTACAATCACATATGCAAATAATGCACCAGTCCACACACAATCCACCAGCCAAGCTAAGGGGTAGGTGGGCCGAAGAGTATAAATAAAATATTCACCCCCGTAAAAGGGGAGCAACCCTTGCCCTTGAGGACACTCCCCAACACAAAAATTTTAAAAAAAAAACTGGTGTTTAGTGGCTTCTGCCCTCCTTGGGGGCAGATGGGCCTAAAAACATACTGCTATTCTGCCACCCAAAGAGGGCAGAAATGGCCACAATCATCCTCCCATAAAGGGGAGCGACCCTTGTCCAAGGGGCCACTCCCCAACATAAAAAAAAACCCTGGTGGCCTAGTGGACCTACAAAAAAACAAATCAGCCGATCTGCCCCTCAGGGTGGCAGAAACGGCCAAATTAATGCTCCCCAAAGGGGAGCAACCCTTGCCCAAAGGGCCACTCCCCAAAAACAAATCCCTGGTGGTCTAGTGGGCCAAATATAAAAAAAATGGCGACATCTGCCCCCCCCATGGGGGCAGACAGCCACAAACAATGCCCCGAAGGGGGAACGACCCTTGCCCAAGGGCCCACTCCCCTCAAACAAATCCCTGGTGGTCTAGTGGGCCCAATTTTTTACAAAAACATGGCGATCTGCCCTCCTGGGGGGCAGACACAGCCACAAATATTGCCCCCAAAGGAGAGTGACCCTTGCCCAAGGGGTCACTCCACAAATAAATCCCTGGTGGACTAGTGGGCACTATATCAATTATTATTTAGCCGATCTGCCCCCCCCATGGGGGCAGACAGCCACAAACAATGCCCCCAAAGGGGAGTGACCCTTGCCCAAGGGGCCACTCCCCACCGTTTCTCCCTGGTGGTCTAGTGGGCTAAAGCGGGGGAAAAACTGCCCCCCCAGGGGGGCAGACCACCAAAACATATGGCCCCCAAAAGGGGAGCGACCCTTGCCCAAGGAGCCGCTCCCCCAAACAGTATTTCCATTTTAAATAAAAAAAAAAAAAATTCCATGGTGTCTAGTGGGCATTCCTGCTGCACGATTGCATGAACGTGCAGCAGGAATGCACAAAAGAGGCATCGGGGGAAAGAAAAACCCCTTCCTTTCCCTCGATGCCTCTTTTGTTTAAAACCCCCCCTCCCCGGAGCCAAAACTCACCTTAATTCCCCGACGCGCTGAAAGCAAATGGCTTCCAGCGCGTTGGGGAAGAAAGGGAAACCCCCAATGACGTGTGCGGGGGGGGCGGGGTGAGGCAGGGGAAGGGCTTCCCCTGCCTTCCCCCCCAAAAAAATCCAAGATCGAATTCCCTCGGGGGGAGCGCCAGCGCTTCCCCCGTGGGTGGGTCCCATGACGAGCTGGACTCTTCATGAGCACACGCCCACTGTGTGCCATGACGAGTCCAGCTCGTCATAGGCACCGAAGGGGTTAAAGAATATTAGCTTGAGCATAGCCATGACCCAGGTTATGACACTGAAAAACAGGAATATGACGGAGAGTGTTATATTTAGAGCCTTTGTTAGTGCACTATCTTCATAATGACGCCGGGAATGGAAAAGGTGGGGGGTTGTGGGTGAAAGAGGAACTTAGCAAGAACACTCTGGGGCCCATTCACAACGATTCTGGTGTGAGTAGGTATGACTTCCAATTGCAATGTTCAGGCATACTCCATAATTCACGGCTAAATATATTTAGGAATAGAGCCCTGCATTTGTGCCATATTTATGAACACATGGCACGGCCGAGAGCCTCGCGCACCAAATCATAACTCTGCTCTGAAGGTGGCCAATTCAATTTATGCTATGTGAGGAGCTTACTGGAGCACATCACAGCAAGGCAGCCTGTAATAAACAGGGGAACGGAAATATGTTAAATGCTGAGTGGCAGATATTCAGGGCCAGCAGTACAGTATGTAAAATTTGGGAAGAGATGCAGGCAATGCATCACAAATAAACCATCACAAAGTATGTGTGCGATGAACAGATGCATCTTTGGTACAGTTCAGCTGTCAGAAAAGGATATTGTTTAACACTGCACTTCAATAGTATTTGGAAGTATGCACACATGCCACACTACTAATCTCTGAATGTTTCCAATTTGCATCTCTGGGCAATGCTATAGCACAAAGGGCCTTCCATAGTAAAACTAGGTGAAGGAATTTCACAAATTTATGAAAGGTGAAAATAGAGGACTGGGTTCCATTCACAAATGATGTTGCTGTCAATAGGTGTGGCATTCTTGTGTTCCCTTGGTTTACTTCAGAATTGAGCTTTTAGTCCAGCCTTACTCCTAGAATTCAGGTGTAAGTCAGGAATTCTAGAGGAGTTAGTCAGGGCAAAACATTTGTGAATTGGGTCCAATTTGTTTTAATTTGTCTTAAATTAGGTTTTGGTCACAAAGGAATTTTTGGCTAAAGTTATTACTTGTCCATAGTGATAAACAGTACAGTAAGTATACATGTATGTTTGCATAGCATTTGCTTTAAACAATGTCTTGCATTGTACAATGAAGCATGGGTTTTTGGTGATGGTATTGTGTGGCTACAACAGGAGCGGCTCCTTCGTTGTAGCAGAGGAGCATTGCCCCACTTAAACCACTCCCAAAGCTCCAGAGATGAAAAATAAAATGGTAACTCACTACCATTTTATTTTTCATTCCAGATCCCAAACAAAGCATCAGGACGGGGTTGGGCCACTGCTGAGTGACAGTTTAAAGTGTGCATGTCTTTTTGACCGGCTGTCTTGAGACTTTAAACCTCTTAACCCAGCTACCTTGAGACAGCTGGGTTGAGAGTAAATGCAGGCCTCCATAGTGCTGTGGAGCACCGAGTGAGGCAGCTCCCTCCAATCAGGGTACTGCTCTCATGGTATGAGAGCAGCGCAAGGATTGGTCAAGGGAGTTTCCTGGTGGCCGGGCTGCAGAGGATGAAAGAAGAAGGAAGAGGTCCGGTGCATCTCAGGTAAGTTTTTCATTTTTTTTTTATTTGCATCGCTCGTGTGTGCCCACCCTCCCCTCCCGGTAAATGCCAGCCACCACTGGGCTAGAATGTTCCTGTACATTAATCACATAAAGGTGTGTAAAGTGCTAAACTCTAACATTAATTAGTCGATTTTTAGCTTCTTCTTGTCTATCCCCTCCTGCTCCCATGTCTCCACAAAGATAGTTGATCAATTGGTGGCCCTTCATCTAGAGGGCTATCCTGTCCACTTTTATGTGGACGATTGGCTGCTCTATGCTCCATCAAATGTACAGAGCCCCAAAGGGCTACAGGAACTATGGTTCTGCCTGAGTCATCATAACTTTCTCTTTAACTTGCCCTAATTTACTTTATCACCATCCGAGGTCTTGGTGTTCATAGAGACTCGATTTGGGATATGGATAAGATATGGATATGGTGTTTTTCCTGAGCCCAGAGCCTTGAATCTCCACCAGTTATTGTCAGTCCAACTACACGGTTGCGCACGAAAGTCCAGGGTCGCATGGCATCTTGCATCATTATCTGTCCCGTGGGCTCATCTTGACCTTTGCCCAGAGCTTTTCCCTCAGTAGGCCCGCTAGATTACAACATTCCAGGACTTTGACTGTTCATCAGTGAAAACGTATGTGTAGTAGTGGTTGGATCCAGTGAGCTTGTCCATGTGTATTCTTGTTTACACCAGAACTTGTGTAGTATAAAGCACTTACAGACCTCATTGTGAGTGGCATGGAGCAGAATGGTATGCTTTATTATATTTGACTACTTAAAATCAATACAAAATAAAAGCAATAAAATAAAACAGTTGCAACTCCGATAAAAATCTACATTGTATAAAATTGTGCGATTCTTCAGATCAGTCATATGTCATATGTCTGTGAACCAATCCTAAGTCATTCTATTTAAAAAAAACTTGTTGATGTAACATCTTCAGTCTCATCAAGCCTCACCAATAATGGCTTCAGAGGTAATTATTTACCCAGTGTTCAAGGTCTTTAAAAAAAAAAGTGTAATGTTGTTTTGTCACATCAACCTTCATCAATTTGTAAGTTTAGCAGTTATTCTTTAAACAAAGATAAAGAATTTAAAAAGAACTGTTTAAAACTCCAATCCTTTTAATGGCAACCTGCATCTGCTTCTTCTTCCGGTCCATGATTTTATGGCAAGAGAGGAGGCTAGCGTTATGCATTACCTTGTATTCACTCCTTCTGAGCAGCAAACACTTTAAAAGAAAAAGAATCCTCTTGTCCACTGTTTTCTTCATCTTTTGTTTGTTGCTTTTGGGCAAATAAGTATCATAGATATAAATGATCAGATATTTATTTTTTGAATATTTTGAATGTCTGAAAGAATTTGGTGTGTTAATTACCCATTTTTTGGGTAGAATTACTTTTTAGCTAAATGATCAATGCATGTCAGAAAAAACGTTTTAGTTGCACTAAATTTTCATTATATTTAGAAGAATTTTCTTTAATTCGAGAGGAGGGGTATATTTCTCAATTTATTAAGTAATCTTTATGAGTATAGGTTGCGATCTATGGTAAGTAGGCACAGATCGATATTTAACCAACGGTAAGTTAGTTTATTATAATCTGCCTTGTGGGCATCCATGTGCCTTTTGATTGAGGTGAGAGCAGTTCAATTTTAATTGAGAAGAAGAAGCACTTAGCTTCCATATCGGAAAAGGGCGTGCTTATGCGTCAGAGGTTTTTGTCAGTACGCCTCTTTCGTTTAGAAATAGACCTTGTTTTATAAACATTATGTTGTACTTACATATGCTTGTTCAATGTTCTGTATAGAATTTCTATGTGTTGCCATAGTAGTTATGTGTAGGGGGTTCTATAATTGGAGTTGGTGCCTCTCATCTGTTGTGAGAGGAGCGGTGGCTCGTTGTTCCCACAAATAAATTCTTAAGACTTACCTGACATGTCCTGTGGTGGCATCCTTCATCTGGGGGCACAACACCATTTTTGGCGATGAGCGGGCGAGCCACCGCAACATTTTAGCAGCAGAAGAGTGTGCTGTTAAGCATCGGATTATTTTAAGCACAGCTGCATGTAATTCCGTGCTCAAGGACTGAAGCTTGACACCCCTGATCGAACCTCCTCCAGTGGCTGAGTGCATTCTTGAATAGAAGGCTATTTTTAACTTCTCCGGCGACTGTTTGTGACTTTCTTCTAGCGTCTGGAAGAATCTGGTGAAGAGGTCAGCGGGAGGGGTTTGTGGTTGTTGGCACATTCAAGCTAATTTTTTGTCCGGAATATGCTCTGGTGTGCCTGCTTCCAAAGGAGCTTAAATATGTTGGCAGCCTGAAGGCACTTGTCTGTCCGATATACGTCCCGGTGTGCCTGCCTTCAAAGCAGCTCAAAAACTTGCCAGTCATCGATTGCAGAGACCGTTGGAAACCGGAGCTCTGTACTTCTGGGCTGTCTGTGGCAACTGATGACGCATTGGAATCCTGCAAGGGGATTCAGTGATTTTCTAGCGTCATCAGTCTTCGGAATTCTTCATGCGTGTGGTAATTGATGACACTCTGACACTCTGAAGTTTAATTGGAGCACAGTGTCATGAGTGTTAGCAGTCTGAAAGGCTTACGTGCACCGAAGGATCTGTTTTTTTTTCCTCACAGCTGTAAAGTATTTGGCCTTGTGGACACCGCGCATCAGTGCCAGCTGATAACTAGAGACAACAAGCTTCAGGGCCGGCCAGTATTTTTTTTTTTTTATTGCTGTTTATCTTAACGGTCTAAAACGTTTTCAATGCAAATTGTAGTTCATCCATTGATCTCGTTAAGGTTTTGTGTACTTTTTATCTTCATGAAAATTTGCCTGCAGCAAAGGTCTGGACCGGATAGATTCTCTACAGTTACATTCTTCTATTTATTTTTCAAAGTTTTTTTTCAACAACTCCCTATGTGACATTTTTCTCTCAGCATTATTTTCATGTGCTCTTTGGGTATTGTGCAAGCTAATTAATTGTGCTGGTTTTATTGTTATTTGTTTGCAAGACATTTTTGCTCTCTAATATGCAATCTGTAAACCCACCACCACCATTTTTGGAAAGTCCGGGCTCACCTCAGATACAATGGAGGTAGTGGTTCGATGCTTTTGAAACGTACTTAGGTGCTATCGGCTCATCACGTTTCAGGGCTGAAAGAAAGAAGTATCTTCTTCTCAACTCCTTAGGTTTTGAGGGAAGGGAGGTTTTCAAACATCTCCCTGATATTGTGGTGGGGGAGGGTGAAGTATTTGATGATTATCAACTGGCTGTCAAGAAATTGGTTATCAAATTTGATGTACAACCGAGTTTAGTTGTCCTAAGGCACATTTTTTTTAAGCGTGCGCAGTTACAATGTGAAAATGTTGATACATATTTGAGTGCTTTGCGTAAACTTTGTGCTGAATGTCAATTTGGGGAATATCGTGACCAGCTCGTCAGAGACCAATTTATTGCACATTGTTGGGACAAGCAGATTCAACAGAAACTTCTTAAAATGGGTAATCCAAGCCTGGAAGAAGTTATAAAGGTAGCAAAGAGTGTTGAACTGGCACAAATATCGATAAAAGAATCTGTGAATGCTATTGCCGTTGCCAATGCCACTAGCAATACTTTGCGTAAGGTTAAACCGAATCAGAAAGGTCCTTTCATAAGAAGCAATATTTGTTATAGGTGTGGGTATCCTCCACATGGTAAAGACAACAGATTTTGCCCTGGTAAAAATGCCAAATGCCATAAGTGTGGGAGAGTAGGACATTTGGCGAAAGAGTGTCAGTCTAGTGTAAGTAAAACTGATAAGGTTAACTGTGTTACACAAGCTGAACCTTCATGTGAAAATGATCTAGTTCAAGATTTTCAAGACATGATTGTTGCGGTCACGGATGAAGGGATAGTTTCTGGCGATCCGTCTGATTGTGTAGACCCCTATGTGGATGTGTTGGTGGGTGATGTCTGTTTAAAGTTGTTGGTAGACCCAGGTGCCCGCATAACAATGATCACGTATGATTTATTAAAGAAATCTTGGGGGGACAGATCTCTTTTTCCTCCTGACAGAGCACCCGTCTCGTATGAGGGACGTAAGATTGATTTAGAGGGGTTCATAGAGGATGTGTTGGAATTCAGGGGGTGCAAGATACAGGGTAAGATTTATGTAGCGGTTCGTGGATTAAACATCCTTGGTTGGTACCATCAAGGGCTCTTTGGCATGGTACTAAGGCCGGGAACCAGTGAGCAAGTGTTAATTGTCAAAGACAATCCTGATTCCCTCTGTTTAGAACAGGAGTTTCCCAAAGTGTTTTCTGACTCTCTTGGAAAAATTGGGGGATTCAAGCACAAGATCAAAGTTAAGAAAGATGCTATTCCGGTGAAGCATAAAGTCAGGTCTGTGCCGTTTAGCCTTAGAGGAGATCTTAAGACCGAATTGGATAGATTGAAGAATTGTGGAGTCATTGAGCCTGTTGAATCCAGTTTGTGGTTAAGTCCATTGGTCGTCGCCCGCAAACGGATTGGCGAGATACGTTTGTGTGTCGATTTGAGATGTCTTAACAAAGAAATTTGGGTTGACTCGCATCCTCTTCCTAAAATTGGTGACCTTTTAGAAGAGTTGAAGGACGCGGAATGGTTTTCTAAGATAGATTTGGCCTCTGCGTACCATCAAGTTATGTTGGATGATGAGTCTCGCCACTATACGGCTATTAATTCCCCGTTTGGTACATTTCAGTTTTGTAGGATGCCCTTTGGTCTCGCATCTGCGGCTTCTGTGTTCCAACGCATAATGCAAACAGTGCTTCAGGATGTAAGGGGTGTTGTCATCTTTCAAGATGATGTGCTCATCTTTTCAAAACTTTTAGATGAACACGATAAGGTTTTGAGGACTGTTCTTGGTATTTTTGAGAAAAAGGGAATTGTGGTTAAGAAAAATAAATGTGAGTTTTGGAAGAGAGAAATAGAATTTCTTGGACATCTTGTTTCTGCTAAAGGTGCCAGCCCGAGACCAGGTCTAGTGAAAGCTGTTGTCGAATGTCCATGTCCTAAAAACAAGGATGAGTTACGCTCTTTTTTGGGGCTGTTTGAGTTCTACTCACGTTTTATACTGGATTATGCCAGCAAAATGAAGGTTCTTTCCAATATGTTAAGGACAAATGTCACTTTTAAGAGGGATGTGATTTGTCAAGAGACATTTGATTTGGTCAAGTCAGAAATGTTGACTGCTAAGACTCTTAGTGCCTATGACCCGTCTGTTCCTTGTACCATTACAGTTGACGCAAGTAACTATGGTTTAGGAGCAGTTCTTACTCAATCTTCAGCCGAGACTGAGGTTACCATCAGCTATGCGTCCAGAGTACTGCGTGATCCAGAGCTTAACTACTCTGTGATTGAAAAGGAGCTTTTGGCGTGTTATTGGGCATGTGAAAAGTTCAGGACTTATATTTGGGGTAGAAAATTTGTCATCCAAACTGATCATAAACCCCTGATATATATTCTGGGGGGAGAACGTCTCAAGTATGCTATGCCTCGCATTGCACAGCTCACTACTAAACTTTTACAGTAAGATTTTGTGGTTAAGCACATCCCAGGAAAGGAAAATGTCAGAGCTGATATGCTGTCAAGACTTCCTTTAAGTGAGGATTATGTACTTGATGTGGAAGAGGACAAGGAGAATTGTTTCATTGCTTTTGTCGATGTAGTTGAAAATAAGGCTTGTAGTGAGATGGAATGGAAAGAGGCGTTGAATGAGGATGTTGCTCTTGGTAGAGTAAGAGAATATATTGTGAAGGGTTGGCCTAGAGAGAGGTGTGTGCCTTCTGAAATTCAACCTTTCTGGAAAGTTGCAGAAGAACTGTCCATTGAAGATGGTGTCATCATGAGGGATGGTAGGTGCATTCCTCCCCTTAATGTACGCACCAAGTTGGTTGATTGTGCACATGATGGACATCTGGGGGCAACTATGACAAAAAGGCGTGTCAGACTGCACTATTGGTGGCCTTCTATGGACAAGGACATCGAGTTAAGAGTCAAGGAGTGTGTTGTCTGTGGTGGAGCTGAAAAGGGTCTGAAAGTTGTCACACCTCCTTTACAGCCCATTCCTTTTCCAGAAAAGCCATGGCTTAAGGTGGGAATTGATTTGGTGGGTCCGTTCAATCTCCTTCCCTACAACCTACGTTTTGCATCTGCTTTGATGGATTTTCACAGCAAGTGGCCCGAAGTCCGATTTTGTGCATCTCCCACAGCAAGCAATGCGATTCTTTTTCTTAAAGAGATTTTCACGAGGGAAGGATTCCCAGAAGTGCTTGTTTCTGATAATGGTGTGCAGTTTGTCAATCAGGAAATGAGTGTGTTTTTGAATGAATCTGGTGTAAAACATTTAAGAAGCTCGGTTGGACATCCTCAAACCAACGGTTTGGTTGAGAGGATGAACAGGGTGGTTGTGGAGTGTATTAAGTGGGCTAAACATAATGGTTACAATGTGGAAGGTGCGGTCAGATCCATGCTGTGGTTTTACCGCACAACACCGCATTCTCTCACAAAGGTTGCACCCTTTGTTTCACTCAGAGGTAGGCTACCCACTTCTGCTTTATACCCGGCTTGGCTTTTAAGAACAGTTCATGATAAAGTGTTGTGCTGGGTGGACCATGCTGCTTCGGAATGCAGGGTTGAAGCTGCGCAGAGGAAAATGTCTGATAGGTATAACATAAAGAAGTCGGCGAAGTCTGTTGATTTGCATCCTGGGGACATGGTTCGTATCAGAAACACTAATTTTGTAAAAAAAGGGGGTGTGTCCTTTGGTGATCCTGTCTGTGTTGAGAAAGTTTGTGGTGGTGCCATCATGGTACGTGGGGGGCATTGGTGGAATGCTGGAAAAGTTGTTAAAGTTAATTTTGCAGCCAATATTTCAAACGGTACGAGGAGAAATGTTGTTGTGCCTTCTGGCCCAATTGAAGTGTCTCCTGATGTGCTTTCTAATATAATTTCTGAATCGAATGTGCCATGTGAAGTGCCTAGGAGGTCTAATCGTGTTAGACGTGTTCCTTGGAAGTTACGGTAATTTACTCTAGTTCTTTACTATTTCTTCTGCATGTTTTGTATTACTTCTAATTTATTCCTGGTATCCTTTTGTATAGTTTTTACACTTGTTAGTTTTTTGTTTTTTTGTTTATTTTGGCTGCTCCTCCTCTTCTGGGGAGTTGTTCATATTGTTGCTTTTATGTTTGCTCTTTTATAAACAAAAGGAGGTAATATGTTGTACTTACATATGCTTGTTCAATGTTCTGTATAGAATTTCTATGTGTTGCCATAGTAGTTATGTGTGGGGGGTTCTATAATTGGAGTTGGTGCCTCTCATCTGTTGTGAGAGGAGCGGTGGCTCGTTGTTCCCACAAATAAATTCTTAAGACTTACCTGACGTGTCCTGTGGTGGCATCCTTCATCTGTCGGCACAACACATTAGGTCTTGTTTTTAAGGGCTCATGGTGTACAAGGCAGGTTTCCTAGCAATGCGCATTTCGGCTGTAATTGTTGCAGGAATCTGTGTTTAGTATGTTGAGAACAGTAAGGAGATGTCTGGAATTCGACAATAAATAAATACATTTTATTTGAGTACTGAAGAACTATTATTTAAAAAAGTAGTGAGCTTGGGAAATAGAGTGGTGACAATGGCAGAGCAGGAGTCTGGTGAAACATTCCAGGAAAATATTACAAGGAGAATTTTATCACAGGAATTGGAGGAGGCAAATCAAGAAACAGTAAAGAAAGCGCTCAGAAATAAAATAAATTTTGTAAATATGGATGAGGAAGAATATTTTTCAATGTCTGAAGGGGAAAATATAGTAAATAAAGATCCAGGCAGCAATTGTATCAAAAAGGGAAGGCATTTGGATAATGCAACAGAAAAGAAGGGAGTCCAAAGTGGCTCAAATAGATTGGGTGTCCAAGGCAGCACGCATGATGGGCAATTTAACTCTGCAAATGAGAAGAAGAATTTCAATGATGTTTTGGAGCAGACGGGTGACGTAACAGATTTGTATGAACATATTTTAGATCTGAATTATAAGGCTTGCTTAGATGATGAGTATGGAGATGGTGTAAACTTTGAAAGTAAAGATAAAAGGTAAACTATGGATCTTTAAGGTGATAAATTGTTTGATCCTAAGGAAATAAGACACTCGAGGGTTAAAGATTGGTGGCCATTTGACCATGTAGCAGATTCTATCAAAAATTGGCTAAGAAGGACACTGGAAAGAGAAGAAAGAAATATTATGAGGGCTGAATGCTCTCACCCTGTGATAGATGAAAATGTGTCTATGATGCCAAATTTTGATCCAGAATTAATTACATACCTTTCTAAAATGTTCAGAGACCCAAGGAAAGGGTTAGAAAGGTCATTAAAACAGTGCCAAAATAAATGTTTGGATGTGCGGGGGCCTTTAGCTAGAATTTTTGATTCAGTTGAGGAGGCTTATTTAAAAGGGATTGATTTGGACATTCACCTACTAAACGTTTGGTGTCAGTGTGCAATTTGTTTCTTAGGAAATGCCAGTCTTGGTCTGTTAGCAGATAGATGCAAAGCAGTAGGCCTGGGTGGCACTCATGGAGTTTTGGTCCGCAGAATTCCGTGGAGCTCCAAAAAAAACTCAGTGAGATTTTGCGGAACTCCGCAAACAGGTTGAAGAATGCTCTTCGCCCCTTTGTGCTGCTTTTCCAGGCCAGTAGCACTCTGAAAAATCATCATAAACTGCATCACCCGATCAACATGGGTGCAGGCATTATGTTTTATCTGCTTTCTGATCTGTGCATGGTGCTTGTTGGACTTGACCCTTTTTGCAGGCTCATCCCTAAACTTTTTGCCTTCCTCCTATCCTTTTTTCTGACATGGTATTGGTGGTTTTAGGACTCTGGGCACTTTAGCACTGCTGTCCAGTGTAAAGTGCGTGTGCTCTCTGTGGTAAACATGGTAAGATTGGTCTACACCTGTTTGGCATATTTAATTTACCTGTCAGTCCCTTGTAAAGTGGTATCTCAGATACCCAGGGCCAGTAAATTAAATGCTACTGGTGGGCTTGCAGCGCTGATTGCGCCACCCACCAAAGTAGCCTTTCAAACCTGTCTCAGGCCTCTGCCATTGCAGAGCCTGTGCGCTCAGTGTTACTGCTGCTGTGATGTGACACCTAAAGTGTGTGCCACGTATGTGACCCCCCTTTTACCGCATGTCAGTCACCCCTAAGGTAGGCCCGAGCTAGCCCTATGGGCAGGGTGCATTGTAGGTAAAAGGTAGGACATGTACCTTAAGTGTGTGACATGTCCTGGTAGTGACAAACAGCCATTTTGGTTTCTCACTGCTGTGAGGCTGCCCTCTCATAGGAATGCATTGGGAATTCCCTGATAAGTGTTTCAGTTGTAATTCCTGATATGAGAGGAGCAGCGTGGTCAAGTTTGGTATGTTTAGAATAGTAATAATAAATGCTGCGCAATGGTGTGCGCAGATTTATTATCACTATTTTAGAAATGCCACTTTTAGAAGTTGGCATTTCTGTGTGCTATGTGTCTGCCTGCCTGATGTGTATTGCATGTCTGGCTCTGGAGTGACAGGGGCTGGTGAGGTGTGTGTGGCTCTAGGGAGGGCAGGGTGAGTCAGCGCTAGGCTGAATAGGGGATCTGCTTTTGGAGTAGTGGGAGGAGTAGTCCCCTGACCCTGAATAGGTCTGTGCCTGCCTGGGTGAATGCTGGCTCCACCCCCCTGTGGTGGTCTGATGACCGAGCCCCACCTGACAAAGGGGAAGAGAAGCCCTGTAAACAAAGTGCTCCAATACCCCCTAGAACCAGTTGGGACTGGTTCCCCCTGCCCTGTGCCAGGGCAGAACAAAGGAAAATGTGGTATAAGTACTGGGGCTGTGACCCCATGTTGGTGTGCTTCCTTGTGACTTGGGGGGACTTGCTGCTGCTGGGCCCCAGGAGGAACTGCCACGAGGGACTGCCTCCCTGCTGGAGGGCCCTGTGAGCTGCCCTGCCTGGGCCCAGCCTTGTGCCCCTGGAATTTTGCCCGAGCGCCTTGTGAGCATGATATCTTTCTCTCCCAGGACGGGGAGAGTGATGGTGCTCTGCAGCGCTGAGCTGCGGCCGTTTCAGAGGGAATCCCGAAGTGGGGATTCCCCCGCATAGGCTGGAGGAAAGCTGGAGCCCACCCCGCATTGATGCATCTGAGCGGGAGCCCACCCCGCATTGGTGTGTACTTTAAAGGCGGGAGCCCACCCCGCATTGCGTGTATCTTAAGGCGGGAGCCTACCCCGCACTTCGGCCAGGAGAAAGGAGCCGCCGAAAGGAACCGCCGCGGCCCGGACCGGAAGTCAGGCATCTTGCCTGGTAGTGGGCGGGGCCGGAAGAGGCATACCGTGGAACCAGGAAGGGAGCCAGGTCGACGTAGACCTCGCTCCGTGTGTGCTCCAAGTCGTGGCTTGATCGAGTGGTAGGCGGGAGCCTACCCCATCTTCAAGAGCAGCAGCATGAGGTCACGAGGAAAAGGCTGCCGGGTCCAAGGTGGAGCTCCCGTGGCCAGAGAGAGCCCTGCGTGTTATTGGCAGGCGGGACCTCCCAGTGTGAAGAAGGAGTCCTGTGCACCGGCACTGAAGTGAGGCCGACACCTGCCCAGAGACGGAGCCTGCGCATCCATTGCCGCGGTGAGTGGGGCAGAGCTGGAAGTGTGGGAGGGTACCGCAAAGGCCCCAGGAGAAGCCCCGGTGAGTGGGGGCTAAGCGGAGCAGCATTGGCACTCCAGGAGGCACAGTGGTGCCCGAGCTGATTGGTCTTTGGGGCAATTTTGGTTCCCCTGAGTGGGACCGGAGAGGCACAGTGGTGCCAGGCCTCATTATCACAGCTGCACCGCACGAGCACGGGCAGCTGCAACGTTGGGCAATATTGTTTGAGAGTCCCAGTGGGGGCTCAGGAGGCACAGCAGTGCCAAAGGTAATTTCTATAGCTGTACCGCCCAGCTGCAACACGGGGGCATTTTCTTTTTCTGCTAAGAAAGGGGTGAGTTGCACCCCCTGCCCCAGTGCGCTACGCACGTTGGTTTTGCTCCCAAGGCAGCCAAAGGGCCAGAGGAAGGACCTTTACGCCCTGACATTCTGGACAGAGGGCATTTGAGCCCCAGTGGAAGGCCAGTTGGCCTGGGGTCAGGTTTGTTACCTGTGTGTACCAGGAGGGCGCAAGGCCCTAAAGGAAGGTGATGTATGCACCTCAGGAGTGTCACTAAGGTGCCCTCCTAATTGTGATTTATTGCATAATGTGTTTATGCTTGTGATGCTTATTGTATCATGGGTTTATGCTTATGAGGTTTGTGCATACTGTGTTTTATGCCTAAATGTGATGCAGACATAATGCATTTATGTTGCAGGTGATGATGCTAAGTACAGTATTGTACCAGTAGTTACTGGTTGTGTTTTATATTTGCTACTTGTGCTTCTAATGGTTCTGACCGTGGCCCGATTGGCCCGGTCCTGTATATACTCCCCTGTGAATATTGCCTAGTGCCAGTTGGCACAGTGTATATTGTGTGATTATGATTCTAATGCGTTTTGGATAATACAAAGGCTATTTTTTATACAACCTTGTGTGGAGTTTCTTTTGTAGTGTGCCTAGTGTGTTGCTGCTGTGTGTGTGTGTTGCGCAAACGTTTTACACATTGCCTCTGGGATAAGCCTGACTGCTCGTGCCAAGCTACCAAGGGGGTGAGCAGGGGCTATCTTCAGTGTGTAACTCCCTTGCCCTGACTAGAGTGGTGGTTTCTGCCTGGCTTATGCGCATGCCCTAGCCAAACAGAAATCCCATTTCTAACAGTGCTGATCTTACTTTTTCAATCTGATTTAAATCTCATCCAATACTCCCCTATCCCACTCATTCACCCCTCGTTTACTTTTTTTTTATCAACGTGTGTCTTTGTGTTTGTGTATTTTACGTTTTTGACTTTTTAAATTTTTTTGTACTTTTTTGTTTTCCCTTTCTTTCTTGTGTTCTACTTCCTTTAGTTCTTCCTTTCTGATTTGCTGTTATCTTTTTTATACTTCTTTTTTTCCACCTTAGTGCCATGCCTGAACAATAGACAGCAAGCAGTGGTACCAGTGTGGCTGCAACAAGCCACACACCTTGCAGTTGGTGGCACTACCAACAGGTTACAGCCCGCCACAGTCGGAGTTGGCTGTGCTTATTTTTTATGTGCAGTGCCACCTCCCCTCAATGTTGACAGCAGGCCTGGGAAAGGGTATGCTCTGCTGGAGCATCGACTGCTGTGGGGGAGAGTGCACTGGTGCATGCGCTGGTGAACTAGGTTTCAGCCTACGCAGCAGTTGACACACTGCTGGGCGGACCTGCTTGACAGAGAGCACAACCTGCTCGACCTGCTGAGTGTGAAGGTTGCGGTGAGCAGTTATACATTTTTCTTTTAAAAAATGCTAACATTTTGTTTACAAATTGCAAACTGCTCACATTCAGAGGTAAGTTAAGTCTACATTACGAATAATATGTGATCCAGGTGCTACCTACCCAGACTCGTCGGTGCTCACTTGGGCTGATTATTTAATAAGTCCTGCAGACTCCTTCGTCTTCTCACTAAGATAGTGGCAGTATTCGGGGGGCATATTATCAAGAAACGGCGTTAACATTATCGCCGCTTTAGCAGCAGAAAACTGCCACTAAAGCGGCGATAATGGGCTTGATAATATGCCCTTGAGAATTCCATTAGAAGCCCATGTTCTGGTGTCAACATGGGCTTCTATTGGAATTCTCAAGGGCATATTATCAAGCCCATTATCGCCGCTTTAGCAGCAGTTTTCTGCCGCTAAAGCGGCGATAATGTTAACGCCGTTCTTGATAATATGCCCCTAAGTAAGTTAGCATTCTCTATGCCTTTCTTTATGTAGCTCATAAAGTCCCAATCTCCCAGTGATGTGTAGTATGCATCTATACATTGAAAAGGGAGACTGAGTTGGCCCATCAAAGAGGGTTGAGAATGAAAAATCATTTGTTGCAATGTATTAGTAGTTTCAAATGTAGTTTAGGTTTAGGAAATTAAGTATAGGACTTAGATTAAGGAAATTAGGAATAGGTCAACTGAATACTAGTACTATAGGCAATCTGATTTAGAAAAGTACAATACTACTGCATCTGCCTGTCAAAATATGTTTTGAGAAATTAACTGTACCACTAATCTATTTTTTTAATCTTCTTTATTTCTTACATCAGCACCTAAGGGCAAAAGGGTGTCACAGGCGGATGTAGGGACTGCCACCACAATGCTGCGAGGGTGGAACCACCAACACCATCGCTGCGGCTGATTGTTCTGCTGGACCCAGGAAGGCCTGTTATTATTATTATTTCCATAACTTTTACCTCTCCCCATTATTAGAATAGTTTTTCCTTGTTTATTTTTTTATTCTGTCTTCTTTTTTTCAACGCCTCTATCTAGCGCTTGTTAAAATCTTGTTAGTCCTGCATTTTCCTTTTTTTCTTTATTTCATGTTTCTGTAGCTGACTTATTCCTGTCTATAATAGTTTGTACCTTTTTTCTGCTTTGTCAGTAAGCTTTCCTTATCTCCGTATATATCTTATGGACTGGTACTGTAAGACTAAGAGATGAGATTTTAAGTACCCTACTGTGAACTTAGCAGACCCAAGTAAGCTATTCTGCGCATGTTTGTTGAGAAGGCTTTCTTTATTGTACTCATGCTCAAACAGTAAAATGAGAGATTGGCCACGGTCATGGTGGACCCCCCCAATATCGCCAACCAAGACCATATGTTCTTCATTGACCAATTTATTCCACCCCTTCATTGTGCTTAAATGAATCAGAGTCATCATAGCTTTGCCCAACATTACAAAACGTTTTTGGTTGGGTTGGCTTGGCTACCTGGCTTTTCTAACATTGTCAACCAACAAAATGTTCAAAGTGATATTTTTGATGGAATATACTGCTAACCGAACTATATTGATGTGTTGCGGTTGTATTTTGTTAAAAAACAAATATATATGGGGAGGCGTATCTGGGATCTAAAATGTGTATGTTGTTTCAAGCTGAACAGACCGCCAGGGCCAGCTGCAGCACCTGTGCCCCAGACGCAGAGGCAGTTGGAGAGGGAGTCACAGCAGAGGCAGGGACGGGCGCTGGTAAGTCATATTGCTTGCTTATTGCCAACTACTAGTATACTCACTGTATTTGTTAAGACTGGCAGATATGTATCCCACCCACCATCATTCATCACCTCCCTGTCCATGGCATTTTGCCACCCATGATCTAACTGCAGCATGGTTCAATTCGGCACTGCAGTGTTGGCCGTGCAATGTGCATCTGCTTCAGGTAATGCAGCATTTACAAAATTTTAATGCATTGCAAACCGAAAACAAGGTGTGTTTCCCTTCCCTCCCAGTACTCACTTAGTCACCTCCTAGTACTTCACTCCTTTATTCTTTTCTAAGTTCTGTCCCAGCCAAGCAAAAAAATGGAAAAATCTATTCTTGTCATATGCCACATTTTTCTGGCCAAGTGATTTATATATTTCATGGCTTCCATAATGGATTTACGCCTGTTCAAATTTTTCCCTTTTGACATTCGTTGAATACAGTGACTGACTAAACCAAAGCTTAGCCATATGATGATGATCAGTGACACCCCACTATTCTATAGCACACCTCTACCTACCCGGCCTAATCCTTCTAACTTACCCTGCAATAGAGTAAGTTAAGTTCCTTTTCCTTATTGCAAAGTGAATGCATTTGTTGGAAATCATTTATGGTAGAGGAAGAGGCCAGGGAGTAAAGTGGGACTAAGTGCCTGATTTTGAGTTTTGCGAATGGGATACTCTGTGACGAAGGTGTCAAATAAAATCTATATATCCCGTTACTTTCCCTGCACTGCAGTGCATCCTTTTTCCCACTGTCTACCTACTGCAGACAGGATATCCTCGTTTTGTATGTGATGTGTGCGACGTACTAGTAGTAGTATTATTATTCATCTGCCTATTTGAAGTCAGGGTAGACTTGAAAGGCATTTGAAGAAGATCAGGGCCATTGGAATTAAAGAAAGATAATTGTCCATTACAGCTGCCCCAGCTGCAGACTTCAGAGAGTATCAATGTACCCGACGCGCTTGCTAGCATGCCTCCATTAATTTAGCACAACAAGAATACTTGTGCTCCATAGTTCATAATGCCTTACTCATTAATGGGATGCAATTTATTTTTAGTTTTCTACACTATGGGCTAGATTACGATGTCGGTCAGAGTTGCCTCCGACCGACACAGTCGCAGTCTCGGGACCGAACAACCTCAGGTCGGTGGTCCCATCACCGCAATCACAATGAGACTGCACATGGTCGCATACTCCCATTTCTCAATGGGAGCTTGTGCTGCGGCCTTAAACCGGCCATAGCACAAGCTCTCATTGAGAAATGGGAGATTCTGTTAATCCCTACACAGCGTAGCAGGCACCTTAAGGTGCAGGGATTAACATCGGGGTACCATAGGTGCCCCCTAGGCCCCCAACCGGAGGCTTCAGGGAGAACTCGCTTTCCGACAGGCTTTCCATGGCGGAAATCCCGGCATGGAGAGCCTGTCGGAAACCGAGCATCGTAGCCTCATCGGCGGAAACGCCGTCCATTGGGATTACGTGCCGGTCTCCGACTGGCCGATGGGCTCCTTGGGCCTGTCGAAATCCAAACTCACGAAGGAGTTACCCTAATGTGGTGAAAAGGGACAGGCTATATAACAAAAGGACCAGAAAAAGGACCCTTTTCACTGAATTCAGAGAAAAAGTAAGTTTTGCAAGTCGGCAAATGCTCCAATTAGATGAAAGTCATTTGGGAATGGCGTTTCTAAACTAAAAGTCAGTACATAAACAGTTCAAGCCACTTCAAGGTTACAACAATAAGTGATGTGGATAATCATAAACAAGAACACACTTGAATATACAATTTCATTATTACGTAATATTTTTATTTTTCATAAAAAATTAGAATGATTTAAAACATTAAAACAATTAGACACTTTACAAATTGATGCATAAGTTATACAACAAAGGAAATTGTCGACGTGGCGTTTCGGTGAAAAGTGTTTGTCACCTTCTTCAGGACAAGCAATCAATCATTTAAAAGCAACACTGTTTATTTCTGGGCCCACAGCTTATGAAGCTTATGTCTCTAGGTGTCCTTAGCAGAAGAATATCAATTTCTTCTTTTTAAGAGTAGAACTATAATAATAACAGTTTTAAAATGCCCAGACTGTCAAAATACACCACTGTGGTTGGGTTCTGGATAAATGAAGATAATTCGCCCAAACGATTCTAAAACGTTGCAGAGATTGGTATAGTCTGCGTTAATAATCAGCCACAGTGGACTCCCACTACCCTGCTGCTGTCTCAATTGGTGCGTATCCAGAGGGAGGCGTCATTCAATCGACCGTCCGTATGGCAGTACTGCTGGTTTGGCATCTAATCGTTGTACGATTTCTCCTGTCCTATCTTTTCTCCTGTCGAAATCCAGCAGAATGACCGGCCAGTTTCACGTTCGACCACCGAGATTGTAATTAGGCGGTCGGGAGAGAAACCGCAATGAGGTTTGGAAAGCCTCATCGTAATAAGGCCCAAAATGTCTGTTTAGTTTTTAGGAAATCCT
Organism: Calotriton arnoldi; assembly: GCA_963921515.1. Taxonomy (NCBI): domain Eukaryota; kingdom Metazoa; phylum Chordata; class Amphibia; order Caudata; family Salamandridae; genus Calotriton; species Calotriton arnoldi. The sequence goes on along the minus strand of CAWUFW010007236.1, from coordinate 563,804 downwards.
TTAAAAGAAATAAAATCACTCTTTAATCTGATGTTATTCTGCCTTAATTCCTTTCAGCCAGTCAGTGCCTTTTTCTGAGGAATGTGTGGGTAGAAAAATGGTCCTGTGGCTCTCCTAATCACATCAAATTCCAATGGCTCTCGGGGACCAGCAATGTACTGCTACTGTGCCCACTATATCATTCTAAACAAGTGTTTGCACAGAGCATTTTCAAAATTTGTCTTTTTCTTTTTTTTTCTTTCATGATATAGCACCTCCTGCTGGTCCACAACCGACAAGGCAGAAGATAGAAGCCCGACTGTGGTGGCAGAATTCGGAGGACATCCGGGCTCTATACCAACGGCTGGTGGTTCTGGAGGAGGAGACTGAGGCATCTGCTGCTGCCCAGGGCCCCAGTTCTTACAGCCAACCACCAGCACCTCAAGCCTCTCAAGAACAACATCGCTAGCACTGCCGGCAGCTGGCAGCAACCCACGCCACTTCTGGCCCCTCCCACTCAGACAGCCAGTTCCAACGCCATCAGATGGCATGTCTCGAGGCCCTACAGCAAGAACTGAAGATCCGCATTGAAAATGCCCTTTTTTTGTTTTAGTGGGAGAGACGTTGTTGTGGGTGGAGAGGGTGAGAATTGGGAAGGGCAGGTGGGGCAATTTTGAACTTTGTTTTGGACTCTTCACTGGACATTTGGACATTGGTTGGGGTAATATTTATTTGTTTGGGAGAGGGGTGGGCCTGTTGTGGGTGGAGAGGGTGAGATGTGTTGTTAAAAAATAAAGAGAAAAGCTATTCTATCGTACTTTATGCCTGAAGTATTTTTTTGTGTTTTACTTTTACTTTGCACTGCTGCCTTTTCGCACATCCTGTTTTTTTATCCGCTTGTCAAAGTATATACCAGTTACCTATAATTATTTATATTCTTGTCCTACTATCCTCCATAACTATATTGGCCATTAGGGGGGTATGCTGCCATTGCCTATATTGCCTACAACAACCTAGATAAATAATTACTTATCTGCAGTAGAAGTTAATTACTTACTAACTAAACCAGTTCACTTCACTCCATAATTCTCCTACCTGAATAGATGAAGCGATGGCTGCTACCTCTCTCAATCTTCCAAAAACTTACTGCAGAGTTTCCCAAGGTGCCTTCTAAATGGTGGTGGTATTAGTAGCAGGCTACTGCGCTAACAGGGAAGGCATCACAGGCAAGGTCCCAACCCACCTAGGTGAACTCCAACTGTAAGATTAATTAAAAGGATTATCTGTCAAAGGCAACTAAATTGAAAGAAAAACACAGAGTTAGTGAGTTATAATTATATTATAGCTTTACAAGGACTGACACCAGACTACTACCAATATGACACAACAAAGAATACTGGATATTATAACAAACGCTAGCAATAGTAACTTCTCCTGAGAAATGGGGAGCTAATATTTAAATAAAACTAAAGTTACAAAATCCTCGAGTCAGGAAAAGTGGGCTCAAAGTCTGGAGTGGACAAGGTTAAACGTTTACACAACACAAGGCCTGAATGATGATGTTGATGAATGATGTTCTTCTATAACCAAATTATGGATCCCTCATATGCGTGGGTGGGTAAGTGGGCCTGGTGTGGGCTACTGCTCAGGGAATAGAAGATCCTGCAGTGAGTTGGTGTCGCTTTCACCACATCCGCCCTACCAAGTGTGTCATTCATTTATGGTGTAAATTGAGTCACACCTCAATAAATCCCACAGCCAGGGGAAAGAGGGTCAGGGGTTTGATTAGTGGATGGAAAAGGAGATTTGAGGAAAGGTTTGACAAAGACAAACACTACACAACAACAATATTCATCAGGGCGATGAGCAGCACATCATCATCAATCTGTAGTGGAAGGAAATGAAGGCATGAGTATGACACAGTTCAGTTAAATGCATTGCAAAAAGTGCTTCAGTCCTAGCGACCCAAGTTAGTGTTATATATCTAAATGTTCTGTCATCTATGTTTGAAAAATACAAATTATGGAGGAGTGAAGTGAACCCATGCCGTTCTAAAAATTATGATTGTTAAAAGAAAAATGATCCTGTATTGCCGAATTGGGTGGTGCATCTTTATTCTTCTAAGAATGTCTGTCACTCTTGGGTGCCTGGCTAAACTGCTCCGATAAGATAAGCAGGAGTGTTATAGAGCTTTCGCCATTCATGAAGGAGAAGAGAAGGCATGTGGATTGTAAAGCAGAAACGATATTGTAGAGTCAAGGAGGACAGAAGGCAAGCTTCATGAGGAGTGTACCAAAAAGACTCAGAGGCGGAGCAAGAGCATAGGATACTGCAATCATTCATTTCATTTTATGACTCATGTGCGATTGATTAACTGAGAAGTGAGAGCAATTTACAATCAATCACAGACAAGCAGCTGCATGTCCTGGGCTGATCAATCTCACAAATGTCATCATAACATTTAGCCAAGTGCGTGCATCATGTGATGATGTGGCATCACAAGTCTGTCTCCAGTTACAAGCAACAGCCCCCCAACCACAACCACATAACAGGAGTTTAACATTTGAGCCAACACACACACTCAGCAGCATCTCCAAAATCAATGCACCTCTCTTCAGTGCATCAAGCTGAGTAGGCCCCAGAGTCATCATCATCATGGTCTCCCTTTGAAATCGATAACTTCCTTTTTCTGGCTGTTGAGGTAGTCCCACCCTGAGTCCTTTCATCTTCCTTTGAGTAATGAATCAGTCCAACTCCGTCTCTACCCAAGTGAGATAGACCTATAGTGCACTGCTGTTGAAGAACAAGAAGAAAAACAGAATTTGAGTATTTTGTGTAGATTTGTGTTTGTTAACTATAGTTACTGGTCTGGACTTTGAAGAAGCAGAAAAAAGGAGTGGACCCTTCAAGTAAATATCGCTAAGTGTGAAAGGGCCAGTCACCTTCAGGAAAAATCATCACCCATCAGGACCCAAACATTGCAAATCACTGAAATCAAGTTTACAAATTAGTTGATCACCCTCCCATGCTGTCTGCCACCACATCAAACATCAATCATCACTCACAATTGCTTTACCATGCATGCCTTTACCACGGAAATGTTGTTGTAAAGGCATGGTTGGTAAAGACATATGCATAGTCAAAATTAACACAAGCACAAACAATCACTCACACCTGAACACACACAACCACGCTGCCGTTACTTACCATTGTTGAGCTTCAACGTCACTCATTTCTTTTCTGACCTGCGAAAGTTTGGAGCTATGTGTCACCAGCATGGACTGGTTTACAACTATAAGCCTACATTGCACGTGTGAAAGAAGTGTCATGACACTAACAATCAAGGTGAAGCAATTAGTGCTTGACTACATCTCCCAGCATGCCAACATTTGGGATCAGTTTCATGTGATGGCTGCTGCTCTAAACATTGAAAGTTTCCTGGCTGCTTTAGGAGACGGAGGGAGCGTAATTAAAGCTGGGTGGCTTTCTGCAACGGACGATGCCGCAGAAGCTGGTTCCGATGTTCTTTTAGGTGAAAATGCTCCTCGAGGGCAGGTTTAGTTTCACAGAGGGGGTTAAATCACATGTTGTACATGGTAAAGTTATACATAATTTTATCTATTTCAGTATTTTCTATCGTAGAGATGGTCGTGTGTAGCTACTTTAGCGCATTTTAATCAAATGTACCCTTTAGGAAAAACAGCAGACGCTATGCATTTGGGCCTAAGCAGCACCTGTCCAGACAAGGCAGGTCCTTCTAGCTTTCAGGTTATTTTAGGTAATGTGCTGATTTAGATGCTACTGCAGTAAGGAAACAAAGACGGGAAAAAGAAAGCAAACTAGAGATGGAAAACAGCCATTACAATGTGGTCATAACCTTGCATGTCCATTACCACAAATCCTTTACAACGAATATGCCTTTACCATGCATGCCTGATTTCGTTGTAAATAAGACACACAATTGATGGACGGAATGCAGAACAAATCAATACATTAACCCCCAGTCAAGAGATCTGGGTTAAATCCATCATTCTTTTGCTCACCATGCCACCCCAGTTTAGACCTGACCATATGCAAATCAGTCTTGACCCTGTGCCTCATGGGAACAGTCCAGCCTGAACTGCCAAGCCAGGTCCTCCCTAGGCCGGAGACAAGCATCCTAGGACCGGATTCGGGGTTTCACCCCTCATCAGCCAGGATAGCTTGACTGCAGTGGCACAGTGAGCCCGGGACCCATGTCTGGGCATACCCGACGCACTTAGGGCGAGAAAGCAAAAGACACACAATTTGATGGACGTAATGCAGAACAAATCAAAACATTCACCCCCAATCAAGAGATCTGGGTTAAATCCATCATGTTTTGCTGGATGATGGATTTAGGCCCAGAACCTGGCCTGACAGTTCGGGCTGGACTGTTCCCATTGGGCACAGGGTCAAGACTGATTTGCATATGGCTGGGTTCAAACTGGAATGTCATGGTGAGCAAAAAAAACGATGGATTTAGGACCAGATCTCTGTACTGGGGTGAATGTATGACATAGTTCTGGATTCTGTCCATCAATTGTTCTTTTTGCGTTTGTCACCCCGAGTGGGATGGGTATGCCCAGACGTGGATCCCATGCTCTCCATGCCAATGGAGTCAAGCTATCCTGACTGATGGGGGGTGAAACCCCAAAACTGGTCCTGGGATGCTTGTTTCCAGTCCAGGGAGGAGCTGGCCTGGCAGTTCGGGCTGGACTATTCCCATTGGGCACAGGGTCAAGACTGATTTGCATATGGCTGGGTTCAAACTGGAATGGCATGGTGAGCAAAAATATGATGGATTTAGGCCCAGATCGCTGTACTGGGCTGAATGTATGACATTCTTCTGCATCTGTCCATCAATTGTTCTTTTTGCGTTTGTCACCCTGAGTGGGACGGGTAATCCCAGACGTGGGTCCCGTTCTCTCCATGCCACTGAAGTCAAGCTATCCTGGCTGGTGAGGGTGAAACACTGAAACCGGTCATAGGATGCTTGTTTACAGTCCAGGGAGGACCTGGCCTGGCAGTTCCAGGCTGGACTGTTCCCATTGGACACAGGGTCAAGACTGATTTGCATATGGCTGGGTTCAAACTGGAATGGCATGGTGAGCAAAGAAACAATGGATTTAGGCCCAGATCTCTGTACTGGGGTGAATGTATGACATTGTTCTGCATTCTCTCTATCAATTGTTCATTTTGCGTTTGTCAACCCGAGTGGGACGGTTATGCCCAGACGTGGGTCCCGTGCTCTCCATGCCACTGGAGTAAAGCTATCCTGGATGATGAGGGGTGAAACCTGAGACCGGTCCTAGGATGCCTGTTTCCAGTCCAGGGAGGACCTGGCCTGGCAGTTCGGGCTGGACTGTTCCCATTGGGCACAGGGTCAAGACTGATTTGCATATGGCTGGGTTCAAACTGGAATGGCATGGTGAGCAAAAAAACGATGTATTTAGGCCCAGTTCTCTGTACTGGGGTGAATGTATGACATTGTTCTGCATTCTGTCCATCAATTGTTCTTTTTGCGTTTGTCACCCCGAGTGGGACGTTTATGCCCAGACGTGGTCATGTGTGGTAAAGGCATGTTTCTTGTAAATGGTGCTCGGTAATGGTCATGCGTGGTTATGAACGCATTGTAATGGCTGTTTCCCTCCAAGAGGTAGCTGATTTAAGCTACTGTGGAAACATTTTGTGAGTCTAAAGTGCCAGTGCTTGAAGTCTCTTCTAGTTAACTGCCAGTCCCAATTGTATTGCTCAGCAGGAGCAACCAAAGTGCTAGTGCCATGCAGTACTTGGAATAGTAATAATGGGGGGGTGGGCCCTAAGATGCCAGGGTTCTCATTGACTGTCCCTCAGATTTAAGCTTCAACTATACTAGTGATCTCACACTCCTCAATCTCCACCAGTGCTTTATCCGTCTTTGCAAAAGTTGCAAATTGAGTAGCTGTGCAAAAATCGTTTGAATTGCTTAAAAGCTTATTCTTGTTAAGTACCAGTCCAAAGTGCGTTGCCCTCTTTGTCGGACTGTCTGATCACAATAGAACTATCGCCTTGGAGTTTTCATCTTTGGTAAGATTGTCAGAATACCAGGAGCTTTTGCCAGCCAGTTTTTTCAGGTCTTTGATAAACATCGATTCAAAAGTGTCGATGGCATTGTTGTTCGTCTTGGGATTAAAGATAGATTTGACTTTGAATTCCTTACCCTTGATGACATGGAAATGTAGCTTGAAAGAACTGCCCCAATGAGTTCAAAGTCAAATCTACCTTTAATCCCAAGACGAACTACAATGCCATCAACACTTTTGAATCAATGGTTAACTGGCTGACAAGAGTTCCTGGTATTCTGACAAACTTACCAAAGATAAAGGGGAAGCTCTAAGAAAACTCCAAGATGGTGGAGTGGTGTGACAAAGTTTGGATTGAGTGTGAGTAATTTAATTTCCTACACTGCGGTCATCCCAAACACCTCTAGCTATAGATTATTTCTTGCTCCACTTTGTGACAGATTTACTGTCATATATCCAAGACAGTAGGGACTTCCTGAATAGGATCAAGGGGGTACAGTGGGATAAAGATTACATATTAATTACCCTAGATGTAACCAGCTTGTATACAAGCATTAAACACAAAGTTGGCATTGCTGCATTCAACCATTTTATTAGAGCTAGGTCAATTTCGTTATTCTTTCCCACAGAAAAGCTTTTATACATCATTCATATCTGCTTGGAAAATAACTTTTTCCTGTTTGAGGACAAACTCTGCCGTCAAAGGCAAGGAACTGCAATGGGTACCTGCTTTGCTCCCAGCTACACCAGTCTCTTCATGGGATGGTGTGAGCAGCAGGTAGCCGAAGCCCTTGAGGTTTTCACTAGGGGTGGGCGGAACTCACAGAGTTCTACTTATCTAAAAACTCAGTGAAATTCTGCAGAGTTCCATGTGCGGCAGAATGCCACTGCCAGGTCCTATGTAAGTTACGAACAGGCCCTCTGAGAAGTCACATGCAGGTACTAAGTTGGGTAATTAGAGAATGTGTAAAGTATTCCACGGGGATGACAAGGTGAGCAGACCGAGCAGCTCTGTACAAAGCGATGCCAGGGGATGCCTATGTCTGCGCCATAAGCGAAGAGGAGGAAGAGAAATCGAGGAAGGCAGCTTTTCCATTCGACATTTAGGAGGGCATGAGAGGCCTGGGGTCCCTTCAGCTGGCGTCTGGTGATGTAGAATGAAATGTGATAGTAGAGCCAGGGAGCTGTGCTTAAATGTCATCACCAAAGTGCTAGTGAAACACACGAGTTGGAAGATGGTGCACATTCTCTTATCATAGCTTCCCAAATGCAGGCCTTTGATAAAGCGGACATAGCGAAGGTGGCATTTAGGAGCGAACTGTCTAATCTGTACAAAGCATGCAGCAGACGACAGGAGAAGGCCTGGGGTGAGAGTGATAGGAACTGCTCCGGCCTGTGTGGGACTAAGAGAGCTCCAAGTGAACTAAGCACAATTACTTCAATGATAGCAGAAGCAGCTAGCGACATGGGCTTAGGTTTGACCAATGTGTTAAAAGAATCCACCAGAATGTAAGATCATAGCCTCATTTTGAAGTCTATTTTCGAAAGTTCTACTCTGACACAAATTGTCTCCTCCCTCCATCCACTGTCCCCCCAAATCACCCCCTCGCCCTCCTCTCACAAATGGAAAGATTCAAATTCCTCCCTAAGCAGTTTGCAGAACAGTAATTATGCAGAACGCCATTTTGCAAAAGCAAGACGACTTTAAACATTCCAGATACACAGGGGCAGATTTACAAGCCCCTTGCGCCACTTTTGGGTCACTTTTCCCATGTTAAGAATGACGCAAAAGTGGCGCAAGGGCCTTGTAAATAAGCCCCACAGTAACTAAGTAAACTGCTTAGGACTCAGGAGATATTTCTAGTAAATATGAATACACACCAATGATCACACCCTCATCAGCCCATTGATTAACTTAAGCGAAAGAGGCCCGCATCTACCCTTACCTCTCCCAGAGAGCTCTTGAGGTCCCACAATGCAGGGCAAATGGGAGAGGGAAGCCCCAGTTCAACAGCACGCAGGGCAGAGGAGATGAATGGACCTAGAAAGGGGACTTAACATAGGCTTCAGTGCCAGCGGGCACATGTAAGAACTGTCGGGCGGGGGGGCTGTGCAGGGTCGGGGGAAGATGACAGACGACGGGTTAGTTAAAAATAAATTTAAAAATCAATAAAACCACTTACTTTTGGCAAGGTAAGTGGTTTTATTTTATTTTTTATTTTCATTTTAACTAACCCGTCATCTGTTGACTTCCCCCCACCACACCTCACCGCTCTTACCTGTGCCACCTGCCACTGGTAGGTTCCCTGAAAAGGAAAAAAAGACAAGTTACCCATTAAATAACGGGGTGGTGGCACTCAGCGCCACGTGGGGTAGGTGGAGTTTTTGCCAAACTCTGCGCTCCAAGCGGATTGTGGAGAAGGCAAAACTCCATGAACACCGCCCACAGAGCGGAGTTTACCGCCCAGGCCCAGTTTTCAGCATGAAGGTCATAATGTGCTTTCATTACATTGACAATCTCTTCGTAATTTGGAAGGGCACAAAATCCGAAGCCCAAAAATGTGTTAAACAACTGAATGAAATTTCTCCAATATTGGTCTCACCTCTCATAAGGACAAGACCACTGCTGAATTTCTAGACAGTACAATTGAGGTGAATTTAGAGAAACTGACCACATGTCTCCACAGGAAAGCCACAACTGGTAACACTGTGCTCCATGTGGCTAGTAGCCATCACCTAGCCCTCATTGAAAGCATCCCCTATGGGGAATACTTACAGTCTCACAGAAATTGCAGCACAGATTTTGCGAAGTGATGTCCCTTAGATTCAGACAAAGAGGCTATAAATCAGCTATTTTAAGAAACCGCAGCTCAGAAAGCACTGAGTATAAAAAGAGAAGAACTACTTGTCCCCAAAAAACCTCCTGCCAAGGAATCTACCAACATCAGTAGATTCATAACTACAAGCAACAAGGCAGGAGATATCAAGAAAAGAAGCCTGACAAACTTTATAGATGGTAACCCCAAAGTGACATTCAGAAAAGGGGTTAACCTAAGGGACAGACTTAGGAAAAGTGGTGTGGGGACTAGGACTAACAATGGAACTGACATAAAGGGTTTTTACCCTTGCACCTCATATAAACCATGCAAAGACAGCACTGTTGTGAATGACTATATATCCCCTCTGAATAGATTCGTTGTAAAGATCAAATCACACTTTACTTGCCTGTCACATTTCTCCATCTATGTTCTCAGATGTCCTTGTGACCTATAGTACATAGGAGGTACCATGATCCCTAGGAAGAAGAGAATCTTAGAACATCAGAGGGATATCACACATGTAGACCAGCAATAACCGCTGACACAACACTTTAACACTCACCAAAACTGGGACATAGCCAAATTGCTTTTTTGTCATCGATAGGATACCTGTCCTGAAGAGGAGTGATGACAGGTTCCAAGCCCTCAGAATCTGAATATATAATATTGGCCTTAATACTAAGATTCCAACTGGGCAAAATATTGATGAAGGACTTTCTTTCCATCTGGGTTGATGTAATAGATACTCTGTTTCTATTTTAAAGTTTGCTAGTCTTTTGAAATGTAGTGTTTCCAAATGTTTCTCTCTTCTTACTTGACTATATTCAATTCGAAATGCATAATTTTTAACTATGTTTTTACCTCCCACAATCACTGTTTTTTAATTACACTTATAGATCATTGTCATTACTTTGCTTTTATCACGTTCATTTTTTACTCCTTACACACATTCTTTTCTTTCTTTTTCTCTGCAAGTCCAGACTTACGGGATTATGGGTGCATGACACTTATCACTACCATTTTGGTAATTACACAGGGGAACTGTGCAACTCTCCCACTTGAGATTTTGTAGTTGATGTCTTGCAGCTCAAGGGGTTCTTCGGGTATAGTGCGCAGTACCTGTTGCACTTCCTTCCCTTACCGGATAATTGTGGTGATTACTTACTACCCACAACTGTTTGGCCAGTTGGGGTTAGTACGCATCAATTTTCGTATTATTATATGACTGGAAAATAAGATTCTACAACATTTAATTTTAGGTAATCTGAGCGGTTTTACTGCATACTGCTGTTTAGATTTGTGAGGAAAACAAATGCATAGGGGTAGGGTACAGATACCCTGAACCCAAAAGCCTGCTGGTGGGGTTCCAGAGAAACCCCTCTTTGGCCCAAAAAGGTTTTGTTTTTAATTTTTCTGCAAATTCATGCTGGATCCACAAATCCACAGCAGAATTAAAACAAAAACAAAAGCGGAGTCCAGCCCTTGTTTTAGTAAACTCTCAGGGGTCGGCCAGGGCCCTTAGGGGCAAGGCAGGTTATATTTTGGCGGGAGGGGGACACATGGCCCCCCTCCCCAAGCCTCTGATTGGCCCCGGGGACCCCCTGTCCTGCGGCAGAGGCAAAAAGTAAGGGAGGGGGACTCGGGTGACCCCATTCCCAGGGGCCAAGTAATTAAATATAGGGAGGAGGCACGTGCCCCCCAACCACAAGGAGCCCCAATCCTTAAAAAGGCCCTGGGGACCCCAGCCCTAGGGCCATCACTTCCTTTAAAAGGGAGGGACCGCACAATGACCCCCCTCCCTGTGGCTTTAATGGCACCCAGCACCACGTCCCCGGGCCGGCTTGCTTGCTGATACAGGCAGGGAAATGTGTTTGCTCCTGTCTGATGGGAGCATTATCAAATTTCCTGCCAAACAGGAGCAAACACTCAGGGAGAGGATGTGGTGTAACAGCTTGAGCTGCCGACTTCGGAGCCCATGTGAACCAGGTTCGAGTCTCAGCACCAACATCCTGTGAATCTGGGCAAATCACTTAATCTCTCTGTGCCTACAATTCAGTGCCTTGAGTCCCTCATGGGTGATTTGCTGCGCTTACAAATCCTGGATTGTTCGAAACACTAAGGGCCTGATTACGAGTCTAGGGCCACCTTTGTTTCCTCTCCGCCGCGGTTTTCAAGCGGAAACTTGTAATATGCTTTATGGGACCGCGACGGTCCCACCAAGCATATTACTGCCTTTACACCACTGCCCCACCGCCAATGAACGGCGGTTCCCTGCCAGTTGTGGTGGGAAATGGCGGTCTGACCGCCCTAATTGTAATAGGGTGGTCAGGAGACCGACACTGCTGCACCCCACTGAATCTGGCAGTCTCTAGACCACCAGACATGTAATCGTGGCCCTATTCTGCTTCCAGCTGGTGGGAGCTTCCAAAATGTTTCCGTCTACTGGGAGCAGACTTGTGATCTGTTTCCCTTCCCGCACTGATGTGGGCAAGGAAACAGAATAACTTTTCACTCCTGTCTACAGGGAGCAGCATAAATATCTGCTCCCTCCAGGCAGGAGCAATGTTGGCTCCTTCACCATGCGGAGAGACTGCTAGGGCTGCAGGGGCCCTGGGGCTCCCCTTGTGACCTCCAACGTGTGCTTGGTGGGTGTCCTGACTGGGCACTGAGCCACCCATTGATTAAAAATGTACGCCCCAGTGATGGGGTCCCCGGGGCCAAAATAGGTTTGGGGAGGGTGACTGTGTGGCCCCCCTCCCATTTAAAATAGTTATAACCCTGGGGGGTGGCATCCCCAGGGCCTATAAAGGCTCGGGAAGGGGGACTGCATGGCCCCCTCCCCTTTTATTTAAATTTCATCCCCAGAGCCTAATTAGGCTCAGGGAGGTGGGCTGCATGGCCCCCTCCCTTTATTAATTACTCGGCCCAGGGGACGGAGTCTCCAGTGCTCAGGAAGGCTTGGGAGAGGGCTGCATGCCCCGTCCCTTGTTTAATTGTATTTGGCCATGGAGATTGGGTCTCCGTGGCCTAATAGGGCTCAGGGAAGGAGGCCCATGTAACACTCTTCCCTTTTTTATTGACTTTGGCCCCAGGGATGGGGTCCCCCGGGGCCTGATTAGGCTCAGGGAGGTGGTCTGCATGCCCCCTCCCCCTTTTTGTTGAATTTGACTCCGGGGGATGGGATCTTCTGGGCCTATTAAGGCTTGGGGATGGGGGTGCACAGTTTTGGCCGCGGGAGATGGGGTCTCCTTGGGCCCAAAGGCCAACCCTACAACAAGTTGCCAAAGGCCTGCAGAGCAACAGGTTGGCTGCCTGAGTGGGTTGCCCACAGGGCAGGCCCTGTGTCCAGGCCCGTGCCATTCAAAGCCAAAGGCTGTTGAGGCATGGGGTTGGGTGCTTGTGGTTGTTGATCGCCGGCCCGGGCTTGCATCCAACCCCCCCGCCTAGTATAACAGAAATCCTTGAGCAGAAGGGGGATTGGGTTCACGTATGGTAATAAAATATTACTTTACGTAGAAATTCACTGAAAGAAACAAAGGTTAAAGTAACATTAAAGCCATGCACTTTACCCCACATATTACATCACTCATGACATCTTCTATGACATCATTGATAACATCACTGCAACATTTGCCTATTTTAGTTACCTTAGGATACAAGTTTTAGTTAGTTGAGATAACTATAACTATAACTGGTGAATTTCTGTGTTTTTTAGTGTTTAAAATGCTATGTTGTTACTGAACATTTCACCTAACTAATCGTTATTTATATAATATTTATATCAATATTGTAACAGTTTTTTAAATATATTTAATATAAAATATGAACAGTAACATAAAATTAAAATAAACACACATCTAACTTAGTTTAAATATTAAAATGAACATATAAAATTGTTTTATTTAATACTTTAAGTAAATGTACAAATTAAATATATATATTTACATATATATTTCCAAAAAACAGTATTTATATTATTACAAAGTTATAAAAATAATATTAACAGTAACAAAAAAGTACATTTAGAAACATATATTAAAATATATATATAACAAATAATTAAACAAATAAAATTAAAACAATTGAGATAAGTGTTACACGTTGCATGCATTGCAGTTACTAATCTCATTCCAATGTACAAAAAAACAGGGAAAGTGTTGGGCTTCACCTCAATTACATTTACATTTCCCACTCCAGTCTAACTAACATTTGAGAAAGTATTGGACTTTGGGGGGTTAGATTTACTATTTCCCTTCTAATCTTAGCAACAGTAAAGAAGGTATTGGACTTCGGAGGGGCTAGATTTACTATTCTCACTCAAATGTGCGCAACAGTAGGGAAAGTGCTGGCCTTCAGAAGGGTTAGATTTACTATTCCCACTCCATTCTGGGGATCAGTAGGGAAAGTGTTGGATGTCGGAAGGGTAGGATTTTCTGTTTATACTGAAGTATAAGCAACAGTAGGGAAGGTTTTTTGACTTCAGAGGGGCTAAGTTAACTATGCCCATTCCAGTCTAACCAATAATAGGAAAAGTGTTGGAATTTGGAGCGGATACATTTACTATTCGCTCTCCAATCTAAACCACAGTAGAGAAAGTGTTGGACTGCGGAGGGATTGGATTTACTATTCCCACTCCAATGTAAGCAACAGTAAGGAAATTATTGGACTTTGGAAAAATTGGATTTACTATTCTCACTCCAGTCTAAGCAACAGTAGGGAAGGTATTGGACTTTGGAGTGGTTAAATTTACTATACCCACTCCAATCTAAGCAATAGTAGGGAAAGTGTTGGACTTTGGAGGGGTTAAATATACTATTCCCACCCCAATGTAAGCAAAAGTAGGGAAAGTGTTGGACTTTCGAAGGGTTGGATTTACTATTTTCACTCCTGTCTAGGTAAAAGTAAGGAATTCACATTTACTATTCCCACTTCAATCTAAGCATCAGTGGGGAAATTGTTGGATGTTGGATGTTGGAGGGGTTAGATTTACTAGTCTCACTAGTCTGTTTCCTTCGGCCTTGTGCTTTGGCCTACTTTTCATGTTCATGACTGACACACTCTGGGCACCTCCGGCCTCCATGTCATCAGCTTGTTAAACAGCACGCTTTTCAGATCTGCCAGACATTAGAACTCGCTCCAGACTAAGAGCTTCTCTCAGCATTCATCGTCTGCATGAATCTGACTGGCATCTGTTTGGAACTCTGAGGCATACAGCTTCTTCATCATTAAATGTATTGAACTTACAGTGTTTGATGAACGTATCCTGTCTCTCAACAAATTCGGCGATGGTTTCACCAACCTTCTGTTATTCTTGACTGAGAATGTATCTTTCATAATCTACATTTGGCATGGGATTGAACTTGAGATTCAGGGCTGCTATGATTTAACAGTATGTAATTTCATCAGCTAGCAGCATTTTCTTAATTACTTCTTTTACACCTTTACCACCAAGATTTTTAAGGTATTTGATAATCTTCTTGATATCTGATTGTTCTATTGCGTCGATGAAATCATCAAATGTCTCTATACAGGCAGTCTATCTGCCACCAATATTTTGCTTTTTGACGGTATCGAACTGTGGTGGAGGTTTCAGGAAGGCGGTGGCATTGTAACCATTCATGAGATTGGCTGACACTGACATTGGACTTCTCTCCAACACTGTCTGCTGTCCACTAGGACCTGCTTCATCAATACCATCTCTAAGGTCCTTTGCTGTGCTGGCTTTGAGGTAATCCTGGACAGTCTGTAGAACCTTGACCTCCTTCTTGGTCTCCATTGGAGCCCTTCCCTTTTATGGAGACCTTTGGAGTTGTTCTAAGCCACCACCAGGCAGCTTTGGTGGTGTGCTGCTTCGGGTATGAACAGCTCCGTCAACACAACCCGGGCACTTCTTCACTCAGCGCTGTGATCTATTGTCTCTCATTAATCAGTTCTGGCAAGCAGATGCCAGTTTTTTGTATTTGAATTGCTTTGCTTGTAAGCGTTTCTTTGTACTGTTTGACACCTGGCTGATTTGCCTCACAGCACTTCTGTTCGCAGTGTTATCTTGCAATTTGCGGATATTTCAGAACCTGGTTGCATCCACCTTTAGCGTTATCACACTGTATGATGTATAGTTTCAGGTTGCGTAGTATTGCGGTACCTCTCATACGACCTTACCAGCAGGTTCTTGGCCAACGATATGTAGACTTCTCAGTGAAGCTTTTGTTATCTTCAAATGCTTCACACAGACTGGGGCTGCACTTTTACTCCACATACGCCACACATTGATTCTTTATTTTGATAGAGGCACACATGGCACACACGAGCAGTGAGCACTGCAAACTCACTGTTGATCTTCAGGTTACTTATCCCCTTTCTCTTCACCAGTTGTAGTGTCCTCCCCAGCCTTGGTACTCGCCAATGACTACATCACACATGGCGCTCAGTACAACACGTCTCTATTCGTCTGTGGGAAGCCGTGAACTCAACATTCTAAACCTGCATTTACTTCACTAAGATCTAACGTTTATGTCACAGTTCTATGGAGTCCATCAAGAGCCACCAGGGTTCCGTCATTGCTAACTCAAATGACACTACACTGTCCACCCCACAATCTGCCTCACATAAGTGCAAATTAAAATCCCCCATAAGAACCACTGGGATAAAAGTATTAGAATCCTTTCTCTGACAAAATAAAAGGGACCGTAATGCAACCAACTGAGTCGATGTATCAGTGTACACATTGGGATTATACATTTATTAAAGGAGAATGCTATTTGAATTAGGAAATACTAACTTGACCCCCAAGAGGTATGCTGAACCTGTATCACACGAGTTGGCAACACAACCCATATCATGCGGCACTAATGTAGACAAACCCCCTTTGTCCTTCCAGAAGTTGAAGGTATGGCGGAGGAAAAAGAAAAGAAGTGAAGCCATCAATATAAAGGCCATTAGTTACATCCCTTGTTTCCTGACAACATATGATATTACAATTTTATAGAAATTCTACCCACTTGGGGTCAGATAATTTGCCAGCCACCTCTGCAATATTCCAACTAGGCACCTTAACACTTTATCCCCTCCTAACAGAGCCTAATGAGGAGGTGCTAGCCTCAACATATGAAACCGGTAACCTAGGATCCAAGGAGATAGGGCGATTCAATCTACCTCTACAAAAGAATCTAAGGCTGTAAATCTATTGGCTGTTGACCCTACAAACTGGTCCCTGGAGGAACTCATGTATCTCAGGTATGTGCAACAGTATAGAGGGAGAGCAACCAATCACCGGAGGATAAAAAAGCCCAATGGGTGCACAGAGATTTGAGAGCCCCCCTCATGGAAAAGAGTAGCATCTGTAGGAAGGTCTAGCATGGGGAGACAGGATTGAATACTTGTTCCCCGTTGTGAAGGCAAAATGTTCCTGTCGCTTCTTGACAAAGATTCATATAAATCCACAGTATTTTGCAGGGAAGCAGAAAAAGAGGGTCTAGAAAAATTACCTCTATAATATCATTCTTGTTGCCCTTTACTTTCGCAATTGGGTTAGAATACTCATATTTTCCAAGCAGTGTAACTGTGGAGGAGGATACCTCACTAGCAGCTTTATAACCAACACACTGTTCACATGGTTGAGGGGGGACGGCAGAGTGAGGTGGCAACCCTAAATGGGTGAGAGCAAGAGGAGCACTAGCAGCAAGCTTATCATGGTTAGAAAGGACATGCTCAATAACAGACAGCCTAGCCAAAACTGTGTCAAACATAGTCTAAACATACAGCTTCAATTTATCAGATATAAGAGTTGGTTGTATGATGGAATCACACATGCGATTACCATGCATGCCTTTACTATGCGGTAGTTACAACGTAGTTCTGTTACCAAGCGTTACCATTTTCATGCATGTCTTTACCATGCATATGCCTTTACCACGCACGCCTTACAACAAGTTTCGTTGTAGAGGCATGATTGGTGAAGACAATTGCTTGGTAAAGGTTGTGTGTGGTCACAGGACCGGCTTTGTAACCGCTGGCACCTGCCATGACCCCTCCCATGCCCCGGAGCCCTATGCAACACTCCTCCTCTCTCATTCAGCTCTGAAACCCATCCTGCCCCCAGCACTGAAACATAAAACAAGCCTCCCAGCCCGAAAGCACCCCAGCCCCCTGCCCTGAGCCCTAAAACCCGGCTCCCATCCCTGAGAAATACCCTGACCCCAGCCCTGAGCCCTAAAACCAGCCTCCCAGCCCTAAAAACTCCCCAGCCCCCTGCCTGAAGCCCTAAAACTACTCACCAAGCTGCGGCCCTGCACAGGAAGGCAGCAGGCAAAAAAGCTTCAAAGCCTCCCCTCGGGCACCGCACAGGCAAGAAGCTGGAAGTCTCGCCAAATATCTCCAACACCTCCCATCCTCGCCCGTTTGCTCAGAGTCTAGAGCGCTGACTACCTTTCCCATGTATATGCCTTTACTGCCTTTACAACGATTTTCGCTGTAAAGGCATGTGTGGTAAGGCATACTCATTGTTAAACCATGCGTGGTAAAGGCTATGCATACTAAAGTTAGACGTGTTGTTAAGGTAATGCGGGGTAACAGTAACGTGGAAGTGGCTGTTTCCCATAAGATTTAGCACATAGTCCAACTGTGGAAACCCACAGTGGCTACTATTTACAAACACAGACATAAATTCCTCCATATCAGTTCCAACTTCCTGAAAAACCCTTAAAAGGAGTCTTGATGCAGCAAGCCCTTTCTGGCACGGTCTTGGCGGATTCCTTCTTTTTACACTTACATACAGGTGGATCAAGTTCGGAGGAAGGCACTCCCAGCAAAGGATGGATCTTGACAATGGTCTGTAGAACTGAGTCCGCAGGTTGTGGAAAAGAGTCAATAGGACCTGAGGATGCCTTAGAATAGGATTTATTAGCATTGGGCCCTGAAAACCCCTCCAATCTCGAACTACCCAGGTCTAGCTCTTCTTCCACGTATGATCCCATCAGCTAACGCCCCCACCGCTGAGGTCAGTCAGATAAGACATAAGGAATTCCTGGAAACCCCCCCATTTGTGGGTTGCATACGAGCAGAGACTGCTTTGCGCTTAACCATAGTAATGTTCCTCAAGCCTTCCTTATAAATACAGATCATAAGGGTTCGCCATGGACCAATGGAGTTACTGGGTGTCGAAGGGGGAACCAACAAATTACCGCTGCAAGTTCACAAAGCTGGCTAACAACGAAGTCACCAAATCTCTGAACTGCTTGGCCTTGCTGATCTGAACACTCACACTCGACCAGCCTTAAAACAAACTCCTCAGAGGTCAGGCTTCAAAGTTCCCCAAGAGGGCGTACCAGTGGCTGAAAATATGATTCATATGGCAGGCTGGGGGGAGAAAACCCACCTCCTCTTCTGACCTGTACCTCTGTGGCTTTTGTAGTCCACCCATTTATTACAAGTATAGTAAGTAGACTTTATTAAACACAATGATATTCTTAAAAACGATACTATGCACGAAAACAAAAACAGTATTCTTTCCTTCATTATTCTGTTTATTTTTGAACAGACGATATTTTAGACATGAGATTCATGTCACACAATATTCTGAAATCGATAGTTGGGCCATTCACCTCTGGTATATAGCACCTTCAGCCGGATTCTTTGTTGCATGAAAAGCCAGTGAAGTCACATCACTGCTGAGGTTTTTAGAACTAGTAAAAAGATAGCTGCCTTGTTCGGGAGCCTTTCTAACTTCCATACTTCAATTTTCTCTCGACCAGCATTGATAGAAGTACATTAGTTCAGGCCAGATAAATTAAACGAAGGCTCTTGTGAGTTCAATAATATAATTGTTCTGTAGGAATAAGTGCACTTTGCTCAACCTGGATAGGGACACATTTTTGTCTAATTATTTTTGGGAAACATTATGCCATTGATTGATAAAGCTATGCAAAACATTATAATTGTTTTCACCGTGGCATGATTATTGCATGGGGTGATTTATTTTACTCGTCCGGGTATTTTCATTCTGGTAGTGAGTGAATGTCACAACTCTTTGGGCATATATACTGCTAATGGCTCAAATGAGGATACTTTAGGGGATATTTTGGGGGATTTTATAACTACATTGTTACTCATTTATTCCGTAAAATGCGTCTCAAGACAGACCAAGGATGAACTTTTTAAATATTAAAGGGAAAACTGATAAATCTCAATGTGAAGATTTGGCAGTCAGCCACAAGACCAGAAGGGACGTAGCTATTCAGTGTGCAGCAGGTGCAGTGGCTCCTGGACCCAAAGCCCTGGGGGCTTATCAAACCCGGAAAATTCTGTATTTTACTACTCTGACAGCAGTCACAAGGGTCGTTTTTCTTGCTTGCACCACAGCCCATGAAATCCTTTCTATGCTGCTGAAGACCAGAGCCTGGGTTTGATTTGAAGATCAGAGCCTAAGCCTTAAAACTGATGGAACTTTAACTCGGTAGCAAATAGGCTTTTGTGACTGATCTTCGACAACTGCACACCGAGACGCAATGCATAATGAAATATAGGTGCATCTCTCTTCTTAGTACACGAAAGACATTCCAAGGAAGATAGAAATAAGCGGAGAACTCTTTTAGAGAAAGGATCTTCTCTTTAATGTAACAAAAATCAGAATTTATGAACTTGACAGGCTTAAGAGATAGGAGGTCTGACAACAAATATACAGTAGATCCCGTGAATTTGCTGTCTAGCAAAACCATATTCAAATCTGTATGGTAATATGCAAATCTGTGTCTTCAAATTAATGAATTTAGTAAGTTTCACATTCCCACTTATTTAGCTCCTCTCTCGTTTATTGTGAATCCCAAGCTGTGGGTGAACGATCTTGTGATATAGAGATTACTAGCTTTGTGCACTATTTAACACAGTTAGTCTACTGATGCCTTTAATGCAATATTTATGGTGGAAAACACAATGATAATCATAATATTGTGTACAGTTTATATAACATTAATATACCACTGAGACAGAGTACCATATTAATATTTGATGCAGCCATATTCCACCTCAATGTTACATATTTCCCTTGTGTCTCTTCCTTTACAAATTCCTCAATCTTGAGTTGAACATGCTTCACCAGACAGGCACCACATTGCCTGCAAGAAAAACATTTAGGGCCTCATTACAATGTTGTTAGGAAACTAAACTGCCCGACTTTTCGGAAAGACTCATGATTAACTTAAATGGGAGCCTGTGTTCCCACCGACAACACAGGCTCCTATTGGGAAAATGGGTGTCTGAAGAAAACCTTGCACCCTGCCACGGGCACCCCATGGTGCCTGCCACACTGTGCATGGTTTCACAGGGGGATCCCTTGGGAACCCCCTCGACCCTAAACTGGAGGACTCAGGATGAAGGGGGGCCTGCTAGGGGCCGCCAAAGTCAGTCTCCGACAGCCTTTTCGTATCGGACATACCGAGTCGGAAAGGCTGTTGGAATCCGACATCGTAATCGGTCGTTCGGAAACGCTGGGCGTTGAGCTATATGAATCGGCTCTGACCGACTTAGATTCTCTAAATGCCGCTCGGAACCGATTCAGGATTCCCCTTCCGACTATGAGCATCGTCATCGGTTGGTCGGAATTGTTTCCGACCGAGTCGGTTGGATGGGTTCTGACACGGTTTAGGGGAATCCGACTGTCGGTCGGAGGCCTTCCGACTGACATCGTAATGAGGCCCTTAGTTTTTACTTTTCATCCTACTGATCTACCCCCTTCTTCCTCAAAGGGAAGCAGTATAAAGGAATCCTTCATCGTGAGATCTACAGTATTGATCTATCGCTGTGAAAGACAAGCATGTCATGAATAAGTCAGTGCAGACAGTCACTATACAGACAGTATTCAGTACATGTGCTTTAGAGTGGGGGATCATCTTGCTGGGTCAAGAACGTCCCATCTAGGTGAGGGTGTGGGGAGATTCTTTCCTCCTTTTTGTCTTTGCAAGGGGGGCCAGGAAAATAAAGAAAGGACCAGATTTGTGGTTCTGGGTTGGGATATGCTGATTCAGATAAGTGCTTTAGTCGCAGTCAGGTGATACTCTGCAGTAGTTTTGCTTCCCTGCATAGGAGTGGAGGGGTCTTTCAGGCAGTTGTAATCATACATTCAGGAATCACTGTATGGAAAACCCAGTGCACCATTAATGCTGCCTGATATTGGTATTAGTTTGGGAAGCCCACAACACTTCAAGTGCCTGTTAGAGCAATGGAATGAGTAGTTGATTGGGATTCAAATAGTTCAGGGGTTTAATGTTGCGAAAATAGAAGAAAAGGATTTGAAAAAAGCTGCAACTCCTCAATTTCTAATTTTGAGGGTAATGCAAGGTTTCTTTTGCCTCCGTGATGGTCAAGTGATGGAAATGAGGGCAGACAATGCCAAAACCTAACATTATGAGAAGAGACAGATGGTTAATATAGCTCTTCCATTGACAGAGGTCGCTTCTCTCTCAACAAACACTGTGTGGGGCAATAGGTGGCCAATGCTGCAGCTGACTAGCTTAGCAAGACTTCTTGTTCAACAAGGAGCTTTTTTGTAAAGACAGAGGTGTGTTTGCCAAAATCAGCTACCAATTTTGCAACCTGGCCATAAACTGGAACACCTGTCTGTAGAATACCCTACAGTCTTGCTTCTGCTCTTGATTCCAGGAGTAAAGAGGAGGAGAGAGATTGAGAGTTGGACACTCACTCCCCTACCAGTAATGGTCAGAATTTGAATCCGATTTTTTTGGTTCCCATCTTGTCATGGTTCTCACCAGGGTTAGAAGGAAGAAGCGTGTGTGAGTTTAATGGTTTCTTTTTCAAATAGGGCATTGTGGATCACTCTGCACAGGGTACTGACAGTCCGGATGAGTCATTTGAGATCCTTCCTCTTGACACCCCAATCATACTGGAGGCTGCAACTGTTGGTCTAGAGTTTGAAAGATTTGGGCTTCAGAGATAGGAGTTATCCAATGGTTTTTATGCAACAGTCAGCTACCAGAAGGTCATCTGATTTAAGGCATTATACCAACATTAGTCTTCCATTAGCACGTGGAGTGAGCCAGTAGAATGTCATCCATGGAGATGTGAACCTCATGAGCTCTTGGAGTTAATGCATAGAGGGTTTTAACTGGATTTGACCATGTTCATATTGAGAGTCCTGCTGGTAGCTTAACATTGCTACAGAACATATTGCACGAGGTCTCACCACTATTGTGGGCTTTTCTTGTTCACCTACCTAAAGGTTTATTGCTAGCCACTCTTAAGGTTTAATTAACTGTTCTTGTCTCGCACCTTCATATGGTCATAGATAACCTTTGGCTAAGGCCATTGCAATCTTGAACTGAATTCTATTTAAAATGTATTCCTTTTAGGACATCATTCCTAATACCCATTAGCACTACTAAACATAGGCAACAATTGTGGTAAATATATGTCTGGCCTCCTATTTAGGGTGTTCCTGGACACAAACGTTCTCCAAGGTAGTCCATGATTTGTCTTTAAAGTTGTTTCATCTTTTCATAAAGACTTTCAGATAATGTATTTGTATTTTAAATTGTGAAGTGAACTGATACCCAAGGGTGTCCTGGCGCTGCAGGATGTGAGGGAGTATATACAGTAGAAGAACAAGGAAGAAAGGAATCTAAAGCTTCTATTTAAAAAGATATGTTTTTAGGGATTTGCAGAATTTTAAAAGATGGGCCTCTGTATGGATGGCCAAAGACAGATGATTCCAGGTCAGGGTGGTCTGGATAGAAAGAAAGCAGCTTCCCAGCCATGCTCTATGGACCCTGGGGACAGAGTTCAAATTAGCTGTAGAAGAACCAAACCTTCTAGATTGAATGCACTTGATAAACAACTAAGTGATATAGTTAGAAGGAGGGAGGGTATTAAAATGTCCTTATGACAAAAGCATAATTAACAGACAACGTTTTTAAGTCGAGCCTGAGCCAGCGCGCAAGCGCTGCTCTGGAAATCTTTTGTAGGTAGAGTATGGAGGAGAAGCCCCACCCATATTTTTCAATGACTTGTTTCTTTGTCCTTTGTAAATGCTGGTGTTTGATTCCTTAATAGGCTTGTTAGTCCCTCCTTAGTACGGCCATGTCGTCATTTGTATCCTCCCATGGCTACTGGCCCCTTTACTTGGTTGTTACACGGTATGTGTACTTTTTTTCTTTATTGAGCTTCTCCTACATTGGGCACGATGACGTGCTTCACTTACATTCAGCGTGCCATGCCTGCTTTCACTTTCGAAGCAGCCGGGACAATAGCGGCCGTTTGTTTGCAATGCCATAGGTCTTGCATTTAAGTGCGAGTCCTATAGCATTGCAAATATTTTTTAATCTCGCCATCCCCACTCTGCTGCATTGTGTGAACGAGCGCAGTTTCACCTCCCAGTCTTTCATTTTGCGTATCTTGTAAACTTTGGGTCGCCCAACCGGGAAAACACGTTGATATTAAAAAGCCTATGAGAAATGGGTATTTGAGCATTTCTTTTTCTGATGAATTTACAATGTGAAAACCAGGACATTGAGTCAAGTTCTGCTCTAACCCCTCTGATTGTTCGCTTCTTCAGGGCAACAACAGGACCTGCACTCTGGACCGCTTGTCATGCGTCGGTGAGCACGGCTTGCTAGGTACGATGCTATTAGCTGGGACTCCCGGGATGGAGATCCCCGCAGCTGCTCGTTTCCCAGAGTAAACAAGCCTCCTATCGCCATCAGCCCATGTTTGCCACAAAGGCAGGTCAGGCAGGTGAATAAATCTGTTTGTTTCGTCCATCTATTTTTCGACAGGTCCTCACTGCTTTGACTGAGTCATAAGAAAATAAGCTTCTTAATAAAGTGCAATACATTTATGAATAACTGGTGACCTTGGGGCTTTATTGTCCAATGATAAACATTTGTCCAGAAAGGCTTTTAATTTAGTTTCACTGCGTCCCTTTTCTATTGGCAACTGGCGCAAACCACATTTTTCTCGACTTGAGTGGTTTGTGGACTGTTGTGACATGTGACAGACGTTTGAACTAACATCAATCAGCGAACAGCCGTGCTACAGAATTTCATGTTAGTGGAAATTGTGTGATATTAAAGAGCGGAAGCCACACCCATATTTATGTTAGCGAGATAGCCCAAGGGGTTCAGGCCAAGCTGCAAACATCCAGCCGCGGTCTGTACAGGTAACAGCGGTGGGGCGGTGTGGCCGGGGAAGGGGGGATTTCAAGGGACGATGCCGAGGGAAAATTAAATAAATAATTAATTTTCTCTCGGCATCGGCCCTCGAAATACCCCCTTACCAGGCCCCACTGCCCCACCGATGTTACCTGCATGGACCGCGGCTGCAAAAAATCGAAGTTTCACTAGGAGTTTAAAGAGGGAAGACGAGAGGAGACGAGAGTGAGCCTTTCGCTTTTTACAATGCTGGTGAAATGAGTGCCCTTTGGTTAGATCTAACTTGCAGTGTTTTTTAGAGTGTTAAGTGCTCATTTAATGTGATCTACGGCTCATACATTTGAATTCTGGGAGGGGCAGATCAGCCTTTCGTTCTTAATGGCATCTGCTATTTACAGCACGTTGAAAACAACACTGATATACCCTTTATATAAAACAAAATGTTGTTAACGTGTGGTAGTACCACCTGTTAATGTTAACAATGAGCCATAAAGCATTTCGCTTTGTCGTGTAGGCTGTCGTTGTGGTCAGTTTTCTATAGGGTTTTCACTCTGTTTCCGCTATTGTTTTCACGTTTTCGCCCTTTTTCATAGGCGCCCTATTCCCACATTTTGTACATCTCGCGACTCGCACGTGGTCTCCAGTCAGCCACAAATGGTGCACTCAGACTGTTTCTAAACAGCAGGCAGGTTCGACTAGAGCCTTCTCATTACAAAGAAAA
This sequence comes from Calotriton arnoldi, assembly GCA_963921515.1. Classification (NCBI taxonomy): domain Eukaryota; kingdom Metazoa; phylum Chordata; class Amphibia; order Caudata; family Salamandridae; genus Calotriton; species Calotriton arnoldi. The sequence continues at coordinate 539,047 of CAWUFW010007236.1, read as the reverse complement.
CAACACTGTCACACTGTTTGCTGAGATCTGCAGTGGTAAAGGATTTTTGTTTGTGCTTCGAATTACTATTTTCAGAGCCACTGGAATTATGTAGCAGGTTGACAACATTTTGTGGCAAGAAAAAGCTAATTATGCTCCATAATGCGGCAGATTTTGTGACAGTATTTTTCATTATTTTGTCATTTTTCACACAGTAACATTGTCTGGGCAAAGATTTCACCTTATTAGTACCAGTTTAACATCCAAATACAGCTTTAAGCAATTGAAAGATGGCCAGTCAACCTTCGCTTAGGGCTTTCCACAGCGCAGGACATGTCGCAACATTTTTAGTAACTTTTGATCCATTTGGGATAGAAAAACATATCTACAGCAGTAGATGGAATATGTGTCTAATGTGTCAAATTCATAATTTTGGGGAAAATGTAGAATTGCATAATTACAGTGGCCCTGACTATTTCTCCCAGCCTAGCCAGTGAAAGCTTGAAGACCTGGCTGTAATGTTCCAATTACTTATTGTGCCCTAAATAGTCATACAAAAGTACTTTAGACGAAATTCTGCTTTAAGTAGATCTTGAAAACACAGAAATATGAATGAAACATTTGTGCTTGTCTAACACAGAATGAAGCGTGACCTGGCAGCATATTTCACAGCATCAATCTTTTTTTTTTTTTTTTTAGTTCAGTGAGTTTTTATTGGTTGTTCAAACAGTATATAATACATATACATACAACACAATGCAATAAGCAAAAGAAAATACAATACAATACAATACAATAAATAACCTAAATGGACAAAAAATAGATGAGTAGACTGTCCAGCAATAAGTCAGCAAATACCATACATAACATAAATGGCACTTGAAATGTATCTAAGGCAAAAACATATACCATGAAAGGCTATTACGTTCGGTATATATCTAATGTTTGCGAGAGTTTTCGGCTAATGAAAAGAGCAATAATATCACACAATGTGAGACATAGGCGGTGAATAGGGGTTAGAAAACCTTAATACGTGCCCCTCTAGAGTTCAGAGTATATGTGTCAGTCATAGAGGGTCACCGTTCGGTACTGTGGAAGACCATAGGGTAGTTTGTGAAATATTTCACGGTGGTTTGTGTGATTCAAAAAAGAGATCAAGGGATTCCCACATGTATCTAACCGGGGTCTTCCACGGAGAGTTGTGGAGCGCTATATTATCAGCTCCTCGCAAATTAGTGACCCAATTTAGCCAGCATTTAAAGGACATTTTGCGAGTGTCCTTCCAATTATTAAGAATTATCTTAATTGCTGCTGTGATGAGTAGGTCAAGGAGTGCCTTATCGTTTTCGCACAAGGAGTCTGATCTAAGGGGAGCGAACAGCAGAGTCGAGAGATCCCTGCTTGTATCAAAGGGGAAGAGTTTAGATATGAATTCAAGGACCTTATCCCAATAGGACGTCACACACGGGCAAAGAATTAGTAAGTGTTCTAAATCTCCTACTGCACCATTGCAGTTCCAGCAGGGATCGTCGTTACGAAGTTTGTGTTTGTGTAGTCGGGCTGGTGTCCAATATGCCTTGTGTAGGAGCCAGAACTTTGTTTGGGACAATACCGGACTGATTTTATTTTTAACTACTGAGTTCCATGTCCAGGACCAATCTGAGTCTGAGATCGGGGTGGTGGAGTTCGACTCCCAAAAAGATGTGACCTTCTCATTAAGAGTAGACTGTTGGGGGCCCAACAAATTGTAGACTCGGGAGACCTGGTGGCCCAAGGTGTTTAGTTTTGAAAAATATTGCGGAAGGGATGGTGATAGGGTTGAGAGGTTTGCTTTAGCTAGGGCAGCTTTTATTTTAAGAAGCTGTAGAATTCTATTGGCTCAAGTTGATATGTGGTCTGCAGGTCTTTAAAGGTCAAAGGTTGTGTGCCCGCATAAAGTTGGTGGGGAAAGTATATGCCTTTACTAATCCATGTATCATTATATAAGGTGCGTCCCTTATATAAAATTTTACGATTATTCCAAATAGATTCTAAGCTGGATTTCCTAACGCTGATGTCTAGTAGTCTATCTATTTTCAAGAGGGAGGATTTTGTGTTTTTGAAGATGGCTTTTGAACATGTAATTCGGTTAAGATTTGTGGTGAGGAGCGTTGCCGGAGGAATATCATGGAGGAGAGATTTCTCAATATCTAGCCATACAGGGGTGTATCCTGCCAGAGATGTCAGTCAATATGAACCCTGTTTTGCCAGGAAAGCCGACTGGTAAAGTTTAAAATCAGCTAGATTAACCCCACCTAGCCTTTTGGGAAGCCTGAGTTTTTTCATGCTGATTCTTGCCTTCTTCCCTTTCCATAGGAAGTTCGAGAGTACAATGTTCAGTTTGTGATGAAAATCATCTGATAAGATGAGGGGCAGCATTGTTATCAGATAGTTCACCAAGGGGGATATCATCATTTTTATGGTCTCGATTCTACCCCACCAAGTTATGAATCTGGGTGACCAAGCATCTAATAATGTTTTGATCTTCTCCAGTGTTTTAGTTTCGTTATGTTGGAGTGTCTCAAGTGTAGTGGTGCAGAATTCAATCCCCAGGTATTTAATATGGTTTGGTTGCCACGTAAGGCCCGAGTTGCCTAACAGTTCACGCGTACCATGGACATTAAGGGGTTTGACCTCAGATTTGTCGCGATTAAGTTTATAGCCTGAGTGTCTAGAGTAGGCGTCTATCGTGTCCATCAGGGCTTTAATGGATTCTTCCGGGTTTTCTGTGACAATCAGGATGTCATCCGCGTATGCGGCTAATTTTACTCGCGTGTCACCAAAGAGAACTCCGTTAATTTCCTCATTACGTTTAATATCTTGGATCAATGGTTCTAGTGCTAGAAGGAAGAGAGCCGGTGAGAGGGGGCAGCCCTGTCTAGTTCCTTGTTCTAGATGGAATGACTCCGATAGGGAACCATTAATGGCAATCCGGGCAGTCGGGTTAGAGTATAAGGCCATAACCATGTTAGTGAACGACTCACCTAGATTGAAGACTTGCATACATTGTTTCAGGAACTGCCATGATACTCTATCGAACGCCTTTTCCGCGTCTAGTGTGATAGCGATTAGGGGGGCAGGAACAATTTTGGCTTTCTCTAGGATGTGACATAGGAGTCTAGTATTGTCATTAGACATACGGTGTTTGAGGAATCCCACCTGTGAGCTGCTGATTAAGTTGGGAAGAAGCTTATTTAATCTGTTGGCTAAGATTTTGGCGTATATCTTGCAATCCACATTTATTAATGAGATTGGCCTATAGTTCTTGGGTAGGAGCGAATCTTTGCCTTCCTTGGGGATGACAATGATGTTAGCTTCCCTCATTGAATTAGTGATGCTCCCCTCATTGGCTATAGAGTTGAAAAGCCTATTTAGGGTCGGTTGAAGTGAAGTGTTGAATTCTTTATAAAAGGAGGCGGAGAAGCCGTCCGGCCCCACAGCATCAATCTTTTTAATTACATTTTTTTTTTGTTTTTGGAAAACTATTATAAATGTCTTTTTACTGGCACATCTATCTTAGTATATTTAACTAACCTACAAGATTAGGGTCGGGGGCATTAATTACCCAAACCCAGTAAAGAATTCTTGGTTCCGTCGCGCGCCAGGGGTGTCTGGAGTGGGTGGGGGCATGTGGCTCAAGGATTGGGGTGTAGGGGGAGGTTCCATTGACACAAATAAAGGATTTCTCATCAATGTTGAGCCTTCACATAGGGTACTGAGGCCAGCTGTGATGCAATATCTGGTTATGATGGCCCATTTTGAGGTTTTGTGCCCCCTTCGAGGATGCCCTATCTGGATCATTCTAGTTGTGTGTCCCATTTCTCTTTTTTTGTACTAAGTCTTGAGCATCAATGCTGGGTTTTTGAACCTAGTTCAGGATACAGTCCCGGTGTTTTATACAACGTCTTGGATGCCACGCCGGGTGCCAAGTTCTGAATGACAAGCCTGAGAATTGAAATCAGTTACAGTGAACACTTCTTGGGTTTTGTACCCAGTGGGGGTGCCATGTCTAGGGCTTTTGTTCTTAGGCCTGGAACCCACATCTGGGCACTAGCTTGTTCTAGATGCCGTGTCTGGGAGTTTGTATCTAGACCCAGATTCCACATATTTCGTTTTTTTGTCCTAGCAGTTAATGCTACGTCTGCCATATTGTAGTCAATTTTGGATCCCACAGCTAGGGTTTTAAGTCTGGTTCTGGGTTCTACTTGGGGTGTTTAGTACCCAATTCTGGATGCAGCATCTGGTGAATTGTACCAAATGTTGTATGCCTCGTTTCTTATTTTGTGCCCAGCTGTAGATGGAGGTTTTGTACCCGTTACTGGATTCTAGATCTGTAATATATCGTAGCCTAGTTTGGGTGCTGAGTCACAGAACTGTGCAAAAAGGAGGCACAGATTTTTTTTTTTAAAGTGCTTCATGCCCATACTAATTTTAGAAGACTCCATATCAATAGAGAAAACTTGCCGCTGGGTTCTGTGCCTAGCCCTTGTTGCCCCATTTGGCCATTTAACACCTAGAGGGTCATTACAATGACTGGCGGATCGCCACCGCCCGTATGGCAGTGGCGATTCGCCCGCTATTCCCCTCCGCCCGCATGCCATTTCCCCCCGCCACATTACCATGGCGGGGGGGAGCCCGGCGGACGGAAAGACCGTCCGCCGGTTTTCCGCCGGTCACACAGGTGACCGGGCGGAAAAGGGCACTAATATGGTGGCGGTGTCTGCAAGACACCGCCATCCATATTAGGATGGATGCGGAGAGCAGCCTTTCCATGGCGGCAAAGCCGCCATGGAAAGGCATACGGTCTTCGCTATTAGGGGCCCGTTGCGGGCCCCATAGAGTGTTGGGGGGGTGGGGGTGCACATGGGGGGTACCATTGGCATGGACAAGGTGGCAGGCACCGCGCGATGCCTGTCATCTTGTGCATGCCAATGCACGACGTGCATTCCCAGCATTGTGGCAGGCGGTGCTGTGAACACCGCCCGCCACAATGTTGGGAGTAGGGGATGCCACCGCCACGGTGGCGGTGGCATCCTAATACTTGCGGCGGGACCGCCGCTCCTATGGCGGACGGTCCCATTCACCGCTACGGTGGCGGGCGGACAAAGTCCGCCCGTCATCGTAATGTGCCCCCTCATTCTGAATTTAATGACTGTTCTAGATATTCCATCAAGAGAAAAATACATTATTCTGTCTTCAAGTCTGACATGAGGGTATTCTGGGGAGGGCATAATGAACTTGTTGTGAAGGTGTGTGCCTGCAAACAATGGAAAGTCATTCCTGCAGCTCTTTAAGACACAGAAAGAGGCCTGCAAGAGTGGGGGAGAGTTGTGACTCAAGCTTTTAAGTATCTCCCCAGGGTAGAAAAACAGGAGAATGGGATCCGTCACATACTATTTCACAGAAAGCATGTCTAGAACTAATGGCCAAGAAATTGGACATGACGACGTTCATTTTACAGAACGGAGTAGTGGGTGTGTGTGATAAGTAACAGGATTAAAGGGCCAGCCCAAATATGGGGTTTATCTATAGGGGAAAAGCAAAAACAGAGGTGAAGGCAAAGCTGAGTTCATGGTGGTGTAGGGGGTGGACGCAAGGGACGTATTGAGCTTCCAAGACCTGCCACCTTCACTATTTTTATATGTGTCTTTGCACCTTCTTCGTAGAATGTGTGACATCGGTGTTTTGATGACAACTCAGCATAACAATAAACCATGCATGTCCCCGGGGGTGTAGCTCTCATTAGTGCAACAGGTGCAGTGGCACAATCCCAGGGGGGAACACCCAAATCATGGTTGTATTTCACTACCTAAACAGGAAGTAGGAGGCCCATTTTTCTCGACTGTATTAGAGTCCATGACACCCCTGGTACCCCAGTACATGTTGCCCTTTACTGCTTTAAGCAGAACATTTGGCGAGGTACTAAGGAACATTCCATCCACAGGCAAAGAAGAATACACACACGTTCTACCCCTCGGATTGCAGATGATATAAGGCATCGTCTGCAGCTTCTAAAGCTCCAGGATACCCTCACGGATGATAGTGCGACAAATACACGTAACGTAACATAACAAAGCTGCATTTGCGGATCTTTTTCAATATTTCACAAACAAATGGTTCAGTGTGCTGTTGGGCTGCTCCATATTGAAATTTGGGGCTCTCAGTATCCCTTACACACCCTAAGCCTGACAGCAGAATGTGCCCGACACCGACAGCAGTCTGTGTATAGATACAGCAGCTTTACTCACACAAGCCCAGGCACATGGGAAGGGCAGCTGGGGCTACCAGATCAGCGATGTAAAGAAGGTGTGGATACAGCGCGGGAGCCTCCCTTTCATTCTGCTGAAGATTTGAGCATGTGTGAAATGTACTGCAAACGTGTAATTCCCACTTGATACAACCTTGATCGCCTCCCAGCACTCTCCATAATGTGTAGCGCTTCGTGGCTCCCTGATAGGTTTGCGCTATAAAAATACATACATGTATTGAGCCACAGCTTCAGCTGGCTACAGCAAACTCTTGAGTATGTTACTCATTCCACGTTAATTTCCAGCGTCTTTGACTTGCCGAAATTTACTAATAATTACTGGGTGTGGTATATACCACCCAACTTGGAATTTCAAGGGTCGGAAAACACCAAACCATAAAGTTTCAGGGCCCTTATACGGTCTGGTACAGGGTAACTTCTCTTGGGTCACCCTTAGAGGTCAGTGAGTTTGCGCACCTTGTCTGAAGGTGTATAAAAACTGCAAGACTTAGGGTCAGACCCCAGACAGCTCACATATCTTCTAAGGATGATAAAATGCATGCCATTGAGTTAGGTCGATGATAAAGCATATTTTAGGTTCCATCTCATTTATTTGACTCTTCTCTCTATGTCTGTCTTCTTTTTTACCGAACCCACTTACTTAGTAGTTCCCAAGTTTATCGTTTATGATTTATTACTCTCGTTTTCCTGTTTCCATCACATGTGGTAATTTTAATTGCGGCCAGTTATTGTTTTAGACTATTTTGTGATTTTTTGACCTCTGAATCCCTGAAAAGGCTGGACTGAGCCATAGCTAGCAAAATATTTTTGTCACATCTGTAGTTGACCATGCAATACAATAATGTGCTGGTTCGAGCTTTTTCAATTATTTAGAATTTTAGCTAGATAATGAAACCGTTTCCAGGCATGTGGACAAGAGAAGCAAGCCACACCCAGTGATGAGCGCAAGACTACGGGGTAAAACCCAGACTTTGCACCACAATGCAACCCATAACCTATAATGTGAACCGGAGCGACACCCAAGAAGAGATGCCAGAACGCGAGCCACACCCAGGCATGCATACCAGAGTAAATGATGTATCAGGCATGGCTACTAAAGTTCAAGACGCGTGCAACCAGGGGTACAACATACCGGCCATCCTCAATGAGGTACCTTCTTCATCTGAGCTAAACAAAATGGGTACCAGCATATGAGCCTCAGTCGGGGAGGTAGCTGAACATGAAACATAAGTATGGGTACAAGAGTGGACGCCACACCCGGGCATGACTATAACAGCAAAAGCTACACCCGTGCATGGGTACCAGAGTGCAAGGCAAATTCAATCCAGGGCATAGTGTGTCAGTCACACTCAGGGGTCGATTCCGATCTCGGTCGGAAGCGCACCTAACAGTATTCGTCTGGAAAAAATACAAGCCGAACGCGTGTTTCCCGACCGATTCGAACACTCGTCCGAACGAACAAGTACAATGCGCACAACAGCCCAAATTCCGAGCAAGCCGTACTTACCCATTTCAGCTCCTGTTCCCCGCCCGAGCCGGATCCGTAAACGCCGATTCGAGTCGCACGGAAGCAAATACACAGCACCTTCCGGCCGGACTAGTATGATGCGCCTTCCGTACACGCCGAACACGTCGCTATGTCCGGCACGTTTGAGCATCCGGGAGAGCTGTACATAAGCTCCGATTCGCGCCACAAGGCGATCCACGGCGACGAGACGAACAAGCCAGCGACGAGTACGAGTCGAAGCCACGAGAAACCCGAACGAGACGAACCAACCATGAATCCCATCGCGCAGGTCCTACCAATACTCTACATCTATTACCGGGACCGGTACGGACGCGTACGGCGCAGACGGTAAGTCAAACACACCCAACACAAACAAACGACACGTACCCGAAATATGTCACACACACATAGGGATGCACAAATGACGTACACCAGCACCAGCAGAACCATAGGGGCGGGATGGCTATCACCAATGCCGTACACACCCATATGGGGATGGATGCCTACCACTAATACCATCCCCACTCATAGGGGGATGGATGCCTACCACTACCACCACCCCTACTCAGGGGGGCCTGGATGCCTACCACTACCACCACCCCTACTCAGGGGTGCCTGGATGCCTGTCACTACTACCATCCCCACTCATAGGGGGATGGATGCCTACCACTACCACCACCCCTACTCAGGGGGGCCTGGATGCCTGTCACTACTACCATCCCCATTCATAGGGGGATGGATGCCTACCACTAATACAATCCCCACTCATAGAGGGATGGATGCCTGTCACTACTACCATCCCCACTTATAGGGGGATGGATGCCTACCACTACCACCACCCCTACTCAGGGGGGCCTGGATGCCTACCACTACCACCACCCCTACTCAGGGGTGCCTGGATGCCTGTCACTACTACCATCCCCACTCATAGGGGGATGGATGCCTACCACTAATACCATCCCCACTCATAGGGGGATGGATGCCTGTCACTACTACCATCCCCACTCATAGGGGGATGGATGCCTACCACTACCACCACCCCTACTCAGGGGGGCCTGGATGCCTACCAGTACCACCACCCCTACTCAGGGGTGCCTGGATGCCTGTCACTACTACCATCCCCACTCATAGGGGGATGGATGCCTACCACTAATACCATCCCCACTCACAGGGGGATGGATGCCTGTCACTACTACCATCCCCACTCATAGGGGGATGGATGCCTACCACTACCACCACCCCTACTCAGCGGGGCCTGGATGCCTACCACTACCACCACCCCTACTCAGGGGTGACTGGATGCCTGTCACTACTACCATCCCCACTCATAGGGGGATGGATGCCTACCACTACCACCACCCCTACTTAGGGGGGCCTGGATGCCTACCACTACCACCACCCCTACTCAGGGGTGCCTGGATGCCTGTCACTACTACCATCCCCACTCATAGGGGGATGGATGCCTACCACTACCACCACCCCTACTCATGGGGGCCTGGATGCCTACCACCCACACAACCCCTACTCATAGGACGGGTAATGCATGACACAACCAGCATACTCCAACATAAGGAATGTCTGAAAAATACATCCCCCCCAACACCATGACAAGCGTGTGTAGTCTGTGTCAAATGCCTACAACACTGAACATGACCTTGAACATACAATGTGACCCCCTATCACATGTGTCACACATAAATGTGTGTGGCCTCCACAATGCAAGCAGACCATGACCACTGTGGCAATGGGGTCTAACACCCCATCATCACAGTGACCAAAAGGTAAGTGTGGGGTCCATAGCTGAAGCACAATCTGAACATTGTGGCAATGGGGTCTAACACCCCATCATCACAGTGACCAAAATGTAAGTGTGGGGTCCATAGCTGAAGCACATTTTGAACATTGTGGCAATGGGATCTAACACCCCATCATCACAGGGACCAAAAGGTAAGTGTGGGGTCCATAGCTGAAGCACATTCTGAACATTGTGGCCATGGGGTCTAACACCCCATCATCACAGTGACCAAAAGGTAAGTGTGGGGTCCATAGCTGAAGCACATTCTGAACATTGTGGCAATGGGGTCTAACACCCCATCATCACAGTGACCAAATAGTAAGTGTGGGGTCCATAGCTGAAGCACATTCTGAACATTGTGGCAATGGGGTCTAACACCCCATCATCACAGTGACCAAAATGTAAGTGTGGGGTCCATAGCTGAAGCACATTCTGAACATTGTGGCAATGGGGTCTAACACCCCATCATCACAGTGACCAAAGGGTAAGTGTGGGGTCCATAGCTGAAGCACATTCTGAACATTGTGGCAATGGGGTCTAACACCCCATCATCACAGTGACCAAAATGTAAGTGTGGGGTCCATAGCTGAAGCACATTCTGAACATTGTGGCAATGGGGTCTAACACCCCATCACCACAGTGACCAAAATGTAAGTGTGGGATCCATAGCTGAAGCACATTTTGAACATTGTGGCAATGGGGTCTAACACCCCATCACCACAGTGACCAAAATGTAAGTGTGGGGTCCATAGCTGAAGCACATTCTGAACATTGTGGCAATGGGGTATAACACCCCATCATCACAGTGACCAAAATGTAAGTGTGGGGTCCATAGCTGAAGCACATTCTGAACATTGTGGCAATGGGGTATAACACCCCATCATCACAGTGACCAAAATGTAAGTGTGGGGTCCATAGCTGAAGCACATTCTGAACATTGTGGCAATGGGGTCTAACACCCCATCATCACAGTGACCAAAATGTAAGTGTGGGGTCCATAGCTGAAGCACATTTTGAACATTGTGGCAATGGGGTCTAACACCCCATCATCACAGTGACAAAAATGTAAGTGTTGTCATGTGAAAAGCTGCAAATGCCAAACTGCATGGATGATTCCTGGTCACACAACAACAAACACATGAGTGGCATAGTAGTGCTTGTGTCCCATACCAACATAGATTGGGTGAGGCAAACAGTGCAGTGCCAATGAAACATCGCTTTGGCCATGTGCAGACAAACCTCACCCATGGGGGCTCACATTGTCAACATTCACGAATTACACAATGACAGAAGTGACCATCATAATGCAGACCCACACATCAGCACCAATGGACACACAAATGTAGATATCCTGTGGAGACCGTAGATATGAGGTGAACAAATACCATTCCATGGCAGCTATAGGACATACAAACCATGATCATTGTGCTGACTGATGACCTAGGAGTCCCAGGGACAGCAGGGGAAACCCAACAAACAACATTCAGCCAATGGCACACTAAAGAAATGCCAATGCAGTGGTGCAAATGCACAAACACAAACAGGCAGACTCACACTGCATATCAAACACAACAGGTGATGGGGGGGGGTGTGCCAGTGTCCCCAGGCAACCACACAACACATGAGGAGGCCTGAATCCCTATTACACAGATGTGTATACAGTGCCACACAAAAGTAACTCATGGATCGGATTCCCCTATGTGGGCAATCAGGCATTGTCAGATGAGAGGGAGCACAAATTACAAATGTCACACAAGCTTGTAGGAACAGCAACTAACACAGCAAGAGACAGACCCACGACAGCACTACCCCCAGGGACCCCACATTGTGGTGACACTGGCCTGCATGATAATCCCACTGTGATGACAAAGGTAGATGTCGTACACACAGTGAACCACAGTCATGTTTCCTGAGCAACTAACTACCATCACACCTACACAAGCACAAATCAATCAGCACGGCCTGTCAGCCAAGGCCAACATGGAGGTAGGGGTCTAGCCGTGCAACAACTCTCATTTGCACACACTCAACACCGCACACCTTGACCTCCACCAATGTGCAGCAGTGAAGCTCACATGGACTGGTGACATTGCACATGCACCCATGACAATCCCAGGGGTGGTGGGGGAAACTAAGGTGGAGATACCCATCACACATGGCCAGTCAACAAGACTTGTGAATGTCTGACACACTGCACAGTACGCTGTACATGGGCATGACGTCAAATCCACACCAACCAATGGGATCCCGGCCACAGTCACACACCAATGAAGAAGCCAAGGTCACCCACCAAGAACACACATAGACAACTTCCAACATTGCAGCTCTGACCCTGAGGAGTGGCAGCAGTCACACACACAACGTGTCACAATCACTGAAAGCTAACACAAAATATAAATTACATGACTTGTGTAACCAACAAGTGCCAAGGGGAATCCTGACTGTGTCTCATCTGCGTTTGCCCACAAACTCTGCCCTGACAGCAAACACACCTATGGATGACACCCTGATGACCAGTAATGTGCCATGCACCCACATCACAGAGAACCCAGGGCGAAGATTTGGGGGGAACATAGGTCAACTCAGCAAGCATCACAAACAGGAACATCACTAGGGATCCCAGCCTGTGTAGCAAAATGGAAGTGAACACACACAGACATGCTCACACAACACACACCTTGGGCTCAGGCAATGTCACGGAATTACACACTGCCATGAGGGGCCTCCACTCCTGTGTAAGGAAAGCTGTGCCATACGTTGCCTCTGCAGGGCTCAATCATGTCAGCAGTACACTTGGTCACTCAGTCAACAATTAGCACAAAATGAAGGCTCTCTTCACATCAGCCTGGTCATGGGAGTGTCACCGAAATCATCTGCACAGATCCAACACACATGTATAGCAAGTTGCACTGATAACACAGATGAGTCCTTCCCCATTGATGCCCAAACTTGCATGTCCAGTGGAGATGGTCACACGGTCAGGGAAACAGACAAATTGAAAAATGGCAAGCACAACTGATGTGCAGGGGTGTAAGCCACAGATGTGATATTGCAAATAAATGTAGGAAATCCCATTGGCAAATATTGAAAACATGACACCCTCATATTGCTGCAAAGGATGACATGGATAGACACCAGGCTAGGACACATTCCTCCTGGACCACATGGGGTCCTGCACAGTAACACTTCCTTTTCATGATACCAAATATCACCATCACTGCAGCAAGGGCATGGTTAGCATCATCAACATCAAGTACATCTGAAGCAAAACCACCAGAGAACAGAAAGGAGCTTTATTCAGCATATGTGTCTGAAAAAAGAAAGTACTGCAAAAATATAAAGGCCAATGGCCAGTCCAACAGTTCAGTCCGAACAGGGTGACAGTCGCAGATGTCACCCTCTGCTTGCCTGCACTGATGTGGAGCAGGGACATTCCCCTCGGAGGGGTATACGGGGGGAAGGCCAGGCACAGAAGGCAGAGGATTAGGGCACACCAGAAGGAGGTAGGGAAGTGGTGGCTGGTGCTGGAGAGTCACTGACAACTGCAGTGGAGGTGTCTGACATGGTGTGTGCCGGCACAACTGGGGGGCATGAGTCAGATGGTGTGGGTGCCGGCACGACTGCAGTGGTCCGGCCAGATGGAGTGGACAGGTTCCCCACTGCAGTGCCCAAGTCAGACGGGGTGGTAGTGGACTCCACTGCAGTGCCCATCTCCGGGGGAGTAGAATGGGGTTCAGGTAAGGTGGGCAGGACAGAGGGGGAGGACACGGTCTCCACACCAGTGGCACAAACATGTGCAGTGCGGGGTGTGGGGCTGGAAGAGCAAGTGGTAGGAGGAGAAGGCCGCACCATTTTGGGGATGGTGTATCTGTGGGTGGGGGAACCTGGGACAGGGTGTGGTGGGGGAACCTGTGTTGTGGGTGACTGAGGGATGGAGGAAGGAGACAGTGTGGTTGAGCTGCAGGGCGGTGGCGGGGTCTTGCTCTTCCGGGACCGGGGGACTTGTGGGTGGGGGCCTCAGGCTGTCTGCGCCTGGGGGAGGGTGTCCGGGGGCGAGGGCACTCCCCTCTGTGTGGGTGGACTTCCTCTTCCCCCTGTATGCTGGATCAGCGGGATCGGAGGGGAAGAGGCCGAGGTCACAGAGGAAGAGCTGCTTTGTAGGTGGGGTTGCAGGTGAGGCAAGGGAAGGGGTCTTGGAGGGAGAGGATTTTGAGGACTGCGGAGTGAGTGTGGATGCCTGTGTGTGTGTCGGTTCCCCATCCCCTGTGGGTGTGGTATCAGTCCCCTGAGGATGCTTGTGTGCACGTTTTGCCCTTGTTCTGTGTGTTTCTGTGCTGCTCGTGTCTGTGTGTTTGGGTGACTGTGCAGGTGTGCATGTGCTTGGGACAGGTAGGGTGCCAGGAAGTGTGGATGGGGCAGAGGTAGGAGGGGTGATGGACTGTTGGAGGAGGGACACTGCTGCCATCAGGGAGGAGTCCATGGACCTATTGCTCCTCTGTAGGGCAGACATTCCCGTCGAGATGCCCTCCATGAACAACACCAGCTGTGTCAACAGAGTGGTGTGTGCATGGAGGACACTCAGCATTGCTGTCTGCCCTACATGGAGCTGCCGAAGTAGGTACACAGACTCCTCACTCAGGGCAGCAGGGGACACAGGGGCAGGGGGTGCGGTGCCTGACACGAAGGAGACACGCTCCCGGACACGGGAGCCTCCACGGACCTCGGGAATGGGAGCCAATGGGAGGGCGGTGGTGGTGGCGGGGCCAGACATACTAGCTGGGGTATGGTGGCTGCTGACACCCGCCTCCACAAGGGAGTCATCCTCCGAGCTGCTGTGGTCCTCAGCTGAGGTGGATGGTGCTGAGGACTCCTCGGCGTGGCTCCCCTCGCCCTCCGTGCCACTGGGTCCCTCCGACCACTCATCACCTGCTGACCCAGTCTGGCTCTGCAGCTCCTCCTAGTCCGTGGAGCTGTCCCCTCCTGTGGCCGTGGATGTATCTGCAAACAATTAGGGAAACAGACAGACATCAGTCACCTGTACTGACCGCACACACCACAGTAAGTACAGCACATTACAGGGCAAGCCCTGGCATCCTCAGTTGAACATTGCCAGAAGTCCTCACACAGATTAGGAGAAGCCAATTGTCAGTCTGTTGGTCAACCATGGCACTCACACCCCTCCTACCCTTGCACCCATCTGTCTGGTGCCTGTTGGATGGTAATACCCCAGTGTGGACACAAGCACCACGTACACAGTTGTTGGACATTGCAGAGAACACGGTGAAGTATGTGAACATGCACACATCACATCTCTTGCCACTGAGTCAGTACAGATGTCCGGGTAAAGGGATGGCCAGAGTCTAATTAGAAATGCATGTGATGCATACCAGCACCAGACACCATGATGCACCCATGTCCGGATAGTCAATGCCACAATGGGGTGCATGTTGCACATGTAACTCCCCTGCAGGATCACTCTTAGGAAGTTAAATGCCATGGCACAGGCATGCCTGCAAAGTCATACATCACTGTCTCCAGTCACATGGGCATGGCAGCCAGGCAACAACAGTCTGCACTGTGTAACAATCCTAGGAAATGGGGAATGCAAGTTATGTAGCTGACAAGTGCACATGTCCATCCCCCACAAACCACATCATCTGAACTCTTATTTGTCCACGTCATGCAAATTGGACATATGGGAGACATGAAACACAACTCTATGAACCTGAGCACCTCACAGTCTGCTGTGAATGTAAAACAGCTGCCTGAAGTTCACAGTCGCATGCACCTGTGTGCACAGTCAAGTGATCAAACACCTATGAGTCACAGAAGTATCGTCTCTCATGGTCACATCTCAGATGGCATGCTGAGCCCTAAACGATAAACATCCCAGTAGTCCTGACAACGAAGCCACGGCACAATGACACAGAGGCAGACACCTGAGGGAACATTTCAATGATCACAACATGTCAGCTGATACACGGGAGTGGGAGTACAGAGTGTATTATATACCCTAGAGTAGGCATGACTGTCCTGCTCCACCTGAAAGAGGGATGAGTCCTGGACAGTAGGCAGGTGGCTAAGCATGTGTGACACACTTGATATACATACTCCTGAGGCCCAAACATTGTTCCCACCCGCAGCATGGGGTGTGCCAAATACCCCAGGGACATGTGGTGATTCAGATCAGCAAGTGGACCACATATCAAAGTTACACCCAGATTACATGTCAGAACTTAGGCATTGTGTAAGCAATTGACCCACCCACGAATCCCACAACATAGTCACGGGAACAAATGCTGTCCCCCACCTTGAGCGAAGCAAAATGCAATGACACAGTACCCAAGTGACACAATTTCCTGACTGTAAGGGCCACACATATGCGTATCAGATGAGGAGTAGGCATGTCACAATTGAGGGACATGGGTCCTGGACCACAAGACTGATGTACTGTGGAAGTTTAACCAGGCCAGAGGAGGGCACATAGCATGTCAGACAAAGTGCACAGTGCAGTCATGCACTCACCCCCTCCTTGCTGCTGTCTGGCCTTCAGCTGCCCATCCAGGTCAGGGAAGACCACCGCCAGGATCCTGAGCATGTGGGGGGTCAGGGTCCGGTGTCCGCCCCTCCTGCGAGGAGGCTTCAGCTGGACCCTTGCGATCCTCCGGGTCCAGCCCCGAAGGTCCTGCCACCTCTTCTGGCAGTTGCGGATCCGGCGCTTGTAGTCCCCCGCGGATCTTACTGCCCGGATGATGGCCAGCCAGATATCCTGCTTCTGGTGGGCATCAACCTGTGAGGATGACAAAGTGAAAATGCCATTACTACACATGCAACATATACGTGCATCACACAGTTGGATATACATGTCTCAATCACTGGGGCATATGATGTACACAGGCAGTGCAACGATGGCTATGAACAGTTTGCCAGCAGTTACTACATGGTATCATTGCATGGGAAGTAAACCTTGTTGGAATGCACTGTTACTGCACTGTACCTATTCAGTGCATGTAACTACACACTTTGGGGGGTCAGAACTACTCAGTGAGCATGCTAGCCAGTGGTGTGCACACTGTAAGTCTTGCTAGTCAGACAACATGCACAATTAGTAAGGCAGTGGACAGCACACTCACCTGCTCCCCTGGTTTCCCATACAGCTTGCTGTACTGTGGAAGGAGGCTGTCCAGCAGGGCCTGGTTCTCCTCAAGGCTGAAGGCTGGGGCTCTCTCCACAGTACATGCCATTGCAGTAGCCAGAGGATGCAGAGACAGCAGCAGTGTTGGTGGCAGATGTCGTCCTGGAGCATGTAGTGCAGGCAAGTGAGCTCCCAGGGGAACAGCCAGCATTATATGTGTGCTGCAGAGGCAGATACTGTCCCATGTGTCCAAAGTGATAGGTCCAAGTCACTTGCATCTTCTGAATCTGGCCAATCCATGGAATTGCACCACTTATACACGCCCACAGCATCCTTCAGAAATTAAACTTCATGACACCCATATTTTTGCAACATTGTTGTGGCTGGCCAACTGAATTCACTGCATCAGACTCGTTACAGGTTCGAAAACGCGTCCGTTGCCATGCCAGGCCCTAGCCAATGCATGCGCACCATCCGGACCATTGCTGTACAACGCGTATTTCAAAAGACAACGCGGACACGCTCACATCAAATGCAATGTCCAATGCATGCACACCGATCGGTCCATTGCTGTACAACGCGTACCCGCTCACAACAGATTCAATGGCCAGTGCGTGCACACCGATCGGTCCATTGCTGTACAACGCGTACCCGCTCACAACAGATTCAATGGCCAGTGCGTGCACACCGATGGGTCCATTGCTGTACGACGCGTATTCCGGGAAACAACGCGTACCCGCTCACAACAGATTAAATGGCCAGTGCGTGCACACCGATCGGTCCATTGCTGTACAACGCGTACCTGCTCACAACAGATTCAATGGCCAGTGCGTGCACACCGATCGGTCCATTGCTGTACGACGCGTATTCCGGGAAACAACGCGTACCCGCTCACAACAGATTCAATGGCCAGTGCGTGCACACCGATCGGTCCATTGCTGTACAACGCGTACCCGCTCACAACAGATTCAATGGCCAGTGCGTGCACACCGATCGGTCCATTGCTGTACGACGCATATTCCGAGAAACAACGCGTACCCGCTCACAACAGATTCAATGGCCAGTGCGTGCACACCGATCGGTCCATTGCAGTACAACGCGTACCCGCTCACAACAGATTCAATGGCCAGTGCGTGCATACCGATCGGTCCATTGCTGTACAACGCGTACACGCTCACAACAGATTCAATGGCCAGTGCATGCACACCGATCGGTCCATTGCTGTATAACGCGTACCCGCTCACAACAGATTCAATGGCCAGTGCGTGCACACCGATCGGTCCATTGCTGTGCGACGCGTCCCTGTACAGGTCACTCGCATTTGTCACCATGCTTCTCACTGGTGAACGTATGCCAGCCACATATACTTGCCAGGGACTCAGGGGCACACCTACAACACCACAGCCTGTCCACACTGTATCCTAAGGCATGTGAGGCTGCATCACCTTTTCTGTGTATGGGGGTCAACATGTGGTCTTTGGGGTGGCACTTGGGGGCAGCCACTCCCAGGCTGTGCACGTGTTCATGGGGACAGGATCCTGTGTGTGTTGTGCGCATGACCACTGTGATGTGCAACTGTTCATTTCAGAGCATGTGGCATGGTCACATTTCCAGGTTGTGTATGTGTATGTCATGTCACATACCCCCAGAGTCCCATGTGGGAAGGTATGTACGTCACAGGGTGACCCATTGCCACAATAGTGATGGCTCCCCACAGTCTGTGTGCATGTTGTGTTTCCGATGTCTCTGATTCCATGTGCACAATGGGAGACAGTCTCCACATCCACGTTGTTTGTGCATGGACTTTGATGTTGTGCGTGTGTGTGTCACAGACGTCCATGTCTGTCCTGCAGAGGCAACAGGGGCCACTACCTGTGGGAGTCATGGTTGTTTTTCTTGCGTGTACATGATGCGCCATGTAATGCCAGTGTCCACGTGGCAATACAGGGTCCCTGGGAATCTACCTGTCAATGAGCTGTGATGCCTGTGGCGCATCTGTCCAAACATGTCACTGTGGTGTGTGTTTGGCATGTGACAGCAGTAAATGGGTACTGTGACACAGCCTAATGATTTCCCATTGCAGAACCTGGAACTTGTTGTCACCACATGTAGAACTGTGATGTTAGATGTTGGCCATGTAGATGCCATATCTGTCCATTCAGAACGGCACACACATCAGGTACTTGTGTCTTGTGATGATGTATCATGTGATATTGAGTATGGTCAATGGCACATATGTGGGGTAACTGACAATCTTTCTTTCTTCACCTATGCCCTGCAGGGCACCAGCTGTCCATAGACCATTCCCAGACCTTGCAACGATGGTAGTACGTGACTGCATCCGCCGGTACCGCTTCAACAGGGCGCAGATCGATGAATTGGCGGTGCAGTTGGCCCCACATTTGCAACCTGGCCGCCCATACCCTACAGCGCTGACCCCCAAGGTGAAGGTGATGGCAGCCCTACACTTCTTTGCCACCGGTACCTTCCAACACACTGTGGCAACTGGTGGTGGGATGTCACAGACTATGTTCAGCCGTGTGCTACGCGATGTTTTGGAGGCTATGTTGAGGCACCTGAACCAGTACATCTATTTCCCCAAACGTCGACAACTCACTGACGTTAAGAGTGACTTCTATGCCCTGGGGAGGATGCCACATGTAATTGGCTTCATTGGTGCAGGAGAGAAGGATCTGCTTCTCATGGGTACCCCCACTTTTTGCTGATGCTTCACTGTTTTTCGACTTTAGTCTGGCTGGGGCCCTGCTAATCAGAACCCAGCCTAGCTGCTTCCTCTCTAAAATGGTTTCCATGTACCTTAGGTACATCTTTGATTGGAATCTGGAGTGCCCTTATAAGTCCCTAGCATATGGTATACTATGTACCCAGGGCATAGGTACCTCAGAAGCCTGCCAGGGGCTGAAGCATGTATTATGGCACCCCTGGAAGGCCAGCCAAAATGACACCACAGGTCTGCTACTGCCGCCTGGGTAAGGTGGTGCATGCACCCCTTGCAGTGGTATAGGCTACCTATATCACTACCATTGCACACACATATAAACCTATAAGTCACTCCTATAGCAGGCCTTTACAATCCTGAAGGCAGAGTGCTTGGTTTTTATGTGAGAGGGTGCCCCTGCATGAGCAGGGCCCCTCTGCAGCGTTCGGAGTCAATCCTCTGATGCTGTTTGTGGTGCAGCCTGACCATATACTCTTAAGTGCATTATATCCTCGCGGTAAATGCTAACTTTGGGATGGCTGCACAGAAACATGTTGTGTTTGGTGTCAAACATCTTGGAATACTACCCCCCTGCCAATTCTGGTGGCGGGGGTAGCATTCCACCCTTCTAGAGGGAAAGACATGTACACACCGGGCTACCCGGTAACTTCTTTCCAGAGCCCTGGCATCACAAAATGGATGCCGCTGCCACAGACACGGGTCTGGCCTCCTGCTGCTGACTGAAACTCCGGCAGGGGAGTCCTGGACAATAGGTTTCCTGTCCCAAGGAGGTGTAACCGCCTCCCCAGACAGGATAATGTGTATTGGGGCTGGGCGGGAGCACCCTCTGGTGCTTTGAAGTCCTGAACTGGGGGCACATTTGGTGTCCCTGTGCATATGCCAGTTCAAACCGGTTGCAGGGGCTACCTGCCCCTGCTCTGGTGCGAAACTGGACAAAGGGAATGGGTGTAACCACCCCTCTTCCCTGACCGTCCCATAGGTGGGTCCCCAGAGTATGTCCAACCCCCTAACTTAGTATAAGTATGGGACCCCAGTCCTTAGGACTTTAGATTACCCTGGACGAAACTCTGACACTGAATCCTGGACCTTCGACGCTCTACTTCAAGATTAGAGGACTGAAGAATCTCCCTTGGGGTCAAGGAGTGACCCCCCTGCTTGGCAGGCACCTAAGAAGCAATTGTCCGGTCTGCATCACTGAAGCTCCCGCTGGACGCCGAAGTCTTTGCATAACCAGAGGTGGATTTCCAGACTTCCCCGAGGCTGCCCTGAGTCCCCAGCAAAGCTGAGGCCCGTAGCTGTCGTGGGTAACGTGGAACTGTGACCCCTGGACACCGAGCACATTTGCAAGTGCATCCTCTTCCTGGTCTCCCACGAAATTGTGCTTTGGGCTCCAAGTAGCCCCCACCTCCAGCACTGACTGCACCGAAGATCACTGGCCTTCACTCCACGAGTGTCCTGTGAGCCAGCTCCAAGTGCGTCCACTTGAGGCTCCTTCGCGGTCGCTAGTCCGTTGGCTAGTGAGCCCTCCCGAAGGCAACTCTTCTTCTGCTTGAGTTTTTCTGGTTGCTCTAGCCGTGCCCTGACTTACCCTTGCTGGGTGAGTCCCCCAGACCTTGCTGGTCTGCAACATTGTCCTTTCTTTGTTTCTTCAAGTCTTGCCGTTGCCAAGGCTTGTTGGGTCCAATCCGGTCGCCGACACCGCAGCAATCGACAGACGTTGTAGGACAACTCGAATCCAGCTCCTGGTTGTCATCGATGCCTCCTGGACCTCGTGGCTGAAGAGTCAAGACGACCATCAACCTACCTGAAGCACCCGACATCGGTGGGCATCTGCTCATCGCCTTCCTGGTCACTGGCTAGTGACCCAGACTCTGTCCCCTCTGCTTTAATGTTCTTCAGATCTCCGATCCACCTGTGGATCCACCCGAACACTTTCGACTTGGTCGCCAGCAGCCCTTTTGCAGCAGATCGCCATTGAAAACGACGACGAAACCCGACCCCGAAAGACACCTATGCACCCGGCTCCCCTGGGTGAGGTAACTCGAGTACTCCGGTGCTCCCATGGGTATAGACTCTAGAACAGCCTAGTTCTAAAGGGGTTTGCTCCAAGTCCTCCTCTAAGTGTCCTCTTTCTTTAAAACTCCAACCGCGACATTCCCCATAGAAGTCAACGGCGGCTCGCGGCTGTGTTCTCACACTGCACGCGTCCCCCGTGGGTCCCCTATGTCACTACCTTGGGTGGTTCCTTGAGGGCCAAGCACTTCTACAGGCTCTAGGCCTTGTGTCTAGCTCAGTCGTGGTTCTTAAACCACTTTATTGGTATATGGTTTGGTACGCCCCTAGGGCTCAAACGTGTATTTGTGCTATTACCAATGTTCCCTCTAATTTTTTTCCTCTGTGTGCGGCAGTGTAGGGTCTCTGTGCGCTGCAGCCATGGCTATGTGCGCCAGGAACCAGACCGCGGGTGTGTGCAGCGCCAAATATCCCTCCAAACCTTTGCTAAAATGAAAAGACGCTGCATTTCCACACATATTAGTCAGTTATTTGGAGTGAGAAGGATAGCGGAGGGATAGAAGGGGAAGAAAGGTTTGCATTCATATAGCACCTGTTACCCCTGATGGGTGTTGAAGAGCTTTTCTGGCGAGTAGCACGCTACTCCCGAACCCATAAAGTATTAGTGTTGAAAATTAGTATAGTGAAATATGAAGTAATTCGAGTGGTGGATATGTTATTCAGTTATTTGGATAGCGAAGGGTAGGTGGCGGGATAGAAGAGGGAAAAGAGGTTTGTATTTATATAGCGCTTGCTACCCCTGATGGGGTTTTGAAGCGCTTTTTTGGCGAGTAGCACGCTACTCTGAAACCCATAAGGATTGGTGTTGAATAGATGACCAATCATGCTAGATGGAACTACCATTTTACAATGTCACTTTAACACTAACAGCAAATATACAGAAGCAATGGGAAAAATGCCATCTAGGTAGGCTCCAAAGCTGCTGGCAAAATGAATAGCCAGTATTTAAAGTTAATATGAATGATAAAACGCACACTTAAAACAAGCTTTCTCTGTAGAGAAAGGAACTGTTTTTAGGTATATGCGAACATTGTGTGCAGTCCACCAAATTGAAAGCAGCCAGTGGTTACTGTGGCTTGGTCCATTTCCCCGTTTTTTTTGCTAGATCAATGGGTGAAGCCCGCTGACCCTGTTTTTGGAAAAACTGTCGTATTGTATCGGCAGATATTAAAGGCCATATCTAAACTTTACTTAGTGGAGGGCCTGTGAGAGTCACTCGTGTATCTCAAGCTGAGAAGTTGGACTCGTCTGAGTGAATACAAAAACTGAACAACCATTATATGTTTGGAATAGGACCACAGTGAAAAGTGATTGCACAGACAACGAAAATGTATCATATATTGGTTTCGATCTTCAATAATTCAAATACGTTTGTACAGAGGTTCCCAAAGTGAACAAACTACAGTGTGTGACCAGTGACAAATAATATTGAGCACCACAAGTGAAACTGTTTATAGAAAAGACAGTGTATTGAAATAGCAGTCACAATTAATGGCTGGGGCAGAGGAAAATACAATGCATAGTGTACCCTACTTATGGCTAGACATTCTCTTTAACGTCCAAGAATATTCTAAACCATTGAAGTTTCAACCCCGGTGCATGGCTATTCCTCAGGACCAGGTATGGCAGCACCCACGTTTTTTTTTGCGAAAATAAAGTACGTTCTGCAGTGCTTAGCAATGATGTAGATAACTAACGAAAAAAATAATGCATAATCTGTTTGAATTCACGAGGTGGTTCTGCTCCGTGCCGCATCTGACTTGAACAGCGTTGGATTGCAGTGTTGATTATATCTTGGACCAGCCCATAGAAGTTTAGTCGTGTTGGCTGTGAACTCAAAATGCAAGCTAGTTGTATTGATATTGCCAGTGATTATTTTTGTCTGGTCTTTGTCCACTTTCTGTCTCGCCTGAGTATTTTTTCCTCCCAAACAGCATACATAGTTTACATACACAAAGGGGTTGTTAATCAGCGGGCTTCATCCATTGCTCTACCGACCACAGCATGCAACAGTGGGTCAGCCCATTTTGCCCATTGGGTTCCTTCACTTTGACTGCACAAAGCCTGTGCGCGTTCATTTTTGCTGAAAGTTTCTCTTCAGTTGCTCAGCTGGTTCAAGAGTGCGTTTTAGTTTTAATAATAACTTTTAAGTACCGGCAATTTATTTTTGCCTGCGCCCCTTCACTTTTTAAAGCTTTTTATAAAGTGTTAAGTGACATGGTAACTGCCTGTGATTTGATTGATTAGTTTTGTGGTTTTTTCCTTGACTCAAATAATAAAATGCTGTTTAAAAAAATCTTAGTAACAGCGGCATCAGGGGATGTTTTATAAGTATACATTTGTGTACAAACCCAAGACAGCCATGTTAGGTGGTGAAAGCATATTGTCTTTTTTACTTTTTAAATGTGTGGCATATGCTTGGAATAAAAAAATGCACAGCTTGCCAAGGCCAGATCTTTTGACTTTGGCATTGTTTGTTTCTATTAAGAGCATTGGCCCAGTTAGAGTGCAATTGGTAAGTCAGCCACTTGTCTTCTGGGCGCCCCTCCCCTCATGTTAAGTTTGCAACCCTTTCGTTTCCTCTTACCAAACTTCCAAACACCTCTGGCAAAACACATAAGGTCCCAGAGGCGAGACCTATTGGCTATGCTAATGCTTGTTCTTTTCTTAACAGTGCACAGCTGCGGGGCTGATTGTGGGCTTTTGAGTTAGTATTCATATTAATTGCAGCCCTTGTGCGATGGAGTTCACAAGAATACTATCTCAAAGGGTCACAAACAGCCCCGCAGCTGTGCACAATTAAGAAAAGAGCAGAGTCTCAAACACAGCGTGTGCTAAAGCGCACGTCGTGTTTGAGACACTGTTTTTCTTTTCTTAACCGTGCACAGCTGTGGGGCTGAGTGTGGGCCTTTGAGTTAGTATTCATGTTAATTGCAGCGCACGGGCTGCAATTAACATGAATACTAACTCAAGGCCCACAATCAGCCCCGCAGCTGTGCCCTCCCAAAACCCAGAGCCACAGCCAGAGTTTTTCGCGCCGCTCGCGTTTTAAAAGCGGACGCGCGAACGGTCTCGCAGGATGTGCGCGCTAAATAAAGTACACTGCGCGCTTGGGGTGACTTCTGTGCGCGGGCGCGCACGCGCCCAGGCTATTGGGAACAGTGGCTATTACTGTTGATAACTGACTTGTAACTTATGTACTTCGAACTCTAGCCTCATAAAGAGACTAGAGGGGTGTGTTTAAGACTAAATACATATATTTTATATATATACCTGGTGTGGTCCTCTTTCATTTGGTCACTCAAGAGATTATAGACTGGTAAAACAAGCTGCTTTACATTCCTTCAAGACTTAGCCTGAAGTCTGCTCTCCATAGCTACAACTAGGATAGCTTTCAATAAAGGTTGTCTTTAACCTATCTCCAATAAGGGGTTGTTTGGACTGGTGCAAGGTGCCCACTATAATTAGTGGACAGCATATACCAGGCCAACTTCTCACATTGGTGTGCAGCGTGTGGGATTCCAGCTTGCTATTGTTTTACCAGATAATCTCAATTGAATTGATCAACTGAAAACCACTAAGGGTACCTTAGGTACATATAAAACAAGCTTAGGATACAGTAAGTTCTACTGAACTTAGAGTTGTGTGTTAAGGGATAGCACACGCTTTCTACAACTCAAGAGAGTTTAGTTGGCCACACTAGAGTAGGTAGTGCATACACCACACCACACTAGTAATGTCTTCAGGGCCAGGAACCAGTGGGTCCCAGCCAGAAGCCAATGGGCTTCTTACCTCCAAGTATGATAATCTCCCATTCTTGGAATTGAGAGCATTAAGCACTGCTACGAAACTGAAGACAGGCAAAAGTGCCAACACCCAACGCCTCATAGAGGTACTCCTGCTGGATGATCTCAGAAGACTACCAGGGTCAGAAGGGGTAGGCAGACAGGTTGGGGCAGAAGATGAGGAAGGGGCCAGGGATGAAAATAACCAGGACCCAACCTCTGAAACTGGCCAGGAAGGTGACAATGACCTTGACCTGGATAATCCAGCTACTCCTGAGGAGGAGGAGGAGGATCAGAATGACCTCCCCTTTGTCCCCCAGGAAGAGTTGAGAGTGTGCCAAGAAGAGTTAGATCTCCTTCTCAGGAGTCTAACCACTCTGACACCTCAGTAGGGACCTCTGTTTCCTCTCATAGGAGGGAATCCTCCAGTGAGAGGAAAGAGAGACTGCTCAAGAATGGAGAGGCTCAGCTGAGACTCAGAAGAGAGCAGTTGGCTATAGACAGAGAGTCCCTAGAGCTTGACAGGCAAAGAAAAAGTTGGGACTAGAGTCCCATGGTGGCAGCAACTTCCTAGTGGTAGGGAAAGGTCTTATGACCATAGAAACCTGAGCAAGATTGTCCCTCCCTACCAGAGTGGGGATGACATCCACAAATGGATTTCTGCACTGGAGAGGGCCTGCAAAGTACAGAGGGTCCCTCAGGAGCAGTGGGCAGCAATCTTGTGGCTCTCCTTTGCAGACAAAGGTAGAGATAAGCTCCTCTCTGTTAGAGAAGAGGATGCTGACAATTACAAAGTCTTGAAGAGTGCATTAATTGATGGGTTTGGCCTAACCACTGAACAATACAGGTTAAAGTTCAGAGATACCCAAAAGCACAGACTGGGTGGACTTTGTTGATTGTTCTGCTAAGGCTCTGGAAGGTTGGTTGATGGGCAGTAAGGTATGTGACTTCACAGGATTGTACAATCTTATCATGAGGGAGCAGATTCTTAATAACTGTCAAAATCAGCTGTTGCATCAGTACCTGGTGGACTCTGATCTGACCTCTCCCCAAGAATTGGGAAAGAAGGCAGACAAATGGGTCAGAACCAGGGTGAGGCAGAAAGTACAGAACCAAGGTGGTGACCCTAAGAAGCAAGATTCTAAAAACTCTGATAAGGGTGGGGAGAAGGGTAAAGACCAGAAGTCTTCACAAGGCCCCCAAAAATCTTCTTCAGGTGGGGATTCACAGTCTAACAAGGGAAAAGGCCAAAAGAAACCATGGTGCAAAGTCTGTAAGCAAAAGACACACTGGACCAGTGATTGCACCAAGTTCAAAGACTCTATTCCAGCCCCCACCAATGCTCCTAAGGCACCTGTTCCCCCTAGTGCAGTTACAATTGGTGGTGGGAGTACACAAACCAAGGGTTTAGTAGGGTTGACCCTGGGTAATGAGATGAGCTCTGGCCTAGTCAGAGAACTCACTCAGGCTGTCCTACTCTGTGATGGAGGCATGGATGTGACCTCCTCTGTGAGTCCCAGTAATCTGGGCAAGTACAGGCAACAGCCATTAATCAATGGAAAAGAGGCTTTGGCATTCAGGGACACAGGGGCGAGTGTCACCATGGTGACACAAGATCTTGTGGATCCTGGGCAGATCATACTTGGTGAGATGTACCAAGTGACCAATGCTAGCAATGTCAGAACAGACCATACTCTGGCAGTTGTTAACTTCTCCTGGCCTTAAGAAGGTTGTGGTAAGTGCAGACCTACCAGTTGAATGCTTGCTTGGCAATGATCTTGAAACTTCAGCTTGGGCAGAAGTGGAGCTCAGGACCCATGCAGAAATGCTGGGGATCCCTGCAGATGTGTTTGCTGTGACCAGGTCACAGAGCAAAATGTCTAACACTGAACAGGTGTTGGATCCTGGAAAAATGGACCAAGTGCCATCCAAGAGGAGGAGTAGTAGGGTTAAGGCAGTGCCTTCCCCCTTGGCTCGGAAGGAAGATCAGTCTCTTGAGGGGGATGATCTCAGTCCTGAGGAAGGAACTGTCCCAGTGGAGCTTGAGCCTAACCAGGTTGAGTTCTTGGGGACAGGGGGCCCTTCCAGGGCAGATCTGAGCCAGGAGCAGCAGAGCTGCCCCTCTCTTGAACCCCTCAGACAGCAAGCTGCTGCTGAGGCTGCTGGGAATGCTAGTGGTCCCCAAAAAGTGTATTGGGATGATGGACTCTTGTACTCAGAGTGTAGAGACCCCAAGCCTGGTGCCACCAGGAGGTTGGTTATACCTCTGAAGTTCAGGGGCTTCCTATTGACCCTAGCCCATGATATTCCCCTAGCAGGTCACCTGGGCCAGAACAAGACTTGGGACAGAATTGTCCCTCACTTTCACTGGCCCCACATGTCTGAAGACACCAAGGAGTTTTGTCGCTCCTGTGTAACCTGCCAGGCCAGTGGCAAGGCAGGTGGCACTACAAAGGCCCCCCTGATACCACTACCTGTGGTGGGGGTTCCCTTTGAAAGGGTGGGGATTGACATTGTTGGTCCCATGGATCCCCAAACAGCATCTGGGCACAGGTTTATCCTGGTGATAGTGGATCATGCCACCAGATACCCAGAGGCTATTCCCCTTAGGACCACTACAGCACCTGTAGTGGCAAGGGCCCTCCTGGGAATTTTCTCAAGAGTGGGCTTCCCTAAGGAGGTTGTATCAGACAGGGGTGCAAACTTTATGTCTGGATACTTGAAAGCAATGTGGAAGGAGTGTGTAGTGACTTACAAGTTCACCACCCCCTATCACCCACAATGCAACGTTTTAGTTGAGAGATTCAACAAAACCTTGAAGGGCATGATTAAAGGGCTCCCAGAGAAGCTTAGGCGAAGATGGGACATACTCTTGCCCTGCCTTTTATTTGCATACAGGGAGGTGCCTCAAAAGGGGGTTGGCTACAGCCCTTTTGAACTTTTGTTTGGTCACCCTGTCAGGGGTCCATTGTGCTTGGTGAAGGAAGGATGGGAGTTACCTCTCAAGCCCCCAAAGCAGGACATAGTGGACTATGTACTTGGTCTCCGCTCCAGGATGGCTGAGTACATGAAAAAGGCAACTAAAAACCTTGAGGCTAGCCAGGAACTCTAGAAAGCCTGGCATGACCAAAAGGCTGTACTGACTGTTTACCAGCCAGGACAGAAGGTGTGGGTGCTGGAGGCCTTGTGTCAACACGCCCCAGGACACAACAAAAATTTACCCCTAACACAGTTTTAACAACATGGGGTCTCCCCAGAATAACTGGACATTACCCTTGTAATGACTGTAGCGTGTGCCACTTAAATAATTATTAGAATTACATGTTTGTGATAAATTAATATTAAAAGGGAGATTTGTATTATATAACTATTAAATAATTTAAAAAAAGGTAGTGGTTATTTATTTTATTACTCAGGACTTAAAATTAATACTAGAGTGTATATTAAAATAATATTATAATTAAATGATTGTGATAATAGTGATATTAAAAGGTAGATTTATATTATATAAAAATAAAATAATTTAAAAAAAGGTTTTGTTAATTTTTTAAAATGCTCAGGTATTAATACTAGAAATTAATAGTAGAGTATATATATACAAAAATTTAAAAGTTTGTGAAAATAGTAGTGTTAAAGGGGGAAAAAAATTAAGGGGCCGATTCCGATCTCGGCCGGTAGGGCTCCGAATCGGATTCGGCTTAACCGGATATGATTCGGAGCCCTATTTCCCGACCGATTCGTACGCGCGTCCAGGCGAGCGAGTACGATGCGAAATCGCCGACCGACTCGTCCGGGCGTCCCGACCGCTCCGACCGACTCGTTCCCGGGTCTAAGCGCACCGACCGACTCGCTCGGACTCGACTCGCACCGCGCAATGGAGACATTCCCCGGCCGGGTAAGTACAATGCGCGCCGCGAGCAGTCCGACCGAGCCGCGCACTCCGGCTCCAAAGAGCAGTCGGAGCCGTACTTTGGGGGTCCGTGTCGGACCCCCCTGTACGCGTAGCCGCGCGAGTCGCACACAGGGGGGACCCATGGGTCCCCCCTACCTGTACGTGTACGGCGCGAGTCGATTTGCTGCGTACACGCTGTAGGGGGCGCCCTTGACCACCTCGCACCCATTGAGTCAATGGGAGCCCGCGTACGCGTTGTACGACAGGCTCCCATTGACTTCAATGGGAGTCCGACCGAATCGAGTCCGATGGCATACGTGCACATCGTACTCGTTCGGTCGGGCTGCACGGGTCCGATTCGGTCGGAAATCTCTCCGGGTCCGGCTCGGCCGGAGAGATTTCCGGCCCGAATCGGAATCGGCCCCTAAGTATATTAGATAAAGATTTATTAATTGGTGAAAAAAATTAAGATATTGTTTAGACTCAGATTAATTATAAGTTATTTTAAAAAAAAGTTAGAAAAAATAAATAATTAGGGAAATTATTTATACATGGGTTACTAATTAAAATTTAGATTTATAAAAAAAGAGTTATTTTAATTTTAAATAGGTTTAGAAATATAATAGAGGTAAAAAAAAGATAATATTAAAAAATAATAATTGTGTCAAAAAGTTTAACATAATATAAACAGTGTATAATAATTTATTACAATTTTAAATGCATAAAAAAAGACAAGACAGGTAAAATATTATTAAATTTTTTTATTAACATTTATATAAATAATATGCATTCAAAATAAATTTATCAAAAATATTGAAAAATTTGTTTTTATTTATAATATTTTTCAAAAATAAACATGGATATTTTTATGAACATTATCATTTTTTAAATAATTTTAATAAAAATGTTCCCACGCTTTTCCGTTGTAGTCAATGGGAGAAAATGTCCTTTTTTCATTTTTACAGAAAGACATGACGTTGCTGCGTAAACGTAACTTTCGTCATTACATGGATCGTCGCGCTAGGGATCGGATGCAAGGGAGAGCTCCGTCAAGGTAAGACAATTTATAATTATTAAAATACATAGATTAGTGGTAATGTTTATTGTAAGGAGAGAGGAGGGAGGTAGATAGATGTAATAAATGTGTTTTGGTACCTTAATTGTGTGTTAACCAAGTAATTCACTCCATAACAGGTTGCAGTAGTAGGCCCACGTCGAGTCTCATTCTTTCGTAATACTTTTTGATTAATAACGTTTTTAAAAATATATACATTAAAAACTTTAATAAACAAAAGTAATTCGAAAGGTATCTTTTTTCTTCTTGTGACGGTTTAAAAAAAAAAAGATTTTGCCGTCATCGCGGTTAGATGTATTTTTAATATGTTTCCCAAAAATCTTGTTTTTTGAAAAATTGAAGATCGGATATTTTTACATCCATTGCTTATTGGTTTTTGCATTTTGGAAATAAGACTTTGATTTTTTCGAGATGGAATTTCGGTGAAGGATTTTTGAACGTGGAATGGATTATGAATTATTTACGAAATAGAATGGATTTCTTCGTTGGATTTTGTTGTGTTTTTTGCCAAAAATCAACACTTTTTCTGGATTTTTTGTTTTTGGGTGCGTTTTTTTTTAGGTATTCACAGATATTATTTTTTTAACTCTTGTGCACATTTTTAAAGATTCATTCGGGACCTGGAGTTTAAAAAGGAATGTGGATTATGTGCAATGGATTAAAAAAAGACAAAGGACTCTTGGTGAAAATTAGGATACTACGTAAGTACAAGAGTTGAAAAAAGAAGACATCTGAAGGTAAGGAGACACGACTTTAAAAATATTTTTAGATTTAAGAAAAAAAAATGCCAATTGATTTAGGGATTTTTAAGAGCAAAACAAGCAAGTAAGGAGCTAGTGTAGGTTGGAAATGTAGGATGTGTGCAAGATTATCATGGTAGTCTGAAGCCACCATCAATGTAAAATGTTGAATTGCACCCAATAGTCTCTCGGACATTTCCTTTGTTCTTTTTGATATTCGTGGGTGCAGACTACCTGTTAATAATTGCGACATTCTCATTTCTTGGAAACTTTGCTCCTTCCTCAAAATTTCCAACCAATTATAGAAATTAGGATGAGGTTTGCCAATTGATTTATTGAAGGAGTTGTGCCAGTCCTCTATGGCATTGTTTGTTTTTGCTCCTCCCTCTAAGCAGGTCGAGTAGCATTTCCACCACTTCACATGGAAACGTGGTTTCCTCCTGCGACCCAACCTGCTTAGATGGCCAATCCATGTGTCTTCAAAGTAATTTAGATGGGGTGCCAATTTGTCTTCGTTGGAGGTAAACAATTCCGATTCTGTAATTGAAGTGTAGTATTCATCCACACTGTCAGGAGGAACAAAGCAAAGGGCTGTTTGTTTTTTTAGTTCAAAATATAGTTTGCTATCTGATATATAATCCTAAACTAAGGATGTTTTTTGAATTTTTCGCCAATTAGCCTGTGAAAAGTGAAAAAAACATCCTTGAATTTGAGTATCCGTGTACAATTTGGTAATATTATTAATCATAAGTAATTCAAAGTCAATTAGTACTTTTCTAGGACTTTTGTTTGCTGTTTTAGATTTTATCACTGACAATAATTCAGTGTATGTTGAGGATTGTTTATCAGGGAGTAAACTGTAAACTAAGGGAACAACTGTATTATTAATATATGAATGAATAGTGTATATTTGGGTGAAAGGATGGGGTGTGGATTTAAACGTCCCATCCATCATCCAAATATCACTGTTCTCCAACCTAAAAAGATTATGGGGTGTGCTAAAGATTAGTATTCTTTTTTGAGGGTTTTTGTTGTCATGCAAAAGAAATTGTTCAATAGTAACTGTTACAGATAGTTCAGGAGGAATGTTAATGTCAGAAAAGGTTTGGGGTGTTGCTCTTTGTGGGTTACTTGCTTGTTTTTTACTTTGAAGAATACTTCCCAGATTGGGAATTGTGGGCATACTACTTGCAATATGTTGTGGAATGTGTTGGGCTACCTCCCTCAAAACTGCACCACAGGGTTCATTGGAGGTGGTTGCAATAGCTTTTATTTAATTAATTATTTCTCTTACTTCAATCCCCATTGCAGAGGCAGAGTGGTTATGTTCTGTGGTTCTTAAAACAGAGTCACCAAGAGTAACCGCACTGGCTGTGCAATGGGATGAGTAGTATTGCACACACCTCCAATGACTCCTGGGCTCAGTTAGTCTCTCCTTACAATAAACATACCCACTATGCTTCAGTAGACGGTTGCCCCGGCTGGAGGTCACATATTTTGCATCTTGATTAGATGTCATTTTCTGTTATGGATTGAAACAGAAAAAAATAAAAGGGTTAGGTTATCTTTCATTTATTGTGTTTACCTGTTGTGAAGAAAAAATTTACAGTACAATTTTTGGATTTTTTTATACTGTTTAAAGTTAATGCTGTTTGAAGTTAGATTCAATTGTTTAACCATGTTGCACTTTTGCTGTTATGTTTTTTAAAAAAAAGCTTTAGTTGGAGAGAAAAAAGGTTAAGTTGTTTTATTGTTTAGTATTTAAAGAATCTTACCTTTGTAAAAGATGTTTCTTGATGCTTTTGGTTTGGAGGATGGTGTGAGAATTTTTTGGGGGTCTGAAAGAGAAAAAAATAATGTGTTTTATTGCTGATATGTTATTTAAAAAAAAAAAATTATAGGGAGAGAAATATGGTTAATTTGTTTTAATGTGTATTTATTTTTGAATCTTACCTTTTTTTGTAGCTGTTTCTTGATGCTTTGGGCTTTGTAGATGATTATGATTTTTATTTGGGTCTGAAAAAGAGAAAAAAAAAGCATTTGTTTTGGAATTTTTGATATTTGGAATTATTTCACCTGCAATAGAATAGAATAGTTTTTGGTTATGGAAGAACAGTTGTAAGTTTGGGTTTTTTACAATGCTCATTTTCTTTTCTGATCTTAATTGTGATTGTGATGATTTTTCTACATTTTTTTTGAGAAATTTGAGATATTTATTTACCTTCAAAATTTGGGTTTTAAGTTGAATAGATGTTTGATTGAGAATAACTTTTTGTTTGAATGAAATAGGACATATTTTTCAACTGTTTATTAACTTAATTGACATTTTTATTTCTTGTCAAAATTACCTTGGTATGTTTCTTGGTTTCTTGCTCGTGTTTTCAAAGAGAAAACATGTTTCTGGATGGATGTTAATTCTGCAAATTAAAAAAAGAAAATTGTGTAAAAACTTAAAATGCATTAAAATTCCATTCTGCAAACTGTATTCTACTTTGAATATTATTGCTTGAGTTGTTTTGATAGTATAATATTGAGCTTAATTTACTTTTTACATTTTTTTTATTGGTGTTATTTAGCCTTAATACACATAAAGAAGGGAGAGGGGCTGAAAACTCTACTCCGACCTCCCTAAACGCAAGCTTATACACACAAAGAGGAGTAGAGAGTGTAAAAAGGGAAAGGTCTCAGTGGAGGCTCGTGCACAGTGTGAAAACACTGCCCTCACTCACAAAGTTGTGACATGCTTCATTATTGGGCTTTGCTACCAAACACTCCCGCGCAGACCAACGCCTGGGTGGAGCAAACGGGAGGGGAAGACAATGCAAACATGTAAGATATACAAATATTTAATGCCAAATTATAATGGGATCACCAAAAGTAAAGTGCAGTGCAAGTTAAAACTAGCTCGGAGGTGTCGTTACTCAAAAAATGTATGCCTGGACCCTCCGGCCAGGATTAAAAACGTAAAGGATGTTGGTGACAGGAAAGAGTAAGGAATTCCTACACCCCTCCTTACTGCCAATTCGTCAACATGTTTCTGCCGTGTTCGTGCCCGCAGTTGTAGGTCACACCGGCATTCATCAGGACCTTTCTTGATCCCACTGGAGTTATGTTGACCCCACAACTATCTGCACTTTCACTGAGGCAAGCACCTGTCGGAGTAGGAGTAGTAATTTTGCCCCCACCACCATCCAACACTTTCCCTGAGGCAAGCACCTGTCAGAGTAGGAATAGTAATTTTGCCCCCACCACCATCCAACACTTTCCCTGAGGCAAGCACATGTCGGAGTAGGAATAGTAATTTTGCCCCCACCAGCATCCAACACTTTCCCTGAGGCAAGCACCTGTCGGAGTAGGAATAGTAATTTTGCCCCCACCACCAGCCAACACGTTCCCTGAGGCAAGCACCTGTCAGAGTAGGAATAGTAATTTTGCCCCACCACCATCCAACACTTTTCCTATGGCAAGCACCTGTCGGAGTAGGAATATTAATTTTGCCCCTACCACCATGCAACACTTTCCCTGAGGTAAGCACCTGTCGGAGTAGGAATAGTAATTTTGCCCCCACTACTATACCACACTTTCCCTGAGGCAAGCACCTGTCGGAGTAGGCATAGTAATTTTGCCCCCACCACCATCCAACACTTTCCCTGAGGTAAGCACTTGTCGGAGTAGGAATAGTAATTTTGCCCCCACCACCATCCAACACTTTCCCTGAGGTAAGCACCTGTCGAAGTAGGAATAGAACTTTTGCCCCCACCACCATCCAACACTTTCCCTGAGGTTAGCATCTGTCAGATTAGGAATAGTAATTTTGGCCCAACACCATCCAGCACTTTTTCTGAGGAAAGCACACCTCGGAGTAGGAATAGTAATGTTGCCCACACTACTATTCCTCACTTTCCCTGAGGCAAGCACCTGTTGGAGAAGGAACAGTAATTTTACCCCCACCACCATCTAGCACTTTCCCAGAGGCAAGCACATGTCGGAGTAGAAATAGTAATTTAGCCCCCAACACTATTGAGCACTTTTTCTGAGGCAAGCATAACTCGGATTAGGAATAGTAATTTAACCTCAAACAAAATCAAGAATTTTTCCTGTGGCAAGTACCTGTCGCAGTAGGAATAGTATTTTTGCCCCCACCACTATCCAGCATTTTCTCAGAGGCATGCACTTGTTGGAGTGGGAATAGTAAATTGGCCCCCACCACTATCCATTTTTTTTTTGTATGCACATTTCTGTATAAGATTACTAATTTGCCACCACTACTATATTGTATTTTCGCATAGATAAAAACACATGCAGGAGAAGTATTAGTAATTTTGCCTAGACATTATCCAGCATTTTCCCTAAGGATAGCACGTAATGGAGTAGGAGTAGTAATTTTACAACTAATACCAGCCTGCATTTTACTCGAGGCAAGCATTTGTTTGAGTAGTAATATTATTTTTAACATCGCCAATATTCTACTCTTTTTTAGGTTAACAAATGTTTGTTTATGTGTAGTAATTAGGCACACTCTACTATTCTGCATTTTTATTTGTTTAAGTTGTTTGTTAAAAAAATAGTTTGTAGTATGCTTTTACATTTGTACATTTTATTAAATTTGAATATTTGTACGATTTAATAAAAAAAAATTAAAAAACAAAAAGGTTGGTTTACTCACATTGATAATATTTTCAATGCTTGGGTCGTGAGGTGTGTTTCTAGCACGTTTTCTTTTCTTCCCAAAAATGCTGTAAAATATTTTAAATAATATATGTTGTTTAATATCATGTTAAGATTTAGGGCCCTATTACGATGGCGGGCGGACAAGGGACCGCCCGCCATAGGCATGCAAATGCAGGGGGTACCATAGGTACCCCCACCAACCTAACACCCTGGGGGCCCACAACGGGCCCCCAGAAGCAAAGACCGCATGCATTTCCATGGCGGCAACGCCGCCATGGAAAGGCTGATCTCCGCCACCATCCTAATATGGATGGCGGTGTCTTGCAGACACCGCCACCATATTGGTGCCCTTTTCCGCCCGGTCGCCTGTCAGGCCGGCGGAAAACCGGCAGTCGGTCTTTCCGTCCGCCGGGGTCCCCCCGCCATCATAATGTGGTGGTGGGGAAATGGTAGGCGGGCGGTGGGAAATGGCGGGCGGATCGCCACCGCCATACGGGCGGTGGCGATCCGCCCGCTATACTAATAGACCCCTTAGTTTGTAAATATAACATATTTATTATGGGTACACTTACTTGGAACTGTAGATGGAACTGTTTGAAGTCGAGTTTTTTCAGGTAGGCAAAACGCATGTGGTGTGTCTGGAAGTCAGTTTAACCTGTTTTCAAATTAGTAGACGGCTGCTTTTATACTTTTTTTATGGTGTACGATATTTTAACTGAAAATATGATTTGTGCATATTTTATTATCGTCTTTTTAATGCTGAGAAAATGTATAATTATTTTTATCGATTTATAAATGTTTGTTAATTATTTTTCATATGTATTGTCTGCCATTTTGGCGAACTGCGGGTCAAGGTGAATTCATAGGAAGTGTTGTAGGACTTTCGCTTTCGTGTAGATTAAAATGGTGGATTTATTATGTTTTCGATTAGTGTCTTTTATTGGCGTTTAATTTTGTTTTATCTCATTATTTTTATTGGTATATTTTTGGGAAAATTATATTGTGTGAATGTTCATTTTTTGGGGTGTACTCCTTTAAAATGATGTGTATTTTATTAAATTGTTCGTTTTTAAATTATATTTAAATGTATTAAGTAGTATTATAATGTATTTTTCCCGCAAATTATATGTTGATTGTAAAAAGTAAATTAATATTTATTTAATGGATATTAATATTTTTCCCAGATTTTTTTTTAATGCTCAAGTATTTTTATTAATACATGGGTATTACTTTTAATACTGTGGTATTAATTTTTAAAACGTGTATTAATACAGTTCTCCACCCAAAATCCATAATTTCACTGCATCCTATCCCAGAGGTTAGTAAAACATTTATTTGAAAAAAATAGTACAGGAGTATTCATTTTATTACCCGACTATTCATTTTAATACTGTGGTATTAATTAAAAATACCCGTGTATTAATACAGTTACCCACCCAAACCCCCTATTTTCCCTGCATCCCGTCCCAGTGGTTAGAAAATCTAATCTTTCAAAAAAAAAAGTAAAAGTACACAAGCAGTAATTTTATTACTCGAGTATTAATTTTAATACTCAGTCTTAATTTTAAATACCTGTGGATTAATACACTACCCCACCCAAAGCCCCTAATTTCCCTGCATCCCGTCCCAGGGGTTTATAGTACTTTTTAAAACAAAATATGCATTGTAATTGAATGCGTTGTACAAGTATGCATTGTAAATGTTTGCGTTGTAATGGATCTTTTAGTGCATTTAGATTATTTTGCATTGTAATGGTATGCGTTGTAAAAACATTCGATGTAATGGTAGCTGCTTTGTAAAATCCACCATGTAAAAGCATGAGTTGTAATGGCTTGCGTTGCAACATCATATATTCGTACTGTATACCTTACCTTCTGTTTGGTTATATTAATCCCACGCATACTTTGTGGTTGTAATAATTATGCAGAATATTCAATCGTTACTGCCTCAATTTGTTTTGTTAAATCAACTTACCCCGGAATTTTAGGGATATAGGTTTTGAACAATTGTCAATCTATGAATGCTCACATTTTCCTTATAGAGTCCTTTTAATCAAGTGTATGTTAATTGGATTTTATTTTCTGTATTACATTGTCATCACTGTTGTACTTGAGACCACAACTGTTTGGCTTAATGCTAAATCTTTATTACCGTACATGTACCTTGGGCTCACACAAATCTTAAGCTTTCAATGTTTTGTGCCGGATCAATTACCCTGCAATTCCATATATACGGGTTTTTGTTCTATCTCCATCTCTGTAGGACGGCCCCTCCTTTAGCCCTATGCCATTACCATCCAGCATTGAAACTATCCCCAGCTTCTATTCCTCATCATTTAAGGTCAGAAGTTCCTTGACTATCATTGTATGCAAGCCCCTATAGAGATGGTGCATACCATTCCACTCCTGCCATCACACTCCAACCGTGACCTCCCGACGTGAGGAGAGCCGCGTGCATGTTTTCCTGCCAGGGGACATTAATACAGATGCGTTCTCCTGCGCACTCGCATT
Source organism: Calotriton arnoldi (assembly GCA_963921515.1). Classification (NCBI taxonomy): domain Eukaryota; kingdom Metazoa; phylum Chordata; class Amphibia; order Caudata; family Salamandridae; genus Calotriton; species Calotriton arnoldi. The sequence continues at coordinate 500,838 of CAWUFW010007236.1, read as the reverse complement.
CCGGAGACAGTCTGAGTAAGTAACACTGCTCCCCAACCTCTCCAACTAATTTCTCTCGACTATTCAATGTAGTCGCCATATCGCCCACGTGATTTTGTTATCTTGGTTCTAAGCCGGTAACTGAACCTTCTCAAGTAAGAATCGACCTGTATCTATACATTAGGAAAATTAAACTCGCCAAATTCTTCAAGGAAAATCAATATGTTCAGAAGAACATCAAACCAACAGAACAGACTGTGTCAACACTGCAAGCTAAAGATTCAACCAGTTTCTTAACTTTGTTGAACTTGGGGAATTATTGCGAAACCGAAGAATATGCAGTGAAGAAGATGAATGGCAGAGACACAGCAAATTAACAGCAAAAAGATTTGAAGACAGGAAATACAATCAAAAAATTGTGAAAAGATGCTGGTTAAAAACCAATAAAAAAACCAGGGAAGACTGTTTAAATCTGAATAAAGAAAAAATCAATGGAACAACAGTCTCAGAACCCATCAGGCTAATCACAGATTTCTCCAATGAAAACCATGAGTTATGAAAAATTCTCAGAAAAAATGGGAAAATCCTACAAATGGATGAAACAGTGTGCGAACTGGTGGGAAAGCATCCAGCAATAACTTATCGCCGAGCAAAAAACTTGAAAGACTAATTGATACATATCCATTTTAAAGGTAAACAGAAGGATACATCTTGGCTAAACGCCAAAGGTTTCATAAAATGCCATTCATGCAAGGTGTGCCAGATCGCGAAACCAGTCAAGAAAGTAAAATTTGCCAACAACAGAATCTGGGAGATAAGGGAACTGATAACATGCAAGACGCAATTCACTGTATATGTAATAGAATGCCCCTACCCACTCCAGTACGTCGGAAGTACAATTTGTGCACTGAAAAAATGCATAATGGAACATGTAAGAGCAACGTCCAACAAAGACAGATCAAATGCAATCGCAAAACACATGGAACAATATCATCAAAGCGATTGGAAGATGTTAAAATTCTATGGAATCGAGACAGTCCCCCAAAAGGAACGGGGGAAACCAAGAACGACTCCTACGCCAGAAAGAATCACGCCATATTCTCAACTTACGAACAATGAACCTGTATGGCCTCAACCAATCGGAAGAACTCTACATTCATCTATGAAATAAAGTTGACTGACCCTCGAATATGAATTTTAACAGAAATTCAATAGTTTATCACTAAAGTTAAGATACATGCACATAGAATCGGATGTCAAATAAACCCCGAAAAATAAAGTGAAAATGATAAGAACAAAAAGTTATAAGAAAATGAAATACTAACAATACCCACCAGAGGGTTAAAAAAGTTGAAAGTAAAAATGAATAAAATGAAATGGACGAGTCCCCGAATCCGAATAAAATAGGGAGATACGGGTTTTGCCATCCGAATGTATGAAAAAAGAGGAAAAAAAGACACATAAAAGAGGACACTAAATGAACTGAATACTGCACAGTTTTTAATTGGTTTTAATTATACACAGTTTTGTTTTCTCTTTTTTTTGTATTCACATAAGTTTGGTTTATATTTATCACGGAAAACACAGTAAAATCCACAAAATATTAGAAAAACTACAACTCCCAGAAATCTTAGGGGCCCTTGTAATCCTTCACAGGAAATGATGTAATAGAAGTTCAAAAGTATTTAAACAACTGTCACAAGGGCGCCCACGTGATCGTGAACGAAGGTATTGTGTAATACCGAAACGCGTTGATCTAATTTGATGCCTTTGTTCCCATTGATGCAAGGGAGGAAATAAATCCAAGAGTGAAGAAACTAGACAGGAGTGCGGCCCGTTTTTCCATCCTCAACCAGAGGAGGAGTGTGTATGATTGAAAGCGGCGTGATTCAGCCGCGGGGCGATGCACCCATAAGGAGCGCTGTAACTAACCGGCAACACGGAACCAATATGAGGAATTTATGACAGCCGGTCACAGTGATCACCGACAAAGTGTGCCCGACAACGAGTATGAAAGAAAAAAGAAAAAGGTCACATGAACTCGGAACGAAACCGAGGTAAGCGTGTGAATTTTAAGCTGTTGTTACTCGGAATGAAAGTGAATGGTGGCGACTCAATGAAACGCAGATACGCGTAATGCTGGTTTAATGTCAGTAAGGCTGCAACGTTGTAACAGGAATCATTCGCAATGAGGTTTCAAGCAAACAAGCGACCCATCAAATGTTAGAAGTTCCAGCCTGATTTACTGATTGTCGAGTATAGCAGTGGTAAGAAAATACAAACGTTCCCTTAAAATTTGAAAGGGTTCACCTATATAATATTGGGATACTAGTGGCATCATGGAAAAGAGGGAAGCCAAGAGAAGTGAATTGATTACAACAATGTTTAAAAGAGGCAATGCAACAAAAGAATCAGACGTTGGTAACACAACAGGAAAAACGGATACAAAAAGTAAATTGAGAACATGGGAGAAACTCAGTAGAAAAGAAATAAATAAATCATGGGAGCTAATAACTTTAAAGAAATACTTAGAAATGAAAATGGTACCAAGAGGTTTAAGAATTATGCTGATGCCTAACAATCAAGACGCCTCAAATGAATTACTACAGGAGTGGGGAGACTTTATATTACAATCATCATTGGGTTTGGTAAACATACTAGTGAAACATATTGACATGAATTTGGGCAAAATTAAAGAGCAACTTTATGAAGCAGAAAAAGAACTGGCTCTTTTAAAATTAAATGGAGACATGACCAAATTTAAAGAGGAACTGGAAGATCAGATCGACAAGCATGAAGAGACAGTGAGACAGCGAAAGCATTCGAAATTTGTAAGAGACTCATGTGATTACGCAGAAGGTTGCATATTCACGTTCGCACGCAAGTTCGACTCATTCAAACAACAAACATCATGGGGTAATGCGGCAAATATCTCCAGCAGCATATCTTCATTAACATCGACGGACTTAAGTGAGGGGGAACAACCCGCATCAACAGATGGTACCAAGCTAACTTTTTTAGGAGATATGCGCCTCGTTCTGCAACAAAGGCAGTGGGAACAAAGCCGCCCAACATATCAGCAACAAAGAGGAAGAGGACGAGGACGACAATGGCAAGCAAAAAACCAAAGAGAAGAGGAAAAAGGCGCCAGCGGCACCTCGGAGAAACAAGGAACGGAGACTCGGAGCATGCGACAGAGAAGGATTCGACAATAGATGAATCACCAACGGACGAACTACAGGTGGTGAACCTTTCAAAAAGGGAAATAACGGAGGCTGAAATTTCACTATTAAAACGTGGCATTAACTTTTGCCCCACACAGAAAATGAATCAGGCGCAAGTAAGAATCGACCTGTATCTATACATTAGGAAAATTAAACTCGCCAAATTCTTCAAGGAAAATCAATATGTTCAGAAGAACATCAAACCAACAGAACAGACTGTGTCAACACTGCAAGCTAAAGATTCAACCAGTTTCTTAACTTTGTTGAACTTGAACGCTGAAAAAGATGAGGATATCTCTCTACAAACAGCTTGCCCACAAATGGGGGCAGGCCTAAGCGGGAAAAAACCCAAATCCAAATTTTATCCGCAATCAACACCAGGGAATAAAGTAGACCTATTCCAGGAGGCGGTCATACAAGATCTGTACAAAATAAAAGGAACCAAATTCAAAGATAATCTAACAAAGATCGAAAGACAAGCACTATCAAGCCTCTCACAGGATAAATCCATAGAAATAAAAAGTGGCGGACAAAGGCGGGAACATCGTGGTCTGGGACCGGTTAGCCTACACAACGGAAGCACACCGCCAACCAAGAGAATCAAAATATTACGAGAAATTGAAAACCAACCCGACAATGGATATCAAGAGAGAGCTGGATGAAAAGCTTCAGATATGGACATCAAGAAAACTACTGGATGAGGAGGAACGTAAATACCTAACTGTGGATCACCCAGTCACTGCGACAATGTATTTTCTGCCGAAAATACATAAAGACCAAACAAAGCCACCAGGCCAACCAATCCTATCGGCAAAGGGGTCACTGCTAGAACCATGGGGGAATTACATTGACCATTTTCTAACGCCGAATGTTACTGGGCTCAGTTCATACGTGAAATATACCAATGATGTACTACAAATATTGCAAATGACACCATGGCAAGAAAATTATCAACTGGTAACAATGGATGTGATAGGCTTGTACACCAACAGAGGAAACAAAATGGGATTGAAAGCATGCAATTATTTCCTGGAAGAGAGAAAGATTCAGTATAAAGATCATAATGAATTGCTATTGGACATGATAACATACTGTCTAACCAAAAACATATTCCTATTTGGTGAAGGAATCTATCGACAAAACAACGGAACCGCGATGGGTTTTTCATTCAGCCCAAGCTATGCTTGTCTAGCAATGGGATGGTGGGAGAAAGAGGTGGCATGGAGTGCAGAGAACGAAGGAACAGCAAACAAAATCATCAGCTGGATCCGTTATATAGATGATCTCCTAATTATCTGGCATGGAACAATACAGGAATTTCAGAAATACTTTGAAAAAATAAATGCTAGTGATGAAAATATAAAGTTTACATATGAAATCAGCAACAACCGTGTAAACTTCCTAGACATGGAGATCTATGTTAAAGAAAATCAAATCGAAACAACACTCCACCGAAAAAGTACTGCAACAAACTCAACCCTAGAAGCCACCAGTTTTCATCAATCATCCTTAATATCCAGCATCCCGTATGGGGAATTATTGCGAACCCGAAGAATATGCAGTGAAGAAGATGAATGGCAGAGACACAGCAAATTAACAGCAAAAAGATTTGAAGACAGGAAATACAATCAAAAAATTGTGAAAAGATGCTGGTTAAAAACCAATAAAAAAAACAGGGAAGACTGTTTAAATCTGAATAAAGAAAAAATCAATGGAACAACAGTCTCAGAACCCATCAGGCTAATCACAGATTTCTCCAATGAAAACCATGAGTTATGAAAAATTCTCAGAAAAAATGGGAAAATCCTACAAATGGATGAAACAGTGTGCGAACTGGTGGGAAAGCATCCGGCAATAACTTATCGCCGAGCAAAAAACTTGAAAGACTAATTGATACATATCCATTTTAAAGGTAAACAGAAGGATACATCTTGGCTAAACGCCAAAGGTTTCATAAAATGCCATTCATGCAAGGTGTGCCAGATCGCGAAACCAGTCAAGAAAGTAAAATTTGCCAACAACAGAATCTGGGAGATAAGGGAACTGATAACATGCAAGACGCAATTCACTGTATATGTAATAGAATGCCCCTACCCACTCCAGTACGTCGGAAGTACAATTTGTGCACTGAAAAAATGCATAATGGAACATGTAAGAGCAACGTCCAACAAAGACAGATCAAATGCAATCGCAAAACACATGGAACAATATCATCAAAGCGATTGGAAGATGTTAAAATTCTATGGAATCGAGACAGTCCCCCAAAAGGAACGGGGGAAACCAAGAACGACTCCTACGCCAGAAAGAATCACGCCATATTCTCAACTTACGAACAATGAACCTGTATGGCCTCAACCAATCGGAAGAACTCTACATTCATCTATGAAATAAAGTTGACTGACCCTCGAATATGAATTTTAACAGAAATTCAATAGTTTATCACTAAAGTTAAGATACATGCACATAGAATCGGATGTCAAATAAACCCCGAAAAATAAAGTGAAAAGGATAAGAACAAAAAGTTATAAGAAAATGAAATACTAACAATACCCACCAGAGGGTAAAAAAAGTTGAAAGTAAAAATGAATAAAATGAAATGGACAAGTGCCCGAATCCGAATAAAATAGGGAGATACGGGTTTTGCCATCCGAATGTATGAAAAAAGAGGAAAAAAAGACACATAAAAGAGGACACTAAATGAACTGAATAATGCACAGTTTTTAATTGGTTTTAATTATACACAGTTTTGTTTTCTCTTTTTTTTGTATTCACATAAGTTTGGTTTATATTTATCACGGAAAACACAGTAAAATCCACAAAATATTAGAAAAACTACAACTCCCAGAAATCTTAGGGGCCCTTGTAATCCTTCACAGGAAATGATGTAATAGAAGTTCAAAAGTATTTAAACAACTGTCACAAGGGCGCCCACGTGATCGTGAACAAGGTATTGTGTAATACCGAAACGCGTTGATCTAATTTGATGCCTTTGTTCCCATTGATGCAAGGGAGGAAATAAATCCAAGTGTGAAAAAACTCGACAGGAGTGCGGCCCGTTTTTCCATCCTCAACCAGAGGAGGAGTGTGTATGATTGAAAGCGGCGTGATTCAGCCGCGGGGCGACGCACCCATAAGGAGCGCTGTAACTAACCGGCAACACGGAACCAATATGAGGAATTTATGACAGCCGGTCACAGTGATCACCGACAAAGTGTGCCCGACAACGAGTATGAAAGAAAAAAGAAAAAGGTTACATGAACTCGGAACGAAACCGAGGTAAGCGTGTGAATTTTAAGCTGTTGTTACTCGGAATGAAAGTGAATGGTGGCGACTCAATGAAACGCAGATACGCGTAATGCCGGTTTAATGTCAGTAAGGCTGCAACGCTGTAACAGGAATCATTCGCAATGAGGTTTCAAGCAAACAAGCGACCCATCAAATGTTAGAAGTTCCAGCCTGATTTACTGATTGTCGAGTATAGCAGTGGTAAGAAAATACAAACGTTCCCTTAAAATTTGAAAGGGTTCACCTATATAATATTGGGATACTAGTGGCATCATGGAAAAGAGGGAAGCCAAGAGAAGTGAATTGATTACAACAATGTTTGAAAGAGGCAATGCAACAAAAGAATCAGACGTTGGTAACACAACAGGAAAAACGGATACAAAAAGTAAATTGAGAACATGGGAGAAACTCAGTAGAAAAGAAATAAATAAATCATGGGAGCTAATAACTTTAAAGAAATACTTAGAAATGAAAATGGTACCAAGAGGTTTAAGAATTATGCTGATGCCTAACAATCAAGACGCCTCAAATGAATTACTACAGGAGTGGGGAGACTTTATATTACAATCATCATTGGGTTTGGTAAACATACTAGTGAAACATATTGACATGAATTTGGGCAAAATTAAAGAGCAACTTTATGAAGCAGAAAAAGAACTGGCTCTTTTAAAATTAAATGGAGACATGACCAAATTTAAAGAGGAACTGGAAGATCAGATCGACAAGCATGAAGAGACAGTGAGACAGCGAAAGCATTCGAAATTTGTAAGAGACTCATGTGATTACGCAGAAGGTTGCATATTCACGTTCGCACGCAAGTTCGACTCATTCAAACAACAAACATCATGGGGTAATGCGGCAAATATCTCCAGCAGCATATCTTCATTAACATCGACGGACTTAAGTGAGGGGGAACAACCCGCGTCAACAGATGGTACCAAGCTAACTTTTTAGGAGATATGCGCCTCGTTCTGCAACAAAGGCAGTGGGAACAAAGCCGCCCAACATATCAGCAACAAAGAGGAAGAGGACGAGGACGACAATGGCAAGCAAAAAACCAAAGAGAAGAGGAAAAAGGCGCCAGCGGCACCTCGGAGAAACAAGGAACGGAGACTCGGAGCATGCGACAGAGAAGGATTCGACAATAGATGAATCACCAACGGACGAACTACAGGTGGTGAACCTTTCAAAAAGGGAAATAACGGAGGCTGAAATTTCACTATTAAAACGTGGCATTAACTTTTGCCCCACACAGAAAATGAATCTGGCGCAAGTAAGAATCGACCTGTATCTATACATTAGGAAAATTAAACTCGCCAAATTCTTCAAGGAAAATCAATATGTTCCGAAGAACATCAAACCAACAGAACAGACTGTGTCAACAGTGCAAGCTAAAGATTCAACCAGTTTCTTAACTTTGTTGAACTTGAACGCTGAAAAAGATGAGGATATCTCTCTACAAACAGCTTGCGCACAAATGGGGGCAGGCCTAAGCGGGAAAAACCCAAATCCAAATTTTATCCGCAATTAACACCAGGGAATAAAGTAGACCTATTCCAGGAGGCAGTCATACAAGATCTGTACAAAATAAAAGGAACCAAATTCAAAGATAATCTAACAAAGATCGAAAGACAAGCACTATCAAGCCTCTCACAGGATAAATCCATAGAAATAAAAATGGCGGACAAAGGCGGGAACATCGTGGTCTGGGACCGTTTAGCCTACACAACGGAAGCACACCGCCAACTAAGAGAATCAAAATATTACGAGAAATTGAAAACCAACCCGACAATGGATATCAAGAGAGAGCTGGATGAAAAGCTTCAGATATGGACATCAAGAAAACTACTGGATGAGGAGGAACGTAAATACCTAACTGTGGATCACCCAGTCACTGCGACAATGTATTTTCTGCCGAAAATATATAAAGACCAAACAAAGCCACCAGGCCGACCAATCCTATCGGCAAAGGGGTCACTGCTAGAACCATGGGCGAATTACATTGACCATTTTCTAACGCTGTATGTTACTGGGCTCAGTTCATACGTGAAATATACCAATGATGTACTACGAATATTGCAAATGACACCATGGCAAGAAAATTATCAACTGGTGACAATAGATGTGATAGGCTTGTACACCAACATAGGAAACAAAATGGGATTGAAAGCATGCAATTATTTCCTGGAAGAGAGAAAGATTCAGTATAAAGATCATAATGAATTGCTATTGGACATGACAACATACTGTCTAACCAAAAACATATTCCTATTTGGTGAAGAAATCTATCGACAAAACAACGGAACCGCGATGGGTTTTTCATTCAGCCCAAGCTATGCTTGTCTAGCAATGGGATGGTGGGAGAAAGAGGTGGCATGGAGTGCAGAGAACGAAGGAACAGCAAACAAAATCATCAGCTGGATCCGTTATATAGATGATCTCCTAATTATCTGGGATGGAACAACACAGGAATTTCAGAAATACTTTGAAAAAATAAATGCTAGTGATGAAAATATAAAGTTTACATATGAAATCAGCAACAACCGTGTAAACTTCCTAGACATGGAGATCTATGTTAAAGAAAATCAAATCGACACAACACTCCACCGAAAAAGTACTGCAACAAACTCAACCCTAGAAGCCACCAGTTTTCATCAATCATCCTTAATATCCAGCATCCCGTAAGGGGAATTATTGCGAACCCAAAGAATATGCAGTGAAGAAGATGAATGACAGAGACACAGCAAATTAACAGCAAAAAGATTTGAAGACAGGAAATACAATCAAAAAATTGTGAAAAGATGCTGTTTAAAAACCAATAAAAAAACCAGGGAAGACTGTTTAAATCTGAATAAAGAAAAAATCAATGGAACAACAGTCTCAGAACCCATCAGGCTAATCACAGATTTCTCCAATGAAAACCATGAGTTAAGAAAAATTCTCAGAAAAAATTGGAAAATCCTACAAATGGATGAAACAGTGTGCGAACCGGTGGGAAAGCATCTGGCAATAACTTATCGCCGAGCAAAAAACTTGAAAGACCAATTGATACATAGTCATTTTAAAGGTAAACAGAAGGATACATCTTGGCTAAACACCAAAGGTTTCATAAAATGCCATTCATGCAAGGTGTGCCAGATCGCGAAACCAGTCAAGAAAGTAAAATTTGCCAACAACAGAATCTGGGATATAAGGGAACTGATAACATGCAAGACGCAATTCACTGTATATGTAATAGAATGCCCCTGCACCACTCCAGTACGTCGGAAGTACAATTTGTGCACTGAAAAAACGCATAATGGAACATGTAAGAGCAACGTCCAACAAAGACAGATCAAATGCAATCGCAAAACACATGAAAGAATATCATCAAAGCGATTGGAAGATGTTAAAATTCTATGGAATCGAGACAGTCCCCCAAAAGGAACGGGGGGAAACCGAGAACGACTCCTACGCCAGAAAGAATCACGCCATATTCTCAACTTACGAACAATGAACCCGTATGGCCTCAACCAATCGGAAGAACTCTACATTCATCTATGAAATAAAATTGACTGACCCTCAAATATGAATTTTAACAGAAATTCAATAGTTTATCACTAAAGTTAAGATACATGCACATAGAATCGGATGTCAAATAAACCCCGAAAAATAAAGTGAAAAGGATAAGAACAAAAAGTTATAAGAAAATGAAATACTAACAATACCCACCAGAGGGTTAAGAAAGTTGAAAGTAAAAATGAACAAAATGAAATGGACGAGTCCCCGAATCCGAATAAAATAGGGAGATACGGGTTTTGCCATCCGAATGTATGAAAAAAGAGGGAAAAAAAGAAAAAAAGACACATAAAGAGGACACTAAATGAACTGAATAATGCACGGTTTTTAATTGGTTTTAATTATACACAGTTTTGTTTTCTCTTTTTTTTGTATTCACATAAGTTTGGTTTATATTTATCACGGAAAACACAGTAAAAACCACAATATATTAGAAAAACTACAACTCCCAGAAATCTTAGGGGCCCTTGTAATCCTTCACAGGAAATATGTAATAGAAGTTCAAAAGTATTTAAACAACTGTCACAAGGGCGCCCACGTGATCGTGAACAAGGTATTGTGTAATACCGAAACGCGTTGATCTAATTTGATGCCTTTGTTCCCATTGATGCAAGGGAGGAAATAAATCCAAGTGCGAAAAAACTCGACAGGAGTGCGGCCCGTTTTTCCATCCTCAACCAGAGGAGGAGTGTGTGTGATATATATATATCTATATATATCGCACTGGAATTCCCAACCACAAGGCTTTGGCAGGGGGAAAAACGAGCCACTCCAATTGCTGCAGTAAACTCGTTAAAGATTTAATGGCACAAAAAACATACGCGTTTCGACCTCTCTCGGGGTATAGATATAGATATATAGATAGATATATATAGATAGATATATATGTATATGTAATATATATATCGATATAAATAATAAATTTGGATAAAGCAAAACAAATCGCTTTGGAAAGAAAAAAATGATGTTCTCTGCTAGGAACACCTGTGTCTCTCTACATATACTACCCAGGTTCTACGGATTCTTTATGGGTTTCCCCATTGTTTGTAAGGGGGGCTATGACAACGCCAGCACAATGGGGAAACCTAAATTAGATCAGCGCAAACCCGCTAGCGTGATGGAGCACTGTTAACCAGCAATGGAGTCTGACAATGAGTATGGCGGTTCAGCCAGCCCACATCTAAATACGGTGGATGGAACTCCATCGCCTTAATGGAGTCCCGCCAAGATCTAAATCAGGCCCTAAGTCTGAAGGTAAAACCATTGACCAGGCTTTCACACTTGGTGTATCAGACCACTGAATCCATTGCAGTCAGCCTCACAGTGCACCTGTTCTACTGAGATAATGGACTATCGTTGGTGCTTGGTGCTTTTTGGAGCTACTTTCACTAAAAAACTTTAAAGACTCATATCTCCCATTCCCATTTTTGAATGTTTGTCATTTTTGTGTCATTTTTCTTTTTAAAATGTACACTATTTTTCTAATTCGGATTGGGATTTTTATTGTTTGGTGTTTTTACTTTATTACTGTTTTGGTATTGCATACATACTATACACATTACAAAAGCCTGCCCGCTGTGTGCCATAGCTACCAGGAGGCTAAGCACAGGTTAATTTAATAACTTGTGAGGTTCACCCTGACAAGCTAGTATTATTGTTCTTTGAGGTGGGCAACTACTCACTGCAAATAATAATCCACTCTCTTACACCCTTCTTGCCCTTGATTTCTAAAATTCCTAAAATGGTCGTTCTTGAAGAACGTCAGTTGATAGTTCAGGGAGGCTATTAGGGAGAAATAATTGAGTAAGAACAAGAATACATTAACCACTAATTTCTGTAAGATGGCTGCTTGAACCACCGTTATCTCAGGCATATCCTCATGTTTATCTGGACTACTGACCATTATGTTTGATTTGGTCTTGGTTCAGATGGGGAGATTGGGGTGTAGTAGGGGTTCTAGTGAGAAGGGGTTGGGGTAAGTAATAAGAAACGAGTATTTGAATAAAATGGAAGACTGAAATAGAATGAGAAGGCTCTTGTTGCTTGCACAATTCCCTCCAATAAAAAATAACTCTTTGAAAGGGTGTCATAGGCAGTTAAAAGACAGTCACTGGTAGCAAGGAATGCAATTTGTATGGTGGTGTCTGCAAAAACTCAGTATCTTGCTTCAGCATAATTACATGAAATTCTGGGAAAACTATGTGAAATTATGTGTAATTACACAGAATGAAAATCATCATTTAGCACTAAATACTATTAAATCTCTGAAATTACGCAAATTATGCAGGCTTCATTTAATTTTAACAAGGAGCCTAATTATTTGTTATCCAAGGCTCAACACTCTGCTAATATTGCATATGCTTTGTGGGCATTAATTATTGACAGACCAGCTACTTGCTTTGTATGACGAGGGGTCCCCATACCTAGGGTACTCTGAGATCTCCTGCATTTTTAAATATTCATAACTAAACTCCTGAAAATCTCAACGTTGTGCTATTTTTCAAATAAAATGATTGAGAAAAATAACTACTCACCAAATCTGGGCTTTTCAGGGGGTTAAAAGTTGCAGGTAGTCTGTTGGCAGGCTGCTAGGCCTAGAAGAACGCTCCTATTACATGTCCAAGGAGAAATCTATTAAAATGACAGCTTTCGCTGCCAGCTCAAGGCCCATAGTCTAACATTTACTCATCATTTGCTCTTACACCAAGTTTTGCGAGGACGTAACAACTTCCCTTTTAATTAGATAGTGCCGGTGCCTTTTAATTAAAATATTGTGTGTCATGAAAATGAGTTCTATTTTAATGTAGTTTAGTAGATCGAATATTTAACACTTTAATTCCTCTGTTAAATTTGTAGATTTAAAACCAAGGGGCATATCTACAAGGGCTTTATCTCCGTTTTTCTGGCTTTAAAAGCCAGAAAAACAGAGATAAAACTATCGCCCTATCAACAAGAGGGTGCTAACATGCATAATCGCATGTTAGCACCCTTTTTCCCGACGCCCCCCTTTTCATCTCTAATGAGATGCAAAGTGGGCGTCACTGGGCGTACCCCGGATGGACTGCCTTGATAATATCGCTGATGTTCACATCGCAATATTAACAAGGCAGCCCATAGGATTTTAGCAGACGTTAGATTTTGGCGAAAACGGCCGTTTTCGCCAAAATCTAACGTCTGCTAAAATCCTGACTTACCTATGTTAGACATAGGGGATGGATTATGCTGATACGACCACAGGGTCGTATCAGCAAGGTTATCGCCGTTTTGCAGGGAACATCGCTGGAAAACCAGCGATGTTCCCTGCAAAACGGCGATAACCTCGCTATCTCTGGAATTCTTATCGCCCTGGGGAAACGCGTTGTTAATAACGCGCTACCAGGGCGATAAATAGCAGAGATAGCCTGCGTTAGGGAATTCGGCGCTCAGCACGGCCAGCGATAATTATCGCTGGCCGTTGATAATATGCCCCTAAATGTTTAGTCAAAGTAGAACAAGCAAAGTTTTAGGCATCTTTAGCAGCACCTTATAGACAATATTAGCATTTTATTTAAACACAGTTTTCACCTAATCCATACACAACCAGTGCTGAGAAAGTAAAAAGGTGGTAATTGCAAGCACCTCTCTCCTCTCGAGAACTGCAGGCAAAAGTACTACCTTTGCATACAAAACTGTGATGTTCTTATTGGTGCACAGAAAAGCTAGTGCCAGATTCTGTCCTGATTTTAACAAACTTTCTAGGTGTTTTCTTACAATAGCATAATGGTTCGCAACTCAGAAAGTGCTTAATGTCGCCCACAACTAAAGTTACATAGTCGTACATATTTTTATTACCTCTCCATCCTAAAGTATGTCAGATAATAGTTGGTTATGAACATATATAACTCAAAGTTTCATATATGATAACGTAGGTTAAATGTGTGCATAAAAATTGATAGATACCAGACTTTCAATAACTGTCTACATGCCAGATGTTCTTGCAAGTTAGACATTGCGATCCCACAAACACTTATGAGTTCCGCTCACCATTCATTCACAGCATGATATTGAGGATTGCGCCATGACCTAGTAATACATAGTCTGGGTGAGACCACAATACAAAATACAACACCAGCAAATCTATCTGGTATCTCTGGAGAGAATAAAAGAATAATCACCGTTGCTGGTGGGCGGAGTTTAGAGCTAATTAAGGTGCTTTCTTCAATAAAGATTCGGTCCCTAAACCCTTGTATTTTAGTGCAATTGATCAGCAAATGAAAGTGTCTGTGTCTAAAGCAAAGGACCCAGGTCAAACAGGATTACTTTAGAAGCCATCCCAGAGTCATTGGAAGATCATCCAACTACTCTAGAAGTCATTTTCACGTCATCAGACGTCATCAAGCTCTTAAAGTCATCAGCAGAGTTTAGAAACTTGGGCCTGATGATTTGAAGATGACTTGAAAATTAGTATCTGATGACTTCACAAGATGTGATTAACCCTGATGATTTCAGGATGACTTGAAAATGATTATCTGATGACTTCACAAGGTGTGACTGTTCCTGATGATTTGAGGATGACTTGAAACTGAGTACCTGATTACCTCACAAGATGCATAGCTACTGGTGGTTTTAGGATTCTTTGAAAATGACTGTCGGATTACTTGACTAGCACCACAGTCTTCTAATTAAAAAGACTGGTCCGTGATAATTTTAGGATGATTTGTTAATTGCTTCAGGAACATGTCCAACTTTTTAGTTGTTTTTTTTTTTTTAGAGACGTTCAACCCTTTGGAAGATTTCAGAATCTCGTTTTTACTGCATAATGAACACCATTTACACATTACTGCATTTTCAACTCTGCGATTAAACCTACAGTGCACGCATTAGCGGAGACTTCGATGCTAGAAGGCCTGAGTGCTATGCTGATAATAAATCCCAAATTCAGTTTATTTCCAAACAGTTGCTTTTTAGGTCTCGCCTATCATTGCAGCGCGAATGCGCTGCCATCGCTTTGCGAGGCATGCAGTATACACTATAGTGTGGAAGCTTCGTGGAAGCTCCGCCCACTGTCCGGCCCATCTTTTTCATTGGCTTAGGTCCTAAATGCTGCCTTCCGATTGGTTTTGGGCATTGTTAGTCCCTCCTCCTGACGAGCATGTCGTCATTTGTATCCTTCCACAGCTATCGGCCCCTTTACTCCTGCACTATTTTCTTCCCTGTCTTCCCCCCACCCCCCCTCCCGCAGTCCGTAACTTCTCGGTCCCCACCCCTCCCGCCTGCCCGCCACCGGTACTCTAGGGAGAGAGGTGCCCAGGAGCAGCGTTGCACCTTTGCCAATGCTTGTTATTTTCAGCGCACCGTGTGCTCTTTCACTTTCATTGTTGTTTCACAATGGCGGCCACCGCACACACCACTCGCGGGACCCTGCCTGTCTCTGAGCTCCCGCATAGCCGGTGACATCCATGAACCCACTTTGTGTTCACTGCCGCCTGCCTGCAATGATCTTGCTGTGGTAATGGGCGACCGACACCATGACCAACCCGACCCAGCCGGGCCCACCGGGGCTAACTGATGCCTCCCTGCGGCAGCCGGAGAGGTGGTATGTTGGCAGCTCAGCTGGGCTGCTCAGAGCAGTAGGTCCCCAGGCACAAGGAGAGAGGTGAGCCAGGCAGCCGTGTACCTGCTCTCACTGGCTGCCGCTGCAAAAGTAAGTGTGTCTAGAGTGAGGGACAATAAATAATTTGCCAGCGCACCGCGGGATAATGCTTTAAATTCCAAATGTGCTTCCACGCACACACTACCCGCACTTGCAGCCACACACACTTCACGTGCACATTTAGCTTAACACGCAAAGACTGCAGTGCTGCACTAGTTACCAACGGTCTTAGAGACTGTGAACACCGTCGACCTCTCCGGGTGATGCAGGAAGTCCATGATCTGTACAATATATTCGGAGCCTGCCGTGCCTGATGACAGGAGCGGTGGTCGGTAGGAGCGTAATTAGAAAGGTCGAACTACTGATCGCACCTGCTGCTGCCGGGCCGCCTGAGCTGTGGGGCTAAATTATCTATGGCACCCCCCCCCCCCCCACCCCCCGCCGGCGAATAATTATTTCCAAACCGGAGCCCGGACCGGCCGAGGGTCGAGAAATGGAATCAGAGCCCACTTGCACCATTCAGCCCGAGCAGCACCACGGGCCAGGGTTACAGTAGAGGCAGCGCCGGGGCCAGTCGCAGTGAGAGTGGGTGCAGCAAGCTGACAGCGGGGGCGGTGATATCTCACACGACCGACCGGGACCCAGCCCACTGGGCCGCGGCGCCACCAGCAGGGATCAGCTGCCCAGTGACATGATGAATAATCAGTGCCTGAGAGAGCAGGTAATGTATTAACTAAAAATCATCAATGACATCTTTTTAAAAATACTTCTTGGTAACTGCCATATATAAGTTGCTGTTCCAGTCCTGAGCTATGTGCACTTTCATTTCTGGTGCTTTCCGATGTTTATTTCCTCCCTCAGCCAGTGCACCAGCCCGGCCCCCAATAATTTTTGCAGTCGCCTGGCAACACTAAAGCTCTCCTTCAACACTTGCTCCAAGTCCTGGAGAGGCTGAGCAGGTGATGTTTAGGGCAGGCACGCCTCTCTCAAACTCGGCTAGCAAGGGACTGCAAATCTAATTTAGAGCAATTTTTAACAGAATCCATGCAGGTTGGAAGCTCGCTAATTCAGAGAAAAGGGTCTCATTAATACACAAAATACAAATATGCATTCCATTGACCAGTTTTGCATTCAGAGGTCTTCACCAGCGTTACAACTACGGAGAGACTGACTTTTCTACTGTACAGCAGCTGAGAGTGCATGCTGCCGGCTGAGCCAATGAGTGTAACACACATAGAGACACTTCTCAAGGACAGCGGCAGCTACATTATTTATTTTTTATTTTTCCTTACCTAGCTTGTGCAGTGTAGTGTTATGACTTTATTAGAGAAAAGGTAAGTCGTTATTAAATGAATGCTACCGCAGGGATTTATCACAGCGGAGGTGTTCGATAACCTTGTTGAAAGCACTTGACTGTACCAATGATACATTGCATATTTCCAAAATTACGATCAGTTTACAAATGCACTAGCTTAGAGCCCTTCCATTTCTGTGATTTGTAGCAGTTTTAAGATTTTCTTAGTTTCTTCTTGCTCAAATGGGTGTCATTTCTGAAATGTACATGTTTCCCTACTGCCTGATTTTGCTCGCGAGAAAGTGTCACTCATAGTGGTTAAAATGTCACTCATAATTACACTGAAATTATAAAAATGTCACACGTAGCAATGAGAAACCTTGGCAGCTATACGAACAAAACTTTACCTTCATTTAAAGTGGACCACCTGTGTCTGAAGCCAGCACCAGCCAAGTGTCTGCAGACAGAGTGTGGCTTTTATCACATAAAATAACAGGCAGACTTTGACAAATGTGTCAGTGAAACAGTGCCATCTGAGTATTAATCTACAAATGTGCTTTTTAGTTTATAGCGTGTGACGGACTCACTGGCATCGGACATGACATCGAAAAGGAGGATGTCTATTGTAATTTCTTAAATACTGTGTGATCCCCGGCCCCCCATGCTGAGGCACTGGTAATCGCCCGAACCTGCCGGATGGAAGCAAATTACACATGCCCAGTGTAGTGTCGGGCCTTAGGCCCACATGACGGGAATAAGGGACACTGACACCAGGTGATACGGTACAGTAACTGGCCACGAGCACGTGCACCCGGGCCCTTTTATTGCCGGGGCCACGTCACTCGTGACACCCGTGATGGATGGGTGTGGGGGTGCAGTGTGTCCACTCCCATAGGGGAGTGGCTACTAACTCAGTGTCTGCTGAGACACTAGAACGTGTCCCGCAGGACACTACATTCCTCCCCAACTTTAATGAAGAACAACAACAGCAATAAGTTCAACCTGTGGAGAGAAATAAACGGTCAACAAAACACCACAGGGTCCATCAGCCTTACGAGTCCGGTGGCAAGAAAGACGTCAGGCATGGGCCGGTGATTCCACCTGCTGCAGGGCCATCTCGGCGGGCACTCGTAGTTTGACCTGAGGGGTTCAGGACACGACCGCTGGCTTGGCCGACATCCGCTGCATACCGTCAGTTCTCTGATGACGACTTTCTTGCATGGCTCCACGTTGCTGACGTCCGGGATGGTCTGTGGTGGGTTCTAATAGTTCATTTGGTGGATTGCGTCCTGAACATGGACGAAGTCCCTGGTGACCGTTCCTGGAGGTGTTGCCTGATCGATTGTCTCTGTGGAACCGCTTGGCTGTAACCGATAACCTGTCGGTGGGGCAATGTCTCTTCTCACTCTCCCGCCTGGGGAGGTCCGTTGTCGGGGTTGCTGCAGGACTGCAGGAGGACTGCACTGGGGCTGCTTGTGTGCCGACTGGGGGCAGCTGCAGGACTACCGAGGATCCGTTACTGAGTCTCACGCACAACCTGCGAGGGTGGATGATTCTTGGCCAAGACTTGCTCTCGCTGCCGCGGTTCAGGTATAGGCCAGGTTCAGAGGAGCCTGTGGTTTCTTTTGGCGGCTCATGTGGCAACGGTGTAGGACTCCAGTACATTGGTACTCTAGGAGTGATGTTGTTTGACGCTTGTGCTGAGGGCTGGCATGATGGCGGAGGCCAGCCCGGTGGCGAGTCGGAATGACAGGTGGTGGTGACTTGCTGGGAGAGTTGGAAGTGAGGAGGGACTTAGCTGCCAGGTGTCTCCGTTGTGCTGAGATCGATCTTTGGTGGTGGCCTGGCACGGCGAGTGTGTGAATCTTCTCTTGCCTGACTTGGGGGCCACTGCCGACTCCACCTTGGGGCGGTGTGAAGAGGGACACTCGGTGCTGATCTCCACCCACGGCATCTGCGGCCTGGAGCAGGGATGGCGTTGACTTGGACTGCCGACACTCTGGGATGGACGGTCGCCTGGGGAAGCGTTGGGGAGAGACGCGGATTGCGCTGGCTGCGGCTTGTGCTCGGTTCTCCCGTGAGGCTGTGTCCAGGGACTTCGGTCCGCCTTGGTGGCTGTCTGGTGTGTCTGGGTGTGCTCTTGGCTTGCTGTGTGAGTCCTCGGTCTTCTCCTCCTGTTGGTCTTTTCACCACACCTGTGTTCGTCCAGTTTTCGGTGTGACAGGGCTGTCACTCTTCTTCCCTTTGGTGTGACATGGCTGTCACTCTTCTTTTCTCGAGGGTGTTGCAGGGCTGTCACTCTTCTTCCCTTTTGTGTGACATGGCTGTCACTCTTCTTTTCTCGAGGGTGTTGTGCTGGGACCTCGAGGCAGTGCTGTCGTAGCGCCTGCTTCTGCCTTTGTTCCGGCGTGCTTGTCAGGACTGGTCACTTCGTGTGACGTGCTCCTTGCTTGCTGTGCGCCATCCAGTCACGTGTCGCCATGTTGTCGGAGCGCCTGTCGCTGTGGCAGCCTGCCACGTGGGGTGTGCAACTCCTCTCTTGCCTGTCGTGGGTCACTGCCGACTCCGTCTTGAGGCAGTGCGAGGGAGGACACTGTGTGGTCTTCGGCCCACTGCTGGGTTTCGCTGGTGCAGTAGAGATGGTCGTTCTCTGTGCTGTGTTCAGCAGTGCTGCTTTGTGGAGATGTCTCTATTTCCCGGGCGCCTGCCCGTGCTGTAAGGTTCGCTGGCGCGGCCTTTTGCGCACCTCGGACCTGGTGCGCTCCATCGTCTTCTTGGGCGCTTTCTTCTGGCACTTGGTGTGCCTGTGGTGTTGCTTGCGGTTGTGCCTGTATGCCAGGAGGAGCAAGTGATGCGATCTCTTCTCCAGCGGTGGCGTTCGGGCAGCCACATGTGGTGCGCGCTCTGCACCAGTCTTTTCTTATGCTGTCGATGGGGACAGCTCCCTTGAGACGTTGCCGTCTGTGCCGCTTGCTTGCATCTTGTGGCAGTGTGGAATCTGCAGTATCGCTCCTACTGCGATGAGTGTCGCCGTCTGGCTTGACTGGACGGTCTGTGTCTTGGACTTCTCGGGGCCTTTGGGTGGACATGGAAGTATTCGCGTTGCCACTGACTATTTCTCCTGTGCCGCTGTGGCTCCTTTGGCTGTGCAGGGCATTCGCTGATTCTTAGTGGGTGTCCTTGTTGCTTTTGCTTACAGGGTGCAGAGGGCCACTCTCTGAGCACTCCCTTCTGAGGGCACGTCTTGCTGTGCCTGGTGCAGTCTGTCTCAGCGACCGGGCATGAACAGGCAGTCTCTCTCCATGTTTGCAGAGTTGGTAGGCGGTGCTCTTCGCCACCTTTCCTCTTCCTGGGTGCTGCGTGCTCAGGTTGTGCTGCTTTGGGCCTTTGGTCACCCTGTTTTGGCTGGACTTTGCGTGGCGGCGCTTGTGCAGGCTTCATGTAGGTTCTCGGCAGAGTGAGCAGCCTCTCTTTCGTGCTCATTGTAACCTCTGGGTTTGTGTGGCTGACATCGTTGAGCGGATGGGTGGCGCCGATATCAGTGTGCCTGACCGCTTTTGGACGCGCCGGTGTGGATCTTCCTACCAGGGTCACTTTGCACTTTCCTTTTGCTGATCCTGCCTCTTCCGGCAGGGTAGTGGCGCATCGGGGCCTCTCCTCCGGCCTACCTTGCTGCTTGGGATGACGGTCGGGAGTACCGCTGGCTATCTGCTCTGGCCAGATAGTGCATCTGGTCTTCAGCGTGCTACTTCTGGGGGGGGGGGGAAACCCCCAGGTGGCGCTGCGGTCGTTCCGGTGGCTTGCCCTGGTTGCTGCAGGGTTCTGGGTTAGTGCCTCGCCGGGCTTCTGGGTGCTGGGGTCCTTTCACTGAAGCCTGTGTCCACTGGCTGCTTTGGTTCCCTGGGTGCGGCGCAGGCATGTGACCGCTGGGTGGCTGTGTTCCTCCTGGAGCAGATGCGCTGCTGCTCCTGGCGCTGAGGAGGCGAACAGTCCCACGGGCTGAAGATTCCGGTGGGGTCACGCCAGGTTTGTGACGCATTCATGCGGGCCTTGATGGAGTCTGGGTGCGGTGCGACTGGTGAGCGCTAGGGGGCGCTGCCGGCTTCTGCAGCGTGTAGTGCAGTAGCTTCCCCTCCAAAGGCAGGCCACACGGGTCCAGCAGTGCGGGCAGGAGCTTGTCTTGCAAGTGTCGGCGAGGGGCCTGGGACCTTTGTGGGGAGCTGATGGTCGCTGGCAGCGTTGGCGGAGGAACCCAGTCACTGACAGGTAGGGACACAGTTTGATTTGCGGATTGGATCACAGGGCTGATTGGCTGCGGAGGCGGCCGCTAGATGGCGCCGCCTGCAGGTTCAGTCTCTTTGCCTGTTGCGGCAGCCTCCTTCGCGCTCATGGGCGTTGAAGCACGACAAACGGCGCAGGGCCTCTTCTTGCCGTGGCACCGCTACGTTGGGCAGCCGTCAGTGTGGCTTCGGGCTGCACGGTAAGAGAGAGCGGGGTGAGTCCGCGAGTGATTCTCGCCCGCTGCCTGTTGGAGGTCATCGGACCATGCGCTCGTGGAGGCAGCCACCTCGGGGCAGCTGCGGGCACCTCGCGATCGTAGCAGGGGTTTGGCGCTCCCCGGGGACTCGGGTGGTTGCTAGGAACAGTTCCCTCACTCTTTGCCCTCAGTGCGGACACAGCGGGGCTTGCCGAGAGTTCGACTAACCTCAGTTGTCGGGCAGTCCGGCACCGGGCTGTAGCGTCGGCAGTGTGTGGGCACGAGGTGTCTTCCTTCCTCTACAGCGGGGCTGCGGCTGGCATGCTGGCAAGGGGCATGTGTGTGTCACTGTGTAGGCGACGCCAATCCTCTCGGGGCCAGGACGCGTGACTGGGTGACACGAGGGGCACACTTCCCACCTCCGTCACGGGTGGCGTGAAAGAGGGTGTTGGGGGTGTCGCCTGCCAGGCTCCTCTCCTCCCCCACGCGAAGCGATGAAGGGCAGGCCAGCAGGCATGCGGGGTTCTCCTCCCCCGCACGAAGCGATGAAGGGCAGGCCAGCAGGCATGCGGGGTTAGCGACCCGCCTCGTCGCCAGTGTAGTGTCGGGCCTTAGGCCCACATGACGGGAATAAGGGACACTGACACCAGGTGATACGGTACAGTAACTGGCCACGAGCACGTGCACCCGGGCCCTTTTATTGCCGGGGCCACGTCACTCGTGACACCCGTGATGGATGGGTGTGGGGGTGCAGTGTGTCCACTCCCATAGGGGAGTGGCTACTAACTCAGTGTCTGCTGAGACACTAGAACGTGTCCCGCAGGACACTACACCCAGCTCTCCACGTGTTGGAGGGAGTGCACTTCACAGTCCCCCAGCCGGATCAAGAAAACATCATCTGCCCATTTGTGAGGGCGCCAGGGGGCCAAGACATACGTGCCTGGTCCTGCCAGCGTCACTGAGCGCACAGTGACTGGACTCCGCTTTGCCAGCAGTCTGACTCCTGTACCTCAGCCCACCAGAGACCCACTGCCTGAAGCAGCTCATCAGCAACATTGACTGAGGCCAGTAAGCTGTGAACTGGACGGATGCATGATTTGCGGGGAGTCAGAACTGTCCTGAGCTCCAAGACAGTGAGAGACAGCCTCCAATAGTGCCCCTGCCTACCGCATGACCGACGCCTAAGCAGCATAGTAAAGGACTGGTAAGTAGGGTTGCCACCTTTTATAAAGAAATACCTGCCATTTGTTCACCTCGTTTTAAGATTTGGAAAGGGTCAAATAAGATATACAGCGCTATAAAAATTGTCTTTATAAAGTGTATTCATTTTTAAAGATTGCCTTTCTGTCTGTTTAATTTAATTAGCAGCCAGTGATAATTAAGTCGGCAGCATTTTAACATAATTGCCCAGAGCCTTTGCACACTGATTCTGATGTGAACGTAGGGTGTTCAATTTGGGAGGTCAGGCTGGCTGTATCAAGTGCCCCAGCCCCTCCTGCCTCGGAGTAGAACAATGGGCCACCTTCGGGCTACTTTTGGTAGGATCCAGGCAACTATGCCGCAGCCATTCCTAAGATTGGTTGGAACGGAAGCGGAAGCCGACGAGTTGTACTAGTCTGAGCCTCAGGCCGAGTGAGGAGACTAACTGTTGCTGCACCGGAGAGTGTGCACATGGATCGGGCTGAGAGGGAAAAAAGAAAATTGCTCCTTTTGTTGGTATTTTTTTGGTCGGGGTGCAGGTGAGACATGGAAGTGAGGTGGGTGTGATTTCCCGCCTCTCCTCCACTTTGGGGTACTCTGCACTTGCCGCGCTTTTAAACTGCAGCGTTTTAATGCAATTATTTTTTGAGAGAGCTGGAGGTAGGATTCCGCCTCTCAGTGAACGTTACAGAGTGTCTGGTCTTTTCGGCAAGATGGGAATTGGATGTCCCGAGTTACATCCACCCAGATTGTTATTGCTCGATAAATATGTAGGAAATACTTCCCATGGTTACATTTTTTGCCATTGCGCTTGAAAAGCTTACATTTGCATCATATCGGCATCCCAGCCTGTGGTGCTTTCTGTTTTCGAAAGAGACTCTGCCATTTAGAAAATAATAGTGTTACAATCTGCTACTTATAACGCAGGTTGACAAATGAATGCATTTTAGCCAGAACTGCATTTCGCATAATTTAAAGCGATGTTTGACCCAGGGCTTTATTTAAAAACAATGGCATATTAACTTATTCCAATAATAATGCTTTCTTAATTGTGCACCGTGATCTCATGTCGTAGCGCTGTATTGTAGGCAAACTTATGCAAAGCCCCCCAAAATGTCACTGGCTGCCTCAGACCTGTAGCTCTTTTAGTATCAGTGGCCGGAATGTAACAGACTCTTTAACACTCAGCTTATGTGTCGCCAACATAACGGACACGCTCTCTCTTGTGTCGTGGCCCTCATGGTTTTCTTGAGGTGATATGTTACTCGCTGCATACCTGCCGTTTAACAGTGAGAAACCCCATACTATCTAGCCTTTCTGGTATGAACTGGCTGCCGCACTCTCAGTCCGAGGTTCGACAATTGTTTATGTAAAATACTCTTTTGAGTATTATAAATGAGGCCAATATTGCCACAATAGTCGTGTGCATAAAATGAGACCTAAACAACAATGCGTTGCTTTTTGACGCTTTAGTCTGGATAGTGCTTCACGTTTTTTGAATACCAGCTAGTGGTATTCGTGGTGTCCCAGCTGAGTCAAATGGTAGATAGGAGTATCTTTAAAGCCCCGTAAACTTGACATTTTCATTTATTCTCTCATTTTGATAGGAGTTTCAGGCCATAGTAGTTAAGGGGAACCTTTTTACCACTGAAACACTGCAGGAATTTGTAAGCATTTCTTGAAGACTGGGCATTCTGGTGTGATTACACCATGCACATTCTGCCCCAGTTGTGGAGTGTGATATAAGCTGGCAATAAAAGTTGTTTTAGAAGTAATTCTTCCTGCAAGGTGCTGCCACTAAAGAAATTTAGGGGCATAGTAGCAATAGACGGCGATAAATATCGCAAAGCGCGCTTAGCGCTTTTTTATTTATCGCCGTCTATCGCTGGAATTTTTCGCCCGGTTAACGCGTAATTAACAACGCGTATCACCGAGGCGATAAAATTCCAGCGATAGAGGGATATCGCCGTTTTCCATGGAACAACGCTGGTTTTCCAGCGGTGTTCCATGGAAAACGGCGATATCCTTGATGATAGGGCCTGTGGTCTTAGCCACACAATCCACCCCCCATGTAAGGTATGCCTTAGTCTGGAATTTAACAGACGTTAAATTCCAGCGTTAAGGCCCAGTTAGCGTGAAAAAAATCAGCGCTAAACCGGACGGGGCTTCGTTGTAAATACAGCGAAGCACTGTTACTGATATTTTATGATGTAGTTGTGAGGGGCACGCCTACCTTGCATCTCATTAGCGAGGTGAGGCGATGGGGAACCGGGCGTTAAGGCAAGGAAACACGCGCTAGCGTGTTCTTGCTAATAGTGCGATGCCATTATCGCTGCATTTCGGCCGAAAACAGCCGCTAATGCGGCGATAATGGGCTTGATAATATGGCCCTTAGTTTATGTTTAAGCCATACGCTTAATTACATAGGCCATGCATGCCCCTTTTAGAGACCCATGTTTTTTTTCATCCCACTTAAAACCCTGATGTCAAGCTCTTCCATTTCTGGTGCTTTGCAGCAGTTTTAAGATGATCTTAGAGTTTCTCATTGCTTAAATGGCTGTAATTTCTGAAATTTCTATGTTTCCCTCATCTTCATTGCTTGATTTTGCTCGCAATAAAGTGTCACTCATAGTCATTGAAATGTCTGTCGTAATTGCACTGAAATTCAGAAAATGTCACACATAAGCAATCCGAAACTTTGGCAGCTATGTTGGATTCCATTATTTGTGGGCTTTTAGGATGCTGCAGGGCATTCAATGTGGGACTTCCAATTGAGGCAGGGTGTCTGAGATCCCCTCTTAACATTGGCGCTTCAGGCTCAGATGAATTACATGCTCTTAATAAAAAGCATGTGTGGTAGCGATTGAATGTGGGAATTTGTATCGCCGTACCATCAATGGTATGGTCTTACAGTCACAACTGCTGCCTTTGAAGCTGGGTGCCCGGGTTCGAGTCCTACGGTCGGATCCCCATCCTCTGATTCTAGGCTCATCACTTAATAGCTGGATATCAGGTTATGCTTGAGGTACTTATGCAGGAACGTTGCGATGATAGGATGAGCTGTTCGGTCTTAGTCGCCTACTAAAACCTTGCTTTGCCTGACTACCCCTCTTTTTATGCCTGCCCCGTGTGTGCAGTGGCACCGAGTGGGTCAGTGATGAAGTGCGCTTGGATGGCTCATGACACGAAGCAGACCACTTCAGAGGATTCTTTTCAAAGGGGCTTTTAGCAGAAAATGGTTCCCCACATAAAACCTTTGCAAAGCATGTAAAGATCATTAATCCACCAATAACCGCCCCATTCCACAGCCATTCTGTCATTTGATGTATTTTACCTTATTAGTTAACTGGCTCAGGGGGAAAAAATATAAAAACGCCACCAGGAGAGGAAAAAAGGTAGAGAGAATTATAATTCTCTCTGCTTATTTTTCCTTTCCAGAATTAACTAATAAGGTAAAACATATTATTAATGGCAGAAAACTCTGTCATGGTGAATGAATCACTATTGTGTGTCTGGGCAGCAAAGCTGTGCATTAGGTGAAGCCCAGCAATGATACAGGCCTGTCCTCCCTGAACTTTATGTATTTTATTTCTAGACATATATATTATAAAGCAGAGGCATACAGCCTTTATCCGTCTCTTGCAGTATGTTCTTTTCTTCCTTCCCATTTCACCACGCTTCTTTGCTACTTTCCAGTCTTTCATGCTCTGCCCTGTATACGCTTTCTCTCAACTCTCCCTCACAAACTACTTTTCACCTTTCTGTCCTTCTTGCCCACTTTCCTTTCTCACGCTTCCTTCTCCTTGTCTGCTTTTTCCCTTTCCACTTTTAATTCTCATCCTCCTTTCTTGCACTCCAATTTCTGCTATTAACAGTTCACTTTACTCTTCTCGTTCCTTCTGTACCCTATCTGTCTTTGGCTACTATTCCGATATCTCCTCCTTCCTACCTCTCCCTTTTATCTGTTTTTCAATCTTGCAACTACCTTTCATGGTTTCCGCCTCTGTTTCCCCTGTGCCCTACACCTCCATTTGACAGTTTATCCACACTGTAATCCAGGTCCGGTACATTAGTACAAAGATGGCTTATTCACTGTAATGTCTTTAGCTGTTTGAGTACGTTTTGTGATCTTGACTGGGTTTGAATGTTCTAGAATATGAAACAAACAATGGCAAATCTAATAGGCCTTTTGGCTTTGTTATTGTTTGTTTTCTCACAGTTTTTGCAAAACGTTATTGATGTGGAACCTATCGGCCACACATCAATATTTTTTTTTTAAATTGTCTAAAAGCAAATATATTTTTGATCTCAAAAGGACGCTTTGCCATAGTATTCACTGACTCTTAACCCCTTCGGTGCTCATGACGAGCTCAGCTCGTCATGCTGCGCGGTAGCGCTGTGCGCATGACGAGCTGAGCTCGTCACGACCCCACCCGCGATCGGAATGTCCAGCACACGAGCGGAATTCCGATCGCGGTCAAGGGGTTAAAGGCACTACTTTGTGTGTGGATTTACTTCTTGTGAAGGTTAAGAATGCCATCACTCGCAGTAAAGTTAGCCAATAGCTTGGCCCACTGTCCTGTCCCAAGCTGTACACAACGGTGGATGGATGAAAAATGAGAATGACACAATAATAGACCAATTGATGAGAGGGTTAGCTGAAAGCCCCTATAGCTAAGTGTTTGTGTGTGTGTGTATGTGTGTGTATATATATATCTATCTATATATATATCTATATATATATATATATATATATATATATATATTTACTGAAAAAACCAACGGTTACAGGGCCGCTATAGTTGGGCTCAGGTTTCACTCGTATGAAACTTGTGAAATTCAGCAGTTATAGTTAGCTGAGCTCACTATAACTCACGCCCCGCAATGCACTGCTTATGACCTCACGTATTACATCACTCATGACATCACTGACATCTCTGATAACATCACTGATGACATCATCCAGTGACTGTTTTTATAGAGTTTGAGTGTTAAATATATATACCAAGGTGTTTTGGTGAATCGCTGGGTGTATGAGTGCCTGTGTGGATGATACAGTGGGTGCATGATTGACTGTATAAGTGGGTGATTAGCTGTCTCAGAGAATGTATGGGTGAGTGACTGGTTGTGTGAATGTCTGTATCAGTCTGTCAGTTGGTGTCTAAGTGGTTGTTTGGGTGTGTGAGTGGGTACATGAGTGGCTGTATGGGTGATTGATTGGTTGTCTGAGTACCTGTCTGTGTGTTGAGGGGTTGTGCAACTGCCTGTATTGATAAATGAGTCAGTAGCTGTATGGGTTATTGAATGCATGTGTGAGGGGCTGTATGGGTGAGGGTGTGCATGGCTGTGTGAGTGAGTGAATGGATGTGCCAGTGGTATATGGGTGAGTACTTGGGTATGTAAAGGGCAGTATAGGTGAGCAGTGGGGTATATAAGTGGCTGTATGGGTGAGTGTGTGCTTGTGTCAGTGACTGTATGAGAGTGAGTCTGTGTCAGTATCTCTATGCATAAGAAGTGGGTGTGTGTAATTGTATGGGTGAGTAAGTGGCTGTGTGATTGACTGGGTGAGTGAGTAGGTGTGTCAGTAGCGCTACAGCTGACTAACCCAGGTGTGAGTGATTGTATGGGTGTATTAGTGAGTGGGTGTATGTATGGGTGAGTGGATGCGTGTGTAGATATATGAATTAGTGAGTGGGTGTGTAAGTACTGGTATGGGTCTGAACATGGGTTTGTGAATTATCGTGTGGGAGTGGGTGTATGAAAGGTTCTATGGGGGGGTGAGTGGGCCCCCTTCCCTGAGCCAATTTTGGCCCAGGGGGCCCATTCCCCCGGAGCCTGCCTTTTATTTTTTTTATTTATTATTTTTACATAGGAGGCGGGACACGCAGCCCCCCTCCAGAGGCCGATTTTTGCCACGGGGAAACCATCGCCCGGGGCCTGACTTCTAGACTGGGTGCCCTAGTCCCACCCAGGGCAACCATGGGGATCACGGGGGGAGCATGAAAGCCCACGTAGTCCCTGCTGGCTCGCCACCTCCTGCCGGGGCCGGCATTGCTTTGAGACCAAGGGAGCTGCCAAACTGCAGCTCCCTGGATCTCAAAGCAATGTGTCTGTTTCCCTGCTCGCTTGACAGCAGGCAGGTAAACAGACATGCTCCGCTTTCAGCAAGCAAGAGCATTTTCCGCTCTCACTTGCTGAAAGTGGAGCACTCTTTTCTATGGCTTGGCGGGACATAGCAGAAGCCAGCCATGGGGGGTGGCGGTCCCAGGGCCATCTAAGGCTCCAGGAGGGGGTGGCGAAACGGCCCCCCTTCTTTCTTCTTCTCTTAGGGCCTGCCCTGGGGAGGTGGCAGTCCCTGGGCCCGAGAATGGCCTGGGAGGAGGGGCCACATGGCTCCCTCCCATTTTAGAGTTTGGCCCCTGGGGAGGTGGTGGAACCGGGGCCTCAGTGGGTTCTTGAGGCCCCCCCAAGCCAAATATAAAAAGCACTGGGGAGGTGCTGGTTCCCGGGATGGGAGGTCTTCATAGCCCCCCTATATTATTGCAATTCGCCTCAAGGAGATGGCTATTAGCACAAAATAACAAAAAGCACAATCTGCATAAGAACATCGCCCTTTCTGCCAAGTTTGGTGTAATTCTATTCAGTTGTTTGGGCTGTAGTAGTGTTGACAGGGTCCGATGGGAATTAACATTGCAAACGCACCCTTTTTTCCAACCCCATTTTTCTCAGCCCCCGCTTTACAAATACCCCGAAACTTTCCATGTTCAACAAGAATCACCGGAGCACCTTTTTTGGAAAAAGGTTGCGAAGATTCGTCAAACGGTGCCAAAGTTGTATATCTCTAAATGTGTGTGTATATATGTAAATGTGTGTGTGGTAATATGTAAATGTGTGTGTGGTAATATGTGTGTGTGTGTGGTAATATGTGTGTGTGTGTGGTAATATGTGTGTGTGTGTGGGGTAATATGTGTGTGTGTGTGGTAATATGTGTGTGTGTGTGTATATATATGTGTCAGTGTGTAATTGTGTGTGGATATGTGCGTGTGTATGTGTGTGTATGTATATATGAGTGTGTGTATATATATGTGTGTATAAGTAAGTGTGTGTGTACATGTATGTATATGTGTGTGTATATATGTATATATGTGTGTATATATGCATGTGTGTATATATGCATGTGTGTGTGTATATATGCGTGTGTATATATAAAATACCAGACTTAAAATAAAGCTATGAGTCAGGTAGGATCCTTGCCTTGTATTGAAATCACATTTGGTGGCAAGGAGTCCTATTAGTGTCAAGGGCGCCGTTCTCATTGCAAATGATTCTGCAGTGAAGTTAGGGTACCATATGGTGATTTTTCCTACATTAAAGGTCTGCTATCACCAAAGTATAAATCATTTTTTATACTATACTTCCTTCTTTTAAGCGCTATATCTTACAGTTGTTACTATTACACTCTTTCATATTTCTCCATTTACCAGTCTCAGAAGGATGGTAGACTAAGTTTGCTCTACAACTCTATGCCACTCCACGTCACTCTACTCTTTGCCCCTCCACAACACTCTACGCTTCCCAACTCTACTCGACAACACCACTCTGTGTCACCACTTAACACCACTACTCTATGACACCACCACTCTGCTACCACTGCTCTCAACGCCCCTCTACTCCCCACTCTAGGCCCTTGGACTCCATGCCAATGTATTCTACGCCACTCTACCATATACCACTTCACTCTACGACAGTCTACTCTGCAACACTGCACTCTCTGCCACTGAACTCTACGCCACTGCACTCTAAGCTGCATCACTCTATGCTGCACCACTATTTTACTCTGCGCCGCTGCACTTTGACACTCAGCTCTGCAAGACTGCATTCTCTGCCACTGAACTCTATGCCACGCTACTCTGCATGACTGAAGTCTAAGTCACTGCACTCTGCACCACTGCACTCTGCATCGCTCCACGCCACTCTAATCTATTCTGTACCATTGCACTCTACGTCTCTGCACTCTGCTTCACTCTGCTCTACACCTCTGCAATCTACCCTGCACCACTCCACTTTACGCCACTCTTCTCTGAAACAATCTACTTTACACCACTGCAATCTCTTCTGCACTCTACGTCACTCTACTCTGCGCCAATGCACTCTACACCACTTTACTCAACCAGTGCACTCTACGCCAGTCTACTCTGCACCACTGTGTTTTACACAGCTTCAATCTAGGCTACTGCACTTTACGACACTATAAGCTACGATACTCCACTTTGTGATGCTCTACTCCATTAAACTCTACTTGACTCTATGCCACTCCACTCTACAACACTACTCCATGCTATGCCAACCTTCAACACTACTTTAGTCTACTCTATTCTACAACACGCTACTCCACGCCACTCCACTCTGACACTCAATTCTACTTTACTCCACTCTGCCATTCCACTCTCCTACATTACTCCACTTTATGCCACTCCACTCTACAGCAATCTACTTTACGCAACACTCAACGCCACTCTGTTCCACACCACTCCATGACACTCTGCTGCTATAATCTATACTACTTCATCACATGGCACTTTTCGACATGCAACTCTCCTTTACCCCACCAACCTTTAGCCATGCTGAACAACAGCCACGCTTGTGTACAATATGGATAAAACATATTGGCAAAGCCAATAGCTCTTGCAAAGGCCAGACCTTTTGGCTTTGCCAATGCTTGTTTATTTTAACCGATACTGCAAACCATCGGCAGAAGACATTGGCAAGCCACATGGTCAAAAAGGCAAGACCTATTGGCTTTGTCAATGCTTGTTTTTGTAACACTTATTTGCTCTGCTAACGAACTAATAAAACTGTGTATTTCTTAACATCCTGTGTATGTCAAACATGTATTACTACTCGAGATCATCCTAGAATATTACATCTGCATATTGAAACCGCCATGCAGTAACACAGCCAGAACCCATCCTACGGTAATACATCCCCATCATGAATTAATCGACTAGTACGGTCCCAGTCCCATTCTAAAGTTATCCTTGGATCATCCATGAGTAATGCAGCCTCATTCTGAAGTCATCACAAGATGATTCTGTAATAATACAGCCCCATCCTGAAATACTCAAAGGATCATCCTGGAGTAATCCAGCCTAATCCTGAAATCATCATGGGATCATCCTGCTGTAGTCAATGATCATCACATGTTTTCCATTGAAGTAATCAGAAACCCATCCTGGAGTAATCCAGCCTAATCCTGAAATCGTCATGGGATCATTCTGGAGTAGTACATTATCATCACATGTTCTCCATTGAAGTAATCAGGAACCCATCCTGGAGTAATCCACCCTAATCCTGTAATCAGCTTGGGATCATCCGGCAGCAGTACAAGCTCA
The DNA here is from genome assembly GCA_963921515.1 of Calotriton arnoldi. Classification (NCBI taxonomy): domain Eukaryota; kingdom Metazoa; phylum Chordata; class Amphibia; order Caudata; family Salamandridae; genus Calotriton; species Calotriton arnoldi. The sequence continues at coordinate 468,797 of CAWUFW010007236.1, read as the reverse complement.
TCACATCTTTTCCACTGAAGTAATCGGGAACTAATCCTGGAGTAGTTTCTCTGATGACTCGAGGAGTCATCCCATTTAAATATTCTGCCCTATAGGCATACTTCAGGATGGCTTCGGATGACATCCCCAGTTAATTGCAGGAATAGCCTGACTGAAGTCATCAGATGACTTCAGAATCACTCCAGGATGATCTTCCTTTTAGACTTGGGGAAATAGTGGGAGTTACTTCGGCATCCCATGCATACAATCTCATTGCTGTAAAATATATATCCTGTAATACCTTATATGGATGTAATTTTAGACAAGAAATATTCAGACATGTTTGTCCTAACAAACTGCCGAAACAAAGATCTTCAATTCTCACATGCGGACTAAAAACCTAGGTGACCATCTATGGGCCAAACACTGAAGACTGTCACTCTGCCCTTCTAAGAATAGCTGGTACACTCCCTTACTCAAGTCTTTTCTAGGTAGGTCTTTAAGTGTTTCAAAAAATGTATTTGACAAAAGCGAATTGCAGACAGTCATATGTGGAAAATAATCTCTCACTTGTAGACATTAAAAAAATTCCAGTGGCTGGAAGCGCGTAAGAACACATTAATGTTCAAAGGGTCGAAAAGTTGATCCTTCATTCATATAGTCTATGCATTGTAGTGAAGAGCTCGCCTATCATGGGGCCAAAGCATCGTGAAAGAAATTGGACAAAAAAGGATTGTATCATAATGCAGTACATGAGGTGATTTGAAACCTGTGTGGTAGCTGGTGCCAAATATGAGCAACAACTGAGAGGGTCGTAAACCTTGTCCTCTTAAAATATGAAGCACCCGAAAAAACTCATAAAAGGTAATAGATGGCTACAACGTTCTTGGAGAGACCAAGGTTGTTAAGAGAACCCCAACAACTGGGAAAATCTAAGTGAGAATGCTGCTCAGTCAAAACAATTGAAACATGGCAGGGCTGATCCGCACTACACACCGAAATAAAGGACAGCTGAAGAAATCACAAAGCTCTTCATGTTTCCTTGTTTTGGCAATTAAATCAGCTACTGGAGGACTATATCTTTTGGAAGAAATCAGGGGAATCCAAAGGGGTAGGGTTCAGAAGAGAAAGAAATCGTGGTAGAATGTTTATCTTTATAAGAGTACCACGCTGAAGTTGATGCCATATGCCGTTTATGTATAATGAGAATAGTAGCTGAGAGCAATGTATCATAGTTTGTTTTGACCATTAGCTTATCTCTGCTTTGAATCCTCAATAACTAAATACATTTCAATCTTTTCACAGAATCAAGGAAATGGGACTCCCTTCGTTCTTTCGAGACACCTTTTCTCAGCAAAAGGGTCTCCACCATGTCTTGATTTTTAGTAAAATGATGCTATTTTGTCAGACTCCCTGTCTGTAAGAAGGAGGGTGCTCTTGTATCAGAATGTCTGGGTCTCTGACATTCTGGCAAATATTAGATCTACTGGATATGCGGGTAGGCCATGGTTTTCATTCACTTTTTATTGATTCACTGGAAGGTAGAAGCAAAAATGTCTGTTGAAATACTTGATTGGTCAACCATGGGCATTCATCCATGTTGGTCGAAGGCCTAAGTACTTCATTGAAATCAAATTGCAAGGCAGTATGTGAGCTCGTTCTTCTGCCTTCACTAAAAATGAAAATCTGGAGATGATGATAAAAAAGCTCTAGGTTTTAATAATAACGTTCTATTTGTGACTTTTTCTTTATGACTTTTGTTCTCAGTAATTAATTTTCTCAAGTGTAATCGACTACCAGTCATTATTTTTCCTTTGATGCCATGAAATCTCTGCTACCTCTTTTGGATGCATCCTCAATATTTACGATTGGGTGGTAAAAAGACATAAAAAGATAATGTACTGATCACCAGCTGATAATCTTCATGGTTTCTGTCTTAGTTAAGGGTGAGCTGTCAGACATGGATGTGAGTTAGCAGTAACAAGACGTAGCACTGCCCTTTCTATCACTGCTCATGAAGGCAGCAGGAACAGAAAGAAAATAGGGCTCTTAGTGCCCTATTTAGTTTCCATTCTGTATTTTCCAGCCTTTACTTGTCACCTATCCCTTTAACAGTAAATACGGGGCTTGTTAGAAATTGGGTTTCTGGTTGGCAAAGTTATGCGCCCTGCCCAAGCAGGAACTATAGTTCTTGTCAGGGTAAGTGTAGTGCACACTAAATGTTTATCTGTGCTTACCCTCTGGTAGCTTGGCACAGAGCAGTCAGGCTAAACTAAAGAATCAATGTGCAAAATATGTGTACATACACACACAGTAATGCAGTGAAAACACCACCAAAGTACTCCTCACCAGTTTAGAGAGAATACAAAAATAACCAATATTTATTTGAGTAAAACAAGACCAGAACGATAAATATCCAACATACCCAAATCAAGATATGAATTTTGCAAGATTAAATCAAAATGCAGTGCTTAGGAATCAATAGCTCCAACTGGGGCTATCTGGTAGCACTTGAATGGGGCAAGTCCAGAGGTTCAGTCCAACTGTGATGGAGCGTGGGCTAGATACAGGAGCCATGCAGACCAGCTGACAGCGTTGAAGCTTGGGGACAATGTGCTGAGCAAAGGAGAGGATGCGTCGCTGTTGAAGGTGATGTATCGTTTCCGAAGTATGGCAACATTGTTGATGCATTGATGTCAAGAAGCGATGTGTATAGGGCTAATGCGTCAATGTCGAACCACTGGATTGTGCTGGGGTCCGAGGGCGGTGCTTCGCAGACGTCAGCGACTTGGTATCCGGGGCCCAGGGCGGAGTGACGCGGAGGCGCTGTGTCTGCAAATTCAGAGCTGCATTGTAAGTCGCAGTCATTGTGTCACATTCAGCAAGCGTCCGCTGCTCCAGTGCTGGCAGCGGCGATGATACGATATTGCGGAGAAATGCACCTGTTCTGATTGATGCGTCAGTGTTGATGCGTTGGTTTCTTGGGCTGCAGCACCAAACACTCACTTCCAAGGGCCCAGGACTGGATATGACACCACTGGGCAGAGCAGGACTTACAGAAGAGGAGCCCTGGTGCTGGTAGCTAGATGCTGGTGAAATCTTTGATATCCATGAGACTTCAGAAACAGGTGGCAAGCCCAATAAGCCCTTGGAGAGCCTTTAGAGATGCATGATGAAGACAGTAAAGTCCAGCCCTCTCACTTTCAGGCAGGAAGCAGCAGGCCAACACTGCAAAGCAGGTAGCAAAGTGGCAGTCCCTCCTGGCGGCACACCAGCTCTTCTTCTTGGTAGAATGTCCTCAGTTTCAGCAGTGTTCTGAGTATATGGTGCCAGAGGTCCAATACGTATACCCATTTTATAGTCTTTGAAGTAGGGAAACTTCAAAGAGAGGGCATTGTAGTGTACAACACCCTGCCCTTTCCTATCCTGGCTCCAGACTCACTACAGGGGTGGTGTAGGGACAGGCACAGCCCTATTCAGGTGCAGGTGTCAGCTTTTCCCTTCCACTGTATCTCAGGAAGACTCATCAGCCTGGTGATGGGCTGTCAGGATGTGAGTGGCACACCTCAGCTCCCTTTGTGTGTTACTGTGTAGAGGGAATGCACAAAGCCCAGCTGTCACCCAACCCAGACGTGTATTCCAGAGACAGGCAGAAGGCATAGAATGGCTATAGTAAGAAAAATGCCAACTTTCTACAAGTAAGAGAAATATATAATAAGAATGCACTCCTTCCCTTGGTAGATTCATTATTAGAAAATACTGTCATCTGTAGATGCGTGCGAACAGACACTGTGAACCGCCCCACATCACAGCTCATACAAAATTGTACTTCAGGGCATATAAATCGCGCACCCGTCTGTCGCACTGTGGCGTGGGAAAACATCCCTCACTCTAAACCATTTACTCTTGAGTTGTTCATTTTCATCACTTGATACCAGTAATTATACAATGCCTTTTTCATAGACTCTTCCAAACTTATTAAGTCACTGCGGAGACAAGTGCCATTTCAAACCTGCAATTTAAAAACCATCTTCACTAAAAGATATTTTTTTAACTTGCAAGTCCAGAGACACCAAGCCTATTCTTCCTATCTTTTTCCCAATTGGAAGTTACATTTGTAAAATGTTACAAGACAGCTCCAATATTAATCTATGGGAGAGATGGGCTTTGCAGCAGTAAAATATGAATTTAATAGTTTTTCACAACCAGAACATGTCAAACTGAAAGGTAACTGTCTTACCTTTTAAGTACTCTGAATACTGCCCATGGCCTGTCCAGGACCTACTCAAGGGGTGACCTATGTGTAATAAAAAGGAAGGTTTAGGCCTGAAAAGTAGGTTAACTTGTCAGGTCAAGATGGTAGTTTAAACTGCACACAGAGGCTCCGCAGTGGCAGACCTGAGACATGTTTGAAGGGCTACTTGTGTGGGTGGCACAATCAGTGCTGCAGGCCCACTAGACGGCTGGAATGCCAGAAACCGGTCTTAGGATGCTTGTTTCCGGTCCAAGGAAGACATGGCTTGGCAGTTTGGGCTGGACTGTTCCCATGAGGCACAGGGTCAGACTGATTTGCATATGGCCATGTCTGAACTGGGGTGGTGGAGTGAGCTAAAGAATGATGATGGATTAAACCCAGATCAGTTGACTGGGGGTGAGTGTTTGATTGGCTCAAACGTTCCGTCCATCATCCCCTTTTGTATCGCTTTGTTCGCCCTAAGTTGGCGGGGGTATGCCCAGACGTGGGTCCCTTGCTCACTTTGCCACTGGATTCAAGCAAGCCTGGCTGATGACGGCTGGAATGCCAGAAACCGGTCCTAGGATGCTTGTTTCCGGTCCAGGGAAGACATGGCTTGGCAGTTTGGGCTGGACTGTTCCCATGAGGCACAGGGTCAGACTGATTTGCATATGGCCATGTCTGAACTGGGGTGGTGGAGTGAGCTAAAGAATGATGATGGATTAAACCCAGATCAGTTGACTGGGGGTGAGTGTTTGATTGGCTCAAACGTTCCGTCCATCATCCCCTTTTGTATCGCAGGCCCACTAGTAGCATTTGATTTATGGTCCCTGGGTACAGGTAGTGCACTGTACTAGGGACTTATTAGTAAATCAGATATTCCAGTCATGGAGAAACCAAGTGCCATTACATTTGAGACACAAAACAAATGCACTTTAGCACTGGTCAGCAGTGAAAAAGTGCACAGATTCCTAAAGCCAGCAAAAACAAAGTTCAGCACACAATCAAAACAGGAGGCCAAAGAGCAAAAAGTCTGGGGAAACCATGCCACAAGATACCATGTCTAACAGGGCTGTTGAGGGGTTAACGGTGTAGTCATCTGTCTGACGTCTTTCTGAGTTAAACCATGCATAGTCTCATTGCTACTAATTTCTGCATTTTCGGTGAATCAATGCTTATGCTGTTAGGTTTGTGCCCGAGGTGCAAGAAACAGAGGAGGGTAGAGAAATTTGCTTGGTGTATAGGGTCCTTTTGGATAGGACAGAGTTGGCTACTGGGGTGAAAGGTACAACAATGTATGTATATAACTTCTCTGATGGTACCTAACTCAAGTGTAAGGAATAGCATGAAGAAAATACAGTAAGGGGGCATGGCCAGCAGCAATGTAAGATGGCCGACAACTCAAGGAGCTCCCGAGACCCGGCCGTAACCCCCTTCCCTGAATATCTGGTACAATATCCATTCTAGGTACTCACAACCCATAGCCTCCAAGCGGAACAACACTCTGGAAGAATCACACGAAGTCTACAGCCTCTCGGACATTGGGAGAAGAAGGCCAGAGACACGGTCTGAAAGTGATTGGAAGCCAGGGACTAAAGTAGTCGCCTCCCTGAGCCCGAACAGCACTGGTGCGGAGTGAGGATGTAACCGCCAGAGCCCCAGGAGACCTGACCGAGTGAATGCAGTGTAGTCCCAGAGGCACTGCGAAGGAACCCAGAGTGCCGGCAGAAGTAAGCGGCCATAGAGAGGAACAGAACGTACGAGGCGGGGACGGCGTTGCAAGCCGTTACGGAAGGAGCGACCCCCTTAAGGCAGCAACAGCTGTGCAGAAGGGCCAAGCGAGGGCGCGGCCCATTGACGAAGCAGAGCCCCAGTGGTGGTGAAAACGGCTCGGGATAGTCCTAATAAGGAATGACATCAGCTGCCCTTACCCTCAGATGAGGAGAAAGTATTGAGCCTCTGAGGTGAACGAGTTGCCAAGCACAGACACCATTAGGCACGACACGCATTGGGAGAGGAGCTGCTGAGACGAAGGGGGAGCGGTAACAGAAGAGGCTGTGGAGTCAAATAGAAGAGCCAGGAATTAAAGGCAGACAGGCTGCCTGAATGGTTGAATAGGCTCGGACCCACTGCGCAGTGTGGGGAGCCGTAACTGTCAGGGGCCCCCCAGTCGAGAGAATCAAAAAAAGGCAATAGGAGGCAAAGACAAAGCAAATCAGCGCAGAAGAGTGAGGGAATAAGCTCACTCCATAAATCTTGGCAGAAGGCGAAAAGCCGGCACACCAGGGGCCACTGATAGAACCACGCAGAAAGGAGGGAAAGGTGACAAGTAGGGCTTTCCTAAAAAGCAATCAATGCCACATTGAAGCTCCTATAACTACCGGGGGAGGAAGCGGCCCGAGAACAGATCCCACCGGGGGACACCCAACAGGCTGCGTAGAGTTAACTTACCTACGGACAGGCAGCAGACAAACCTGTGTGGGCTGAAACCCCAACTACCAGGGAGAAGGCCTAATCAACACCTACAATGATGGGGGGGGAAGGTCTGCTGGGCTCTCATCAATCCAAGCTAGACAAATATTCTTGGACAAGACAACCAGACTCTGATGGGACTCCCCGGGAGGAGGAACAGCCTGGCACACAGGGGCCTGCAACAAAAGAGGCCCTAACACTACAAGACTGCATTAAATAGAGTACAGGCCTCGCTGGAATCCAGAATAGATTCAGTAAACTCAGGGCCGACCTAAGAAAAATGGGCACTAGAGCAATGGAGATGGAAGAGACAACAGCAGACCTTCAAAATGACACCACCACTCTCAAAAAACAGGTCAGTGAACCATATGAGACAAGAAACGTTCTGGAGGCAAAGCTTGATATTATGAAGGGAGTTCCAGGTGGAACAATTGAGAATTCTCGGGGTCCCCGAACGAGCAGAGGGGCCGGCGACAGACCTGTTTTTAGACGATCTTATCCTGAAATTTCCCCAACCGCGTGGCCTATCTAAATATTTTTCAGTAGAGCGCGCTCACGGAGTACCAGGGGGCGGGGTCAAGACAGGGAGCACTACCAAGACCGATATTAGCGATGCTATACTCCAAACTGCTCGCACTGCATCTCCCGTGCGGTATGAAAACAACGAAATCTCGTTCTTCCCAGACTTCACAATCAAAGTCCAAAAACAGAGGCGCAGCTTTCTAGTTGTGAAAAAGGTTCTGAGAGAGAAAGGACTAAAATATGCAATGCTCTTCCCAACCAAACTCAGAGTCGAGGTGGAAGGGAAGGTCTGGTTTTTCGCCAACCCAGAGGACGCATGGGAACGGATGGCGATGAGTAGGAAATCCTAGTTCCAAAGCAAAAAGAGATAAATGCCCGAAGAAAACTCTGGTAGTAGGGGACTCCAGCAGGATGGGAATAGACAGCAGTAAGGGAGACCAGCCCAACGGAGTATCCGGAGCATCTACGAATCCCTAAGGATGGTCCCTGGAGGAAAGGTGTGACCCATAGTAACTCCAAACGAAGAAACAAACACAGTGGTACCACTATATGAAATCGGACCCCGGGACCAAGGATATGTCTGAACTGTGAGGTGGAGAATGAGACTAGTACACACGGGGTGCTGCACTGAACTTGAGAGGAGCTTGGATAAATGAATATATTTTACCTAGAATGTATGGCCGTCGGGAGGGGGGGGTGGGTAAGGCAGAGGAGGGAAGCTGTGACACTGTCTCCAAAGTTAGGAATGGGGAGGGACAACCGGCGCTCTGCAGAGTTGGGGATGTGGGAAGTTCAAGGCCCGAGAGGAAGGGAGGGGGGACAAGTTTTTTATAAGGTATCAGGGTAGTTGGGTCATTTTTACTGTAGTTAAGGTTAGTAGGTACTCGACTTGGCAACCAGAGCAGACAACAATTGTCCCTGCGGCAGAGCTATGGAAGACATTATCACAAGCAGAACAATTAATGGGTAGTTGGCTAGGGAGGTGAAGGCCTTAAAATTTCCAAACTCGAAGCAGGAAGACACAAGAGACACCCAAGGGTAGGGAATGGCTGACATGATTAATATTCCCCAACTGCGGCTGCTATCATGGAATGTCAATGGGTTGGGGGACAAGTTAAAAAGGGAGCTGGTACTACAATTCATTAAGCGACATTTGCCTGACGTGACCCTATTGCAAGAAACATATCTAGTGGGAAATACCTGCAGAGCTCTTGACAGATGGGGAAAATAAGTTGGCTGTGCACTCGGGGTTCACTTCCAGATTGAGGGGAGTGGGAGTGCTGGTGAGGAAGCAATTCCCACTCATTCTGGAATGGACTTGGGTGGATGATCGGATTAGATATGTGGCGCTGACAGGCAAGTGGAAGGGAAAACGATCAACATAGTCTCAGTATACATACATCGCCATCCCTGCACATCGCCATTGCTGACTTGAACACATTCCTCCTGAGGTTGCCTGAAGGAGAGCTCCTGATCGGAGGTGACTTTAATATGACACCAAAGGACCTTCAAGACCGGTTCCCCGCAAGGTCGCAACACCGCCAAACCTCCGCACTCTCAGATTTCTTGGCAGCAATGGGTCTCGTTGATGTCTGGCCACTCAGAATCCATTAAAACAGCAATTCACTTATTACTCAGGGGCACATAATAGCCACTCACGCATAGACTTCTAGTTCACACATACAGATAGGGTTCCTTGCTTTAGGGAAGTACACCACCTGGCACGGCGACTTTCTGACCACTCCCTGATATTGGCTAGCTACCAATCTGAGACTCGGGGTACCCAACGAAACATAGTGTTGCAGCCATGGGACCTGAAGGTCCCTCAGATATGAAAAGGCCTAGTCTGGACCATAAAAACCTATTTTGATGAAAACAAAAACTCGGTAGAATCAGCACAGATCATGTGGGAGGCTTACAAGACGGTCATAAAATGGGAAGGTCTCTCACTAATGGTAGGATATAAAAGGGACAAGAGAGCGGCTCTGGAGGAGTTAGACTGTGACATTTCTAACCTAGAGACTCAACCGCCAGAGTGCCACACAGAAGAGCTGCGTAGTACTCTACAGCTCAAAAGACAGAAGTATGGAGAATTCGCTCCGGAGGCTGCCAGAGTCAAACTGTTGGCTGCTAGAGACCGCATATATTAGCACGGCGCTAAAGCCGGGAAGCTGTTGGCCTGGCTAGAGCAGAACAAAAAAGCAAATAGGTCAGTGAGTACAATCACTACACCAGTTGGAGCCATGCTAAACGATCCCCAAGAGATAGCGGAGACAGTCGCACAACATTTTGCCACGGTATACTTCGAAAGCCCCGAGGCCACAGCAGATGCCTCAAAGGCCATCTTGGCTGATCTACCCCTGCTGGTGCTGACCTCTGAGGATGCAGCAGGCATGTAGAGCAATATTACGATGAAGGAAGTAGCCTCTGCAATACACAGTCTCCAGTCCAGAAACGCGATGGGACCGAACTGCCACATGATCAAACTATATAAAGCCGTGGCCTCCCAGGTTGCGCCATACACACTTCAAATGTACTCAGAGAGTGTGAGGGTCGGGGAGTTGCCCGGGTTTCAGTGTTTGGTTTCTATAGAAGTGATCCATAAACCCTGTAAACCAGCAAATCAATGCACCTCATACTGCCCTGTCTCACTCCTTAGCGTTGAAATTAAGATATTGGCTAAACTTATCGCTGCCAGGCTTGTACATCACGTCTCACACCTGATACACCCGGATCAATCGGAATTCATGCCTGGAAGAAATACGGCCCTCAATATACGTTGCCTCTACTCGGTAATAGGCAGGAAAGATACTATTAGAGAAGATGCAGTCATAATGTCCCTAGACGCATGCATGGCATTCGATACTAGGAAGTGGCCATACATGTTTGCAGTCATGGAGAAAATGGGGTTTGGCCCCAAATTCCGGGCATGGGTTATGCTCCTATACACTGGGCGCATGGCGCAGGTGGTGGTGAATGGGAGGTCCTCCGCTGCCTTTCAGTTGAGGAGAGGGACCCGTCAGGGGTGCCCCCTGTGTCCACTCTTATTTGCGTTGGTCCTAGAACCGTTGGAGTTGTGGATCAGGGGAGACCATCAGATCAGAGGTCTTCATTGGTCAGGACAATGGGAAGACAGAATATTACTATACACCGATGATGTCCTGTTATATCTTGCCTCCCCTCGCCACTCAATTGCCAGAATTATGATTATCCTTTCGAACCTGGGAGAGCAATCAGGGTACTTTATTAATTGGTTGAAATCCACAATCTATGTATTATGTGGGACTCCCCCGTACCTGCTGCATGGTTTCGAGGCAACTGTAGAAACAAGGACTTACGATATCTTGGAATATTTGTGACAGATGATCCAGACCGGTTATTTATACAAAATATACAGGCCTCATTGACACGTCTCCGTAGTGACACCCAGCAATGGAGGAAACTGCCGCTATCACTATTGGGACGTTCAGCGCTTTACAAAATGATGGCGTTGCCTCGATTTTTGTACGCCCTACAAAACACCCTGTTTGTAATCCCACCCAAATTTTTTCAGGTGTAGAGAGTGAGGTACGAGACCAATTATGGGATGGGACGCCCCCAACAATAGCTATGCAGAAGTTAAGACGCGGGTGGTATGATGCGGGCATAGCACTGCCACAGATAGAAAGACACTACTGGGCGTCACAGTTGGTGGTGGTTAACCAATGGGTACACCGACGCCAGGACGAACCGGCCTATAGGATGGACAGGCAATTGTTGGGAGAGGGAGGATACTTGAGAGCCTTATACATGAAACCGAGAGGGAAGAAGTTGACTGGACATACAGCACATACGATCACCCTTTGGTATAAGGTGAACAAAAGGTTGGGGTGGCACGACAGAATTACTCAAAGTATGCCACTCTGGGATAGCGAGAGCATAGGAGGGCCAAGTGGGACCCTATTGGTATCACGACGGATCAATGGAAAAGGAGGGAGGGAGTTCCCTTTGCAGAACTTCAGTTGAAGTTTGACCTGGCCCCAACCAAAACTTTCAGATATCCCCAAGGGAGGCAAGCTTTATTGGCAGTAATTCCTCCAGGAAGCAGTCTCCGGGAAGCCTCACCTATAGAGGACAGGCTTTTCACAGTATTTATGAACAGGAAGACAATTTCCCTGACCTATAAAAAGCTAATATACAATTCCCCTGATCCCCTGGAAAAACTCTGTGACCTCTGGCACCGTGACTTAGGTGAGCTGGACGACGATGACTGGCAAGAGGTTCTGGGCTCTCCGCGGGACACAAAACATACCTACCTAGAACTACACTGGTTAAAATGGGTAGAGAGATCACGAAATACTGTCAGCAAGCTTGTGGACAGGAAGGAACATTCTACCACCTATTATGGGACTGCCCGGTGATTAGGAACTATTGGAAGGAGGTAGTGAATGTAATGGCTGGAGTCTGTGGGGGGAATAGAACCAGAGCAGAAGCTATGCCTTTTGAATGTCTGAAGGGAACAGATATGAGCAGGAAAGATCAGACATAGGCTACATTGGGAATGATAATAGCAAAACGTAACATAGCTAGATACTGGGGGGCTCAAGAAGACACACTGTTGCCCCGGGACTGGGAAAAAGACATGGCGTCATGCATGATCACAGAAAGGCGGTATACAGTGGTAGAGGCTGCCCAAGGAAGTGGGACCTGATCTGGGGAAAATGGAACGCCCATAGAGGGGGATCTGCACTAGCCCTACAGAGATGCCAAATGGGACTAAGAGACAAGATGACAATCCCGGAATAGCGATCGAGGAAGATTTGGAACAAACTAAAATGCTGAAGTAATGTTTATCTTGGTAGTGATTTAAATGTGAAATGTAAGCTGACTAAATTGTAACTGGTTGTATACAATTGAATGTGTAATTCATAAATAAAAAGATGATATAAAAAGAAAAAGAAAATACAATAAGTAATCATAGCATTTTACCTACATCAGCATGACGTAATTTAGCCGTGGTAACACTTGAATCTGTGACTAGCAGGTTACATACTAAACTCTGCAATGGGTGCTTTAACCAACTAAGCTTCATTATATGCACGGTGACAGTAGTGAATGCTTTTTGTTAGTGACGAAATCATGTCTGCACCAAGGGTTATACCTTCAACATATAAGAATTTTTCACTTGCAATGCACAAATCAAAAATGTGCAACTCTCTCTGATGTGTAGAGATCACTAAGATGTCACATGCTTTGGCATGCTGTGCATCTGCCACTGAGTTTAGTTAACTTGCATAACAAATTAGTAAAAGTTTTGGGAATCTGATGACCAAGGCACCAGTGTCCTACTAAAGCATTCTTGATTTATATCGACAAATACACCCTCTGAATTGCTTAGAATCCTCTATTCACAAAAAACAGCACTGAAATATTTACGCTCTGTACCCTTATGTATCTTTATACATTTAGCCAGGAATTTGACTGTGATATTTCCCTTCTCATGTTACTTTTTTCAGTATTTATGCTACCTTTTCCAGGGGTCACGAAAGGTCGAGTTCTCGTATGGAAATGTTACTTTGGGCCAAAGAAGCACATGCATAACATGATTTATCAAATGCCATGAAACAGACACAGTATATGGGGACTGATTTAGAGTTAGACGCAGGACTCCATCGTAATAGCGGAGGACATTACCTTCGCCATCCAAAGGGACCTATGCATGACAAATTTAGAAATGTTCCCCGGTCCCTCGGACATCTCTCTACATTGACAGGAACTGCTCATCCTTTGAAAAAAAAAAAAAAAATCAGAAAAAACCCTCCCAAAAGGGGACTTTGTTTTTGAAAAAGAAACAATTGATCCCAACACCCTAGGATTTCTCTCCCAGGGTGTTGGAGAAATGTAGTTTTTTTTCTGTCCCTCAGGTCCAGGTTTTTCCGGTGGTGCCAGACAAGAATAAAAGGCATTACACAGTCCACCTGAAATCGGATGGCCTGTGTAATGGTCCTCCCACGACGGCTCCTACTCCTTTGTCCCATCGGAGGAAGTTTTCCTTTGCCTGATCCAGCAGGGGCTCCATTGACGGAATACCTAAACTCCGTCCATCTCTAAATGAGGCCGGCAGTCTGAGGGTTTGGAGGGCGGGGTACTTGTTTGTGATGACTCTAAAACCGGCCTGCCCTATTGTCATTAACTTAGGTATGTGTTTTCATGTCAGTCACTAAGCCCATCTAGATTCCACATAACACTCCCGTCACTCTGCTGCTCGCCTCTTTCCTGCTGATTTCCGGTGTTATTTTGGCTTTCAGTTTTGCATCACATTTACTGCCCTATTCACTGGAAGTATGAATTCCTGTGTTATTGGTTTTGTTTTTGCTTCTCTTCCTGTGCTGGTTGGTCCTGGCGTCCTTCTCTAACCCCTGCTCTCACGCTACCCACCCACCCGTGCCAAAGCCAGTCAGTGATTTCGCTGAACTTCTGCTTTTTGTAAGTTCATTATATGTTCTACTAAAGGTTTTTATAAAATTAGCATTAATGAAGCCTGATAATTTTGATATCTTAACTTGGCTTGAGCAGAACTCAGTGTATATAATTTCAACACACGTTTACCAAATGTTAATAGCATACAAAGACCGGAAACATAAGTCACCCAAAACACTTGAAGCATTGTGTCCCCCATCCAATAATATCCATCTCTTGCTCAAGTAACACTCTTGGCCATGGGACCCTAGGCATGAAGTAAAATAAAACTGCTTTTTCATCCAGTGCATGATGGCAATTTTTTCTCCTAGACCAATCTTGATACTGATCGGGGGATTATTTGGAAAGGCTAAACAAATGTTATTTTAGCGGAATCGGTGTGCAGCAAACGCCTGGTTGCTCAGTTATGAACTGCGGGGTCTTATCCATGAATACTGAATTCGGATTCATATGCTCGCTCGCCTTGAGATGTTGAGCAGGGCCGGTATCTCTCCCCTGGGATGCGCTCCAATCCATTGTGCAGCGCCTTTCATTTCCCACTGCTCGTCCTAAGAATTAGGACTTTGAACGAGTCTGTTTATTCTTTGCTTCTGGGAAAGACGCCATGAATTATCCATGAAACTCTCAATGGAGTCGTGTGCTTATTAGGTAATAACCCTGCATGTGACTGTCACTCGTGACAACATACCTTCCACATTCTGAAAGATGAGACTGAGTTGAAAAGGGAAGCCTCGCATCTATCTGTCTGCGGAGGGGATCATTAAAACAAGAGATCTCCTGCAGTCCCTGACAGAGGAAGGTGGCAGGCTCTGGTCACCAAAGAAGAGTCAGGAAAAAGTGACACTCTGGTCAAGGGCTTTGTAGTGTAGTATAAAATAAAACAGGATTTCATTGCAAGACATGAAACCCATAGTAAGCAGACTAGGATATTAGACATTGCTCCTGTTCGTATAGGACTCTGGGGGAAAACTGCAATTACTATTGCCGTGCAGTCGCATTCAGAACACTTGTTGTGACTGCAACTCTCACCCTCTGTCAGTGCTTAATTTGAACCGGTGGTTGCCAGTGGTGGTCATCGTACTCATTTTTGGGGACCGGCACTTATTTTTCGTCATCAGACAATTCCAGAGAGCAAGAGCGGAAAAGACACAGAAACTGGATAGAATGTAAAAGAGAAAGACGGAAAAACTGTCACTAAGGGAAAAGCAGAAGCCTGCAAGAATGAGATAAAGGGGAAGGGAGAGTCTCATAGTGGATTAAAGAGGTCTGAGGTAGATTCAAGACTACGCAGCCTTGGTATTCGGTGAGCTGACTTTTAATAGCAACGTTGGTGGGCTTCTGAGCAAAGCTTTGGGCACCAGCACTCATTCTTTTACACACTGAGCAATGCTCTAGTATTCAATGATAAATCTTTATCCATGGCATCTTTAATGGTACAAAAATGCATAATGAAATGCTTCACTTTCAAAATTGCATGCCTGATCTACGTAGCAGCCAATCTGAACAGCGCCAGTGAAGCAAAATAAGCACCCAAAACAAACAGCCACCAGAACAGTGAGGCACTTTCTTGTGCCGCTGGTGTGATTGAACTGCTCAACCATCACCCCCAGACATGTGATCAGAGACAGGCAGCAGGCACCAAATGTCTAAAGTAAGAAAATGCCAACTTACTAAAAGTGGCATTTTCAGTATGGCAATTTAAAATCCGTCTTCACCATAAGTTGTGATTTTAAATAGTGATTCCAGAGACACCAAACTTAAAAAGCCTATGTTAGACCTGTCAGCAAAGGGTGGTTGTTAGAAATAGGGCTTTTAATTGGCAGTGGTTTGCACCCTGTTCAAGTAGGGACCCTCACTGTAGTCAGAGTAAGGGAGTTATACAGCTAAGATAACCCCTGCTCACCCCCTTGGTAGCTTGCCACAAGCAGTAAGGCTTATTTCAGAGGCAGTGTGTAAAGCATTTGTATATACACACACACACACACACTCACACACACACACACACACTCACACACACCCACACACACGCACACACACACACACACACACACACACTCACACACACAGTAACACAGTGAAAATATTATAAGATGAGTCCACACCAGTTTAGAAAAATAGCCAATATTTATCTAAAAAAAACAAGACCAAATGCCAAAAATCCAACATAGACAAGTAAAGATATCACTTTGCAAAGATTAAATCAGTTCTGTCCATAGAAATCCATGGATCGGTCACTTTTAGCACAAAGTACCTTGGATGCGTCAAATTCAAAGACGAAACAGCTGCAGGGGTGGTGAGGCGCCGGGAAAGCAAATCGATGCATTGGTTCTTTACTCCCAGGGGTGGTGAGACGTTGGTTCCTTGCTGCCAGGGAAGGTTATGCGTCGGTTCCTTACTGCTTCACAGGGGAGATGATGCATTGGTTCCATACTGTCAGAGGAGGTGATGCATCTGTTCCATACTGGAATGGGAGGTTCCTTACTGCTGAGCAATGTTGATGAAGAAATCCAATCCCAGAGGCGATGCGTCGAAAATCCAGACGCGCTGCGTCAATTCCACAGTGATGAAGCATGTGCTGTGTCGAAGTTGGAGTGATGCATCACAGACGTCAATGTTGCAGTGCTCGAATCTCACGCAGCGACAATTCTTCTGATGCACTGCGATGGAAAGCTGGGCCTGCAATAAAAGCTGTGGTCGATGTGGCGATCGGGAACCACGATCCGGTGCTGGCAGCTGCGATGCATCAAATCTTGCAGCAATGTGTCAATAAATATAGATGCTGAGGGATGATTCATGAATTTTCTCCTTCCGGTCACCAGATTCTACTTCCAAGAGCCCAGGAACTGAATTTGGCACGACTTGGCAAGTCGGGACTTTCCGCAGAAGTGCCAAGGCACTGGTAGGTGAAGTCTTTGATGGCCCTGAGACTTCTTAACAGGAGGCAAGCACACATAAGCCTTTGGAGTACCTTGGAAGCAGGATACAGAAAGCAAAGCCCAGTCCTTTCACTCCCAGCACAGAAGCAGCGAGCAGCAGGCCAGCACAACAAAGCAAGAAGAGAGTGTCAGTCTCTCCTACAGCATCCATCTCTTCTTCCTGGCAGAATGTCCTTTAGTCCAGAAGTGTTCTGAAGTTATAGATCTTACAGTTCCAGTACATATTCCAGTTTCTGCCTTTGAAGTAGGCAAACTTCAAAGGAAAGTCTTTGTAGTGCACAAGACCCTGCCTTTCCCTAGCCTGTCGGGGTAAATCTACAGGGGGTTGGAGACAGCTTTGTGTGAGGACAGGCACAGCCCTATTCAGGTGTCAGTGGCAATGTCTGCAAACACTCTAGCACTGGAAATCCCATCAGCCTGGTGATGTGCCATCAGGATATGCGAGGCACACCTCAGCTCCCTTTGTGTGACTGTCTAGAGTGAATGCACAAACAGCCCAATTGTCATCCTCCCTCAGACGTGGATTCCACAGACAGGCAGAGGCACAGATTTGTAAATTAAGAAAATGCCCACTTTCTAAAAGTGGCATTTTCAAACATGCAATTTAAAAACCAACTTTACCAAAAGATGTATTTTTAAATTGTGAGTTGTGACCCCAAACTCTATCAGCCCCAATTGGAAGATACACTTGTAAGATGTTACAAAGGAGCTATAATTATAACCTATGGGAGAGATAGGCCTTGCAATAGTGAAAAACTAAATTAGCAGTATTTCCCTATCAGGACATTTAAAATACACCAGTACATGTCCTACCTGTTAAATACATTGCAGCCTGCTAATTGGGCTCCCTTGGGCCTACCTTAGAGGTGCCTTACAGGTAGTAAAAGGGAAGGTTTGGAGATGGCAAGTGGTTGCACTTGCCAGGTCAACATGACAGTTTAAAACTGCACACACAGACACTGCAGTGGCAGGTCTGAGACAGGTTTGCAGGGCTACTCATGCGGATGGCACAATCAGTGCTGCAGGCCCACTAATAGCTTTTGAAATTCAGGCCCTGGGCATGCCTGGTGCACTTTAGTAGGGACTTACAAGTAAATATATGACAATCATAGATAAACTAATCACCAAAACAATTTAGACAGAGAGCATATGCACGTTAGCACTGGTTAACAGTGGTAAAGTGCCCAGAGTCCTGAAACCAACAAAAACAAGTCAGAAGAAAAAGGAGGAAGAATGCAAAAAGTTTGGGCATAACCCTGCAAGAAGGGCCAGGTTCAACACAACCCTATTCCTTCCTAAAGCCAGGGTAGACTAATCAAAAGCTTGATGGACTTCCCTGCTTAGGGCAATAGAACCTGGACCCTGGCCCGCAACAGCAGGGGCGCGTTCCAGTTCTGCGCCTCTCTGAACCTAGTGGGATCCCTCTGTCAATACTCTCAGGGCCCACTAATCTAACCCATGGGGAAACTTTCTCCTCACCTGTGGATCCCATCTGTGCAGCACCTAACCTTACTCTAGTCACAGGGGTATCCCAGTAGGCAGACAGTACCGCCATGGCCAATACAGTGGTGTGGCCCAATCCACCCCCGGGGTATGACTTCTGTCCCCAACCCAAAGACAACTCTGTCTATGAGGACAGCAACTCACAGTGGCCACTGACAGCTGTCAGTGACAAAAGTCAGGCCTCAGGCCGTCCAGGGCTGTCTAACCTCTGTGGTTTCTCAGAGTGGGGCACGGTAGCCCCAGGTGACTGGCACCCTTTGTCCAAACTCCTTCCCACCAGTTCAGGGGTGGTATCCTTAGATTGGTACTCCAGCCCAGGGTCTGTACCCTTAGGCTGGACAGGAATCAGTGGTGAGTCCTTCCTCCCCCTACCCTCCTTCCCGGGGCTCTGTACCCTCCTTTTGAGAGTGGTTCCCCAGACTCCAGAACTGTCAGGGTGCTTGTGGTAAGTGCTCTGCACAATTCTCCCACCGGTTTAGGGGTGCTAACCTGCAACTGGTCCCCCAAACACGGGTCTTTACCCTTAGGTTGAGAATGTGGCTGGCAAGCCAGGAATTCCAGGGGAGTACTCCTACCCCCCAAGGGAAACACTTACTGTAAGTGTTGTGCCAGAGTCTACCTGGCAAGGATCTCCTGCCC
Source organism: Calotriton arnoldi (assembly GCA_963921515.1). NCBI lineage: Eukaryota > Metazoa > Chordata > Amphibia > Caudata > Salamandridae > Calotriton > Calotriton arnoldi. The sequence continues at coordinate 450,053 of CAWUFW010007236.1, read as the reverse complement.
TCTGTCCATTTGACAGAGCATGGAGCCCTCCCAAGCCAGAAGTGACATCACCAGGGTCAGTCCTGGGGTGCTCTGACTTCAGAGCTGGCAACCCTTGACCCACTGGTCCTCCCACTGTGGACTATCTCCCCCTCTCACCCCTCCTTCTGTGCTTTTGCACCCTCCTTTCCGGAGTGGGGCTGCCAGACACCAGAACTGGTGGGGCGCTTGAGACAGCTGCCAGCCCAAGTTCTCATGACACTATGGGGTCCACCTCAGCGGATGGCCTCCCAGTACAGACTAGATTCCCCTCATGGTGCTCCCTCTGGGAACTATCCAGGCTCTGGGACTGGGTTTTGGGCAACCTGGTCCTCTGCCCACCCCCACCTATCCTCCTACAATGAGAAGGGACGTGGGACTCTCTCCCTCATCTCACTACAGTGTGACCTATTTGAGCTACTGCAAACCTCCTCCACCTCCCTTGTTTGGGGAAAACCTGAGCGAGCCACTCCCTTTTGGATCACTCCCAAATGCATCTTCAGACACTCTGGTATCCATCAAAAGGTCTGCCTCCAGTGCAAGCTCCATGGGGTCAGATAACTCACACTCCACCAGGTGTTGGCATAGCTCTGGAAAACCATGACTAAACATATGCTCTCCAGCAACCAAATTGTCCAGCCTCTCACATTTGTTAGCCATACTACCCTTTCACCCAACCATCCAGTGCCTTGAAAAAGTACCGCAAATAATACCCCATCTGCTGAGAATCAAACTGTCCCTAAAACTCAACCTATATTCCTCTGGGGTGACTCCATACTCCCCAACAGGGCATCCTCCATGGGGGCACACCTCTCCCTGTTACTCCCTTCTAGAGCCGGTAGAGTGTCCATCCCTTCACCAGGAATATGTCTCCCAGTGCCAGTTCCCCAACCCTCCTCAGGGACCCTGTGCAAATCTAGAGCTACCTCATAAGTTTGTGCCCACTGGTGTATGTCACCCCCCTCCTTGAAATTAGAAACCAAGTCTCTGGGTGTGTGAACCTCTTCTTCAATACTGGAATTGGTACTTTTGCTGCCACCATCTGAGCTGGACTCAGCCCTCTTGGCTTTGAACTCCAGCTCCAACTCTCTCATTCTCAGCTCATAAGCTAAAACCATTTCTCTTCTCTCTAGCTACCATTTATTTATTTCTATCTCCAATTCATTCAAAGCTTTTTCTCTCTTCTGCTTCAACCTGAGCTTTACAAGCTCCAACTCGAGCTTCCTGGCTCTCCGCCTATTCTCCTGCTGATCTGGAGACAGACCTAGAGAGGGAACACTACTACCAGCTCGAGAGGGAGCTCTTTGACCATTCAGGCTTGCCCCCCACCCCACAGGCAATGCTGGTTCCTCCAGCCATCCCAAGTGCAGACTTTGTTCCTCCTCCTCCACAACCTCCTCCTCTGAGTTTCATCAGCCTCCCTGGCTGCCTGCCAAGCACTCCGTGCCTTTTTCAGCTCCTCCTTTCTAGTGAGGCTTTTAAAAGAACACTTGGAATCCCTGTAGAAGCTTTTGAGCGGAGGACCACCATCATCCTGCTAAAACAATAACTCTGCAAGTGCTGCTGATGGCTCACCAGACTGAGACATGACTGTGGATCAAAAACAGTATGTGGTCGTTTAGTGGTCTGCGATATGGAGTTAGTGTACACCAATCACTCTTTACAAAGTATAGACACAAGTCCTACCCTCACCGCTCACCACCAATGTTAGAAATGGGAGCCTCTAGTTTGCAGTGGTTTGCATCCTGTCCAAGTAGGGAACCTTATTCTAGTCAGGGTAAGGGAGTCACACAGCTTAGATAACCCCTGCTCACCCCCTTGGTAGCTTCGCACGAGCAGTCAGGCTTATCTCAGAGGGAATGTGTAAAGCATTTGCACATAAACACACAGTAACACAGTGAAAACAATACAAGATGAGTCCACACCAGTTTAGATCAATAGCCAATATTTATCTGAATAAAACAAGACCAAAACAACAAAAATCCAACAAAGGCAAGTAAAAATATCACTTTTCAAAAGGTAAATCAGTTATGTCCATAGAAATCTATGGATATGTCCCTTTTAGCACAAAGTACCTTGGATGCATCAAAATTCAAAGACGAAACAGGCGCAGGGGAGGTGAGGTGCTGGAAAAGCAAAGTGATGCATTCGGTTCCTTACTCCCAAGGGGGGTGATACGTTGGTTCATTACTGCCTGGGGAGGTGATGCGTCGGTTCCTTACTGCTATGCAGTGGAGGTGATGTGTCAGTTCCATACTGTCAGGGGAGGTGATATGTTGGTTCCTTACTGGACGGGGAGGTGATGCGTCGATCTCCAGACACGCACCCTCGGTTCCATACTGCTGGGCAATGCCGATGAAGAAATCGACACCCAGGGATGATGCATTGAAAATCCAGAAACGCTGCGTCGGTTCCACAGCGATGAAGTAGGAGCTGCGTCGGAGGTGGAATGATGTGTCACTGACGGCGGTGATGCTGTGCTTGAAACTCACACTGAGGCGAGTCTTCTGACATGCTGCGACAGAAAGCTGGTGCCTATGGTGAAAGCCGTGGTTGGTGCGCCAATAGGGAACCATGCTCCGGGGCTGGCAGCGGCGAATCTTGCAGCGATTTATCGATAGAAACAGATACCAGGAGTCAATGCGTGGACTCTCTGCAGAAGAGCCCAGGCACTGGTAGGTGAAGTCTTTGATGGCCCTGTGACTTCTTAACAGGAGGCAAGCACACACAAGCCCTTGACCTTGGAAGCAGGATAAAGAAAGCAACTTCCAGTCCTTTCACTCCAAGGACAGATGCAGCTAGCCAGCACAACAAGGCAACAAGCAGAGTGTCAGCATCCACCTCTTCTTCTTTGCAGAATGTCCTTTAATCCAGAAGTGTTCTGAAGTTATGGTCTCACAGCTCCAGTACTTATACCAGTTTCTGCCTTTGAAGTACGCAAACTTCAAAGGTAAGTCTTTGTAGTGCACAAGACCCTGCTTTTCCCAGACCTGCTTCCAGACGCACTACAGGGGGGTGGACACAGCTTTGTGTGAGGACAGGCAAAGCCCTATTCAGGTGTCAGTGGGAACTCCTCCCACCACTTATGCTCAGGAGGGCCCATCAGCCTAGTGATAGGCCATCAGGATATGCAGGGCACACCTCAGCTCCCTTTGTGTGACTGTTTAGAGTGAATGCGCAAATAGCCTATCGGCCATCCGTCCTCAGATGTGGATTCCACAGACAGGCAGAGGCACAGAATGGTAAAGCAAGAAAATGCCCACTTTCTAAAACATGCAATTTAAAAAACAACTTCACCAAAAGATGTATTTTTAAATTGTGAGTTCAGGGACCCCAAACTCCAAATCTCTATCTGTTTCCAATTGGAAGATACACTTGTAAGACATTACATGGCAGCTCCAATGATAACCTATGGGCGAGATGGGCCTTGCAATAGTGAAAAGCGAAGTTAGCAATATTTCACTGTAAGGACATGTAAAATCAATCACAAGATTCAATCAATCACAAGATTTGTAAAGCGCACTACTTACCCGCGAGGGTCTCAAGGCGCTGAGGGAGAGGAGGGGGGGTGTTGCCGCTACTGGTCGAATAGCCAGGTCTTGAGTCGTCTCCTGAAGGTCAGCAGGTCTTGGGTCTGTCGTAGGTTGAGGGGAAGGGTGTTCCAGATCTTGGCGGCGCGGAGAGAGAAGGTTCTGCCCCCGGTGGTGGTTCTCGGATGTGCGGGACGGTGGCCAGGGAGAGGTCGGCGGAGCGGAGCTGACGGTTGGGAACGTAGAAGGAGAGTCGACTGTTGAGGTAGGCTGGGCCGGTTTTGTGGAGTGCCTTGTGTGCGTGGATCAGGAGTTTGAAGGAGATTCTCTTGTCGACGGGGAGCCAGTGCAGATTTTTCAGGTGGGGGGTGATGTGGCTGTGGCGTGGAATGTCGAGGATCAGGCGTGCAGAGGCGTTTTGGATTCTTTGCAGTCGTTTGATGAGCTTGGTCGGGGCTCCTGCGTAGAGGGCGTTTCCGTAGTCGAGTCTGCTGCTGACGAGGGCCTGGGTGACTGTTCTTCTCGTGTCTGTCGGGATCCACCTGTAGATCTTGTGGAGCATGCGGAGGGTGTTGAAGCAGGAGGAGGAGACTGCGTTGACTTGCTTGGTCATGGTGAGCGTTGAGTCGAGGAGGACTCCCAGGTTGCGTGCGTGGTCGGTTGGTGTCGGGGGTGCCCCTAGTGATGAGGGCCACCAGGAGTCGTCCCAGGCTGATGGGTTGGAGCCGAGGATGAGGATCTCCGTCTTGTCTGTGTTCAGCTTAAGTCGGCTGCACTTCATCCAGTCGGCGACGGCTTTCATTCCTTCGTGGAGGTTGGATTTGGCGGTGAGGGGGTCCTTGGTGAGGGAGAGGATCAGTTGAGTGTCGTCGGCGTAGGAGATTATGTTGAGGTCGTGCTGTTGGGCGATGCGTGCGAGTGGAGCCATGTAGATGTTGAACAGTGTCGGGCTGAGGGAAGATCCCTGGGGTACGCCGCAGATGATCTCGGAGGCTTCGGATCGGGGAGGCGGACGCTCTGGGTTCTGCCGGAAAGGAAGGAGGTGGTCCAATCCAGGGCCTTGTCTCGGATCCCTGCGTCATGGAGGCATGTGCGTAGTGCGCAGTGGCAGACAGTGTCGAAGGCGGCGGAGAGGTCCAGGAGGATGAGGGCCGCCGTCTCGCCGTTGTCCAGCAGGATCCTGATGTTGTCTGTGGCGGCGATGAGGGCGGTCTCGGTGCTGTGGTTGCTGCGGAATCCTGACTGGGAGGGGTCTAGGATGCTGTTATCTTCGAGGTAGCGGGTGAGCTGTATGTTGACGATCTTCTCGATGACCTTAGCTGGGAATGGAAGCAGGGAGATGGGCCGGAAGTTCTTGAGGTCGCTCGGGTCCGCCTTGGGTTTTTGAGTAGGGCGTTGATCTCGGCGTGTTTCCAGCTCTCTGGGAAGGTCGCGGTCTCGAAGGAGAGGTTGATGACATTGCGCAGGTGGGGTGCGATGGAGCTGCCGGCTTTGTTGAAGATGTGGTGTGGAAAAGGGTCTGTTGGGGAGCCGGAGTGGATTGTGCCCATGGTCTTGATTGTGTCCTCGGTGTTCACGTTGACCCAGGCTGTCAGGGGGTCGTGGTCGATGGGGTGTGGTGGGTCTGATGTGTCGGGGCCTGTTGGGGTCGTCCGGGAGTCGAAGCTGTCGTGGATGTCGGCGATCTTGTGGTGGAAGAAGGTGGCGAGGGAATCACACAGGGCTTGCAACGGCGGGATGTCGTTGGCGTTGGAGCTGGGGTTGGAGAGTTCCTTCACGATGCTGAAGAGCTCCTTGCTGTTGTGTGCGTTGTTGTTGAGGCGGTCTTTGAAGGAGGTCCTCTTGGCGGACCTGATGAGGTGATGGTGGTTGCGGATGGCGTCTTTGTGGGCTGTGCGGCTGTCCGGCGTCTTCTCGCTGTGCCATTTATTCTCCAGTTTCCGGCAGGTGTGCTTGGATGCTAGGAGTTCCGGGGTGAACCAGATGGCTCTCTTGCTGGTGTCTTTGTAGGTTGGTTTTTTCAGTGGGGCTAAGGTGTTGGCGCAGTCGTCCATCCATCGTCTGAGATTGCGGGCGGCGGCGTCGGGGTTGGAGGGGTCGTTGGGTGGGCTGAGTGCGAGGTTTGTCTGGAGTTGGTCTTCGGTGACTTTGCTCCAGCATCTGCGGGGATCTGTAGGGTGCGGTGGTGTGCGGCGGGTTTCCGGAAGGTGAAGTGGATGCAGTGGTGGTCGGTCCAGGTGAGTTCGGAGGTGTGGCTGAAGGAGACGTGGGAGCTTGAGGAGAAGATGGCGTCGAGCGTGTGTCCGGCGATGTGGGTCGGCGTCGTGACGAGCTGTTTCAGTCCAAGGTTGGCGAGGTTGTCGATCAGGGTGGAGGAGTTGCTGTCGTTGTTGTTCTCCAGGTGAAAGTTTAGGTCTCCGAGGAGGATGTAGTCGGTGGAGGTCAGGGCGTGCGTGCTGATGAAGTCGGCGATGGAGTCGCTGAACTGGGGTCAGGGTCCGGGGGGGTCTGTAGATGAGGGTGCCTCTTACGGTGGTGTTGGGATCCGTGTGGATCTGGAAGTGCATGTGTTCGGCGGTGCTGAGAGTGTCGGGTGCTGTTCGAGACCCTGATGGTGTCTTTGTGGACGATGGCGATTCCTCCTCCGATTCCGTTGGTGCGGTCTCTGCCGGTGATCTTGTAGCCGTCGGGGATGGATATGGCGATGTCGGGTGCGGAGGATTCGTTCATCCAGGTCTCTGTCAGGAAGGCGACGTCCGGTGATGAGGTGTCGAGTAGGTCCCAGAGCTCGACGGCGTGTTTGCGTGCGGAGCGGGTGTTTAGTAGGATGCACCGGAGATGGTTGAGGTCCTTCTTGGCGGGAGTCTCGGGCTCTCCGAGGCAGGTGAAGCTGCAGTTCCGGCAGGTGAAGGGACCATGGGTGCGTTTCGGGGTGGCCTTGAAGCAGGTGGAGGTCCGTCCTGGGTTGAGAGCGATGAGGGTGCTGGCGTCGTATCGGAGGTGGTCTTCGTGGCGGATGCGGGGGCCAGGGGTTCTGGCGCTGGGCGCGGTCCAGGCGCGGACGGGCGCAGACGGGCTTGCCTGAGGCGCGCCGGCGCGGCCGCCATATATGGGGAGGTAGGAGGGAGGAGCAGCTGGGAGGCGGGAGGCAGGGGCAGCGAGTGGTCAGCGAGGGGGGCGGGGCCGCAGGGGACACAGCGGCGGGAAACGGGAGGGCGAAGGGGTACAGAAATCAAAAGGGGCACAGGGGGGCACAGAACGAAAAACAGTGCACAGCAGTGGGGGCACAGAACGGAAGGGCAAAAACTGTGGAAAAACAGTGGGGGCACAGAACGAAAAACAGTCACAGCAGTGGGGGCACAGAACGGAAGGGCAAAAACTGTGGAAAAGCTGTGGGGGCACAGATCGAAAAACAGTCACAGCAGTGGGGGCACAGAACGGAAGGGCAAAAACAGTGGAAAAACAGTGGGGGCACAGAACGAAAAACAGTGCACAGCAGTGGGGGCACAGAACGGAAGGGCAAAAACTGGAAAAACAGTGGGGGCACAGAACGAAAAACAGTCACAGCAGTGGGGGCACAGAATGGAAGGGCAAAAACAGTGGAAAAGCAGTGGGGGCACAGAACGAAAAACAGTCACAGCAGTGGGGGCACAGAACGGAAGGGCAAAAACAGTGGAAAAACAGTGTGGGCACAGAACGAAAAACAGTCACAGCAGTGGGGGCACAGAACGGAAGGGCAAAAACAGTGGAAAAGCAGTGAGGGCACAGAACGAAAAACAGTCACAGCAGTGGGGGCACAGAACAAAAGGGCAAAAACAGTGCAAAACAGTGGGGGCACAGAACGAAAACAGTCACAGCAGTGGGGGCACAGAACGGAAGGGCAAAAACAGTGGAAAACAGTGGGGGCACAGAACGAAAACAGTCACAGCAGTGGGGGCACCGAACGGAAGGGCAAAACAGTGGAAAAACAGTGGGGGCACAAATATAGAGGGGAAAGACAGTAACAGTGACACTCACAACGACAAGAACCTACCTACGGCTTACCACTGGCCACCAGGGATGAGGCGCAGGTGGTAGCCTGCGGGTGGAGGAGGGCCTCAGATCAGCAGCAGCAGCAGGGAGCTGGACGCACAGGTGGCGCTGTGCAGATGGGGGGGCGACCTACCTGTACACCAGTACATGTCCTACCATTTAAATACATTGAACCCAGCCAATGGGGCTACCTTGTGCCTACCTTAGCGGTGCCTTACATGTAGTAAAAGGGAAGGTTTAGGCCTGGCAAGTGGTTGCACTTGCCAGGTCAACATGGCAGCTTACAGCTGCACACACAGACATTGCAGTGGCAGGTCTGAGACGGGTTTGCAGGGCTACTCATGTGGGTGGCACAACCAGTGCCGCAGGCCCACTAGTAGCATTCGATTCACAAGCCCTGAGCATGCCTGGTGCACTTTACCAGGGACTTACTAATGAAGCAAAAATGCCAATCATGGATAAACCAATCAGCAAAACAATTTAGACAGGGAGCATATGCACTTTAGCACTGGTTAGCAGCAGTAAAGTGCCCAGAGTCCTAAACCAACAAAAGCAAGTCAGAAATAATTGGAGGAAGAAGGCAAACTATTTGGGGACAACCATGCAAAAAGGGCCAGGTCCGACCGTGGTCTTCCCACAAACATTTGCCTACTGCCTCCAATGTTGCTGAATTAGTTTTGTTGGCCTTAGGACGCTGATCACTTTTCCACTGCCAACCTGCGCCAAAGTGCATGTGCTATCTCCCCTAAACATAGTTTGATTGGATTACCCATAATTGGCACATATAATTTACCTATAAGTCCCTAGTACAGTGCACTACCTGTGACCAGGGACTGTGAATTAAATGCTACTGGTGGGCCCGAAGCACTGATTGTGACACACACTTAAGTAGCCCTTTAAACATGTCTCAGGCCTGCCACTACATAGCCTGTGTGGGCAGTTTAAGCTGTCGTGTTGACTTGGCATCCCTTGCAATGCCTTAAACTCCCCTGTTATTACATATAAATCACCCCTAAGGTAGGCCCAAGGTATCCCATAGGGCAGGGTGCTGTGTAATCAACAAGCAGTACATGCACTTTTAAGTTTTGCATGTCCTGGTAGAGAAAAACACCCACATTTGTTATTCACTAGTGTGAGGCCTACCCCTTTTATAGGTTAACATTGGGAATTCCTTATTACACTTTATGAGCTGTAATTCCTGATTGAGAAGGATTAGACCTGTCATGCTTCATATCACTGGAATGGTAATGATAAATCTTCTTTAGTGGTACATCAAATTTATCATTACCCTTTTAAAAATGCCACTTTTTGAAAGCTAGGATTTTTCTGCTCTTAGCCCTGTGTGCCTGCAGCCTGTCTCCAATACACGTGTAGGGTGGGTGACAGCTGGACTTTGTGCATTCCCCCTAGACAGCCACACACAAAGAGAGCTTAGGTGTGACTGATGTGCCAATCATATCCTGATGGGTCATCTTGGGCAGGATGGGAGGGAGGAGGTGACACTTACACCTGAATAGGCTGTGTCCTTTCCCCATACAAAGGGCTGCCTACCCCCTGTAGTGAGTCTGGAGCCAGGGCAGGAAGAAAGGAAATCTGTGCACTTCAAAGACCCTTCTTTGAAGTCACCTGCACAACAAAGGCACCACTGAGAATAAGAACTAGACTTCTGACCCTACCACTTCAGTTCACTGCTGGAGCTGTGAAGAACTCTGCCAGGAGGAAGGACTGCTGTGCTGCTAAAAGGACTTGCCTCTGCTGGACTGCTGCTCTGGAAGAACTGTTTTTCTGCTGTGCTGCCCTGCTGCCTCTTACCCTCTGCCCTGAATGAGAAGAACTGTACCCATCTCACTTGAACCCAGAGTGACTCCAAGGGCTTGCTGGCTGTCCTCCTGTTCTAAGTCTCATGGACATCAAATATGTCAAATCACCCTGCTACAGCACCTGGACTTTGCTTGATGCAAGTCTTGCCCTGCCAAGTGGTGCCAACCTAGTCCTGGGGCTTTGTAAGTGGGTATAAAGTGCTGTTCCACCAAGAATCAACACATCAACACCGTTGTGCCACTCAAAACTGACGCATTTCCATCGCTGCTGACGCAGCATTGCAGCCACAAAGATCGAGTACCCCGCTTAGCCGACTGCTCAACACATCTCCGACTTTGCCCGGCTCGGCACCCATGCACCCCCATCGACGATGATGCATCACTGCAGCTGCGAGGATTGAGTACATCACTTCGACAGCTTCTGGATGTATCACCTCCATTTCCGATGCATCCTCGACTTTGCGTAGCCTCTGAACCTATGAATCACCTCCATCGTAAGGATCGACAATGGCGCATCGCCTCCACTGCTCCACACATTGTCCTCGACGTTGACTCATTTAAGGCACTTTTTCAGTGGGCCAAGTCTGGTCCCTCTATCCGACCAGCTCTCCATCCTGGTCGGCCTGAACTTTTGGATTTGACCCGGTCTAGTGTGACCAGATAACCCCGGTTGGCACTTTATGCTTTTAAGCACTATAATTCAGTTTATTTTTTAAAAATTGATAACTCCATTTATACTTTTTGGATTTTTGTCATCTTGGTCTAGTTTTTTTCATTAAAAAATCTATTTTCCTAAACTTGTGTGGAGCATTTTGAGGTGTTTCCACTGTGTTTCTTTCTGAAATATTGCACAAATACTTTACTCACTGCTTATTAAATTAAGCCTGACTGCTCTGTGGTGAGCTACCAGAGGGTGAGCACAGGTTAATTTATGGTGTGTATCTGACTTACCTTGACTAGGATTGTGATGCCTGCTTGGACAGGGTGCATACCTCTTCCCACCAGAAACCCAATTTCTAACAGTCTATCTCTTCACAATTGGGAATTACACTTCTAAAATATAATAAGGTAATCCCAATGTTATCCTATGGGAGAGATAGGACTTGCAGTAGTGAAAAATGATTTAGGAGCTTTTCACTATCAGGACATGTAAACCTTTAAAGTACATGTCCTGCCTGTTAAATACATGACATCCTGCACTCTGGGTTGTCGAGGGCTTATTTTAGGGGTGATGTATATGTATAAAATGGGAAAGTTTAGGCCTGGCAAGAGGTTTATCTTGCCAGGTTGAACTGGCAGAGTAAACTGCACATACAGGCTCTGCAATGGCAGGTCTGAACCATGGTTAGAGGGCTACTTAAGTGGGTAGCACAATACGTGCTGCAGCCCAGCAGTAGGTTTTAATTTACAGGCCCTGGGCACAGGTAGTGCACTTTACTAGGGAATTATAAGTACAATAAATAGTCCATTTGGGGATGAACACAAATTACCATGTTTTAGGGAGAGCGTACATGCACTTTAGCACTGTTTAGCAGGGGTAAAGTGCTTAGAGTCCAAAGGACACCAAAAATGAGATCAGAAAAAGTTGGGGGAAGACCACCCAAGGCTGTCAGGTCTAACCTTTAGCAATTCAATGAGCTAGAAATGGGATGATTTGACATTGCAAAGAAAAAAAATATATTGGATGAAAGTGATAATTAACACTAAAACCTAAGAACACATTGCAATATTGGGTCTTGTTGGAAAACTCCATGGGCTAAAGGAAGAAAATTATTGCTCCACCAGTGGCAGAAAAAGATTGGACTGCTTACATAACCAACCTATATAAATTAAAAAGTGATGAAAATGAGACAGGTGTGCAACTGACAGACAACCCTAGAAGCAAGGCAAAGAGCTGCCGAAGTGTAGCTGGTAGTGATAGTAGCCCTAGTGCTGAACAGAAAAGGAACTTTAGGACTTTATAAGATCTACTAATTTCCACTTGTGCTTAGGAACCTGATGGAATTTCTATGATTATAATAAAATATCAATCAAATTTTAGGGTATTCACTTCATGAACTTATTAGTCATGAAGCACAATACCATCCTATTGGGAGTATACATATACCTGTTTATAAGAAACATTATCGGTAATGCATGGAAATTTTCAAATGATTGGCCTAATGGACATCTCAGGAAAAATCTTCACCAGACACCTTTTAAAAAGTCTACTGGAATGGAAGAAAAGGGCAGTAATACTAAATTCCAAATCAGATTTCACTCAAGCATAGACAGTTGTCTACTGTTAAAGTTTTAGCTGACAAATATGCAATCTAAAAAAGAGTCCCCCTCTATGTGACCTATTTTGATATCTCAACCATATTTGACTCAATTGGCTTGACTATACTATGGAAGTTGATGACATGTGAAATACAAATACTTTTACTATGGCTGATAATCATATTGCATAGCAACTCATGAACTGGAATCCGATTATAGGAAAAAAGAGTCTTCTAAAAAGATAATGACCCCCAAATGAACTGACATAATGTTGTACACTGGCTCCTTTGTTATTTTCCATCTCTATTGCAGATGCTGCAAAGATTGCTGTTTCCCTCCATAACTAGATCAAGAGGATATACAGATCTTTTATTATGCTGATGACAGCATTCTATCTCTGGAAAGAACCAAAGATCTACACAGATTACTCTTAATTGAAATGAAATGAAATATGGTATTTGTTTGAGCGCACAGCTACTCAAGCTAGAGTGTCCTGGCGCATAGACAGCGGGGGGAGAAAGAGTGAAAGAGACCCAGTTAATGATTAAAAAGCCAAGTTTTTAGATTCTTCCTGAAGGAAAGTAAGTCTGTGTTTAACCTCAAGGCCTCCGGAAGGCTATTCCACAATTTCGCGCCTAGGAAGCCAAAGGATCTGCCTCCAGTACGGGCCAGGCGTATAATGGGCACACTGGCCAGGTTGGCATTGGAAGAACGTAAAGGTCTAGAGGTAGTGTAGTGATTAACCCATTTGATTAGGTAGCCGGCTCCTGCATTGTGAAACGCTTTGAAAAAGATGGTAAGGGCTTTGAAGTCTATCCGTTCTTTTATGCGGAGCCAATGTAAGGATGTAAGAATCGGAGTCATATTAGATCTGGGTTTAGGTTTAAGGATAGCTCTGGCCGCCGCGTTTTGAACCACTTGTAAATGCTGGATCAGAGATTTGGGAAGGCCGAGGTACAGGCAGTTGACATAATCAAGCTTTGAAGTCACCATCGCCTGCACAACGATCTTTCTGCTCTCCAGTGGAAGTAGTGGCAGGAATTTCTTTAGCATTCGGAGTAAGCCGAAACATGTGCCAGTGAGATTTTGAATCTGAGAGCGCATGGAGAGTGTTTTATCAATCACAATTCCTACATTTTTAGCTTTCTCCTTTTCTACGGGTGGAGGTGGCAGATCTACGGGCCACCAGGAGCTCCACTCAGATGTTTCCGGGTTTCCAAAGAAAACCACTTCCGTTTTGTCTGGATTACACTTAAGCTGATTAATCTTAAGCCAGTTGAACACCTTCGTGAGACAGGCCCTAATCCTTGCCCCATCAAAGTCTGAGCCTTTATCACAGGTGCTAGTGCTGAGCACCGGAAACTAACGGCTCAAGTAAGCATGGAGGTGAGAGGATTGAGAAACTGACAAGAAAAGAGAGTATGCAGTGAGAGAGACTCCGGTGTTCTGTGGCTGAGGGCTGGAGAGAGCAGTCCAACGTTGAAATGTGGCTGTGGATGCCAGGCATGCTCGGAAAGCCACAGCGTTCTTGATTCATCCTTGGCCCTGGAGGCATTGGAATTTGCTTGAGGAATGGACCATGGGCTGGTGGAAGGCGTTTGCCATGGCTGTGTGTTGCGAGGTGCCAGGTGCTAGACCAAAGGGGAATGCTGCTGGAAATAATCTCTGAATATATTGGGGTGGCCCGGCTACCGCGAGCCTCCCCACCACATCTGAGTGTCACTGATACTCGTCTGGATGGGAAAGTGATAAGATCCTGGTCTGAGGACAGTACTTGCTGCTTTGCAACAATCAATGCAGAGAATCCAGACCCAACCCACACCATAATACTACTGTGTACCCGCTAGCATTTAAACACACCCGGCTAGAAAAGGAAAGCGAGGTGACAAAGGATGCTGTCTCCCATCTACTGTAGAGACCTGGTTTATTGCCTCTGCAGGGGGTGGGCCCATAAGTACTAATGGGCAATTAAGTGGTGCCTAGAGCGACTGGACTTAAAAGAGACCCAGAAAATCAACCCCTAGTGCCGCCCATGACTGGCTGTGTGTTGATGTGGTACCCAACACACAGCATACCAGAGTGGTAAAAAACTAGGTGCTCCCCAGGCGGGAAAAATAATCAGGTTCATGAAGCCCCTTACGCTCATGAAGCCCCTTACATCCATAGCCGGGGGAACTGAGAACTGAGTGGACACCGGGGCTGAGGCATCCCCTCATATGAACACCATCCAGGAAGCTATTCAGTCCTTGTGACAGCCCCTCAAACTTCAGATCAGATCTGCAAGAGAAGAAATTGCATTCCATCGCCAAGACCTTTACAACATCACTGGCTGACCCATGTCTCTGTCTTGAGAAAAAGGTGCAAGATCTCTAAAAGACAGTATGTAAACTACTAAGCCCTATGTGCAATCTGTCTGACAGGGTCAAAGATGCAGAAGACCAATTGCGGAGAAATAACCTTTGGTTGGTAGGGATCTCTGAAGGGAGTGAAGTCATGCAACCTGAGAAATTCCAAGAGATCTGTCTCCAGACCGCCTTGTTTCCTGTTAGACAGAGCACACCCAGCCACCCCGGGAGTGCAAGCATGACTTACAATTGCTCGTTTTTTAAATTATGGGGAGCTTGATCAAATACTGCAGATGGTGAAAGGTGAGCGAACTTCTCATAGGCTCCCACAAAATCTTCATCTTCCCTAACTACACAAGAATGGTGCAGCAGAATATATGTTGCTGTACACAATGAAATTGAAAGTTATAGTCCAAGGAAAGGCCTTGGTCTCTAACCATCCAGACCGGGTATGAGAATGAGTCGAAGAGAGATCGTATGTGCTGGGGCGATGGCGGAGTATTCTGAAATAATCAAAAGAGATGACAGGAAGTCAGTAAGGTAGACTGAGATGCAAGCTACTCCTGTAGGAGATGAAGAATAATGAGGTCATCCCGCTCTCCGGGCAGCCACCCCAGGAACCAGGGACACAGATTCACAGATACAGATGGAGGCACTGTGAATGCAGATGGCGATTTTGCTACATTAATCCTTCCCCTTTGCATTTTTTAAGACCCACCTAGACACCGTATGTAGATTTGTCTTGCTAGAAGGGATGTTAGAAGGAGCCCAATTGACGCTATGTAGTATATACACCCCCCAGGTTATGGTTGCTAATACCCTGGAAGCACTTACTTCACTCCTCTTAAGTACCCAAGTAGACATGCTGCTTATAGAGAGTGACTTTAATGCAGTCCTCGTTAGGCACAAACATGTAGAATCCCCAGACCAAACTGTCATGCCAATGGTCCTCACCAAATCAGCCGCTTCCCTGGGTCTGGAAGATTTTTGGTGCTAAGCTCCCTGATGAGCGACATTCCACACACTACTGCTTTCCGCATAGCTGACACTCATGAATAGATTACATTTTCATCCCAGCAACACACTTAAGTTGTCATGATAGGGGTGGCAATCCTTCAAAAATGCCTTTCATACCATGCACGGGTAGAAGTTCGGCTGTCTCGTCTTCAAGGATGTACTAAAGGAATACGTCATCTAAATGCATAGTGACTGAGGGATGAGACATTTGAGGATTCTCTCAGGGAGGTAATCACAGAATACTTTGGGCTGAATGCCCCATCTCTTGCTTCCCGATTATATTGTGGAAAGCCTTAAAAACTATGCTTCGAAGACAGGCTTTCTCCTACATTAGAGACAGAGAAAGAGACAGGGAGCAAAAGATAGCGTATCTTGAGAAAGAAATACATGCTATTGAGTGCAGGCGCAAGATACGTTGATCAGACACTGTGAATAGGCACCGCTTGCAGTTGCACCAGGAGCTGAAAAATTATTACTGGATACAGCCATATTGGCCTGGATGCTATCCCGACATAAAATATATGAATATGGTATCAATATGAGTAAGCTGCTATACTGACTGTTCCAGGGTAGGAGGGAAGAACAATTGCCCCATTTATCTACTCTGCAATGGGTCAGATGATTATGAGAACCACTGGGATAACAGAGAGATGTGGTGACTACTACAAAGCTTTGTATCAGGCACAATCCCCTCCAGTAGTAGATTTTATGCACATTGTACCCTATATCGAAAAATCTTGCCCTTACATCGCTTACTGATGAGGATCAATCTTAGTAAGACCAACCACTTACTCTAGAAGAGGTTCAAGCAGCCATAGTGAGATTCCCATCCTATGAAACACCCGGACCCAATGGCCTGCCTGTAAAATTATATAAGAAAGTCTCTTCTCTCTTGTCACCACATTTGCTGAATATGTTTGAAGAGATGGAAGTGACAGATTTGCTCCCATCAGACCTCCGGAAGACTACAATCACCACCATTCTCAAACCTGGTAAACTGCCGGAAGTCAGCTCGCCCTACGGGACCATTTCCTTATTCAATAGTGAGGTGAAAATCCTTGCTAAAATTCTCACCTCTCGATTGAATAGGGTCATCAAGACCCTTTTACATAAAGGCCAAAATGGCTTCACGGCGGGGAGAAGTACCAGGCACTCACTGAGACGTCTCCCTGTTGCCTTGGCCAGGTATTCGAGTTTCTCTGATCCAGCCGCACTGGTCTCCATTGATTATTAAAAAGCATTCAGCACAATGCAACTGGCCCTCATTCTCCCCATTCTGAAGGGGGTGAATACAGGGCAGCACTTTACCACCTTAGTGCCCCAGAGGCGCAGATCAGGGTGAACGGTGCACTGTGCCCACCCCCCCATTTATAGAACGTGGCATCCCGCAAGGGTGTCTGATGCTCCCACTCCTCTTTGCTTTAACTATAGAATCCTTAGAAGAATGGGTCTGTCGGGACGCCCAGCTAAAGGGTTTTTGCTGGCCTAATGCACAGGAAGATAGGATAGCATTATATGCTGATGACTTACTTATTTTTTTCCATAATCCACAGGCTTCTTTCCAGCGGCTGAGGGAGATCCTTCAGGCATGCGAAGAGGCCTCAGGGTAAGGGTTAACTGGCCCAATTCTACATATATTACTATATCAGGTCCTTTGCCACCCTTGTTCTTTTGTTCCCATCTTTGACGCACTTCCGCTACCTGGGGCTTCACTCCTGTGACCAATGGGAAGCATGGGATTTTAATATTGCCCCTCTGCTGCAGCTATGCAGAGGGAATTAGATGCCTGGGCCTCGATCCAGCTCACAATAACAAGTAGAGCTGCACTCTATAAGATTATTGTACTCCCTAGCTTTCTGCATACTGTGCAAAACTTCCCCTTTGTTCTCTCTCCCACCTTCTTTGCTGATGTGTAGACCATGCCTATGAGATTCATATGAGCAGGAAAGTTCAGAAGTGCACCCATGTACGAGGGTGGACTGGGCAGGCCGGGTCTCCAAGAGTACTGATGAGCCACCCAGATGGTGACTATTGAGGACTGACTGTTTGGAGATTGCCATGACTGTCCACTCTCGCTGGAATTAGAAACCCTTGAAACCCAAGGGTTTTGGCCCTGCTATTTGGCAGCGTTCCCCCTTTTGCACTTTCCCAGGTCATCCAGATACCAATATTGTGCTGGCAAGAACCATTGAAGCACATTACTTGACTGAATAAACTCACTAATCAACCACCTTTATGAGCTGGTACCGGACCTAAACAGGTTGTGCAATTGCTCAGTATTGAGGGCTGGGGCATTATT
The DNA here is from genome assembly GCA_963921515.1 of Calotriton arnoldi. NCBI lineage: Eukaryota > Metazoa > Chordata > Amphibia > Caudata > Salamandridae > Calotriton > Calotriton arnoldi. Next base: position 432,733 of record CAWUFW010007236.1, on the reverse strand, counting down.
GGCATTTCTCATCTAGGGGATGTCTGGGCCATTGACCACATCAAACCCTTTCAACAGTTGACAGAAGACTTTCAGTTCCACAAGTTTCAGTTCCACTGTTACCTGCAACTGAGCCAAGTTCTGGCAACACATGCCAAAGATTTGGTGGCAGTGCTGGATTTTAACCCCCTTGACGTTGAACTCGTTATGGAACCACTGGGACATGGAGGAATCTCAAGGCTATATAGTTCCTCGAACCTAAGTGCCCCAAACACACTTCACAGCCCTCAGGATTGCCTGGTGCAAAGATCTGGGTGATATTGATGACAAGGACAGGCAGGAGGCAAAAATGGTGGAGCGGATGCTAGCTATTCCCTCTAGTTATAGACTTATCCAATTCATTTACTTCCACAGGATCTTCTATAGTCACCATAGACTGTGGAGGATGGAGCAGGCCAGCAGCCCAACATGCAGTAGTTCACATGATATTGGATTTGCCCCCTAAATCGTGACTACTGGCAAAGGATTTACAACACCCTAGTGGATGTACTAGTTACTCCCACAAAGCTAGACCCCAAGGTCGTATTGCTGGGAATACTAGAGAGGTGCCAGAGGTCATTGGCTATCCAGGGATTTTTAATCTCTTAGTGAGACATTGATCGTTATTGGAGATATACCTCCCGCCGCCGCTGAAGGATTGGTATCAATGCATGGACAATACTGTGGCTGTAGAGCAAATAGTGTATAAATAGAGGGAATGCACAATTTATTTATTTATTTTATTTATTGCAATTTTATACGGCGCAAACTTTACCCGAAGGTGTCAGAGCGCTTTACAAAAGGACCGGTTACATTACATAAGGACTTCAGAGTACATGTGTTACATAAAAGATACAAACAGAAAAACTCTAAATTCACATAAGAATGGTAGTAAGTACAAAAGTCTACTACAGATACTAGTGGTTAGAGTTGCATGTATACGAGTTGCAAATTCACTCAAGGAAAAGATACAAACAGATAAACTCTAAACTCACATAAGAATGGTAGTAAGTACAAAAGACTACTACGGATAAGATGTGGTTAGAGTTACATATATACAAGATGCAAAATCACTCACGATTACATTTTAAGAAGCAATTAGGATTGGACAATTATAATTTACATGTTTACAGAGCAATGAAACATGCCAAAATCTATGACCCCCTGGACAGCTTATCAAGCCTGTAACTGAGGCTGGTCTGGTTTTACTGTGTGCTACCGGCTTGGATGTAATTGTGCACCAAATGTCTATGTTGACTTGCATTCCTGAAACATATTTTCTCTGTTGCAGATATTTTGCTATATTTTGCTTTCTCATTAAAAGCAATAAAACGATAAATATAGATTTTTAAGTGCACTTTTCTTATATGAGGAATCTATTCAGTGTGGGAAATTGTATAGATTTGAGACAGTTTAAAAGTAGGTATAGTTTATAAGTGTTTTATGGCCTAGAAAGCATAATATCAAATAAATAAATACAATTTAAACTTGAATCCTTGACTCCTTGTGGTCCAGGCAGATGCATGTTTCATAGTTTCAGGCTCCATGATTCTAGTAAGATGCATAACTATGATCTAATGGTACACCTGGTGTTTCTCTACTTGTTGGATGTGGCTCTTTGGCACATCTGTTCTTTGCTACCTTTTTGTGATGTTATCCTCCTTTCAGTATGTAGAATATTGATCCCCAAATATTGACTTTACACAGTTTGACCTTACTTAGACCCTGGATGACACTCCGCTATTAATCTGGAGGGGGTGGGAGGTCATGGGCTTCTCCACACTGGCAGAATACCTCCCACCCTATTTAGAGGTGCACACCAACATGGGGGTGGTGCCTGTGCTGTGAATGGGGCATTTCCATGGTCATTTTTGCCATGCATATATAGCACAAACAGGCAGGGAAATATGTGATGGACGTCCGCCCTCAACAGGGTGAGGGGACAGCCACTATTACCTAGCGGTCCTTTGGCTGACGGACAACTGTGTCAGGACTTACTGTCAGCAGAGCCAGTGGAGGCTCCTCCGATGGTAACACAGCAGTTCCACAGCTTCTAAAAGGGGAGGGGGGCTGCAGGTTTAGCAGTAATTTGTGAACACCGTCACTTACCAGGCACAAGAGCCTGCAACGGCAACTTAGACTGTGTATTGTGACATCTCAGGAAAAGAATAAGACGTATTTTGAGTCAAAAAACAAAGTAAAGCAGGTATGTTTGGAGGAAGGACAATGGGTAAGGGTGAAATCGGGTAGTAAGGTGGTCAAAGGGGAAACCAGGTTTAGTGATCTAAAAAAAAATAGTCAAGGTCATGAAGAACACTGTAAAGCTTGAGGATGGATGTATTTGTCATATGAGCCGTTTGGCTATTGTCAAGCCTGATGTGGTGGAAAGTTGCCATAAGAGTAAAGGAGAGGTTGAACAGGGTATAAGGAAGAATTGGTGGTTGGAAATGGCACAGTAATGTACCAAATGAAAGGGTTGGTTTGGAAAGGGAATTGTGTGGTGGAAGCATGAAAGGAATGGATGGAGAAGTTGAGGTGACTCAACCTGATGGTGCCACTTGTCAAGGTAACAAGACCAGTAGGTTTGGTAGATTTATAAGGAAACCAAAGAATTTGAAAGATTTTGTATGTTAATGGGGTTTTCTTATATGTTAAGTGTTACATATACGCGAGCACGCAACGTTGTTTCTCGCGTGTGTGTGTGTCATCTTTGTTTTCCTTTGAACCTGGCAAGCGGAGACACGAGCATTGTTTGTTCGGCGTGTCCCTGTTTTCCTTCAAGATGATATGTGTTAGATTTGGGGGTCTCTAGTTGGCAGAGGTAGGTACCTTTGTCCAAATAGGGACCCTTGAGTCTAGTCAGGGAAAGTAGGTACACTCCTGAAATAATAATGAAAAAAATGCTCACCCTCTTGGTAGCTTGGCACGAGCAGACAGGCTTAGTTCAGAGGCAGTGTGTAAAGCATTTGTGAACACATACAGTAATCAAGTGACAACACTACAAATGGACACCACACAGGTTATATATTTATAAAAATTGGTATACTTTATATAGACTTATCACAAGACCATAAACGACAAAAATAATCCACAATACTGTCAAGAGTGCTTAGTTCTGATCAAAAAGGCTTAATTCAAGGTTCTGTGCGAGTCGGTAGCCTCCTCCGGCTACGGCGATGTCGAGAACAAACAGAGTCTAACAAATCCAGCTGACCGCGTCGAGACGGGCCAACACAGCGTAGACAGACTCGGTTACAGTACCTTTTATTTGAAGCGGCAGGCACGGGCGTGCGAACCAAATGGCTGTTCGTCGCGGTCGCGATGCAAAAATGGAAGCGTTGCAGGACGCGTTGTCCCTCGATGCGGTGCAGGCAGCGGCTCGTTGACGTCGTCGAGACGGAGTCGGTGAGACCAGGGCCGTGCGTTGCAGGGCGAGACGGTGCTTCGATGCGGTGCTGGCAGGTTGCGGTGCGGCGACGAAGCCGGATTCAGGAGCTGGCGTCGATCAGTCCGGACAGCGGTGCGAGTCGGGCGGTGCGTCGCAAAGCGTGCGAGCGGTGCCCAACTCCGGTGCGGTCACAGGACTCGAACTCAGCAGCAGTGACCGTGTCGGTCGGACCAGTTCGATTCGGCGTAGCGAAGCGTTGCAGGACGCGTTGTCCCTCGATGCGGTGCAGGCAGCGGCTCGTTGACGGAGTCGGTGAGACCAGGGCCGTGCGTTGCAGGGCGAGACGGTGCTTCGATGCGGTGCTTACAGGACACCGAGTCGGTCGTGAGAGTCAGTCACAGCTCCCTACCTCTGTAGCCACTGAAACAGAGTTTCCAGCAGCAATTCACAAAGGGGGTGAAGTCCAATGGTCCTGGGACTTCGGTCAGGGGGCAAGCTCTCTTCCAAGCCCTTGGAGATCCTTCACAAGTTGATGAAAGTCACAGCAAAGCAAAAGTTCCTTTCTCCTTTCTTTGGCAGTCAGGCAAACCACTGCAGGCCAATCCCCAAGCAGCACTTCAGGCTTAGGGATAGTCTCTCCTCAGTTTCTTCTTGGTTCCGCTCCTCAGCAAAGGTTTCTTCTTGTTCCCAAAAGTGATCTAATCTTCCTGGGGTCTGGGTGCCCCTCTTATACCCTGATTCTCTTTGTTCTCTGGAGGCAGAGAGGCCTCTGCCTAGTCCAAAACCAGTTCTGGTCAGTCCTGGAGCACTTTGTTTTTCTGACTCCTTCTTTCCTTTCATAATGTGGGGCAGAGTGCTCAGCCGCCCGGCAGGAGGTGGAGCCAGCATTGTGGAAGGCAGGCACAGCCCTATTCAGACCCAGGTGCAACTCCTCCCTCCACTCTGGATGCAGATCTTTCTATTCAGCCCTGTGCTGACTCACCCTGTCTCCTGTAGCCACCCCCAGCCCCTGTCACTCAATCTCCAGACAAGGAATACACAACCTAGCAGAGGCAGGCTTGGATAGTTACGCAAGGAAATACCCACTTTCTAAAAGTGGTATTTTCGAACACAGAATGTTAAAACCAACTTCACTAAAAGATGTATTTTATCATCCTGAGTTCAGGCATACTAAATTCATTTTTCTACCATGTTCCTGGGTCAGTTCTGACTATAAGGTGTAATAGTCAGTCTGCCCATTCTGGCCTATGGGGAGCAGGTAGCCTTGCAATAGTGAAAACCGAAAATGGCTGTAATTCACTATTAGGACATGCCACACACACCAGGGCATGTCCTACCTTATACTTACAATGCACCCTGCCCTAGGGCCTACTTTAGGGGTGACCAACATGCAGTAAAGGGAAGGTTTAGGGACTGGTAAGTGGGTGCACTCACCAAGTCGACATGGCAGCCCTAGGCTGCACACAGGCTCTGCAATGGCAGGCCTGAGACACACTTTACAAGCTGCTTCTGTGGGTGGCACAACCCGTGCTGCAAGCCCACCAGCAGCATTGGATTTACAAGCCCTGGGCACACTCAGCGCACGGTACTAGGGACTGACAAGTAAACCAATCATCCAATCATGGAGTCACTAATACATACATCAATTCACGATAGGGAGCACTTGCACTTTGGCACTGATTAGCAGCGGCAAAGTGCCCATGAGCATCTAGTCCAGCAAAAACATATCGGCAACAGTGGAGGCATTACGAAAAATGGAAGGGAGACCCACGCCAAGGATGCCAGGTCTAACACGTGTCCCCTCCAGCTGAAATGTGGGGAGAACTATCCTACCCCTAGGGAGTTCTCATCGCTAAGGCGGAAAAATCTGGACAGTCCATCAGCATTGGCGTGTTCTGTACCAGGGCGTTGTTCCACCGTAAAGTCCATCCCCTGTAGGGAAATGGACCACCTCAACAGCTTTGGATTATCACCCCTCATCTGCATCAACCATCTGAGGGGCCTGTGGTCTGTCTGAACCCGGAAGTGAGTCCCAAACAGGTATGGTCTCAGCTTCTTCAGTGCCCAGACCACAGCAAATGCCTCACGCTCAATAGCACTCCATCTCTGTTCCCGGGGAAGTAACCTCCTACTGATGAAGGCTACAGGTTGGTCTAGGCTCTCCTCATTGATCTGTGATAGAACAGCCCCTACACCATGCTCTGAAGCGTCGGTCGGAACAATGAACTCATTGGAGAAGTTGGGTGCCTGGAGCACAGGCGCCGTGCACATGGCAGTCTTCAAGGTGTCAAAAGCTTTTTGACAGGCGTCAGTCCAAATCACTTTCCTGGGCTGCTTCTTGGAAGTCAGCTCTGTCAAGGGGGCAACAATGCTGCCATACCCCTTGACGAATCTCCGGTAATACCCGGTGAGTCCTTGGAAGGCTCTCACCTCTGTCTGGGTCTTGGGGGCTCCCAAGCCAGAATGGTATCAATTTTCGGTTGGAGGGCGCCACCTGGCCGCTCCCAACCTGGTGTCCCAAGTACACCACAGAACCCTGCCCAATCTGGCACTTACTCGCCTTGATTGTGAGGCCTGCCCTCCGCAGCGCCATCAACACTTCCCAGAGGTGACGCAGATGTTCTTCCCAACTGGCACTGAACACTGCGATGTCATCCAGGTAGGCGGCACTGAAATCCTCCAGTCCAACCAACACCTGGTTGACCAACCTCTGAAAGGTGGCAGGGGCATTCTTCATCCCAAAGGGCATCACCCGGAACTGGTAGTGCCCATCTGGTGTGGAGAATGCTGACCTCTCTTTGCCCCATCAGTCAAGGCGATCTGCCAGTACCCAGACGTTAAGTCAAACGTGCTGAGGTACCGCGCAGCCCCTAACCGATCTATGAGCTCATCAGCTCTGGGGATGGGGTGGGCGTCAGTCCTGGTGACGGAATTGAGTCCCCTGTAGTCCACACAGAACCGGAGTTCTGGTGTGGCACCAGGTGCGGCAGCCTTTGGAACCAAGACCACTGGGCTGGCCCAAGGGCTGTTAGAGGACTCAATCACCCCTAGCGCAAACATCTTGGAGACCTCCTCCTTGATGCAGGCTCTGACCCTGTCAGTCACCCTGTAAGCCTTGTGCTTCACAGGAAGACTGTCCCCAGTGTCCACATCATGGACGCACCAATGAGTGACACTGGGAACCAGGGAGAACAGGTCAGGGAACTGTCCCAACAGTTGGCGACAGTCACCCTGCTGCTCAGGTGTCAGGGAGGTAGAGAGGTTTACTCCCTCCACTGATCCATCTTGCTCTCGGGCTGACAGGAGGTCAGGAAGAGGCTCGGTCTCCTCCTCCATTCCATCATCTGTAGCTATGAGCATGCCCACTTGGGACCTCTCCAAGTGGGGCTTCAGGCGGTTCACATGCAGGACCCGCAAGGGGTTCCTGGGAGACTGCAAGTCCACCAAATAGGTAACTGGACTCTTGCGCTCCACCACCGTAAAAGGGCCGGTCCACCTGTCCTGGAGCGCACAAGGCTCCACAGGGGCCATGACCCACACTTTCTGACCAGGCTGAAGCTCTACCAGAGTGGCATTCTGGTCGTACCACCACTTCATCTCCTCCTGGCTGGCTTCCAGATTTGCCTCAGCAAGTTCTCTGAAACGCCTAGTCTGGTTCCTGAAGGCCAGCATGTAACTGTATACATCCTGGGGAGGTTTCCTGGGAGATTGCTCCCAGCCTTCCTTGACCAAACTCAGAGGTCCTCGCACCGGGTGTCCATAGAGGAGCTCAAAGGGACTGAACCCTAGAGACTTCTGTGGCACCTCCCGGTATGCAAACAACAGGCATGGTAAGAGGCCGTCCCATTTACGCCTCATGGGTTCTTCCAGACCCATAATCATGCCCTTGAGGGTCCGGTTGAATCTCTCAACCAGCCCATTTCCTTGAGGGTGGTAAGGAGTGGTGAACTTGTAAGTTACACCGCACTCCTGCCATAGGGACTTCATGTACTTGGACACGAAGTTGGTACCTCTGTCAGACACCACCTCTTGAGGGAATCCCACACGTGAGAAAATTCCCATCAGTGCCCGTCCCACCACGGGGGCCGTCACTGTCCACAGAGGGATGGCTTCAGGGTACTGGGTGGCCTGGTCCACCAAGACCAGGATAAACCTGTTGCCCATGGCTGTCTTGGGGTCCAGTGGCCCCACAATGTCAATACCCACCCGTTCAAAGGGGGTGCTGACCACAGGGAATGGCTGGAGAGGAGCCTTGTGCTTCCTCCCACTCTTTCCACTTGCCTGGCAAGTCTGGCATGTCCTGCAGTCAGTGGCGGCACTCCTGCGCATCTGGGGCCAATAGAAATGGGTAACAAGCCTGTCAAAGGTCTTGTCCTGCCCCAGATGTCCCGCTAACGGTACATCATGAGCCAACCCCAGTAGGAAGGCTCTGAAGGGCTGGGGTACCACCAGCACACGGGCTGACCCAGGCTCAGCAACCTTAGGCTCTGAATACAGGAGACCATTCTCCCAGTAAATCCAATGTGATCCAGACTGATCACCTGCTGCCTGGTCTGTGGCCTGTTGCCTCAGACCCACGAGAGAGGGGCATGCGTTCTGCTCCTCGCAGAACTCTTCCCTGGAGGGTCCTCCTTCTTGCTGCCAATGGGTCAGCTCAGGTAGGTCCCCCAGTTCAGCTACCTGTTCCCCTGTAGGCTCCAGGGCATCCCCCTCAGGGTCTGCCTCCTCCTGGACCATGGGAACTTCAGGGGCCGGTTTCCCGCGCCCCCTGCCTCCTATCTCTCCGGCAGGCACCTGGGCCTCCCTCTCAGGCTCCAGGTCCTCTTGAATACCTTTCGCTGCCATTGACCGGGTGGTCACACATGCCCCATCAGGCAAGCCCAACATTTCTAAATGCGCACTTTGCTCTACCTTAGCCCAAGGTGAGCTCTCCAAATCGTTCCCTAACAAACAGTCAACAGGCATGGCTGGCCTCACAGCTACTTGAAGAGTACCCGAGACCCCCCCCACTCAAAGGGAACCTGAGCCACCTTGCAGTGACTCTCTGTGTTGTCAGCGGCAACAACCGGATAGAATGCATCAGGGATAACCTGCTCCTTAGACACCAGGTGACACTTGACAGCTGTCACACTGGCTCCTGTGTCTCTCAGAGCCTCCACCCTATGGCCATTGATGGTCACCCACTGCCTGTATTTCTTAGTGTTCTCAGGCAGCGGGGTCCTAGGGACCATCTCAGAGTCTCCTAATGAGACAAGGAAAAACACTGTGGGATCCCCCCCACCTTGGGCACCCAACTCTTCCCCCAGGGCTACACTAGCCAACTGCCGGGGGACTGCACTAGGGGGTGCTGGTTTTCCATGCAAAGGGCAACGAGGATCGTTTGCCTTGTGGCCAGGGGCGCCACACTTGTAACACACCAGTGGTCCCTGGTGAACAGGGGGGCCTGTCAGGGCCACTGGCTGCTTCTCAGGGGGAGGCTGGGAACCTTTCCCTTGGTTCCCTTGAGGTCTACTTTGGGGCCCTTTATGGAACTCCCTCTGTTTACCTTTGTCCCCCCCACTCTTCTGCTGGGGACCCTGCCCACCCTTGGCGGAGTCTCCCACGTGACCCTTGTGGACCCGGGTACTCACCCAGGGGTCCGCCTCCTCAGCAAGCTGCCTAGGGTTAGTCAGCTTACTATCAATCAGGTGCTGGCGTAGCTCAGGAAAACAATTACCGGACAAGTGCTCCCAGGCAATCAAATCAAAGAGCGCCTGAAAATCAGTCGCTTTGCTACCCTTTACCCAACCATCCAAGGCTCTGCAAAAGAAGGTCACATATTCAACCCAGGTACTGCTTTCAATCTTACTACAGTTCCTGAACCTTTGCCTATAAAGCTCAGGGGTCAAACCATACCTAGTCATTAAGGCATCCTTCATGTGGCTGTACGAATTATAGACTTCAGAGGGCAAATCCAACAAGGTATCCCGCCCTTCACTGAGGAACCGTCCCCACAACCCCGCTCCCCAATCCTTCTCAGGGACCCGGTGGGAAGACATGGCTACCTCATAGGCTTTGAACCACTGCCCAATGTCATCATTTTTAAAAACTCCTTCACCACATCTTTGGGAATATACACCCTAGCTTCAACAGGCACAGGCGGTACACTGCCACCAGAGGGAGTAATCTCTAAGCTTTTGGCCTTCAATTCCAACTCGCTCAAAACTTTCTCATGTTCAAACTGCATTTTCTTTTCCTCTAGGGCTAATTTCCTAGTTTGCATTTCGAATTCTAACTGCCCATTCAGCTTGAGCTTGGTCAGCTCCATTTCGTGCATCCTACTCTCTTTCCTGTCCTCCAACTCCTCTGGAGACAGTCCTCTGGCAGAAACACTGCTACCTACTGGGGAAGGTGGTCTTCCAGCCCCTAGACCCAATAGCCCCTCCAGCTGCCCTTCTGCATTCTCAGCCCCTCCACAGGGGCACTCCTTGATTCGACCCAGGCCCTCAGCGCCTTTTGGAGGTCCTCCTTCCTGGAGAGCCCGGTCATGGACACTTTAAACTTTTTGCAGAATTGCCTGAGCTGCTTGAGGGTGTAGCATTCTAGCCTCTCTTCTTCCCAATCACACTCAACAGAGGCTACTGATGCTGGTTTCTCCATAGTGATTAAACTTGGCATTTGCAAAAATAGGAAATCCCAGAAAAATGCTATAAAAGTATGTGGTTGCGTTTTGGTCTGCACTCACTAAGTAGTGTTCACCAATCACTGTACATGAGTCACAAATGCAAGTCCAGAATCCTCACCGCTGACCACCAATGTTAGATTTGGGGGTCTCTAGTTGGCAGAGGTAGGTACCTTTGTCCAAATAGGGACCCTTGAGTCTAGTCAGGGAAAGTAGGTACACTCCTGAAATAACCCCTGCTCACCCTCTTGGTAGCTTGGCACGAGCAGACAGGCTTAGTTCAGAGGCAGTGTGTAAAGCATTTGTGAACACATACAGTAATCAAGTGACAACACTACAAATGGACACCACACAGGTTATATATTTATAAAAATAGGTATACTTTATATAGATTTATCACAAGACCATAAACGACAAAAATAATCCACAATACTGTCAAGAGTGCTTAGTTCTGATCAAAAAGGCTTAATTCAAGGTTCTGTGCGAGTCGGTAGCCTCCTCCGGCTACGGCGATGCCAAGAACAAACAGAGTCTAACAAATCTAGCTGACCGCGTCGAGACGGGCCAACACAGCGTAGACAGACTCGGTCACAGTACCTTTTATTTGAAGCGGCAGGCACGGGCGTGCGAGCCGGATGGCTGTTCGTCGCGGTCGCGATGCAAAAATGGAAGCGTTGCAGGACGCGTTGTCCCTCGATGCGGTGCAGGCAGCGGCTCGTTGACGTCGTCGAGACGGAGTCGGTGAGACCAGGGCCGTGCGTTGCAGGGCGAGACGGTGCTTCGATGCGGTGCTGGCAGGTTGCGGTGCGGCGACGGAGCCGGATTCAGGAGCTGGCGTCGATCAGTCTGGACAGCGGTGCGAGTCGGGCGGTGCGTCGCAAAGCGTGCGAGCGGTGCCCAACTCCGGTGCGGTCACAGGACTCGAACTCAGCAGCAGTGACCGTGTTGGTCGGACCAGTTCGATTCGGCGTAGCGAAGCGTTGCAGGACGCGTTGTCCCTCGATGCGGTGCAGGCAGCGGCTCGTTGACGGAGTCGGTGAGACCAGGGCCGTGCGTTGCAGGGCGAGACGGTGCTTCGATGCGGTGCTTACAGGACACTGAGTCGGTCGTGAGAGTCGGTCACAGCTCCCTACCTCTGTAGCCACTGAAACAGATTTTCCAGCAGCAATTCACAAAGGGGGTGAAGTCCAATGGTCCTGGGACTTCGGTCAGGGGGCAAGCTCTCTTCCAAGCCCTTGGAGATCCTTCACAAATTGATGAAAGTCACAGCAAAGCAAAAGTTCCTTTCTCCTTTCTTTGGCAGTCAGGCAAACCACTGCAGGCCAATCCCCCAAGCAGCACTTCAGGCTTAGGGATAGTCTCTCCTCAGTTTCTTCTTGGTTCCGCTCCTCAGCAAAGGTTTCTTCTTGTTCCCAAAAGTGATCTAATCTTCCTGGGGTCTGGGTGCCCCTCTTATACCCTGATTCTCTTTGTTCTCTGGAGGCAGAGAGGCCTCTGCCTAGTCCAAAACCAGTTCTGGTCAGTCCTGGAGCACTTTGTTTTTCTGACTCCTTCTTTCCTTTCAGAATGTGGGGCAGAGTGCTCAGCCGCCCGGCAGGAGGTGGAGCCAGCATTGTGGAAGGCAGGCACAGCCCTATTCAGACCCAGGTGCAACTCCTCCCTCCACTCTGGATGCAGATCTCTCTATTCAGCCCTGTGCTGACTCACCCTGTCTCCTGGAGTTCCCCAGCCCCTGTCACTCACAAACCCAAACAAGGAATACACAACCTAGCAGAGGCAGGCATGGATAGTTACGCAAGGAAATACCCACTTTCTAAAAGTGGTATTTTCGAACACAGAATGTTAAAACCAACTTCACTAAAAGATGTATTTTATCATCCTGAGTTCAGGCATACTAAATTCGTTTTTCTACCATGTTCCCTGGGTCAGTTCTGACTATAAGGTGTAATAGTCAGTCTGCCCATTCTGGCCTATGGGGAGCAGGTAGCCTTGCAATAGTGAAAACCGAAAATGGCTGTAATTCACTATTAGGACATGCCACACACACCAGGGCATGTCCTACCTTATACTTACAATGCACCCTGCCATAGGGCCTACTTTAGGGGTGACCAACATGCAGTAAAGGGAAGGTTTAGGGACTGGTAAGTGGGTGCACTCACCAAGTCGACATGGCAGCCCTAGGCTGCACACAGGCTCTGCAATGGCAGGCCTGAGACACACTTTACAAGCTGCTTCTGTGGGTGGCACAACCGGTGCTGCAAGCCCACCAGCAGCATTGGATTTACAAGCCCTGGGCACACTCAGTGCACGGTACTAGGGACTGACAAGTAAACCAATCATCCAATCATGGAGTCACTAATACATACATCAATTCACGATAGGGAGCACTTGCACTTTGGCACTGATTAGCAGCGGCAAAGTGCCCATGAGCATCTAGTCCAGCAAAAACATATTGGCAACAGTGGAGGCATTACGAAAAAATGGAAGGGAGACCCACGCCAAGGATGCCAGGTCTAACAATATGGTTGTTTGGGGGCTAGCGGTGAGTATTTCTTTGAATTGTCCATGCATGTATAAAGATGTGTTCGTTATGCCGTTACGGCATTCAACTGTGTAACTGAGCCTCAAGATGCTGTTACTTTGATGGATCTTAAATAAAGAAGGGAAAATCCATATTATCGTCTGCTGTGTTTTCCTGGAACCTGGATTCTCCTTCCACTTATGTTTTCCAACACTGGCGACGAGCGGCTTATCCACGCAATTTTCACAGATTATTATTATTTTTTTTTTCATTCGCCATCTGTTTGTCATTTTGCCTTGTAATTGGATTACCAGCGAAGAGGTGTTTCCTTTCATTGGCTTGTCTATTCTACACGTCAGCGCTCTCTAATTGGTTTGTTTCCTGCTGGCTGGAACTGAAGGAGTTTTTTGTGAACCCCTTCAGCACCGTATATCGCCTCCTTTAAACGGAAGCTACCTAATTGGTTTGTTTCATGCCGTCTGGAACTGAAGGAGTTTTTGTTAACCCCTTCAGCACCGTAGATTGTCTTCTTTCAACGGAAGCTGCTGTAACTGAAGGATTGTTTCTTACTCTCCTCCAGCACCGAAAATCAATCACACTTTCTGTGTGTATCATAAGGATCCTGCCAATACGCTTTGTGCAACTGACAGTTTGTTCTTCACTGTTTTGCTGAGAGTTCATTAACATGTCAATCTACATGTTCTGGTAACATTTTATTCATAATTTTCGTTAACTGTGTGGCACATTTGTATGCCCTTATTCAAGAAGAGCATATTATTATTATTTTTTTCAGTTGAATAAGAGTTTTCCTCTAGTCAATGTGTACATTCTCTACAGTGATACACACACTATTATACCTTAAAAGACAACAGTGACTACGTTTCTTATTTTAAAACATTTTTTCTTCTTGTATTTTAAAATGTAAATTGTTCAAGTATGTCAGGAATTGTACCAGCCCCATCTTTTCTGTCAGTCTCTGGTGAACCACCCATGGCTTGGGACATATGGGAACCTGTATTTTTGGCATATGTTGAAGTACTTGAAGGGGAAGAATGTGAACCAGAAAGAAAATTTGCTCTTTTGAAACATTGCTTAGGTGGTATGGGTTTAACCCCTTCGATGCTCATGACGAGCTCAGCTCGTCATGCTGCGCGGTGGGCGTGTGCGCATGACGAGCTGAGCTTGTCACGACCACTCCCGCGATCGGAATGTCCAGCACCTGAGCGGAATTCCGATCGCGGCGAAGGTGTTAAAAGAATTTAAAAATCTTTCAGCATTGGTCAATCCAGGAAATCTTAATGTGTACCACTATGCAGCTAAACAATTAAGGGGCCGATTCCAATCTCGGCCGGTAGGGCACCGAATCGGATTCGGCTTAACCGGATCCGATTCGGAGCCCTCTTTCCCGACCGATTCGTACGTGCGTCCGGCCGAGCGAGTACGATGCGAGCGCACGCGAAATCGCCGACCGACTCGTTCCCGGGTCCGAACCGCTCCGACCGACTCGCACAGACAAGACTCGCACCGCGCAATGGAGACATTCCCCGGCCGGGCAAGTACGATGCGCGCCTCGAGCAGTCCGACCGACTCGCGCCGTCCGGCTCGTAAGAGCAGTCGGAGCCGGACTTTGGGGGTCATGTCGGGCCCCCTGTACGCGTAGCCGTGGGAGTCGCACAAAGGGGGGACCCATGGGTCCCCCCTACCTGTGCATGTGCGCCGCGAGTCGCATCGAGGCGTACCCGCTGTAGGGGGCGCCCTTGTTCGCCTCGCACCCATTGAGTCAATGGGAGCCCGCGTACGCGTTGTACGTCCGGCTCCCATTGAATTCAATGGGAGTCCGACCGACTCGAGTCCGATTGCATGCGTGCGCATCGTACTCGTTCGGTCGGACTGCCAGAGTCCGATTCGGTTGGAAATCTCTCCGGGTCCGGCTCGGTTGGAGTGATTTCCGGCCTGAATCGGAATCGGCCCCTAATTCTGAGCTATGGTAAGAAAACCAACACTGCTATGGAGAGATTTATTTTCTATTCTAGGAAACAGTTGGCTAATGAGTCTATTGACGATTATGTTTCCTTATTAAGATCTCTGGCTGTCACATGTGACTTTGAACACATTTCATATGAGCAAGTACTAAGGGACCAAATCCTAATGAGAACAAATAACAAGAAAATTCAAGAAAGGTTGTGGACAACCTCTGATATGTCTCTTAATGCTGCTTTTGATATTGCTAAAGCTATTGAACACTCTGAGAAAATTGTACAAGAAATAAGAGGCACAGAGAAATGTGATGTACAAGTGGTTTCTAAAGATTTTGACAATACAAGAAAAAATGTACCTTCTAAATTTGGTAACATACAAAAAAATGACAACAGGTCTAAAGATATAAGACAAGACAACAAAAGAGGTTCCTATCTGTGTTATAGATGTGGTAGCAGTGGGCACCTGGGGAATTCCAAAAATTGCCCAACTATTGATAGCTCTTGTTTAAAGTGTGGGAAGAAAGGACATTTTAGCAGAGTAGGTAGATCAACTCCCAGGAGAGTAAATTTTGGGCATTTTTCTGATGATTTTGACACCACTTTTGAGAGTGATGAACAAGATGTGAATACTGTTGTGAATTTATGCGAAAGTGGGACCAAATTTCCTTCTTGTAATGTTACAATTAATGATGTAAGAACTCATGTTTTGGTAGATTAATGTTCTTGGTATACCATTTTGCCCCAAGATGTTGTCAACAAAAATTGGCCCAATGTAGAGTTAATTAATCCAGATATTAGCCCAGGTGGATACACTGGTCACAAAATTGACTTAGTTGGTTATTTTTTGGCCAATTTAGATTTTTCTGGCCGTCACACATATGGTAAAGTTTATGTATCCAAGAAAGGGCAATCACTTTTAGGTTGGCCACATTAAGAAGAGATGGGAATAAAACTTGATCCTAATGCTGATCCCCAAGTATTTACTATAGAAAACCTTAGCTCCAGTACCAATGATTCTACTAAATTTACACAAGATGTAAAAAAGTTGTTTCCTAATGTATTCAGTGATAAGTTGGGAACTTATCAAGGATTTAAACACTCCATCAAAATTATGGAGGGTGCGATTCCTGTGCGGCATAAAGTAAGGAATGTGCCTATTTCTTACAGGAACAAACTTAAAGATATGTTGCAAGACTTATGTAGCAAGAATATCATTGAACCTGTAGAGTCATCACCATGGTTTCTCTCATTGTGATTTCGGTCAAACATTCTGGGGACATGAGACTATGTCTGGACTTGCGCAGCTTAAATAATGCCATTTGGGTAGATGCTCTTCCTCTTCCTAATTTACATGAAATGGTCTCTACTCTGGCTGGTGCTAACGTTTTTTCATGTTTAGATCTTGCTAGCGCCTACCATCAAGTCGTTTTAGATGACGAATCTAAAAACTTTACTGCATTCATCACACCAGAAGGTCTATTTAGATTTTGTAGAATGCCATTTGGGCTTGCCAGTGCAGCCTCAGTGTTTCAGAGACTTATGAAAGAAACATTGGATGGTCTATCTGGAGCTGTCGCGTTCCAAGATGATATTCTAGTTTTTGGTAAAGACCATGAAGACCACGATCACAATTTAAAGGAAGTGCTTTCCGCACTGTCATCTAAAGGGCTCACTCTACGTGCTGACAAGTGCAGATTTCGGAAATTGGAAGTAGAGTATCTTGGGCACAACATTAGTGGGGAAGGTATTAAACCAAAGAAGAGCCATGTTGACAGTATTATCAATGCTCCTACTCCTAGTTCTAAGGAACAATTAGTAGCATTTCTTGGTTTAACTGAATTTTATGCTAAATTTATTTCAAATTACGCCTCTAAAGTCGACCCATTCAGGTGCCTGTTAAAGAAAAATGCAGTGTTCAAGTGGACCCAGGAAATGAGTACTGCTTTTTCAATGTTGAAGGAATGTGTAATTAATGCTCCTTGTTTAAAACCTTTTGTGATTGGTAAGCAAAATATTGTGATGGTTGATAGCAATAGTGGTCTGGGTGGTGTACTAATGCAAAGAGACAATGGCAGGGAATGGATAGTCGCTTATGCATCAAGAGCGTTGCGTGTTGCAGAGAAAACCTATTCTGTAATCGAAAGAGAACTATTAGCTTGTGTTTGGGGTGCAGAACATTTCAGGACTTTTCTATGGGGAACTAAGTTTATTATAAAAACTGACCACAAACCGCTAGTATACATGATGGCACCAGGTGGGGGCCGCACTATGTCAGCAAGGCTGGCAAGGCTAGCTTCTAGATTGCAGAATTTCCGTTATCAATTGGAGTACGTGAGTGGGAAAAGTAATGTACATGCTGATTGCATGTCAAGGTTGCCTTTAGCTACTGTCTGTTCTGAGAAAGATGACAAAGTAGATTGTGAAGTAGCATTCACATACAAGGATATTAGTCTATTTGGTAATTCTTGCTCCATTGTTCAAGAGGATAAATGGTTAGTCGAGATGGAGAAAGACATTGAACTTAAGACCGTTGTAGAGTATATTCTTAAAGGGTGGCCAGAAGAAAGGAAAGTTAAAAATGAATTGTCTGGGTTTTTCAAAGTACGTGAGGAATTAGCTGTTGAAAATGGCATACTTGTTAGGGGGGATAAATTTGTTCCTCCTTTTAGTCTAAGGAACTCTATTATTGGTTTGGCACACGAAGGACTTTAGGAATTTCTAGTACTAGAAGAAGAGTTAAAGAATGCTTCTGGTGGCCAGGAATTGCTTCCTGTGTTGAACAACAAGTAAGGTTGTGCCAACAATGTGCCATGAGTGACAAATCTGCAAGAGCTCTGGTTGCTGATCCGCATCCTGTTGAGTTTCCTGATGGTCCTTGGCAGAAACTAGGGCTGGATATTATTGGGCCCTTTGCTGTTTTGCCCAGACAAGAGTCATTTGGTTTAGTCCTCATTGATTACTATTCTAAGTGGCCTGAGGTCAAGATGGTGAAGGATGTGACCTCCGAGGTTGTTGTTGAATTTTTGGACAGTATATTTTGCAGGGAGGGAATTCCACAAGAATTGGTCACCGACAATGGCCCACAATTTGTCAGCAGATTTTTGGAAGACTATCTCACCATTTGTGGTGTGTCACATAGGAGAATTGCTGTGTTCCATCCTGAGGCCAATGGTCAAGTAGAACGCTTTAACAGGGTTGTCAAGGAAGCCTCTCAATTAAGTGTCAAGAGTGGCATTAAAAGGAAGATCGCGCTACAATCGATGCTCCTAGCATATAGAACAGCTCCCAATGCCATCACCTCAGTTAGCCCGTTTGAATTACTTCGGGGGCGCAAACCAGGGTAGAAATTGGTGCCATGTTAGTTAAAAAACAAGCATAGCACAAATGTTGATGATGCTGAGTTGGATTACGAGGAAATTAGACGTAAAATGGCGGATTATAAATCGAAAATGAGGGAGGACATGAGTTGCAGAAGGGGTTTTCCTATCAAGCAAAAAGTAAACGGTGATTTTGTGCGCATTAAAAAATCCAAATCTGATGGAAAGGGCAAGAGTATATGGTCGGACCCTATCCAGGTTATACAAATTTTTAGGAATGCTGTTCGTGTTGAAGGGGGGAGTGTATGGAACCTCAACAGAGTGTCATTGTTTAATGGCAAAGCTACGGGTTGTGACACTTCTGAGAGCAATGTATTTTTGGATGTAAGGTATCCGGATCAAGGTGTCTATGGTGGACGCATTCAAGCCACTGACTTCACCAGACCCAAAAATGATAGAACAAGACGCTTACCTGTAAAATGTGCAGATTATGTTCTCAGTTAAAAAAAAAATTCTTTAAGTGGGGAAGGTGTGTTACATACACGCGAGCGCGCGACGTTTCTCGCGTGCTGGCATGTGTGTGTCATCTTTGTTTTTCTTTGAACCTGGCAAGCGGAGACACGAGCATTGTTTGTTCGGCGTGTCCCTGTTTTCCTTCAAGATGATATGGTTGTTTGGGGGCTCACGGTGAGTATTTCTTTGAATTGTCCATGCATGTATAAAGATGTGTTCGTTATGCCGTTACGGCATTCAACTGTGTACCTGAGCCTCAAGATGCTGTTACTTTGATGGATCTTAAATAAAGAAGGGAAAATGTATATTATCGTCTGCTGTGTTTTCCTGGAACCTGGATTCTCCTTCCACTTATGTTTTCCAATATTAAGTTTTGCATTTTTTGGGGGATGTGTAGTAATGGTGAGTTTACTTTAAGGTAGAACCTAAGGCTCGAGTATAGAATCTAGAACTAGTGAGGTTCCAGATAGTTGTATGAGGTAATGGAACCTTGCAGCCAGTATGCATGGGGACGTTTTCCTTGGCGCTGGCCGCTGATCTTTGTAACAATGTATCCTAAATAAACACGGGGGCATATTAGCAAGACCCACGTTAAAATTATCGCTGTTTTAGCGGCAGGAAACTGCCGCTAAAACGGCGATAATGGGCTTGCTAATATGCGTTATAGAATTCAATAGAAGCCCAGGTTAGATGTGCAGGACATCTAACCTGGGCTTCTATTGAATTCTATAGCGCATATTATCAAGCCTATTATCGCCGTTTAGCGGCAGTTTCCTGCCGCTAAAACAGCGATAATTTTAACGTGGGTCTTGCTAATATGCCCCTAAATTTGCACAGTTTGTAGTGTGTGGAGACTACAGACAGCCTGTTTAGGGCCTCCTCCCTCTCTGATGAACCCTAAAATAGGCCCTTAGTCTTCTGTGTCCATTGATTTTATGGTTTCCTGGTGGTGCTCCTACAATGGTCACAAGCGATATATGATTGAAAGAAGATTGCTAACGCTTTTGTTAAAAACTCCCCATAATCTTAGGACATTAAGTCTCAATGCATTAAGTCCTGGTCTTCTTTTTTTCAGTCCTAGTATTCCTCTCTTTCCGTCTCTTTGCCTTATATCTTTTCTAGCTTTTGCGACTCCTTGGAGATTTCTGAAAGTACTTCCTGGTGAAAGTTCAGGTATATATGGGTTCCGAACAGAGGCTAACAAGTTGATTTCGTTTTGAAAAGAGCAGTTTTCTGTTTTACTGGACATAACTCACCCTCATATTGGTAGGCCAAGCATGAAGGAGAGTAGTCATCAGTCTAACACTTTTAGGCAAAGGGGCACTGAGGCCACTATCTGATGTTTGACAGCTTTTCCCTTTGTCTTAGGAGTGCACATCTATTCTGCAGGTTTCTCCATGATAAACCAGACAATACTGACCAAGCTGCTCGTATGCACACTGGTTTGCCTAGTAAAGGGCAACTGCTGACTCTGTCAGGATCTGACTTAAAGCACTCCTTCTTGTGCGTACAGTGCCCTCAACTTAACTTGAATGCAGAAGAGTGACATTTCAAGATGGTTCTCAAGGTCGATATAAAATGTGGTCCAACTGAAGTAACCCAGCAGAGCAGCACACATTAATGTCGAGTTTTCTCATTAATCTAAACTTTCACCTCTGACCTATGATGCAACTTCTAAGTCACAATTCTTAATCAATCATGTTAAATTCAGTCCTTCAATCTTCTAAGGCTGGTAAATCGAGTACCATTACTTCCTTGAAAATGGTAACACTATGGTATAATATGCTATGTAAAAATATGTATTTACATTATGTTATCGCAAAGCAGTGCAGCTGCTAGAGCTGGAATTTCATTGGCAGGGTCTCATGGAACATGTGCCTTGCGCCAAAATGAACACTCCTCTTCTGAAATCTCGAAAGGAATTGTGCAGGTTGCTGGCACTAATTGGCACTTCATCAGAATGAACTTTACAGCATACATTATAAAATACTCTGCATTATGTTACCCATGATACCAATTTTTCTTGATGGTATTTAGAATACTGTAAGGGATTAATACAAATATGTTTCTGTGATATTTCAAAGTGATTGATATAATTTACTGGCAAGTGCACGTCTGAACATTTGATATTTGTACCACAGCGACTTTATAGACCACTAGTTTGTACTTATCTAGAATCCCAAATACATAATTAACTTTTTTGAGCCGGAAATAAATACCTCAGATATATTGTTTTAAGTCTTGCTGTAGACTGCACACAAAAATAATCAGATACGAAGGGACCTATCCAAAAAGAATTTTTGAGTGTCTGTAGTACTGATAGAGCGCTGTGTTCTCGTAAAAATTGTAGGGGTGCATCATAATCATTGTTAGTCTGTACCTGCATATATCCAGTTATATATATATATATCAATGAATAGTAAAATGTAGTCGCAACTTGCATTATTAGAGAGAGTAGAAGGGTAGTTGTGCTATTATAATTTTGCAAATGCAATGCTTAATTGAAATGTGCTCAAAATGATGCATTAATGGAGTAGGCCATGTGTAATCGAGATCCAGTAGTTAAACGTGTACCATATTAAGTTGTACGTGTAATTCACCTTTCGCATATGAAATGTAATGAACTAATGCTTATAGAAGTGATCATAATTGTGTGTTCAAATTGTGTGAAGGCCTGACTGCATATACGTAAGGGAAAGGCCTGATTCGTTCTTATGTTAGCTTATTTTGTAGGTAGAAAAGTTTCTCTTGGAAAGGCTCTCTGGGTACAGTTGGTAAATTCATGTAGAGGGAAAAAGTCTGTTGAAACGTATCTTCTGTTGCAGGTGCAAGGACATATGCCTCGTTAGCGAAAGACTGGCTCTTTGTTACACGAGTTAGGGTGGTGGGAGGCATTGAGATGGGAGTACACTGGAATGCAGGGATGATACTTTCAGCGGAGAAGGTGCCTGGGACTCAAGGTCATCATAACCGTCCAGGATGAAGTAAGAGTTTCGATGGAAAAGTACGAGAAGGAAGACCTGGCCGAAGAGGCGTGACAAGGGCGTGTTCAATTGTTTTTTAAATTTGTATTAGGGACAGTGCCCCGAGGGTGGAGGGTAGAGAAGAGGTAGAGGAGATCAGGGAAAGCGGACAGAGAGGAATGTTAGGAAGGAGCATCTCAGAACGAGCTCGATATGCTATGTGAGCGTACTTCTTAGGAAGACTTCACGGCTGACACCTTTTTCTTTTACTCTTGCCTGGGAAATTCGTTAAGTAGGTATGTCATCTGAGTGATAGAGTAGGGACAGCAAATGGTTTCATGCTTATTTAGATAAATGAGGAATAACATAGAGATTGGAGCTAATATTGCTTGTCTAATACTTCTGGAGCTAACGATTCTGCTTATCCTGAGTCGGATGAGACTCCTGCGTAGGATGCTATTTGTATTAGTGCCCATTTATTTCTTTAACCTCGTGTTGAGGTGCTTGCACGTGCAGTTATTCTTGGCTGTAATAAACCCACAAAATTGAATTTGGAGTCATTGGTCTTTTAAGGTAAACTGGATTCTAAATTGTCGCATAACCGAAAAGATTTTTCCCTTCACACTATTCAGCAGGTAAAAAGATCCTGGCGACCTGAAGATTCTTAGAAAAGATAAAATAAGAATCAGCGTTATCAGTTGGTAGCAGAGTAGGATGGTTTCCTCTGATAGTAAGGGGAGATCTAGGTTAGGATAAGGGATTAGTTGCCCCATAGAGCCCGAGTGATGGTGATCCAGTGGATAAGGAGGACGTCGGCGGTCGCTGAAAACTGACGGAGAGTGACGGTGCGGTGGAAGTAGCAGTTCGTGGTAGAGTGAGTATGAACAGGGTGACGCTTGTTAGATTGCGGTGTTTAATTGTTGTGTGATGTCTTGCGGAGTTGGACTGAGAGTCGTGTGATTGAGGATCGGACCGTGAGCGCGCGCGGGACCGAGAAATTTGATTATTGTGGTGTAGAAGACACACAGAGCTGAGATCGTTGACCAGAGGTTGTGGGGGTCATGAGACGTCGTTGATCAACCCACCAAAGATAGGGAGCACATGTGTGAGTGTGTGAATAACCGACGCTGATCGTAGGTTGTTGTGTGCAGAACATTGAGCGCTTGGATCCTATCGATTGTGTCAGAGGTGATTGTCCGGTCGTTCGCGGACAGACAGTCGCCAGATTGAGGTCAACAATTTCGAGAGGCTGGTCGGTGTGGACCGACAGTCAGAGAGGTAATTGTTCGGTAGGACGGACCGTTACTTCAGAGTGTGATTGGGACACGTGCGAGTGAGAACGGGTGAATTAAGAAGGAGGGGAACTGCTGCGAGCGGAGGAAGAGTGACGTCAGACAGTGCCGCGCTGCGATAGGACGGTTGGTGTGAGCCGCGTTGGCATTGGTGGATTGAAGTCAGGAAGTAAAACGAAATATTGGGTGCGAACAGAAATCTGCTTTACCATGAAATGTTTTAAAGTTTTACGAGAACTCTGTAGAGGAGATAGACATGTGGTTACTCGGGGAGGAGAGGAAGCCCCACCCGAGGATACGCCAGCACATTACATGGCTAAGAATGTAGGATTACATACTATAATTTGGCTTGAGAATTGGCATAAAATGACAGAAGGAGAAGAAGAATTGACCTTTCCGCGCTATGGTACTTTCAGGTTGGAAGTGTTATACCAGTTGAAATCTGTGATGTCTTCCTTGCGACCATTACCTAGGCCTACACAGTTTGAGGCGTTACATGCATGGATTAGAGCAGCGTACGACAGGAAGAGAGACAAAAGCCAAGAAAGGGTGAAGAAGTCGATTAGGGCATTTCAAGATGCGAGATGGGATGCGCTCGAGAAAAGCTGGAGAGTAGAGACAATCGAGGGGGACAGATTATATCCGTTGTTGGAGGGAAAGGGGAAAAGCACAGAGGAAGATGACAGTGATACGGATGACAGCTTGTTAGACAGGCTGCTGGCAGAAAGACCACCTCCAGTAAATCCAGAATATAGCGCAGGAAATTCGATTACGCAGGAGGCGAGTCATACAAACAGACAAACATGAGGGTAGTAGGAAAAATCTCCACAGGAACAGAGGGAGTGGGAACCCAGTCTCCCATGGGGAATATGAGGTTGCCGGACTCCCTGACTGTCCCTGTTACCATTGGTCCTATAGTATCGGTGTATGACCCAGATCGAGTAAGTGAAGGAAGTCTAATGCAGACTACAGGGAGAGAGGAGACCAGCGTTGGAGGGAATGGCTTAGGAGTACAAGTGGTTCACTTCCCGAAGCCCTTAGAAACAAGCACGCCATTACCAGCCACCGCAGACTCCTCTTTTAGACAGGAGGATGAAAGACCAGTCAGATCAAGGTCTTTATTCGAGTCCAAGTCTGCTTTGAGGATGTGGACACCATCAGTAAGAAACCAAAGTGATAGAATGCCAGGTGATAGGGAACGAGAAATTTTAGAAAGTAGACCAAGTCCCAGGAATACGATAGAAGAGAACAAGTCACGAGAACAAAGCAGTGACTATGACGAGCGGAATGGCGCAGCTTGCCAAGAAATACTGAAGAGTGCAGTACAGGCAAGGTTGCTGGACGTAGTAAGACTAAAGGCGGAGGTATACGAAATGATTAGTGGGAGCCTGCCCTTGGAAAGAATAGAGATTTATGGGCCAGACAAGCTGCTTTTCATAGCAAAAGATGTGACTCGTAAAGCAAGGATCGCACATGAGAAATTGACAGCATTGGCTAGGAGATATGAGGTGGATTTGAATAAAACAAAAACGTTGCAAGGATCGCATAGGTTGCAATATAGTGATCAGGAATTGGAGGAGAAAAGGATCACAGGATTGAGGACGCATACTAAAGATCTGATAGTAGGGATGCATATATGGAATTTGTTGGATAAATGGGAAGAAAGGTGGTCAAAGAAAAAAATGGCAAAGAAAATTGTAGGAGAAACGCCGCCTCCGGGGGAGGGGCGACGGGAGTCGGGAACTTTCCTTTACGGGAAGTACAGAATGGAGGGTACGTGCATGTGCCGTGGAGTAGAGGTGACTTGGCTGCGTTCACAAACGACTTTCCTCGGCTGAGGGAAAAACCCGTAGAGTGGTACAAACAGGTTGAGCGGTTTGTTAAAATCTCAAAGGTGCTGTGGACTGATTTGAACACCTTGTTTGATATAGTGGTGCCGGGAGATTTGTGGACAGCTTGTAAAATCGCAGTTGAGTGGCCGACCTTTGAACCAGAAAGGGATGCTGTCACAAACGGTCCGTCACCCATTGTTATGAAAAAATTTGAGCAAGTGATTACATGGTTGAAGCTGAAGATTTCGCCTCAAGATATCGATTGGGTTAAGATAGATTGAACTGTGCAGGAACCCAAGGAGACAGTGCATGAATATTATGAACGACTCTTGCAAGCTTTTAAACAGTATTGCGGATTAGATGCCTTAGACCCCAAGGATATGGGACAGTTTGTCTCAAAGTTTGTTTTAGGACTGAGACCAGAGGTTAGCCTCAAGATACAGCATCATTTGATCTGTTGGCAGAACAAGCCGGTAGATGAAATCTTGCGGTATGCGAGGTACTGTAGCGATGAAGTGGACTCGAAGCACCGGAAGCTAAAGGACAAACTGATGCTCGTTCAGATGCAGACTGCTCAGATCCAGCCTAGTGGAGGGACGTTGGGAAGAAGACAGGGAAATTACCAAGGGAACCAGAATGGGCAAGGCCAGGGAAAGGGGAAACCCATAGATCCCAAGACGGGGGTGGATGTGGCGACACTGAAGAAGACCACTGCGTGTCATCTTTGTCACCAGATTGGACATTGGAAGCGGTGGTGCCCTTTGAACCCAGCCAACCAGGTGCAGCAGGAGGTAGAAGTGGTTCAGGCACCTGTGCCGGAGGTAGTCAACACTGTGATGAGGCCCAGATCAATGAAAGGGGGGACGTACAACCCACAAGTACAGGTTCCCCAGCCACCGAGAATTTCGCAAGGAACACAGACTTACCAGCAGATGCCCCTTTTCGAAGGGTATGATGAGTACAGTCCAGACCCGTTATCCTGACGGTGCCTGAGTGGGGAGGAAGACTGCACACTTGGAGCAGTCTTGGAGGTAGACCAGAGAGGACCTTTTGTGGAGGCAGACATTGATGGTCATCCTACCACACTCTTGGTTGACACTGGTGCTACCCGGTCTACTGTAAGATCAGCAGTAGTCCCCAACCTACCCCTCTCGGGACAATCGATCCAAGTTGTTGGAGTATCGAACAAAAGAATAAACAGCCCACTGACCGAACCGATTCCAGTGAGGATAGGTTCCTTCCAAACTAGACATCAGTTTGTGGTGTGCGATACGAGTCCAGTTTGTCTTTTGGGAAGAGATCTGTTATGTAAATTGAACTGCACTATCTATTGCACACCACAGGGAGTGGAGGTTCAGACGGAAGATGACGATGCCACCTTCAAGGTCGCTAATCAGCACTTGTGTATAGAAATGTACCCAGCGGTGACAGTGGAAGAACTTCCACTGGACTTGAGAGATTCGGTGTCACAAGAAGTGTGGGATTTCACAGGGGAAGAGATCGGACTGATCAAGGGGGTTGAACCTGTGCAGATCCAGGTGAAACAGAATGTTGATTTCCCTAGAACGCCCCAGTACAATCTGTCGCCTGAAACGATCGCAGGAATTAAACCTGTAATCGAGTCTATGATCAAGCAAGGCATTTTGAAGGAGATCAGAGGTAGCCCATATAATTTGCCTATTATGGGACTACAGAAACCGAGCGGGAAATTCAGGATCATGCAAGACCTGTGAAAGGTCAACACGATAGTTGTCCCTTGTTGTCCAGTGGTACCGAATCCATCAGTAATACTGTTTCAGATCCCATGCGAAGCCGAATGGTTTACTGTCATTGATTTGTGTCAAGCATTCTTCTCGATACCGCTCCATGAGGAAAGCCAATTTCTTTTTGCTTTTAGGCTGGAAAATCGTGTGTTAACATGGTGTCGTATCCCTCAAGGGTATACAGAGAGTCCATCGATCTTTAATCAAATCTTGAAGAAGAATCTTGAGAGTCTCGTATTGCCGCAGAACTCAGTTCTCGTGCAATACATAGACGATCTGCTTGTCGCCTCAGAAACGGAAGATGCTTGCAGAATAGACACGGTAGCCCTATTGAACCATTTAGCAGAGAACGGGCACAAGGTGTCTCCAAACAAGTTGCAGTACTGTCTGAACAAAGTACAGTACTTGGGTCACAGATTAGAAAAAGGCAAGAGGAAGGTGTCACCAGATCGAATTGAGGCAATAATGAACATGGCAGTGCCCACCACCCAGAGAGAAGTCAGGATGTTTTTGGGAATGGTCGGCTATTGTCGTCAGTGGATTCCCAATTTTTTCTTGAGAGCAAAGCCTTTGCAGAGACTTACGCACAAGGATGTGAGTGATCCGGTACAATGGGACAATGACTGTCTGATTGCGTTCTTGGAGTTGAGAGAGGGCTTGTGTCGTGCTCCGGCTCTGGGAATGCCTGACTACAACAAGTCTTTTTCACTGTTCTGTTGTGAGAGGGAGGGTTGTGCATTAGCAGTCTTAGCCCAGAACCATGGAGGTGTCCGTAGACCAGTTGCCTATTTTTCAGCTACTCTAGATCCAGTAGCTCTGCGTTGCCCGGATGTCTAAGGTCCGTTGCTGCAAAAGGTGTCAGCATTGAAAGGTGTGAAAGCATTGTAATGGGCCATCTTTGACTGTTTATGTGCCACACTCGGTTGAATTGTTGATGACCAGGACTAAGACTCAGCACCTAACGAATAACAGGTTAACAAGGTATGAGCAAGTCATACTTGCCGCAGAGAATGTGACTCTGAAAAGGTGCTCCGTCTTAAACCCTGCGACATTAATGCCCATACCAAATGCAGATGATGAAGATTGTGCGGACCATGATTGTCTTGAAGTGACTGAACTCTGCACCAAACCGAGACCTGAGATTGTCGATGAGCCACTGACTGACCCAGATGAAATTTTCTTTGTCGATGGTTCATGTCTAAGAGACAGTGTCGGCCAACTAAGAGCAGCGTTTGCTGTATGTACCATTTCCGGGGTGGTTGAGGCTGCTTGCCTAGAAGGAATACACTCCGCGCAGGTAGCTGAGATCATTGCTTTGACTCGTGCCTGTTTGGCCGCTGATCAAATTCGAATCACGATTTACACGGACAGCCAGTATGGGTTTGGTGTGGTTCATGACTTCGGACAGTTATGGTCCCAGAGGGGATTTTTGACATCATCTGGCTCACCCATTAGGAATGGAGAACATGTAAAACAACTGTTAGGTGCATTGCAATATCCGAAGGAAATCACAGTTGTCAAGTGCACTGCGCATGGAAAGGGGGAGGATTTTGTGTCTTTGGGGAATAATTATGCGGACGAAGTCGCCCGCTTCTGTGCAGAACAAGGATGCATATTTACAGAGGGTTACACAGGAGAGAGCCAAGAAAGAACCGAGCTCAACATGATGTTGGCCATGGCAGACACTTGGGAGGAGCTCAAGCGACTGCAGGATGAGGTCTCAGACCAAGAACGGAATGGATGGGTCAAAGCAGGATGTGAAAGAGGGGATGTGGATGTTTGGGTTTCCAGTGATGGGAGAGCTGTGTTGCCAGAAAGTCTGCTGAGCCCAATGGCGAGACTAATACATGGACCGGTACACCTTGGTAGAGATGCAATGATGCGTGTGTTTAGACAGACATGGTATAACCCACGATTTCGTGCGATTCCTGAAGCAGTTTGTCAGAGGTGTATTACATGTCAGCAGATGAATGCCGGAAAGAAAACAGTAGTCACCTTGAGTCATATTGGGAGGTCAGGAGGGCCCTTCAATAGAATACAGTTAGATTTCATGGAAATGCCTAGGTGCAATGGGTTGGGATACATTTTGGTGCTGGTATGTGTATTCTCACGGTGGGTGGAGGCTTACCCAACACGCAGGTGTGACACTCTCACAGTGGCAAAATTATTGTTGAGGGAACTCATCCCGAGGTTTGGGATTCCAACCTCTTTGGAATCTGATAGAGGAAAACACTTCCACAGTGAAATCATGAAGTTACTTTGTGCCGCATTGAATGTTGATCAGAGACTCCATTGCAGTTACCGACCAGAGGCTTCTGGGATGGTGGAACAGGTTAATGGGACTTTGAAAGCCCAGATGGCAAAAATGTGTTCATCAACGTTCCTGAAGTGGCCTGACGCATTGCCACTTGTGCTGATGAGCATGCGAAGTGCCCCAGACAGGAGGACTGGGTTGTCCCCTCACGAAATCTTGATGGGAAGGGCAATGCGGTTGCCAGCAGTACTGGCTACAGCTTTGATAAACATCACTGATGACTTGATTCTCGATTACTGTAAAGGACTATCTGATGTAGTCCGTTCTGTGTCCCAGCAGGTACAAGCGGCAGCTGTTCCGGCCTCGAGTGATCTGTGCCACGACCTGTGACCAGGCGACTGGATGCTTGTCCGAAAGCACGTGAGGAAGAGCTGTCTGAATGTTCGGTGGCGAGGCCCGTATCAGGTGATACTGGTAACGAACACAGCAGTGAAGTGTGGAGGACTGCCGAACTGGGTGCATGCTTCCCATACCCGCAGAGTTTCAGCACCCTCAGAAGAAACAGCTCCTCTCGTAGATGAAAATCCAGCTGATGTGGCAGGGCCACATGAGAGGACAAGACAAGCTGTGAGGGCCGCTGACGCAGCTGGTTGTGCACCAGAGCAGGCTGAAGGGGGTTCCGACAACCAGAACCTTGACTCTGACTCAGATGACAGAGGTGGTGCAGTGGGTGGAGTGGAGTCAGATTCAGCAGAAGAAGGAAGTGGTGCACAGGGTATAGAAGGGGAAGGCGGAAGGACGACCAGAATTGAGGAGGCTTGGCCTGAACGACAGGCGACTGAATCTGAGGTTGGCACCCGAAAGAGATCTTGCTCCAGTGTCTGAAAAGTCTGAAACAGAAGCAAGTGACGAAGAGCAGACTCAAGAGGGTCGGAGGAGGTCGAAAAGAATGAGGGTACCTTGCCAGAGATACTCTACCCCAGAGTGGACTTACGCAGTGACTGATGCAGGGGGTAGTGAGTTCGGGGAGGCTGAGGTCTGTGCAGGTGGTCAGCAAGAGCACGAGCGTCATGCTGAAGGTGGTGCTGTTGATACCCGGACTCGAAGTCGAAGGAATACTGACCCTCACAGTTCCGAATCCCCCGCTTCTGAGTAAAGTTCGAGAATTGGTTTTGCATCGACTCGAATTTCCGTCTTTTGGATTTGAGCCGTCATCACATGAAGTGGTCATTCTTCGCCTTGAACTTTTGTATCATGTTTTAGAAGCACTCACAGAGGATCTTATTGTGGATGAAATATAACCTGTTGTAAATAAAAAGTCTAAAGAAGAAGATAACCTAGATCCGAGTGGAAGAAGAATACATTTAGGGACTTTCCACCGAAGAGGAACAAAAACTTAGGGAAGTCTTTTTCTGGACTATGTAAATAAGACTGTAGCTGATAAGGGGATTTCCAGAGGTTTCGAAGTGTTGCTCGAGTTAGTTAAGCAAGTCACGTGTGGAGAAGACAGAGAATTTTGAGTGCCCATTGCTAAAACTAAGAACTTTCGAGAACTTTCGAGATCATGGAGGCTGGAGATCCAAATCGTAGATCCAAATTGATTGTAGGCATACTTATAGGGGGTGTGATAGTTTCTATAATCATAGTAATTGTAGTCTCATATACAGTTCCACACGAGCTAGCAGTGGAGGGGGTGCCAGGGACTCCTACACCTAGCCAAAAAGAGGGAAACATAGGAGCTGACAAGGCTTTGCTGATAGAAGAAAGTCGTAGATTGCATGTAGATTTGTCTAGAAGTGATTTTAAGCTTAATGCATACGCTAAGCTGCTGTATGAGTACGTAGATGCGATGGATGCGAAGGATTGTTATGTGTGTATGCAGTTGCCTGCTTCAGTGGATGAGGGTATTAGATATCACCATCTTCCACTGACATATGGAATTTCATGTAGTTTGCTGCTTAGTATATTTTATGAAAGAGATCAGTTTGAGTATTTCTTTTCCAATTACGATGCAGTGCTTCCTGAAGTCCCAGCTTACAAACATTTGAATAAGTACGAGTACTATAAGTCAGAGGATAGACTTAGGAAGTTCTTCATACCGTCTTTGGAACTGGACACACCATATGCTCACCGACATAACTTGACGTGCTCATTATCAGATGTAGAAAAGAAATTTGTAGATCAGGTAGAAGATAGATATAGAAAACTAACACAGACACGGGACACAGGGCATAGTCCAGTGGATTGGACCGAGGAGGAAAGATTGCACCGAACAAAAGGAAGTTATGGTCCTATAGCCTTGGACAAGGAGCAGAGGGGAAAGCTGTGTGTGAGACGTTATCAGACCTACTATTAAAAGGTTCCAGTGGGACAGAGCACGTGTGACCATGTTTTCACCATGGCAGATGCAGCAAAGAATGTTCTCCAAGGCCCTGTACAAGTGATACCTACGGTGTATTTCGTGTGTGGCAGGAATGCTTATGTGAGATTGCCTGCGAACTGGTATGGTACGTGTTACTTGGGAATAATCTTTCCAAAGATTTACCATACAGAGGATTTGGAACTTTTGGAAGGTGGAAAGCATTCGAGAGTGAGAAGAGGTGCGAGTGCAGGGGTCGTAGTGGGAGATATCTTTGGAGCAATGATACCAAGTTTGGGAGTGATCTTGAATGATGTGAAGATCCGGAGACTGGTGACTGTGATAGATAAGCTATCAATGAACACAGCAAAATCGTTGGTACTTGTGGAGGGAGAGATGTTGTCGATAAGGACAATGGTTTTGCTGAATCGCCTTGCTTTGGATGTTCTATTGGCAAAAGAGGGCGGAGTCTGTAAATTATTGAAGGTTCAAGAGTGCTGTACTTATATACCAGACCGTAGCAAGGATCTGGAGAAATATATAAGTAACATCAATACAATCCACACGAAAATAGCGGATTTGACTGAAGAGGGAGCTTGGGAGAAGGTTGGCAAGGGATTCGGTCAAGTGGGGAGCTGGTTTGCGAATTTGGGAAAGGGGTTCCTTGGATATGTTCTGAGACCTCTCCTTATTGTGGCGGTTTGTGTGGTTTGTTTGTGGGGTCTGATCAAAGCATACAAATGGTATCGAGCAGGCAGAGCTGAGAGAGCTCTGAGAGAAAACGAGACGAGAATGGCTAGACTGCAGGACAGTCATTATCGAAATCTTAAGAGTTTGGAGAGTTTCCGGCAAGGGAGAATGGCAACGAGTTCTGTTTAGGTCGGTTCTTTCTCCAAGGGAGTTGAAAAGATGTGATGACAGGAGTCATCAAAGGGGGGAACTGATAGAGCGCTGTGTTCTCGTAAAAATTGTAGGGGTGCATCATAATCATTGTTAGTCTGTACCCACATATATCCAGTTATATATAT
This sequence comes from Calotriton arnoldi, assembly GCA_963921515.1. Taxonomy (NCBI): domain Eukaryota; kingdom Metazoa; phylum Chordata; class Amphibia; order Caudata; family Salamandridae; genus Calotriton; species Calotriton arnoldi. The sequence continues at coordinate 400,845 of CAWUFW010007236.1, read as the reverse complement.
ATCAATGAATAGTAAAATGTAGTCGCAACTTGCATTATTAGAGTGAGTAGAAGGGTAGTTGTGCTATTATAATTTTGCAAATGTAATGCTTAATTAAAATGTGCTCAAAATGATGCATTAATGGAGTAGGCCATGTGTAATCGAGATCCAGTAGTTAAACGTGTACCATATTAAGTTGCACGTGTAATTCACCTTTCGCATATGAAATGTAATGAACTAATGCTTATAGAAGTGATCATAATTGTTTGTTCAAATTGTGTGAAGGCCTGACTGCATATACGTAAGGGAAAGGCCTGATTCGTTCTTATGTTAGCTTATTTTGTAGGTAGAAAAGTTTCTCTTGGAAAGGCTCTCTGGGTACAGTTGGTAAATTCATGTAAGGGAAAAAGTCTGTATCTTCTGTTGCAGGTGCAAGGACATATGTCTCGTTAGCGAAAGACTGGCTCTTTGTTTCACGAGTTAGGGTGGTGGGAGGCATTGAGATGGGAGTACACTGGAATGCAGGGATGATACTTTCAGCGGAGAAGGTGCCTGGGACTCAAGGTCATCGTAACCGTCCAGGATGAAGTAAGAGTTTCGATGGAAAAGTACGAGAAGGAAGACCTGGCCGAAGAGGCGTGACAAGGGCGTGTTCAATTGTTTTTGGGATTTGTATTAGGGACAGTGCCCCGAGGGTGGAGGGTAGAGAAGAGGTAGAGGAGATCAGGGAAAGCGGACAGAGAGGAATGTTAGGAAGGAGCATCTCAGAACGAGTTCGATATGCTATGTGAGTGTACTTCTTAGGAAGACTTCACGGCTGACACCTTTTTCTTTTACTCTTGCCTGGGAAATTCGTTAAGTAGGTATGTCATCTGAGTGATTGAGTAGGGACAGCAAATGGTTTCATGCTTATTTAGATAAATGAGGAATAACAGAGATTGGAGCTATTATTGCTTGTCTAATACTTCTGGAGCTAACGATTCTTCTTATCCTGAGTCGGATGAGACTCCTGCGTAGGATGCTATTTGTATTAGTGCCCATTTATTTCTTTAACCTCTTGTTGAGGTGCTTGCACGTGCAGTTATTCTTGGCTGTAATAAACCCACAAAATTGAATTCGGAGTCATTGGTCTTTTAAGGTAAACTGGATTCTAAATTGTCGCATAACCGAAAAGATTTTTCCCTTCACACTATTCAGCAGGTAAAAAGATCCTGGCGACCTGAAGATTCTTAGAAAAGATAAGATAAGAATCAGCGTTATCAGTACTCTAGTAGTAATACTTCCCATACTAATAAAAGCTATTCCTGAATCTCGGTCCCGAGGTCACTGCCTCGGCATGTCCTGTCTCTTATGTGCAGAGATCCCCGCAGACAGCTCTATATGTTTTTGTAGCAAATGTGGGAGAAACAAGGGGGAAATGCTTAGAAAATGGGAAATATTTTCTACTAAATAAGTAGGGTTAAGGACATTTTAAGAAGTGATTTAGCTGAGACATGCAAATACTAAAGCAGACTCAAAAAACAGTAAGGCAATTGCTATTCACTGAAGTTGCACCTAAATCTGCTACAGTACAGGGGGCGCTAGAGGGCGCACAATAATATGGCCACCTAAATTACGAGCTCCCAAGGTCGGAGCCACAATTCAGCAGAATCATCAACCACATCTACTTATCGGCTTCTACAGATAGCAGTAATGTGTGCCGAAGTTGGTGTGCTGTGAAATAATCTGCGGCAGATGGTGACTGGAGGCGCGAGGGGACAGCAGAGCCGGTGGAAGTGAGCGGCCCAGCGAGGCTGAGATGGCGAGGCCTCTGACAATACTGACTGGAACATGTCAGTCCAGACTGAGCGCGGTCGAAGATGATGGTCGAGGAAGTGCCTCGCCAGGACACAGTGACGACCAGTGAGTCAGCGGCTTCCTCCACCCCCGAACCCCGACAGCACCCAATGCCCACACGGTAACTTTACTGAACAGTCGGCCTTGTCGCCTGATCTCCCTACTGCTCGCAAGGGCTGGAGGTTTACAGGAAGGCAGGGTGTGGCGAGTGGAGTAAATGGTGCGGGCCCTCTAGATCTGCAGGGCATGATGAGGACATCCTGTGATTGGTGCCCCGAGGAAAAACTGGACGGGCTGTACGACCTGGTTTAATTTTGGGCCCCTGCGGGACCGTCGGCGCCTGAGGGGGCATCTCTGTCTGCTTGCTTGTACGCTGGGGAGTCCTCTGCGCAGCTCTTGAGGCTCGCAGCCTCCTAGTCTCATTTACTTGTGCAGCAGGTCTGGGTTTAGCACGGACTCCCCGGACGTGCGGCTATTCTGAGCACGCTGTGAAAGGGGGCCCTGCCTGGTGTTGCTATTCCTGCTGAGGCATATGCATACTTCTAGTACCATTTGGTGATCTCTTGAATATACCATTCAACATGGGCAAGTCTGACGGGCACCAATCACAAATTATTTTTTAAGGGAACAAGCGCACTACCAAGGATCACATACAAATTGCTGCCTCCTCTGATGGATCGATGGCCCAGGAACTCTGGCTGCCCGAGAGGATCTGGATGTCAAGACCCTGCTGTTGGAAATGTGGAGCATCCTGACTTCCCTTAATAATAAAATGGACTCCCTAACTCAGTGTAGGAACGTAATGAATGAGCGCCTAGACCGACAGCAAACCTGACTGGAGGAAAGGATGATCTCCGACGTAGAGTATGAAGCTGCACAACAGGGTAAACTCCATAGTGAGCTAAAGTGGAGCTAGAGCACCTCTCTCAGGTGTTCATGGTGAAGAGAGCACACTGTTCCCTTGCTCCGCAACCGGTGCCTAGAGCCTGCCACGACCAATAGTCATTAAACTTCTCAATTACTGGAACAGAGACCCTATCCTCTGTCTGGCTCGAGAATAGATCAATTCAACACAAAGGTTCTAGTTTGTCCTTCTATCCAGACTTTACCAATGCAGCTCAGGAAGTTAGGCACAAGTTTATTCCAGGGAAGAAGAAACTCTGCGACCACGGATTGCTACATGCTATGCTCTGCCGGGCCCAATTGCGCATCATGTACAGGAATAAGCCCTATGTGTTCAACAGCCCAGAGGTGGTATCTAAATTTGTGAAGCAGGTCCCTCGCTTACCAGAGCCTCAGAGTTGCCGCTCCCCTCCATCCTCGGAGACTCACTCAATGGACGATGTGGAGTAAAAGCTGGGAGCGCTATGACCTGGGAACTGAGCCTGGGCCTGGATAGAGTGAAGCCTTGAGATGGCATATGTGGCCTGCGAGTTTGATGGACTCCTATGGGAGGAGCGATGTCCTAGATGAGACAGAGTCAAATGACTATCACAAATGACCATAGCCAACTTCATCTTACAGCTAGACTGGTCATCAGGTGCACTGCAGCTGACCATCCTCATAGATTCAGTGCCTCTATCCTGCACCAACATAAATGAGTTGCTATGAGGCAACTTGAAATGTGCATCTTTCTGTTATAACCGTGTTGTTATGTTACAGTTTAATATGGAGGAGTTATAGCTCGATGTTGGTGGGGGGTGGTATGGAGGACAGGCGTTTTGGCACAGTGCATTACACAGTGAGCGTGCCTGATTCACGATCATCATCCATACCTTTTCCCTATCATCACTCATCGAGGTGGGGCTGGGCAGTTTTCTGAATCACTATAGACAATGTCTGATCCCACTAACAATTTAAGTTCCTTATGTGGAATGTGAGGAGCGTGAATGACACTCGAAAGGCCCGGCTTATACTTTCCCATCTTACTCGTCACAAAGTTGATCCTTGCTATGTATTCTACTTATGCCAGAGGGGTTGCCATTTTAATCCGGAGATGGGTGCAGTTGCATCCTCTTGGTCTGCTGGCATATGAACAGGGACGTTATCTTGTACTCCGTACACACGTAGCAGAGAATCTCTGTAACAATGGTTAATGCATACGGCCCAAATATTGGTGACCCTGATTTTTATGGAACCCTAGTGTGACAGCTTCTATTAGATGACCACTGCATGTTGCTCTCCATGCAACCTTACATGGATACCACTGGTATGGGAGCGAGACACCACGTACATGCCCAGACAGTACTGTGGGGTGGGATGACTCAGTGGGTGCTAGTGGACCTGTTTTGTGCCCACTCCCCCAAAGCATGAGCCTACTCCTTTTGCTCCACAGTACACAACTCTCACTTGAGACTGGACTACTGGCTAGGCACTTGTGATGTGCTGGGCTGTTTGGACAAGAATGAACATATGCCACAGACATTATCCAATCATGCCCTAGTGGCCATCATGATACATGTTCCTGATTTGACCTGGCATATTAGAATCTGGTTGTTATGCATGGAGGAATTACTAGGCAAGGTTTTTAAGACTGAAATTGGGCAGGCTATATCTTCCTACTTCGAGACCAACACTGGCACCATATATATGATTGGCATGCTCTGGGACGCATTCATGGTGGTACTACAGGGAGAATGTATTTCTAAGGGACAGGGTATACTGAATTCAATACATAGGGAATTGGTCCAAATAAAGATTGAAATTCCCCAACTTGAAAACAGACAGTGATAGGACGTACTGTCAAACATTGGCCCAGTTGGACACCAAGTGGATGGCTGTCTGGAACGCTGCAGAGTGTGTGGTTAAACTCTTAGGTAAACATGCTGTGGCTCAATGGTATGGGGAAGGGGAACATCCAGGACAATCCCTTGCCGGAATGCTATGTCCCCCGGTCTGCAGCAGGCATAGCAGAGATCAGTCCCACGATGGTACTACACATCATATGTCAACAGTGATCTTGCATGAATTTGTCACATCCTATACTGATCTTCACACTCCCAGACAATCCTCCACAGTGCCACAAATACATGAATACTAGGAATGGGCAACATTAACCTGACTAATTCAATATCAGGGACAGCCCCTCTGCTGTCCCTGATATTGAATTACAAAATGGATCAGCACCTGGGTGGGGACGGAATACCTGTTGAGTCCTTTTAAACCTTTATTGAGCAAATTGCTCCCATTCTGCTGGAAATCTACAATAAAGCACTCAAGCGAGGAATTCTTCCCACCATGCTACAAGATGCTGTGGTCATCACACTCCTTAAATCTAGTAAACCAGCTCACCTTTGTAAATCGTACCGGCCTCTCTCATTAATAAATGTAGATACAAAGAGTTCAGCCAAACTTATTGCAAAACGGCCTCTTTCCATGCTTCCTTTCATGATTCGGCCTGATCAGGGGAATTCGTGCAAAAAAGGTCCACTTCAGATAAGCTGCAAAAGCTATTTGCACTAGCACACCAAGTCAATCCAGGGTGGGTAGTGGCTGCAGTATTTCTTGTCATGGACAAGGTCTTTGATTCTATAGAATGTTCCTATCTCTTGATGGTGCTGGACAAGATGGGTGTGGGTAGGCAACTGGTGCAGTGGGTCACTCTTCTTTACACAGAGCCTCATGCTTGGATCAGTGTTAACAGTCTCCTCTCCTCCCCAATTGCAATCACTAGAGGAATGCAACAGGTGTGACTCCTGTCACTAATCTTGTTTATATTGGCAACGGGACCACTGATGTGCATAATTAGACAACACCACTCCCACAGAGGATTACAATTCTATACACTTAGGTTAACTATATCCTTGCATGCAGACAACATCCTGTTGATAATGAAAGATCCTGACAAAAAACATACTCCAGTGGTGGGGGACATTGTTACTTTTGAAATTCATTCAGGTTTGCTGATTAACTGTGATAAGTCTGTTATTAGGCCTCTGATGGAGAAAACTGAATTACCAGATTTAGATTATCCATTGCAATGGAAAACGGAGCCTATACACTACCTGAGTATCTGGTTTCATCTTGATACTGAGACACTGTTCTGAGAAAACTTTGGAAAATGTGTCTCTAAAATGGAACAGCAGGTGAACAGATAGATCAAGCTTCCCTTACTGCTGGTGGGTAGGGTGGCAATAATGAAAATGGTAATCCTCCCAAGATTACTACACCTCTTCCAGAACCTTCCGATACCGTGGTTAAGGACGTTCTTTTCACATTTAACAACCCTAATGAGCAGACTGGCCTGGGCAGGCGGCCAGCCTAGAATTGCTTGGACAAAACTAATACAACCATACGGGGAGTGTGGCTTTTCTGCCCCTGTTTTGACCGTTACTATCTGATGGCACAGGCCCAGTTCACACACTATTGTCTCCATGACACTCACCAATCGCCTCATAGATATTTAGAGGCGGGATTGTTTGTCCCTCTTTCACTCAAGGCAGGGGAACTGTTGCGGGCCCCCAGACCCCAGGCCGAAATTGATGCTATGCACTTCATGGCCTGAATCTGGTCTCGAATCGTCATACGTACTGGCTATATTGACATGTATTCGCATCGCACTCCCCTCACTGATAACCCTAGGCTGTCAATGATGTCTGAACTCGGCATAATCCTAGAATTGTACAGTAGGGGCCTAGACGAGGTGGTAGATCTGTTTCCCAATGGAAAGTGCCTTTTATCTGAGGGGTTCCTGGTGGGCTCCCCATCCTATTCTATGCAGATTTTATTACATAATAGACTCCACAGCTCATTACAGACCATCTACCCCACATTCACTAAGGAGCCACCAGAGTAGCCACTCCTGACTATGATTACGACTAATCCCAGCCCATATAAGCTCATCGCTAGAATTTACAATTGCCCCATACCTGCAGCCCCCACTGCAACACCCACCGCTAAAGTGCGATGGGAAACAGAACTGGGGTATGAAATCCTAGCCCAGAGTTGGGCATACTGCTGTGAGCAGACTAGACGAGTCTCCTCTAATGGCAAGTTTCGCCTATTACACATCATATTCATACACAGGACATATTATACTCCTACATCTCTCACTAGATATGGTTTATCTACCGACACAAAATGTTGGAGATTCGGTGTTTCAAACACTGATTTTCTACTCTTGGCATGGGACTGCCCTCCCATATGGGCATACTGGAGCAAGATGGCTCAAGAGCTCTCTAATATGATGTCCCTCTCCCTCAATTTTACCCCTACGGCTGCTCTACTTGGTTATGTTAAAGATATCACCAGTGCACACAGATGCTACCTGGTGACAGCCCTCCTGTTAGGGAAGCGACTGTTGGCAATCAACTGGGGGAAGTCCTCTGCTCCTCGCTATGTTCAGTGGCTGAGGGATCTCACTACATGCTCTACACACTCTGAGGTCTATGCAATTCTACAACCGCAGGCAAAGAGGCCAATAGTCATTTGGGACCCAATGCGTCAGTACCTCTTAGCGCAACATACCGTCTGTAAACCCATCCCATCGAGGAACAAGGCCCTCGTGCCCTCACTTACATTGACTGGCAAACTCCCATAGGGACTGATACTACTATACCCACCTTTCATGTTTAGAGATTGATTGTCAATACTGTCTTCACTGCCCATTCTCTCTTGTTGTAGTGATGCGATACTGCTGTAGATAAGCTGGTGTACACTGTAATGCTGGCTCCAATGATGCCAGATGTTATGTTGTTAAATGACTTAAATAAAGGTTTTTTTAAAAATCTGGTACATTACCACTACTAACAGATTGTGCTCAAATCTATTACTTCCAAGCCTTGGAGTAAGTCAAGCACTGCACCTGGCTAATCACTGGTACTGAACCACACTTTCACACAGTAATCAATGAAGGCAAGGAATAACACTAAAACACCTTGAAAAATAGGGGAATATAATTTTGAAGGTCTAAAAATGTAACATTATATATTTGTATTATAATTTTGTAATATTTATACAATATTATATGCAATATTTTTATATACAAGTAAAATAAATCACATAGTCTAAAAAAAAATCAAATGCATACCTGCTATTGCAAGGAGGCAGGAAGTGAACAATCAGGACTCCATCACACGTATCAACAGGTGAAACACACAACAAAAGCACCAAACACACTTCCTGCCCACAAAAAAGCAAATCACATACCAAAAACAGCTCTGGTTCATCATATAGGTGAATATCTTTGTTGCTTTACCCCTCATTTTGAGGAATACTTATTTTAGCCATATCATTTAGATCTCTTTGCGGTTTGAACTTGTACTTGATGTTTTGAGCTGAGCTTATTTTAAAGCAAGATGTATACATGCGCTCACTAGGCACTTTGATGATCTGCATTTCCGTTCGTCTATGGGTTTGACTAATATAAGTAAATCCCCTCTCATTTTTGAAGGGGTGCTCACTTGCATTCTGTAACTGTGACAAATCGCTTAAACTCTAAATGATTGTTTTTGTCAGCCATTTATGCCTTCTAATCCTTAACTGCTACATAGCATTTGTAGGTAGTATGGGTGTGTTTTGTGTGTGAATCCATCTTCTTTGTTTGTAGCTTCTGGTTCATTAACCCTTTCCGTGCTCATGACGAGCTCAGCTCGTCATGCTGCGCGGTAGCGCTGTGCGCATGACGAGCTGAGCTCGTCACGACCCCACCCGCGATCGGAATGTCCAGCATACGAGCGGAATTCCGATCGCGGTCAATGGGTTAAAAAGATACCGCACTGAGAATAACCACGAAACCGAGGAGCTTGTCTTCTTGATGGTAAGTGAGAACAACTTCCCTGTGTTTGGTGGATGGAATGGGTTAGAACTAATGCCGGATCATTCTTCCTGATGTTGCAAATATAAGGTCTCTTTTGTTCATAAGCATTATTAAAATATTTTGCTCTAAATGAATTTCAGGACATGCTAGGCTCGCATTGTCATTGCGGATTGCTGACTACATCTGTTATTATCTGCCGTCCTCTCTGAGTGCACTTTATCACTGATTGTTTTGCCTTAAAGAGCTGATGTGAATATGATCCAATTGTGTATGAGGTTCTTAAGTATATAATCTTTGCCTATTAATATCCTTTGCTTAGAATTTAAGAACTGTACATAAAATGTTTGGGTGCCTACCCTAATTTGCTCATAATTACTTTGGTGGATTGTATTTCAATGTTAATATCTTAATTTGTGGTTATGAGTTGTTAACAAAAATGATTTAATGTAAGTCATATTTGTATATATTGCAGCCCTGAAGAAGCCCAGATACGGGCTAAACGCGTTGGCTGTATTCAAGTTCTTCAAAGAATATGAAATAAAGGATCAAATATTCAAAGATAATCTCTCGTTTCGTCTGTTTATGCTTGGCAATTTTGCCGTTATCTCACTACAAGTTGGTCTGGTTGCCTCTCAGATCTTTGTGATGTATGTTAAATTATTTGTGGTTCTAACTGGTGGCGAACCATTTCTTGAGGTGGACAACTGTGATTTTGTTTTATTACTTGACACTCCCAGCAACACGTGATTGTGCGGCAATCGGGTCCCCTAGCCACCATTGTTTGTTTGATCTCAAAGTCTATATCGAATTTGGAAAAAAGTTTGGACTCTGACATCCCTTTGGGCTCCCTACCTATGCTAAAGGCTCAGGAGATGGCCCTAAAGGCCACTTATGGCTCCTTTAATTTTTTTCAGGATGCTAGGACAAGGTTCCCACATCTTCTAATGGTGGCGACAGCGTTTTTATCCAAGTTGTGACTAGCCAATTAAATCATTCTAAGTTTGCGGGCACAGGTATGAGTTTACGGACAATTGGAGAAAAAGGTCCCTCATTCAATCCAATTCAAACATATTAGAGCATTTTTTTAACTTTGGGTACATGGCAGTCACAGAACTGGGTTTTTGTGCCTCTGCAAATTAATGGTCCAGAAATCTTATAAAATTAACCTCTTCCTGCACAAACAGGATCACTTTTTAGACGCCAAGGACTTGATTTAGAAACTGCAGTTTGTAGTATGTTTTGTAGTACTACACTAGTACTAAAAACGTAGTACAAAGTGATATTCACAAACTGCACTTTTGTAGTAAGTTTTACTTTTGTGGTCTCCTTGGGAAACCTTCTCCCTTATGAATGAAAAAAAAAGTTTGCAATATTGGTGTGTTTGTTGGGGTTGCATTTAGACATGTACTTTGGTTGACTCTCTGCACTGTAGATGGTACTTATACATAAGTAGAAGTTAACACTATGCTTGGGAAAAAAGGGGGGATGTAAACAATAATTGTAGCATAATTATTAAATTATTTGTGAATACCTTGAACAGGCCCATAAATGTGTTTGGTGATCATGTTAGGACAGTGTGCTGCTCAATCAACTTTCTGTCATTAGCATGAACACAAGATTCATTAAGCCCTATTGAAAGAGAATAGATCAATGTTATATATAAATGTGGGAAAAGTATTTCAGAAGGGATTGACATTTATATGTTAAATATAATCGCTGATTTATCCACATTGGTTTCTGTCAACCAAGCAAACATACACCAAACATTATAATTGTGGACCTTCTCTCTTGCTTAATATTGTGACTCCACCAAAAATGAAAATCATGGGGGGCATGGCCTAACGGCCGGCGAAGATTGCTGCATGAGATCTCCGCTTCGGTAGTTGACCCTGTGAAGACAAGATCCTGGTACCCCACTGGGTGACCAACCGGACAGGGAACAGGCCAGGGAGCTCTGAGGGCAGTGACAGTGCCTGCTGTGCAGGTCGCTGGGGGCCCGATGGTGAGAGAAGTCGACCAACATCTCCTTGCATGGCATGGCAAAATGGCAGCCACGAGACAGCACAGTGTAAAGGGCCAGGCAGACATGTTCCAGGTCCTGGTAGGACAAAATATAGATTCTGTGGCCCACGAGAGGGGGTAGCCCCCACCTGGGTGGCGGCAAAGAGAGGGACTAAGGTCTGACAGTTTGCCCCCTCGGGCGAAGGAGGGGGTCAGTGGGACTGGCCGGACCGCCAAGCATGAAGGAGAAGGGCCTCCACTTATCCTAGTGAGCATGAGGACCACTACATCGATCCCTCTGACTGAGGGGAGGAAAAATAAACATAGCCTTGGAGGGCCTGGGTGGGCAGCAGAGGGCAATAACCCAGCTTGGATCCTTAGAGAGGAAGGAAACCACAGCCCACAGAATCGACACCGTGGCCACGGAACTGGGACTCACGCAGACCATCCACAAGAAATTAACGGAAAGACCGGGGGAAACTAAATGTGTGCTGACCTGCATGAGCTCACCATCTCAAAAGGTGACAAGATGATCCGTGCACTACAAAAAACATGTTGCACACCTGCAGGACGTTGTGGAGGATGCAGAGGGACTTTCCCGGTACAATGTGAGACTGGTGGGTTTCCTGGTGAAATCAGAGGGCCCAAGCATGGAACTGTTCTAGGAGGACTGGCTCCTCTCAGAGGTGGTGGGAGGCAAAGCCTCGAAGATTGTGACAGTCAAGAGGGTGCACAGAGAGCCAGGCAGGCCACCGGCGCTAGGGGCACCTCCCAGGCTGATAGCTGTGCAGCTGCTTAACTTCTGCAGCTATATCCTACAAGTGGCTTGAGCTCATGGACCCTGGGTGTATAAGGGGGGCCATGGTGAACATATACCCAGACTACACCACTGTCGTGCAGAGGCAATGAGAAACTTTACAGCAGGTGAAACAGCACCTCCGGACACTGAACCTAAAATATGCACTGTTCTTCCTGGCACAGTTGCACATCAGTGACAAAGGGGACACACACTTTTTCCAAACGGTCACTGCAGCTTTGCAGGAACAACACTTAAATGACCCCCATGGGGCCATGCTGGTCCCTTCCATTTCACTAGAAGAGAATATTAACACTTGCTTGCAATGGTGTTCTTGTTGATAGGGTTGGGGCGAATGGCTGGTGGTGTATGTATGTGGGGGGGGGCTGGGCCATGACAGGCAGGAGTGGTGGGCACTTAGAAGTGCTCATGTAAGTTTGGCCAGCCGTCTTAGGCCTGCCAAACAGACATGCACACTTCTATTTCTCCAAACCAGCTGCGTTGGAGAAAAGCTGCTGGCTCTGAAAAAGTGTCTGAGCGGCAGATCAGGCCGCTCAGACCAATCCTGGTGCTGCTCTCATAGCATGAGAGCAGCGTCTGGATTGGCTGGGGAGCCTGTGCCTTCCCAGAGACTGCCAGGAGTGAAGCACAGAGGCGGCCGTCAGCGTCGGAGCAGCCAGAGGTACATTTTAAAAAATATATTACTTTTATCCTCCTCCCCGTCCTACCCCTCCCATCCCACCAGCTCCCCCACTTTCGTTGTGTGGCAGCCGCAACTGCCTAGTGCTCTCCCTTAAGTTTCTAAACTGGAAATTCATGGCCTGGGCCACAAATTGAAGACAGGGGCAATGTGGAAATTCTTAGCGAGACAGAACCCCGATATAATCATCCTGCAAGAAAGACATCTCTAGGGAAACAACTTTAAGGTGTTGAACCATGGTAGGTATTCCCTGCTAGCACACATGGGTTTCTCATCCAGATCCAGGGGTGTGGGTCTAGTGGTCCGTCAGTCTCTGCTATAGGTAGACAGCCTGGGCTGCCAGACTGCAGAGAGAGGGGGCCGTAGAATGGGGTAAGCCTGACACTTGCCTCCTCGTATTTTCCTGTGGGCCTGTAGATTGAGGAGTTGGGCAAAATGGGAGCCAGGGTGGTGGAGGTGCTAGAAGCCTTGCTCCTAATAGGAGGAGACCTCAACATAACCTATCATGGTGACTTGGATAGGATGACAATGTCTGGGGAGATGCCTAGAATAGACTCACTCCTGGCGTCCTTCCTACACACTATGGGCCTGATTCACAAAGAGCCTCCATAGTCATGGCAGAGGCTCCGCAGGCATGGCTGGATCTCCGCAGTCATGAGGGGTTACCCATACTGCAGTTTCTCATTGTGAAGATCCTGCCATGAGTGCGGAGATCCCATCACGAGTGGGAGCCTCCACTATGACTGAGGAGGCTCTTTGTAAATCGGACCCCATGAAGCTGCCACACTTGTGGCTGGAGGAACATCCATGGAACGTGACTATACACATACAACTCCAATAAGATGCGCTTGTTGTCCAGTCTTGACTAATTTCTGATGCGACAACATCAACTGGGGAGGTTTGGGTGCACCACCATTCTCCCATGGACCATCTCTGACCACGCACTCCTGACAACACACCTACAAACAGACATCTAGGAACGGGGAGGAGTAGAAGCTAGATCCCTGAGACCTGACTGACTTGAATACTAGAGAGCCTACAAGACAGTCCTGTTGGGGCAACTCATACCTCATATCTCAGGCAAACAAAAGGAAAGGAACAAAGAGGCCACTGAGAAAGAACACCCTAGTGACACAATGGGAGGCTGAATACATGACAAATCCTACCCCTAGCCTAATGAGCAAGCTAGAAGGAGGGAGAGACGACTTGCAAAATCTGGTACAACAGGAAGCAAGGGTGATGTATAGGGTGAAACAGGGCAAAATCTATGGGGTCGGCAACAAAGCAGGCAAATTGCTAGCATTGTTAGCCAAGAAAGAGGAAGGTCAGAGATGGATTGTCGCAGTTGATATGGGATCTGGGAGAAGGGCAGAAGCCCCAGGGGCCACCGAGCATGACTTTATATTGCACCTGGTGGGCTTTTATCAAGACAGGGGAGGGACTCATGGGTGCAGCCTAGAGGATTTCACTAACGACATGGCAGTACCAAGAGGGCAGGGATAAGTGAGCAAATCCTTCGATGTGGATTTGTTGAAGCAGGAGATTGCAGATGGCTTAGAACAGATGAAAAGAAGGAAATCCCCAGCCCCTAACAGCTTTCCCCCTGAATTTTTCAAATGCAAAGAAATCACGAATAGTAGGCCCACTCAGGGCAATATTTATCAGCTCAAAGAAGGAGGGTATCTTGCCCCGAGACTTTTGACGGACCACGATAGCCATGATATGTAAACTGGGGAATCGCAGGGACAATTGTGTCTCCTACCTGCCTATATCACTCCTCAATCTGGAAACCAAAATCTTGTCAAAGGTACTAGCTAACCACCTGCTGCAAGTAATCAACACATTGGCGGCCCAAGACCAATCATGCTTCATGCCCTACAGGGTGACATGGCATGACCTTCAAAGTCTGGCCAGTTGACTGGAGCTCTGTGACTGGATTGCCAAGCTGGTTATCCTGCTTCCCCTAGATGCCCAAAAGGCTTTTGATTAATTGGAGTGGCCCTACCTGGTGGCAATACTATATAGAATGGGGATAGGCAAGGAGTTCATGTCTTGGGTGGGCTTCCCATACAGCGACCCTGTGGCCAGGGTCAGAGTGAAAGGAGCCTTCTCCGGGGAGTTCACCCTAGGTAGGGGCACCTGCTGTCCCCTCTGCTGCACATGATGGCTCATGATGGCAATCGAACTGCTGGTCTTCTGGCTGCGAACAGAATCATTGATACAGGGTGTATGGTGGGACACAGACTGGAAAGATGTTGTATTTCTATACGCAGATGACATTCTTCTCTATTTAGCAGATCTGGAAAACTCTGTCTCCAGGGTGCTGGGAATTCCTGAGGTGTTTGGCTCCTTTGCAGGGCTGAGAATCAACTAGCATAAGACATTGCATTCCCACTGTCAGAGGGAGAAAGTACCCTCCAGCATGGCAGCCCAGTGGTTTCAAATATCTTGGGATTTTTATTACAAAAGACCGATAACTATTTCTCGTGGAAAACCTGGGGGAAAGACTTGATTCCTATAAAATTGAGGCAGAATGGTGGAAGAAGTTGTCACTTTCCCTCATGGGCAAAGCTGCCCTCTACAAAATGATCTATCTTCCAAAATTTCTCTATGTTCTACAGAATACCAGTTTTAAGGTTCCTGGGGGTTCTTTTGGGCTGTTGCAGATGCAATGCGAGACCTGCTGTGGGAGTGCAGGACAACACGGATTGTCTGGGCATCCCTCACCAGAAAACTTTGGACGGCAGAATAGCCCTTCCCAACTTATGCCTGTACTACTGCGCATCTCAGCTCCAGGTGATAATTGACTGGGCCTTCTATCCTTAACAGGAGCCCTCCGTGGTTGACGACAGGCGGTCAATGGACCCAGAGGGATACGTCCGGCGACTATATGGGGCAAAATGGATGGTCCCATTGCTTGCTCCAATGGCAGTGGTTGTCGCGATCTGGCAGAAAGCAACCAAAGTCCTGTACTGGAACAGCATACTTACGATAGAGACACTGCTCTGGAACTCAGACATACTGAAGGGACTGAGTGCTATAGAGCGTCATGGTAAATGGCACTGCTGGGAATCTCCAAGGTGGCTGATATTTGGCAAGGACACGAGATAATACTGTTCACAGAACTACAGGAGCAATATAAGTTGCCTGCCAGCCAGTATTTACGTTATCAGCAACTACAATATCTCCTATGGCCCCACGCAGAAGCCCTGCAGGCAGCCCCTGGAATATGGGGTATTTGGAGCTCCCCTCACCAGCCATGCAGTCTCCCAACTATATTCCACCCTCCTACATAACAGCCCCCCTCTGGACTGCCTCAGGGAAAAATGGGAGGAAGATCTAAGCAGAATTGAAGATGACGATTGGAGATACCCCCGGGAGGTGGTCATAAGGGCTGGATGCCCACTAATTCAGCTGAAACTTCTTCATGGTGCCCACTTCACGAGGACAAGAATGTTCTGCATGGGGAGGGCAGACACAGACCTCTGTCTGAGGAGTTGTAGGCAGAAAGGCACACTGGTACACACCACATGGTGCTGCTCAAAGATCCATACATACTGGGGGAAAACGGGTGAGCGGCTATCAGCAGTCCTGGACTTCACACTGGAGCTTTGTCTGCTACTGATAACCCTGGACATTAGGGGAGAACAAATCCTGGCCCTATATTCCCTGTTTTTTTTGTAATACTGCCCTGATATTGGTGAGACATGACGTGATTAGATCATGGGGGTGAGAAGAGATTCCGACGCTGCATGCCTGAGAGTGCATTGTGGACTAGTACATACAATCAGAAAATCTAGGGGCATGTTCACAAGGAGCTATCGCCGAATTAACGGCACTTTATCGCAGCCAAAGTCGTGATAAATTTACCTCCCCATTCACAAGCCGGTGTTAACAGTCCACAGCACCAGTTTACCCACGATAGCAGCCGCAAAAAACATCGCCACAGAGGACCCCCGCAAATATCGCTAATGAGATGCAGAGTAGGCGTTCCCGTGCCAAAAGTCGAGACAACATCACACATCAACATTCACAACGACCAGCCACATCAGCGATAAGAACACAAAACAGGCGATAAGGCGCGTTAGCACCAGGAAATTTACACCTGCTCTGACCTGGTGTAAAGTCGGACGGCAGCCAGCATCACAAAAGGGAGCACAGCCCAGTGCCACATCCGAAGGGCAACAGATGCCATGGAGCCACTCATCATGCGGCCCGGACACCCAAGAGGGCCACAACACCCACCACCACCACCCCAGGACCCCAACCCACACCTGGAACACCCCCCCCCCACCCCCCCGGACCACCACAGATGCAGCGCAGACAAAGACAGCGGACCCCCAAGAAGCGTACCAGCCGCACAGACCCAACATCTGACAATGTCACCGTCCACTACAGGCTGAAAGTGACAAACATCCTACGCATCCTGACCATCATCACCTAACAGGCCTACAGCACCAACACAGCGGACAACCAACATCCCACCCCACACAAAGCTGCTGGCTTGGCTGCACCTGTTGGCCCCTGGGATCCCCCAACCAACACCCGCCAGAGTCGGAGGAGTCTCACCGCCAGCCACATCCAAGTCCCCCACACCTGTCCCAGACATCACCATCACCCTGGTACCCCAGTCCCCTTACGTACAACACAATGCGCAGGATCCGCTGGAGACCAAGCAAGGACCATACGCCCAAGCAGGATGCACGCACGTGTTGGGGGCAATACACAGCACACATGTACTACCTGTGCCCCCTGGTGACGCAGCACACAATCACCGCAAGAGGAAGCACATGTCTCACATCAATGTGCAGGCAACAACAGAACACCGTGGAACCCCCAACAATGTCGCCTTCAAATACACAGCCAGTGTGCATGATACCTTCATCCTCCGACAGTCCATCATCAACCAGCGTTCCCAGGATGGCAACAAGGGAAATGCACAGCCCCTTGGCAATATCCAAATATACACCCCACACACCTCAACTCCACAACCATGCAACTCACAACTCTGGCAATGCACACGTCACAAAATCACATGCAACAGGCACAACAACATGCCCACCCACCAGACACGACAGAACAACTTACAATGTTCACATGGGCAAGCCCTGAACATGAGCCAGCAACGGCATGGCACCTCAGCCATATAATAGCCGAATGTGGGGAGAGGTGGCAACCAGGCATGTGTGAAGGATGCAGTAGAACCATGAATGGGAAAGTACACAATGCCAAGAGTGGCGGAGATGTGCTGGACACACCGCAGTATGCAGAATACACCCATATCCATGGCGACATACACCGCTGGTGTATGGAGTGTAGTGGACAGTGGATGCCACCATGTCACTCCAGCCAGTGGGGGACCTCGTGGAAATGCTGCCTGTTACACCCCCCCTAAGCGCCACCGGAGTGGGATGGCCCGGCGTACGCCACGCCAGCGTAGGGGTGTGAATAAAAAGCACGTAGACCTGGGCGTGGTCCTCTTCCGGAAAGACCCACGTCTCTGCCAGGGCAGTGCCTCCCACCCCGCCACGAGGCTGATGCCGTCCTCGTGAGCGGAGTTGCCTGCGATGCTGTGCACCTGCAGGACCCCGGCACGCTTAACCACGAACCCGTCAGGCCCGCCCCTGCGCAGCCAGGCCACACTGATCACCTGCCGACACCGGCGTGTGTCAAGGAGGGCCCACCATGTGCCGGCGCAAGCTCCAAGCCCGAGGCCCGCGAGCTTGGCAGCCTCCTTAGACCATCACGGCCTCCACGACACAGGCCCGCCTTACTCCTTTCTCGTTGACGCACTCTACTGCCGCCTTCGGCCCACTCGTCGGACCAGTAGGTCCCATGTGTGAAACTGTGTCCTGAGTCATGAATGGCAGTGACCCCAAATCCGGGCCAGCGGCCACAGCACCAGACCCCCCCCCGAACTGTGAGGCATAGTTCCATATGGGCATCTTGCGACACATGGTGCCACTAACCCTGTGCAACGCCAGCCGGCTACACGTGGTGCCACTGAACCTGAACAACGCAGGCCGGTGGGGCCATCCAAACTATGCCGGCGACACTAGGTGAATGGGCCGTGCTGACCGCTGCCTCAGGCCTACACCACGGTCAGGTAGGTCACACATTTGGAACTGAGTCTTGATTACACCATGGCAGTGAACATTATTTAAGGCAGAGAACAATTCACTATACACCCTTTGATGTGGTGGCAACAAGTCTGTGCATGGCATCACAACCACACGTGTCTGTGGGCCTACGCGGACTACTGCCCTCGGCCTACACTGCGCACGAGTGGGATCACAGATTTGGAACTGAACATCATTAATTCAAAAGGCAGAATACATTTCATAGCACGCACGGAGAGGCATAAGAGGATGACGCGTTGCAGTCCGGAGGGAACAGGATCATCATTACGGAGGTGATTGAACACTACCGACAACTGCCACTGTGTCACTAACTCTGTGCCTCTCGAGCCAGCGACACGTGTCTGTGGGCCCATGCTGACCGCTGCCTCCGGCCTACACTGCGGTCCAGTAGGTCCCATGTGTACTGTGAAACTGTGTCCTGAGTCATGAATGGCAGTGACCAGATGTCTACTGCAGGGGTGATATCACTAAACTCCCTGCTATCAGTGAAGCAAACGAATGCATCACAAGCACACAACACGTGTCTGTGGGCCCATGCTGACCGCTGCCTCCGGCCTACACTGTGGTCCAGTAGGTCACAGAGTCTTGATTTGGCAATGTTGGAGTTCACATCTGTGTAACGGCATAATCGCAGACTGCATCCCCTCTCAGCACCTGTGCCACTAAGTGTGTTCCCCGACATTCATGGACACTCACTGGTCATACATTGGTGGCGTTTGAGTCTATGGAATAGGGGCTAGTTTTCATCCTCATGTAGCTGATACCGAATTGTTGGTGAAAACGAGGGTTGCACTTTCCACTCCTCCATTTGCTGCTTCCAGATAACATCAGACCTTCCGCATCATGCCCTGGAGGACACCTTCCACTGTCCCCCGCAACCCTCCACAACATACACCTCGGACATTGATGGGGACCCGCTCAGGTCGCATGGCCCATCTGACTGCACCGCAAGTCACCGTCCCGTGGCTGGGTGCCTGTGCCGGCCGCAGTGCATCTGGGGACACTAACTCTGTGCTGCTCAGGCCTGGGACCCCTTCTTCTGAGACATTGAATGGCCTCTGTAGCAATGGTCTTGGGGTCATCAACGCCATGTGTCTGTGGCCCTGCGCTGTCCACATCCTCCGGCCTCAACTGAGGGCCACCAGGGCCCACACATAACATTGAGTCTTGACCGGCCCGGACGTCGCATCACCGCAGGAGGCACACGCCACCACCGCAAGGACTACCTCCAACCGCCATCTGCCAGATTCGAAACGGTGGTCCTGACAGACCTACGGAGTTGCTCAGACCTGTCGTGGATGCCATCATCGGCCTGATATCCTGCTCAGCACTCCAGGTGCCAGTGACTCAGTGCACCGCAAGCCATTGTCCGTTAATGATTGAGTTTTGTGCTGTTGTGAGGTTGCGCAGCAGTGTCACCTCATGCAGTGGGGAAGACCTGGGACTATGATGAGGAAGATGTGTCAAGTGTGCAGAAGGGAGAAGGCACAGACAATGGGAGGGCAGGAGGCAACAGCCCCAAGGCAGGAATGCAGACTGGTGGTGGAAGTCAAGCTACACACCCGGATATATTACTGGGTATTGCGTGTGGACTGCGGACGCAACTGTCACCTCAGGCAGTGTGGGAGACCTGGGACGTTGATGAGGAAGTTGATGCAGGTGTAACACACCCCACTGCATCTGCATCAGGACTAACGCGAAGGGACACAATCCTAGCAATTTCTTCACATAAGTGCGCTCTTCTCTAGTGCCCCTACCTCAGTGCACTGCAACACACGGAACCTCCTGACTGAATATTGGGTGACCTCTGTCCTTACTCCGGATCCCTCCTTGTTACTCTGCAGTTGACTCTGTTATGCTGGTGTTTTCTGTTTCCATTACACTGGTGTCCACTGTTCAGGTTGTTGCCAGCAACAAGCACTCCGTGCGGGCTGGCTTATACTCACCCCACACACATCCAGCACAGGCGTCACTGTACATGTGGCCCTGCCAATAAAGTGTCCGGGCGCACGTGCCCGTAGCCAGTTCAACATGATATGTGTATGTGTCCCTGTGGTCTTGTTGTATGCATTGGGGCCCTGGGCCCTACGACATTACATTCTTTTGGATCTTTCAGCAGCCTTCGACACGGTAAACCATGGCACACTCCTGACCCGACTAGCCGAAGTAGGAGTTCAAGAGAGGGCACTTAAGCTTCTATCCTCTTATCTAACAGACAGAACTTTCTCAGTTAGATTAGGAGATGCTGCTTCTAAACTTTTAATTCTCCTTGTATGCGTACCTCAGGGTCTTCGTTAAGCCCCACCCTTTTTAATGTATATGTTGCCTCGCTAGCGGATATAATAAGGAATTGTGGTTTCCTACCAGTCTCCTACGCAGACGATACTCAAATTGTGGTAGCAGTCACAAACAATACTGATGAGACAGCAGGTAGATTTAATAATTGCATGAGTCAGATCACTCACTGGATGCAATATAATTGCCTGAAATTGAATGGTGATAAAACCGAGGTTATGCTGCTTGGGACTGATATGAATTTCTGGTCCCCTAAATGGTGGCCAGATAGCCTAGGCGACCGCCCATCCCCAGTGGACAAAGTAAGAAACTTGGGAGTATTGCTGGACTATAAACTATCTTTTGGGTCCCCAGATAAACAAACTCTCTTCCTCGGTGTGGTACATCCTCAAACTAGTAAAGAAACTATCACCATTTATTCCCCCAGATTCTCGCAAAATATTAGTAACTGCACTGGTCTTATCTAGGTTGGATTATGGGATTGCACTGTATGCAGGGTTACAAATTCAACATCTAAGAAAATTACAGCGCTTACAGAACACTGCAGCAAGGCTGGTGATGGACATTCCCAGATATGAACCAGTTGCCCACAGATTGGGAACTCTCCATTGGCTACCTATTGAAAAAGGATCAAGTTTAAGTCAGTTTGCCTGGCCTATAAAGCCCTTCATGGAATAGGATCCCATTTCTTAAAAACTCATTTGAAACCTTATGAGCCATCCAGGAGACTGAGATCAAGCCAGGCAAAATTAATTCAGGTTCCGAAATTTAAGCAAGTTAGGTGGGGAGGGAGAAGCTTCCTCCTTCAGGCAGCTAAGACTTGGAACCTTCTCCCTGTTACAATTAAAAACAGCTCATCGCTACTTTCATTTAGGAAGGAGGTGAAAACATGGTTGTTTACTTTGTAGTTGGTATCATTCTTCGGCAGACTTAGTCTTTTACAACGATTAGCGCCAAGACGCCTTGGGCATTCGTGCGCTTTACAAATATACAAATCAAATCAAATCAAATCAATCAATCAATCAAATCAAATCAAATCATTGTGCTGTGTACAGCGGACGCAGACATGTCACCGCAGGCAGTGGGCTAGAACCTGGACATGTAGCTTTGTCGTCACCCACTCAATTCGTAAGGGGAGTGGACTGTGCCGTCGTACGCAGAGCCAAAGTGGGTGTGTGACTGATATGTGCATGCCCCTGGGCATGGTTCTGTACTGGGTTTGTGCATCTGCATGTGTCTCTATGGCAGTGTGGGTCTCCTTTGTGGGATGTAGGTGGTCCCTGAAGGGTATTGGACACCCACGTATGTGTTCTAGTTCGCATTCCATGGGTTCGGCAACACCCGCACCTGTTGGGCCACCTCCTTTTATGCTTCTGACACCTGGCATTGGGGTGCCATGTGTGGGTCGGTGAAGTGTTGTGAGCCAGCCATGATTGCGGGTGCTTCATGCTGTGTGGTCTGTTGCAGGGGCTGGGTTCTCCTCTGAGTAGCTTGTCTGCCCTGGTCCTGGTGGTGGGTTGTGTGGGATGTCCATGGGCGGTTGTGGGGCGTCGGTGTCGAAGGTGTGGTGTTCGTCTCCGGCATCACTGATGGGTTGTCTGTTCTGACCTGCTGGAGGTGTTGTTTGTCCCTCTGCATTGTGAAGGGGAGGTGCATGTTGGCATTGTGTTGGCGCCTTGTTCTTGTCGACATGCAGACTGTGTGACAATGTACATTGTGACTGTTTGGGCGCTGGTGGCTATTTGAGTTGTGACAGTGGACATTTGGCCTACATGGCTGATGTGGGGTTGTAGCTGTAGATATGCATCTCACAGTTCCCTGCTCTGTCCAACGTGATTGTTCTGTTTCTGCACCTGGGCGGACCCAGTTGTGTCCCCTGTTCTGCAGTGTGGGTGTTGCACTTTGTGCCACATTGTCATGGTATGTGCTGTGATTGCTATGTGTGTGTGCTGCAATGTGCCACGGGGATGGGGGACATGTCCCTGGGTAATTGTGGGTGTGCAGTGTGCTACACCTCGTTGTGCATGTGTGCCATTGTGCCCATCCCCCCTGTCCCCCCAGTCCCTGTTGGATCCTCACCCTGTTGTTGTTGTGTCGGGTCCTGTTGAGCTGTGTCTCTACTCCCACCTCCTTGCACCGTCTCCACACTGATGACTGTGGCCTGGGTTTCCTCCAGCTCCTCCTGTGGCGCTGGACTGCCACCTCCTGTCGCCGTTGCTGCCTTCCTGTTGGCAGCAGGTTTGTGCCTGGTTTAGGTTGTCACGTCCTGGCGGCACCTCTTGGCTTCCTGGATTGGCCTCCTCGGCACTCCGACTGCATTCCAGGTGGTCTGCTTGTGGGTCAGTTGCTGGTAGTGTTCTGTGACTCTGTGGCGCTGGTCTTGTTTTCCTGCGGTCTGCACCCCGTCTTCCTCTCCCTTTTCTCCTTGGCCTTCCCCGACCCTGTTGTTCTTTGCTGGTGGTCTGTGGAAGTTGTGGGGTTCGCGCTGACCTCTGCGCTGGGTCAGGGTGCATCCATGTTGCTACGTGCTTTGGCTTGTTTCTGGTGTGTTGTTTCTGTGGTTTTTATGGTGCAATTTCCTGCCAGACGCGTGGGATTTGCAGGCCTGTGGCTGCTTTTCGCTACTTTTTGTACCGCGATTGGCCTCATCGCATGATTTCTCGCATTCGCGTTTCGCATTTTTTTGGCGTGGCATTGATTTTCACGATGACATTTGACGCGTTATCTGGTGACTATCGCATGCTACCGCCTTGTTGTGAATTCCACGTTGACACGGGGTTATTTTCCCGCGCTAGGCTGCGATATTGAAAGTTGCGTTACGCTACTCTTGCGGTAGTTATCACACGTTCTTGTGAATATACCCCCTAGTGTACTGGGCACGAGGTTGCACAAAATGTTTGACAAAACATGGGGTCCACTTAGGAGGAGGTCTGGGCGGGAGCCTGGGGTGGACACATTGAATGGGGATATTTGCAATGAAATGAGGAAAGTTATTGTGTGGTAATATATGTTTACTAGAATCATCTTGTAGCCCACTAGGGCGTAGGTTGGTGTCTCTCTTAGCGGACTTTACTTTAAACCTGCTAGGTGTGTCTCATGTTATTGTTTGTGGACTAGTGGCTGCTTTTCCACCTGTTTGTATTTAAATCAATAAAGAGATTGCAAAAGAAAGAAAATCATTCTTTATACTTTCATTGTGTGTTACTGTCTTTTTTATCACTATTTGCCACTTTCCTTACATCGAACCAATACTTTGGAAATGTAGCGCTTAGTAGCTTCACACACTTATAAAATGCAGGTATATTTCCTGGCAAATCAGAAACAGCTTTAGCTTCTGACCTCGAACTGAAACCTGTGTTGGCGGACAATATTATATCTGCTTGGTTTAGATTAGCAGGTGGATTGTGGTGGCCAAGGGAGTGGACTGAAGCAGAATCTGAGAGAGTGGTTAATACATGTAAGACTGGAACTGTCATAATAACAGAGTTTTGCTCCTGAATAGACATTACAAACCACACACAAATTTGGAAGTGACCCCGAGGTTATTCCTCCCATATATTTCACCAATTAATCTCTAGCAAAATTTGTACATGGAATAATCACAATATTCATTGATTTGCAGCTAGGAATGGGGCAAAATGTGTGGTCTAACTTTGTTAATCCCCCATTCCAACCTGCTCACTCGTAATAGAGATGTAATACTGTAGCAGCAGAGAAAAACCTGCCATAAATCAGTATTTCCCTTGGTGGTATTAAAATTTCCAAATGCCATGTCTCTAAAATTTAATGATTAAGTGTATTTTCCCGTATTGAAAGTAAAATGGCAGTACATGAGCATGAAAGATGTCTTTCATTCTGACGCTCAAGTTGGAATTCTTGATGCAGGCACCTTCATAGTGAGATTGTACTTTAATGTCACAAATATGAGTGATATAGAAAGAAAAATAGTAAATATCTTCTATGAAACCTCAGTTTGTTCCACAAGGTATACACAGGAATATCATTAATTTGTGCCAACTGTCACTTGTACGCCACTGTAACTCGACGCACAAGACATTTACACTAGTAATTTCAGGTTTACAAGAGCACACAGCAGGAGGTGTAGTTGACCTTGTAAGTTTGTAAACACCCCAAAACTCAAGCGTTTTTGATCATTCACAGAATTCTCTCCTACCCTTTCCCATCCTGGAAATGGTTAGTCCTTTGCTTCGGCAAGACCTGGAATATATACCTTCGTGCAACAATAAACACTCCATGACCCTTGAAGTAGTGCAAAAAAAAGCCCAAATTTATTAGGACATGGTTGCATATATATATATATATTCACTGAAAAAACCATAGGTTTTAGGGACAGTTATAGTTAGTTGGACATTTCACTCGTACAAAACCCGTGAAATTCACCCGTTATAGTTAGTTCAGCTAACTATAACTCGCGCCCCCGCAATGCACTGCTGATGACGTCACATATTACATCACTCATGACATGGTCAGTGACATCACTGATGACATCACTGATTAGATCTCAAATGACATCACTGATGACATCATGCAGTGACTGTGTGTTTCTATAAAGTTTAAATATGTTTAATATATATGCCTGGGTGTATTGAAGAATGAGTGGGTGTATAAGTGTCTGGATGGATGATTTAGTAGGTGCGTGACTGACTCTATAAGTGAGTGATTAAACGTATCTTACTAAATGCATGAGTTAGTGACTAAACTGTGTGAATGTCTTAATCCGTCTGTCTGTTGCTGTGTAAGTGGCTGCATGGGTTTGTAAATAGCTACATGAGTGTCTATATGAGTTATTGATTGGTTGTCTGAATATCTGTATGGGTGCCTGAGTGTTTGTGTGGGTGGGGTGTGTGTGACTGCGCATAGATGTATGAGTGGGTGATTCACTGGGTGCATGGTTTCAAGAGTGCATCTGTGATGGACTGTATGGATGGGTGAGTGTGTGTATGGGTGTGTTAGTGAGTGAATGTATATCTCAGTGGTACATGTGTGAGTAACTACATATGTGAAAGGCAGTATATATGTGTGTTGGAGTATATAAATGGGTATAAGTGAGAGTGTGTGATTGTGAGAGTGGCTGTATGGATGAGTGTGTACTTGTATCAGTGATAGTATAAGAGCGTAAGAATGTGCTAGTATTTGTATGAGTAAGTGAGCTGGTGTGTGTATAACTGTATAGGTGAGTAAATGGTAGTGTGATTAATTATTTGCATGACTGACTAGGTGTGTGAGTACCTCTATGGATGAGTGGCGGTGTGTGAGTGTCTATGTAGATGTATGAGTGCATATGATAGTCCTGTACTGAGTGACCGTAAGTATGAGTGACTGTACAGGTGAGTGAGTGGATGTGTGTGTAGACCTAAGAATCAATGAGTGTGTATGTAGTTATTGGTGTTCGGAGTGTCTATGGTTTTGAGAATGGCAGTCTGTAATTTACAGTGGGTGTATCAAAAGTTATATTAGGGTGTGAGAAGATGCATAAAATTATCACATGGATGATGTCATCAGTGATGTCATTTGAGATGTCATCAGTGATGTCATCAGTGATGTCACTGACCATGTCATGAGTGATGTAATATGTGACATCATCAGCAGTGCATTGCGGGGGTGCGAGTTATAGCTAGCTGAACTAACTATAACGGGGGAATTTCACGGGTTTTGTACGAGTGAAATGTCCAACTAACTATAACTGTCCCTAAAACCTATGGTTTTTTCAGTGAATTTCAAAGGTTTTTTAAATGCTAATTTCTAACTATAACGTGTCTGAAACCTATGGTTTTTTCAGTGAATTTCAAAGGTTTTTAAATGCTAATTTCTAACTATAACGTGCCTGAAACCTATGGTTTTTTAAGTGAATTTTTAAATGCTAGTTTCTAACTATGCCTACAGAGGTAGGACATGTGAAGAAAGAAGAAAAAACGCACAGAAAGAAGCAAAAGAAATGCAGAAAGAAGCAACAGACGTCCACAAAGACGAAGAAAAGTGCAGGAAGAAGCAAAAGATGTGCAGAAAGAACCAACAGAGGAGCAGAAAGAGGCCTTGTTCCAAAATCATCCTGTGCCCACAACTTTTCCGACGTGTACTGGTGGTAACTGACTCTGACTAACCAGAGCCAGTGCTATGCTAAAACACACTTAGAATACAGTGAAAACACCTACATACACTAGGGAATACTATGCGTTGGGGTACCCCTGTGATTAGCATGACCTCCTCTGTAAGTCCCTAGTACATAATAGGGCCGGGGGATTAAAACTACCTCTTAAAACGTGCTACAGGGCGCATTTGCACAGTGGTGAAGGGAGGGGGGGCCTGAGGTGACATGTGTGCAAACGCGCCCCGTGGCACGTTTTAAGTTGCGGGATTAAGTCCCCTTGAATCCTGAGTGTCCCTGGGGCCCAACTAGCACCCCAGGTACCTACAGTTAGGACCACAGAGCTGAGTTGCAGAGAGGCGTTCCGAGGCCACGCACCTTTTTCACCTCTCTGCAACGCAACTCTGTTGTGCTTACTGAAGGTACCTGGTGGGCTAGTTGGACTCCAGGGACCCTCAGGATTGAAGGGGACTTAATCCCCCAACTTAAAACACGCCATGGGGCCTGTTTGCACACATGTCACCTCAAGTCCCGCCCCCTCCCTTCACCACTGTGCAAACGCGCCCCGTGGGGCATTTTAAGTTGAGGGATTAAGTCCCCTTGAATCATGAGGGTCCCTGGGGTCCAACTAGCCCACCCTGTACCTCCAGTATGCGCCAGGGAGCTGCGTTGCAGAGAGGTGTTCAGAGGCCACGCCCCGTTTTACACCTCTCTGCAACGCAGCTCTGTGGCGCTTTCTGGACGTACCTGGTGGGCTAGTTGGCCCCCAGGGACCCTCAGGATTGAAGGGGATTTAATTCCCCATCTTAAAACGCGCCAAGGGGCCGGTTTGCACACATGTCACCTGAAGCCCCGCCCCCTCCCTTCACCACTGTGCAAACGCACCCCGTGGCGCGTTTTAAGTTGGGGGTTTAAGTCCCCTTGAATCCTGAGGGTCCCTGGGGGTCAACTAGCCCACCAGCTACCTCCATTAAGCGCCACAGAGCTGCGTTGCAGAGAGGTGTAAAAAGGGGCGTGGCCTCTGTACACCTCTCAGCAACGCAGCTCCCTGGCGCATACTGGAGGTTCCTGGTGGGCTAGTTGGCCACCAGGGACCCCCAGTATTCAAGGGGAATTACTTCCCCTTCTTACAACGCGCCAGGGGGCGCGTTTGCAGACTGCTGCAGGGAGGGGGCGGGGCCTCCGGCACGATGCCGGTCTTTTTTTTTTTTTGTCTGGGAGGGGGGCTGCGTGGCCCCCCTTCCCTCGGCCACTTTTGGCCCCGGGGACCCCATCCCCCGGGGCCTGAGGATTTTTATTTTTTTGTAAAAAAACAAAAAAACGGGAAGGGGGCCACGTGGCCCCCCTTCCCTGGGCCTTTATTGGCCCCGGGGACCCCATCCCCCGGGGAATGCCCTCTTTTTTATAATTTTAAAAATATTTGGAGGGGGGCTGCGTGGCCCCCCTCCTCAGGCCATTTAAGGCCCCGGGGACCCCATCCCCCGGGGCCGACCTTGCCCTTTTTTTTTTTTTTTTTGGGGAGGAGGGCTGCGTGGACCCCCTCCCGGGCCACTAATGGCCCCGGGGACCCCATCCCCCGGGGCCTGGCCACTCGTTGGGGACCGTGGGGCGGTCCCCAATCCCCGCACGGTCCCGCCGGCTCCCCGCGTCCTGCGGGAGCCGGCACTGCTTTTCCATAAGGGGAGTTGCTGACATGCAGCTCCCCTTATGGAAAAGCAATCTGCTTTGCTTCATTGAAGCGAGAGCAGGTTTTCCTGCTCTCGCTTCAATGAAGTAAAGCAAGTTTGCAATGACAGGGCGGGAGCCGCGAGGCTCCCGCCCTGCCAATGCAAACAGCAGTGTCCCGGGGGTAGACACCCCGGGACACTGCAGGAGCCGGCCCTGGGGGGTGGCGGTCCCCAAGGCCATCAAGGGCTCCAGGAGGGGGGCCGCGCGGCCCCCCTCCCATCCTGTGCACAGCCCCGGGGAGGTGGCGGTCCCCGGGGCGTGTGGGGGGGCTCAAGCCCCCCCACACAGGTAATTTAAAAATAAAAAAAGAAGCCCCGGGGGGTGGCGATCCCCGGGGCTGCGGGGGGGCCATGTGCCCCCGCCACCATTATTTTTATAAAGCTCTGGGGGTGGCGGTCCCCGGGCATGGGGGCCTTAGAGGCCCCCCATGTTATTATTTAATAAACCCCCGCATGCCCCTGGGACTTGGCCCACCCGGGGGCCAATTAACCACGAAGCGCGGGAGCCCGCGCTTCGTTTTTTTTTGTTTTATCGGCAGGATCCGCGCACCCAGCGTGTTTTTTGCCAATTTTTAGGACCCCCTGAGGAGGCGTAGGGGGTCAGGGTGTTTCTACCCTGCCCCCCTTTTTGCGTTTTTTGCGTCTGTTTTCGTCTTTTCTTGTGCCTCGGTTCTACCGAGGAACAAGATGGCTGCCAACACTTCCTGTTTGGAGTGTTGACAGCCAATTAGCATACAGCTCGTGATCGGGAGGGTACGCGGACCCTACGCGGCCATAGATATATATGTGATTTTATTTTTGATTTTCTCAGGAACTACTGAACGGATTTACACCATTTAAGCAAAAGGCACGACTCTGAACCAAGGGCTACCTTTTTGGCAAATTTGGTGTAATTCCGTTCAGCAGTTCGGGCTGTAGCTGCGATGAAAGGTTCCTATGGAAAATTGCATGGGGAAAACACGTTTAGGGACCCCCCTTTTTTCTCGGCCCTTGCTTGCCGAATCACCCCGAAACTTTCAGGATAGGAGCGGACCGGAGCGGGCCTCAAAGTTTGAAAATTTCGCGAACATTCGTCAACCGGCGCCAAAGTTATTTCAAATAGAATGTTGCGGATTTCCTATGGAAAATAGGTCCTAACTATAACTATCTACTGGCGACCACCAGTAGATAATATATATATATATATATATATATATATATATATACATATATATATATATATATATATATAAAAATATATATAACTTTATTAACCTTTAATAACAACTTATAACTTAATACACAAAAAACTCCAACCTCACTCATCCAATCACATCTCACAGCAGCTTTCAAACCCCCACCATCTTTTATCATTCCATTCTTTCCCGACAAGGTACAGCCCCCGCTTTTCCTCCTTCGCACCATTCTTCCCCCCCTAAGGTGTGTAAGAGCGTGCATGTGACCTTTCACCTCCAAGAGTTCCGCCCCGCCCACTCAGCTATGCAACCCATCCCAATATTGGCATAAAAACGACTTTCGCAGCCCAAAGAGCCCCCACCACCGACCCTCTCATAATGTAGGGTGGGTGAGTGGACAAACTGTAACTTTTCCCCTCTGAAAGACCACCTACCCTGGTGATGCACTGGATCCGGAAGAGGCCGATTACGCCTCACCAGACCCTTATATGCACACGACTTGAACCCGCCCCTCCCCCCAACTACCTATCCATAACCATGTCCTGTTTGGTGCTCGAATACTCCCGGGGAAGACTAGACTGCGTCTTTCTTTCCCCAGGGGCTGTCATCGTGCAACAATAAACACTCCATGACCCTTGAAGTAGTGTAAAAGGCCACTTTTTTTAGGAAATGGTTGCATATATATAATCAATAACCTTTAACAGCAACTTATAACTTAATACACAAAAAACCCCAACCTCACTCGTCCAATCACATCTCACAGCAGCTTTCAAACCCTAACCATCTTTTCTCATTCCATTCTTCCCCGACAAAGTACCACCTTCGTCTTTTCCTCTTTCGCACTGTTCTCCCCCCCCCTTAAGGTCTGTAAGAGCCTGCATGTGACCTTTCACCCCCAAAAGTTCCGCCACCCAGAATAAACCCCAAAGAGTGTTTTTCTGCCCCCCAACCTTCTTTGGTCCTTCAGAGGTGATCTCGTTTACACCATATATTTTCATTCCACAGTCGGCTCACGGTGTCCCTCAGCTCCATCATATAATACACGTTCCGCATTCTGGACAAATGCACTCCATCGTTTCGAAACAGGCATGTTTCCGCTTCCCGAATTCCCTCATGTGAGATCACCGTAATCCCCAAACCAGAACAAAAAACCCTCATTGCCCTGTTTAGCTTCTTGCGAGCTTTGTAGATTGCCCCATGCAGTATTGCCCCTCTCCAGCTCCGACATGGCACAAACTCCGTCCATATGATGCAAGTCCTGTGAAAATTCCATTTAATACCCTCAAGATCCCTCTGCATATGTTGCAAAAGAGTCAGCCCGGATAATCTCACCAGATCATTCTCCCCACATGAATCAGCAGCATGTCCGGGCACCCTCTCTGTGGAACCAGCTTAGCCAACCAAGGCAGCAAATTTCCCCAGTGCATTCCACTCTTTCCCCACCATAGCACCTCATGCTGTGCAGTCCAACATTCCTGCCGCAAATTTTCTGGTCCTCATACTTGGCTGCCCAGTGAACCAGCAAATGTCCTATGATCCAGGTCACCGTCTTGGCCCCTGGACCACTCACACATCCTGCGTTGAAAAGAAGAACATCGTTATCTCTAGTCCCCAGCTCTTTCTTACTCCCCCTTTACCCTCACACCCCCTTTCCAATTCCTCCAACAAAATAGAGATCTCACTATGAACTCTTCCTCACGTACCACTCTCAAAAACGGGACCGCCATCTACTGATCCTCCGGATACTCTCCCATCCCCACCCCAGTACAGCCGCTGCTGTCGCTGCCCCTATTCTAAACGAATGCGTTCCGGAAGACATCACATTCTGACCTAAACGGCGAAGCCCCATACGCATCACTACCAATAGCTGTGATGCCAACAATGGCTACCCGTTCTGATGACAGAATACCCCCCCTAAACTGCATCCCGGCCAGGTCCTGAAATGCCACCACTCCCGTACCGGACATACCAACTCCATCCCTCCCTCGCACAGCCAAACCCACTTGCCCCTGCCCTGTTGATATGTCTTAAACCAACTCAAACATATCCCCAAGCGCCCCGTATCTATGCGGACATCGCCCACCTGTAACCCCGTTGTCCTTGCAGACCCCAAAAATTCTGAAACACCAAAAGTACCAAAAAACATCCACACCATGCAGAGCGTAACAATATACAGGAAGGACTTCTTGCAACTCCGCCAACAACTCGAACGTGATGGCCTCTCTCGGTGCCATCCTTCTCCCATTCCTCTGTTTACCTCAACCTTTCAGCATACGACTTAAAATCTCGTCCCCGGCAGGGTCGAAACCCCAATGCAGCTTGCCCTAAAACAAAACCCCAGACAGTTTACCACCAATCGTGGTGGGTGACAGATCCTTGTCAATGCAGAACAATACATAATGCAAAACTCTCCTTCTTATCTCCTCAGGATCACGATCCCATCCTTGTGGTATGTTCCTTTCAAAGGCCCAGAAATTAGTCCATGCCACCCTATAGGTCTTCCTTGTGGATGCCGCTAAAGCTTCCTCCACCAGGCTGATGACCCTCATTCGCCCCGCTGCCAGTCCTCGACCGGCAGTGGCGTCTTGACTGCATCCGCTCCAGGTGCCAGTGATCAGAAACGCTGCCACTGCAATCGAGATAAAGCATCCGCAATGTCATTTAGGGCTCCCGGGACGTGACGCGCCCTGAACACCATGTTCAAACACAGACATGTCAGCATGAAACAACGCAGAAGCTTCAACACCCGCAGGTCCCTGGCCCTCCGCCTGTTGACAAGGTCAACAACAGACATATTATCTACGTGGAAAAGTACTGACCTGTTCGCTATCTCCCCTCCCCGCAGATGTAATGCCACAAGCAAAGGAAAGAATTCCAAAAAGGCGATGCTGTGCCTTTGACGTGCCCAGTGTTCTGGCCAGCATTCGCGCACTAGCGGCCATCCCAGAAAAGCCCAAAACCCTGAGCACCTGACGCATCTGAGAAAATCTGCATTTGCCAAACTGAATTGTTGTCCAGAAACTTCATGGGCACCCCATTAAAATTAGTCAAAAAGGTCCTCCATACCCCCAAATCCACCCTGACTGCCCGGGAAATTCTGAATCTGTGGTGCGGCAAAGTCGCCCAGGACATAGCCATGCCCAACTGCCGACAGAAAGTTTGTCACGCGCCCACCACCCTGCGTGCAAAATGTAGGTACCCCAGAAGTTTCTGCACCCGTCGCAGCTCGATCCTTCTCTCACCCATCACCTCCAGCAAGAAAGCCGGAATCTCATTCACTTTATCCTGTGGCAACCGTGCCACCATCGACACTGTGTCCAATTTGATGCTAGGAAAGTCAACACCACCTTTGGACCCTCTGATTTCTCAGGTGCCAACGGCACCCTAAAACCATTCGCCATTTGTTGAAAATGGTGCAGAGCCTTCAAACAGTCACCTTAGTTTTTCCTGCCCACAAATAAGAAATATTTTAGATAGTGTGATACAAAATGGTGCCCACTAGACCTACTAAAAAACCCACTGCCAAAAAAGTACTGAAAGCTTTGAACAATGCACACAAAATTGTTCAGTCCATCGGCAAAAGTTTGTCAACATATATGAAACCACCAAACTGCATGCCCAACAACTGAAAATCCTCTGGGTGTATGGGTAGTAACCGAAAAGCGGACTTGATGTCACACTTTGCCAATACGGCCCCCTGACCACAACTCCTCACGAGGGCCACCGCAACATCCACCGATGCATACAACACTTTGGAGTCTGCCTCTGCAATTTAGTCATTCACTGACTCCCCCTCCAGCCATGATAGATGATGAATGTGCCAAAATTCCCCTTCTGTTTTCTTTGGTACCACCCCCAGAGGCGAAACCATCACATCAACCATGGGCCAACATGTATAAGGACCTGATTTTCTCCCCTCCCTTACTTCTTTGCCAAGTTTTTCTGCTACCACTTCTGGGAATTCCTCAGCTGACTGCAAATTGTCAGGCCACCTCCTCCTCCTAGGACCCTGATACCCAATCTGAAAGCCCTCTTTAAAACCCCATTTAAATTGCAATGCATCCCCCTCTGCGGATATGTCGCCAGCCAAGGCTCCAATGCTGCCAGCTTAATGGGAGTTGTTGCCTTTTTAGTCCCAGGGTGTCGCTGCTATCCCCTCCCTCGGGCACTCTTCCATTGCTCGGCCGGTGTGGCCAATGTGAAACATTGGGTGATGGGGTGCCTTCTGCCACTTTTCGAGCACTCATGTTTGAACTTGCATGGGTGCCTGGAGCAGTAGTCCTTATTGTAATTCCATTATAAAACATCAATTGTGTTTGCCCTAATCCTCCTGCCACATCTGGGCAAAGAATAACTAACAAAAATGAGATGATGTAGAGGAATAGATACCGCACGATTTTCAGTAGGAAGGGCACACATTTATTCCTACTTGTAGGTGCTTAGGGCCAGATGTAGCAAAATAGGATTTTGCGAGTCCTTAATAGCGATTTTTTGCGAATCGCTATTAAGGACTCGCAAACTGCTATGTAGGTAGGAATCTGCTAATATTTAGCGATTCCTACCCATTCCTTATTTGCGACTCGCAAATTGCGAGTCGCAAATAAGGAATGGCCTCCCAATCATTCCTATGGGCCCATAGGAATGAATGGGAATAGCGTGCACAATTTGCGAGTACCTAATAGGTACTCGCAAATTGCGCACGCAATTTCAGGGATGCAAGGGTTCCTAAAGGACACCCTGTTGCACCCCTGAAATGTGCAGGTGTGCACATGTGGCGCACATACATGCCCAAAGGGCATGGCACTTCGAAACATGCATAAAATTGCATTTTTAAAGGAAATCGCATTTTACCACCAACCTGAAGTTGGTAGTAGTTTGCGATTCCTTACAGCAAAATCGCAATTTGCGATGTCTCCCAGAATAGCATTTAGGGAATCGCAAATTGCGATTCTCCAAATGCTTGCGCAAAATAGGGAATCGCAAATTTTGCGATTCCTTATTTTGCAAGTGGGTTTTTCACTTCCTACATTGCACAGGGCTATTTTGCGGTCGCAAAAGTTGAAATTCTGCGAATTTCAGCGTTTGCGATCGCTATTTCGCTTCCTACATCTGGCCCTTAGTCCCTTAATATTATTTACACTTCTTTCTGTTATCACATACCACCTCCAAATCCAGGTAAAAGCAATTCTTTATACTTCTTAATTATAAATCATTTTATCATTTCAGGATTTCAACCATTTTTACACAAAAAAACCAAATCATTCTTCTTTATTTCGGTTCTAAATAAAACCATAAAAGACACATCAACAATATACACATTCAATTATAGAATACAGGTGGCAGTTCCGAATATAAATGGTAGCGCATCTGCATGGTAGGGGCTAAATATCTGAATCAGTAATGCATTTTCCGTACCAAAAAATACTATTAAAATATTTAAATATGTTAAAACCAAGACATAACATTTTTTCTAAGAATTAATTCATTATGTACATAAATCCTTACTTGTTGTCCTAGTCTAAATATGTGCATGATTGTATAAAATGTCAATGTTATTTCCACATGGCATACCAACTCGAATATTTTTCTATACAAAAGTAAATTCTGAATTTCATTTTTAGCGTTTAGGCCATAAAGTGCATGTGCATAATTACAGTCTTAATCCAACTTTAGCTCTTATAAGACTCACATTAAATAAAAACCTACTGACACTAAAAACTATTTTTTGAGATGTGTCTGTTTTCAGTATTCTTCCTGCCTCTATACAACCTCTAATGTTCAGATTACGGCAAATGGGTTTAATCCATTTATTCCTTGGTTTGCCGTATGCTGGGCAAAAGAATAATACATGTAGATCATTCTCCTTTGTTACGTTTTGACATAGTTAGCAAGATTGATTACTATTTCTATCACAGTTTGCTGCCCAATTTGATGTGTTAGCATTAATGTATAACACACCATACCTAAACTTCATATACAAGGCTTTAGCTAATGGTGGATGTATCTCGTCCAAAAAAGATTCAAAACTAGCTATTTCCTTGAAGAGAAGAAACTTGGTTGTTAATGTACCATTGCTTGTACAATGTAACACATTATTTTGAATATGGGTCCAAAAAGTGAATTTTAACAATTTTTTACTAGATATAGTCAACTGCATCGGAGCTTCCCAAAAATGCTTCAAGCCCAATTTCTCGAACCAATAGAAAACATGTTTAATCCACGGGGTACCCCTACTCTTGTCAATTTCTAAAATCTCCTGTAGACCCTCCTTATAACTGGTCAATTCAGGAGTTGACCAAAGGCGTACCCAGAATAATAGGGGTCTTAATATTGCATGGTGACCTGTTCGTTTGACGTTTAAGTCCATAAAGATTGGAATTAGGGGTGTTCTCACTGGCAAACCCAGTACCCTTCTAATAAATTTATTTTCTCCCAGTTCAAAACTCCTTTTGCAATGGGGTCCCCAAATTTCAGCGCCTTACAAAGAAGCTGATTGTACTTTATGTTTGAAAACCTCCAGAGCAGGAGTCAACGCCTTCAATATACTACTCCCATGCATCTTTATTATTGGCAACGAGTTTTGAAGTTGGATAATCTTACTTTTTTCTAACTGTTGCTTCCAGGACAGCTTTGTATCCAAAGTTATACCTAAATAGTTAAAATAATGTACATACTCTAATTTTTGGCCACTAACTGCTAAATTCCTTTTAAAAGACTTGTGTGGATTTATTGCCATGTACTTTGTTTTGCCGGAATTTATTTCAAGGCCCTTTTTTTTACAATAAATGTAAAAAGAATTCAATAAAGATTGTAGACCTTTAGGGGTTTGCGATATCAGTATGGTGTCGTCAGCAAATAAGAGAGCTGGCATCAAATCCCCACCCAGCTTGGGTGAGTCGTGTGTGCACTCCAATAGATAACTCGGAATATCATTAACATAGATTGAGAATAGGGTGAGTGCCAGTACACACCCCTGACGTACACCCCTTCTTACCGGAATTGCCTCAGTTAATTCACCCCTCGGGCCCCATCTTACTTTTGCAAAATTGTTTTCGTGCAATATTATTATTTGCGTGAGTAATTCAACAGGGACGCCTTGCTCTTTCAATGATTCCCAAAGTAAATTCCGGGGTACAATGTCAAAAGCGGCCTTTAGGTCTACAAAAGCAATATACAAATGGCCCTTTTTTATATTTATATATTTCCAGCATAAACATAAAAATCTAAAAACCTGATCGATTGTGCTTGTTTTTATTCTAAACCCCGCCTGGAATTTTGAGATCACATTAGTCTCATCTAGCCAATCGTTCAATCTCATTAAAATATGCCTAGAGTACATTTTTTGTAAAATATCAATTAAAATAATTGGTCGGTAATTTGCAGGATCATTAAGGTTACCTTTTTAAAAAATTGTAACAATTTCCGCCCCTTTCCATGTTTCAGGTATTGGTGAGCCTGCAGCAATTGCATACATAAATGGTTAATATAAGGGCCCCAAACACTACTGTCGTGCTTTAATAAATCTCCCGGTATTTTATCGGGGCCAGGGGCTTTCCCTGGTTTAACTGAATTTATTGCCAGTAATGTTTCCTCCAGGCTAAAATGGAGATTATTAATAGTAAGGTTAGGCACCACTAGTGCGATACAAGGTGTCTCTGCCACTTGGGCATCTGCATAAAGTCTAGAGAAATGGTCCTCCCAAGTTTTTGCGTCAAGGAAAAGGTCCTTATCCTCCCCACCTGTCTTTCTGCCTTTTGCTATTAAGCGCCAGAAGCCTACTTGATCTTTAAGTTTGGCCCCTTCAATTAGATCTGTCCAAGTATTATCATCCCACAGTTTTTTTGCATGTGCAAGGGCTTTCTTATATTTAATTCTTTTCTCCCTTATAACTGTTACATTGTTCTCTTTTATTGACAGTATAAGGTCAGCCTTTATCTCACGACACTCCCTATTATACCATGGGTTCGTTCCTATTTTTACACCTGTTCCACTGTGTTCCCCTGGTAATCTACTCAATACTGGTGCCAGTGCATCCTGCAAAGCTTGATGTGCATCCATTATTGAGAGTTCCACTCCTGGTGAATCTAGGTGAAGTTGGACAGTGTCGGCAAATATGTTATAAATCTGTGTCATGGATTCAGCATTTCCTAATATGTACGGCCATTTTATAGCACAGCGGTTGTTACTAACTATATTAGCATCAATAAAAATACTAGTCTCTTCGTTATCCAAAATTTTACCAAGGAAGAGATCAGGTAACAATGACAAGTGCAGGGGACGATGATCGCTATCGGTTCTATCATCTATTTTCAGATCTGATACATTAGGCCAAAACTCGACGGATACCAATATATAATCGATACTACTCCTATAACTACCTCTACAGAAGGTTGGAGTGTTTGGTTTATCCGATGGTAACCGGCCATTACAAGCTCTAAGCCCTTGCCCTGTTGTTAGTTTCATAATCTGTGCGACTGCTGTAGTACAGGACACTGTCGGACTACTTTCTAGAGCAGGAATGTTATTCATTGTATCTTCGTCTTCAAAAAGATTGTCGAACCCCACCACCGGTTCAAACTTACAATTAAAATCGCCCCCAATGATTACCATTGCATCAGCCTCTATTAGATTCAAAAATGAATCAAGTTGATTTATTATTAAGGATTCCTTCGTAGTTAGGCTTGGCCTATTATAGATATTGATTAAATATATTAATTTCTTATCCTGTGTTTTAATTTTTACACCAACCAAATCCTCAGATGGTATACACAGTGCAGTTGATTCTATTTTGAGGGTTATTCTAATCCATATGACGAGTCCCCCTGAAGGCCTACCTCTCATTGATGGAATAGCGTTTACACTAAAAGTCTTAAACCCTACCCTATGGGGAGTTTCTAGAGCCCAAGTCTCTTGTAAGAGAAGAATATCACTTTGCTCTGTATATTCCACCCATTCCGTGTCTCTAAGGTTCCTATTTAGTCCTGCTATATTCCAAGATGTAAATCGTATAGCTTTCTGAATATTTACTCCTGAGTTTGTTATATTTGGCCTGTGAGAACTGTTCACTGTGTCAGAAGAAGCATGTATGGGCATGAATAATGACCATTTTTGTTCCTCCGTCCCAATAGTTGTATGTGCCTTACATGCCCTATGTGAGGCTATCTCCCCCTGGGTCTCCTCTAGATGATGTATGTTTCGGTGGCCCATTTGTTCCATACTGCTATTTGTCTCATTATTTACCGGAAAGAGTATTTCACCAACTGTGGAAGTTGGTTGTCAGTCCACACCATCCAAAGCGGATAGAGCCTGGAACCTATTCGGAAATAATATTGGAGCATAGTCATCGTTCAATGGGCCGGGATGTGGTTTGTAAAAATACCCCAATGGGAGAGCACAAATACAAGTGTTTTGGGTGAAGGTTTCCTCTCTGATATTTAGTAGAGATCGAACCATCTGCGGGCGACGAAAATTAACTATAATGCAATCGCCGTCTAGGTTCTTAGAGGACTCCCCAA
Source organism: Calotriton arnoldi (assembly GCA_963921515.1). Taxonomy (NCBI): domain Eukaryota; kingdom Metazoa; phylum Chordata; class Amphibia; order Caudata; family Salamandridae; genus Calotriton; species Calotriton arnoldi. The sequence continues at coordinate 361,818 of CAWUFW010007236.1, read as the reverse complement.
CCCACCCTACTCTGCGGACCATCAAGATTTCGTTGGTATATCGTGGTTTAAAGTTTTTATATTTTGTCAGCCAATCGACTGTCTTATTTCGCAGAGTCATCCAGGATTCACTCTGTCCTTTTTTTAGTGCTGGGACCCCTACTAAAATTAATACATAAGGACATGAAGCAGGCGGAAAGCCCAAAATATGGGAACTGGGATTCAAAATTGTATCTTGTGAACTTTTTACTATGTCAGGACCTAATCTTTTTTCAGGTAGATTTGGGGTTTCATGTCTATCATACAAAGCGTGTATTCCCATCATTATATCATCCCTATTCTGCGCTTTTTCCCGTATGCCTCTTTCTCCGCTGTCTGTTCGGATCATTGGTTTAGCCACTGAAGTATCCTTTGTCCTACCAACAAAACTCGGGGGCCGAGATTCCTCTGAATACTTTGAATCGCCCCCCCTTTCTATAATACCAAGTTTATTGCTATCTATTTTATCTTTCAAATTGCCTACTGTAGTGTTCAACTGTTCGATCTTTTGGTTTAATGACTCAAATTTTTTGGCTATTAGGCCGTTTATCTGTGTTAACATAGATCTAAAAGCTGTTTCCAGTATCACACTAATTACACGCTCAAGAGCCTCAGGGCTTTCTTTTACTATCTCAGGGCTAGGAGCAACATCTGCTACCGTCTGTGTGTTAGACGTTTTTGTCAATACTACAGTTTGTTCCTCTACTCGATGGTTTGTCTGAGCGTTGGACCTTGAACCCCTTTTTTTCTTGGATTCTAATCCCCCCCTAGCCTGCTTCTGCCTTGTCCTAGGGGCTTTCCCTTTGGCTTTTTCTATTTGTTGCAGTGCTCGGGACCTAGTTCCTATACTTGGGCTGTTATCATCTAGTGCTAGATTTGGGGATGTAAGAGTCGAGTTTGGCAGGACGGATGTTTCAAGTCCACTTGGACTATTATTCTAGGTGTTAATGGCATATTTGCGTCTTTATACATCGGGAATTGTGTTGGATCGAGTGACAATCGCCTTTCTGTCATTTGGATCTCATGTGTCAGCAGAGATTCTGCTCTGGTTAAAAAGGCATCTAAGGTGCCTGCTGCACCTTTACGTTTGTTCATACTCATTGTCTATATAAACAACTATAGGTCAACAGTATGTAAAAAATAAACGTGGGAAGCTAAGCAGTACTACAAAAATATAGCTTTGGAGCGACTGTTATTACAATCTTTCCAAACAGTTAATTCACAGTCCCAGATACACTTGTTTTTATCACCTTGGGCTATAGCCTGCTACGTAAGGGGTCACAGAACTAAGACGTGTTACTAGCCGCCCTGAATCACCCCCACCTTGATGTGACCCGCCCAATATCTATTTAATGTAGGTAACAGTACAGTCCACAATTCCTTAGGACTCCTTTAGACTCCACAGTTCCTAATCCATAGTACGGGAGTTTACAAATGTCAATGAAGTCTCAAGGGAGATCAATGAATGCTGTGGCAATGAAACTGGGCAAAATAGAGTTGGCGTAAATCTTACCCACTGGAAACTTCGAAGTTGCAATACAGTTTGCAATGCAGCAGCCAAGGGGGGTGGCCCTGCCCTGCCTCTTCCGGCCCCTGACGGGCACGGACGGGCCCGCCCTTGGCCCGGGCACGCCCGTGCGCGTCCCGCGCTGCGGGAGGGCCGCTGTGCTCTTATCGCACTCCCCGGCGCGATGACGCAAGTGCCGGTTTGCAGGGCCCTCTGGGAACTGTAGTTGCGTTGGGCCGTTCCCCTCATGGCCAGGAAATCAAGAGATCTACCGTTCCCCTCACGGCTGCAGCGGAGGCTGCACGATAATGGGCCTGGTCACCTCAGGTCAGTTCCGCCACTATTCAAATTTCAGCAACGTCCCGCGCTGCGGGAGGGCCGCTGTGTTCTTATCGCGCCCCCCGGCGCGTTGACGCAAGTGCTGGTTTGCAGGGCCCTCTGGGAACTGTGGTTGCATTGGGCCGTTCCCCTCACGGCCAGGAAATCAAGAGATCTACCGTTCCCCTCACGGCTGCAGCGGAGGCTGCATGATAATGGGCCTGGTCACCTCAGGTCAGTTCCGCCACTATTCAAATTTCAGCAATACTATACAGTCACAATTCCTTCCTACCCATTCTAAATTAAAAAGAATGGTTGCTACATGTTTTCAAGCAACCCAACATCGAGGTAGTCCAGTACACACAGGAGGGGATAGATCAACCCTCCACTCAGTTCAAATAAGTGTGTATCCAATTTCTTTTTGTGATGCTAATATTCTGTAGGACTCCTCTGATCTGTAGGGTCGATGTGTTTCGGCCCACAAATTCGGGCCTCTTCAGGACATGGGCAAAAGGAAAATACAATCTACAAAGTAATATACAATATGAGATTCAACTTTAATCAGTTGCTTATACCATTATCGATTCATGTATCGAATGGTATCAAGTGTACAACAATTAAGTGAGGAGGCATGCTCAGAACCACCTTATATATAGAGAGGAAGCACTACCAAATTGTGCGATGTAACCTAGAAAAACGGGTAATAAAGACCCCTGTATCCAACACTATGAAAGGGAGACACCGAGCTGTGCACTGTTCCGAAAACAAAGTGCATGAATGACTAGTATCCACACAAGATTAGGAAAGTGAAAAGAGACATAAGAATAAAGTATCTACTGCAGAAGGGATCTGACTTACAACACACGGCGGGGCCAGTTCCCAAAAACTTCTGGGATCAAATCACCAGCACATTTGAATATATGTATATTATAAGAGATGATGATCTGTGGAGAAGAGAAAGACTACGATTCAGCCATTATAAACACCGGTGGGTGTAAATGTGGCAGAGCCCAACGGTCACTTTTAAATACCTGCCAGGTATCCCGACGATTGATGAGTCCCCACATTGGCAACGACTTCCAATGGGGGGAGGGGGCGCTAAGGAGCTGAACAAAGAACCCACCGATGAGTCTGTGCGGTAACTCAGATAGTTCTGAAAGAGAGAGGAGGGGGAAGAACAATGAGTAAAAAACGCCCTCCCCTGTTTCCGCACGCTATTTCACCAGTTGCGGCAGGAGTGTGAGTCCTAATCATACCTGTAAACTGAAGTCGGCTTCTAATACCCTTGTCTTCTTTGGGACTGTCAATATCGTTGTGTGGCTAAGCTGGCCAGCAGGCTTGCAACCGTATGAGCGGCAGAGAAGCAGAACGCTGCTCATTCCTAAATGTGTGTCGACTAGCAATCACGTGATGCAGGTCAAAGAGCGCGGACGCAGATTTTAAAGGCCTTGTGTCTGTGGGCCGGTTAGCTAATCACAGACACAAAGAAAGGACTATGGAGTGTCTCTAAAGATGTGGAAAGTGCATGAAAGGATAGACTTTCCTTCCTAACACGAACATTAAAGGACCCGTCACTGTGTACAATACAATCTCCCTAAGAGTGGGTCACCCTAAACAACATTAAAAGGGGAACAATTATCAAAAGCAAAACGTACAAGCAATTAAATATAAAAAATAAAATTTGGCCATATTTACATAGGGATCAAAACAAGGAACAATATTGGTGGAAGATCACGTATTTAACACAAAAAACAATGAATTGTCGAAAATCACAGCTGGATCATGCAAATTCTGAGTGAACATATTAGAAAATAATACTCATAACTGTCTGCAGGTAACACTTTGGAAAATGTACAGACTGTGAACTAGTCAGTATACAGCAGGGAACATAACTGCAGAAGGAAGGAAAAAGTTAATCTAAATTTCACAAAAAAAGTTATTAATTGGTACAAAAATCAAAAGGTACACAGTTATTCAACCGGCAAATAAGTTATATAAGTGCCCAGATTTCATCATGGTCGTTCAGACCTTGTACTGTTGTTCTGTATTCCTCAATCATTCTTGCTTCTAGTTTGTTAAGGGTCATCTGCAGGTTGGATGTGTTCGTGCTTTGTACCACAGTCAACACAGACCACTTAATCTCGTTATCTTATTGTAATTCCAGCACGCCCCAACATTGGTTCCTGCTGGTTTCTGGATGTAACCTGCCCCCTGTGGGTGGGCTTCGGGTGAAAAGGCAACCCAAAAGGCAACCCACGTAACAGGCAACCCACTAGCCGTAAGCGTGGATGCTGCTGATTGCGTGCATGACATCCATTTCATCCAAAGTTAAGAGTCAACCTCTCCCCATGGTTTGTCCGGGTTCAAGCTCACCTGCGCCCGGAACTCTTCATCATAGCTAAGCCATGCAAAACCCCCGAAATGCATTTGGGCCTTCCTGACTATATCCGTGTATTTTAACAACACTATTGCTCTGTCTCCATGTCTCTCGCAGTAAATGCTTGCATATATAAGGAATGCTGACGTCCAATTTTCCATATTAATCGGAACTCTCGGCCACCTAGTCAGCTTCCACTCTTACTCTTGGACCCCTCCTTGGCCTGTATGTCCCTATGTAGTAGTTTGAATACGTCTACATACTCGTGTCTCCATATGCGGCTCTTTGTCTTTTCCGACAGATGAGACCCCAGTGGAATCGCTAGGCCTATATATGGTAATTTCTTTTTGTGTTTGACATCATTTGAATCAGTGTCGCCCTTGTCCTTCTCTGTTTCTGACAAACTATCTGACTGACATCTTTTCTTATCCTTACGCCTCTTCCCACTCACACGTTTGCGTGACTCCTTGTTGCCCTTGACTTCCTTCTTTTTATCCTTCTTCACTACGGCTTCGCCATCTCCTACCCCCACCGACCGTCTCGCTGGCTTCTCTTGCCTCCCATCCCCCTTTTTCCACACTGACCACCATTCAACCGTACCTGAAGGTAATGGCTCAGTCTGCCATCCGTCCGTATCGCATCCACCTCTGCTGCTCTTCTCCTTTCTTTTGCTCTGTTTTGTGTCTGTGCTTGACTTCTGTAAAATAGCAACTGGAGAACATGTTGCGCACCGTTCACTGGTGCTATGGGGTGCGTGCCAGACTACCCCTTCCTCCTCACGTAACTCACCCTCTTCCCACTCATCACTTTCATAATCCAAAAGCAACTCATCCTCAAACGCATACTTGGCACTCTCCCCCAACACCCTCCTTTCGCTCCATCTTCACAACCATCATAGCCATTGAGTACATCATCTCTGCCAATCCTGTCGCTGCTAGCCCACTACCTCGACGTAGGGTTGGCCACCACGGACCCCGTGCCTTCCTGTCAACGTCCCAAGGCCATAGTGCACCCAGCTGGTGTCGCCCCATTTCTGTCAGTCTTTGCTGCCGACCCTGCCTTCGCCCCCCCCCAGCTGTGCCAACCAAGGAGGCCCTGTGCATCACCATCCCCCTGGGCAGCCATAGCCCACTTGACGCCCTTCTCGTGACTCCCACTGGATAGCACCCACACCCATTGGCCCCTACCCTGACCTGCGTCCCCCTCTTGTCTGATCTTTGCTGCTGCGTCTCTCGCCTTCACTGCTTCTTCCTTCTCCCTAGCCTCACACATGGCAAACCAGCACGCCTCTGTCTCCTGTACCAGGTGGCGCTGCTCCCTAATCTGTGCCTCGATATCAACATTAGCCCACTTACTCTTGAGTGCCTCAGACCGGTGGTCACTGGAGGCCCCGTGTGCCTGTGGTCCAGCCTCTTGGGGCCCTATGTCCTTGGCCTGCTGCCCCACCCCCGCACCCTTTAAGTTTTTTTAAGGCAGGGCCCTTGGCCCCCGGCCCTTTGGCTCCCTCATGGCTCAATTCTGCTGTGGGCGGGGGGCCCTGTTCCTCCTGGGCCCCTTTGGCCTGTGAAACTTGTGCCCTTGACAGTGCACCCCGCCCCTGCTGCAGCACAGCCCTGCCCGGTGACTCTCCAGAGTCTCTGTGGCCAGGCAGCTCCTTATGTCCCAAATGGGCCGGGAGGTGGGAGCACCTGCTGCCCCTGTTTGCGCTGGCACCCACGCACTTCCCGCCCCTCACCCGCCCATGTTGTCTGTCTCTTATTCTGCCTCCCCAGCTCGCGGGGAGGCAAGCTGCCACCGCAGCTGCAACGCCGTGGTGGCTGCCTGCCGCGTGGGCCGTGCCATGCCGACCCATGCCTCCTTCAGCATGCCGTGCCGCAGCAGGTCGTGCCAGCCCGCCACACCCAGCGTCTGGAGCGTTGCCCGGATGTCCTCGGTGGAAGGCGTGGTCATGTTCGCCTCCTCGCCCGGGAACCAACTCCACGGCCTTCACAGTAAGTTTTTAAACTGTAACTTCTCCCTCTACAAACTGTAATGTTTCCCCTCTGAAAGACCACCCTACCCTGATGATGCACAGGATCCGGAAGAGGCCGATTACGCCTCACCGGACGCTTATATGCACACCACTTGAACCCACCCTTTCCCCCCCAACTACCTATCCCTAACCTGTTTGGTGTACGAATACCCCCGGGGAAAGACTAGACTGCGTCTTTCTTTCCCTGGGGCCGTCATTCCAGGGAGAGAAGGGCAAGGGAACACCACAAATGTGTACAGGAGAAAATGTGGCATTGCACACTGAGACTGCTTTTCCGCAATGTGCATAACTGTACTCTAGTTACAAGTATGCACTGAGAATTAGCCGAGCCAAAAAATGCCCCATGACATTCTCAGCTGTTTCTTAATTAGGAAAACTCATACATCTCCAGAGGTTTCCAGTTAGCCAGCACAATTTGTAAACAATTCCTGAGGTATAGGTTTTTCTCAGTGCATGCTGGGATTTGTAGTCCTGATAAACCCATTATAAATACAAAACTTCAAGTCACAGAATTCAAAGACCATTCCTAGACTAGACGAGCTATTCCAGCATGGAACTGGGAAACTTGAGAACTGCATCTTTTCCCATGTGGGAGAAGAAGTACTTTTACAGGCGCAGTTTTGAGATGCAACTGTGCCCTTGGCTTATTGATTTATATTAAATATGCATCACGGTGTCAGGGTCAATCCACACTGTAAATATTAAGAAAAGCAACTTGTTAAAAATTCATATAGCAAGTGACTTTTAAACAGGTTTTATGAACTTGTAAAAGTGTTGCAACTACATCTTCTATTCCCCTTATTCTCCAATGATGTTCTCACAAACATTATTGCTCTCCATAGACGGATCAGTTGTCGCTGTTCGATCTTCAGCGTTACTTCAGCGAGCTGTACAAGTTCAGGTTAATGGCAATTGATTATTTTCTGTTTGTACTTAAGGTAACAGCAAAGCCACTTGACGATTGAAAGGTTCTCAGACATATTAGAAAATTAGGTAGACTGGTAGGTACCTTTTCTGATATCTACACTTTTATAGAAAATAAACAATAAAATTAACTCTAACTGAAAGATTTTTTTAGTAGTTATGTTTTTTGGACTGAAAACTAAACAGGATTAGGTTGTACCTCCATTTTGACCCCTTGAATACTATTACTTTGACATGGGCTCTGTGACTGTTTGAAAATTAAATAAAATTAACCAATTAATAAAGGACATATACATAAAAAAGCAAAATTGAAAACAAAGTTTTAAAACGCCATGTAAATGTGAAGGAATTTAAAACTGGAAGCTAAAAATGAAGATGTATCCTTATCTTGATTTGTGGGAGAATCACAATTACAGCAAATTGAATATAATACTCGTAGGCGCTGACAAAAATAGCATGCATCAGAAGCAAAGAAGACAAAGTGATATTCTAGACTCTAGCATATCGCGTTGCCTTTTGAAAAGCTCCAACCCACACTATAAACTTAAAATTTTGATTTTCAAATTTTTGTTGTTGGTAAATTAGAAAATATATTTAATAATTTGTGAATTTGTTTGATGTATACTAATTTCTGTATTTTTATGTCTATTGTTTTGAGGTTCAAATCGTAGAAAGTGCTTATGTGGGAGACCCCGGCTTCCAGTAAAGATTCAGTTAGTGAAGAAGTCTAAAGTTTAAGAAGCACTAGTTAAACCACTAGAATTAGAATGATAATTTAACTGGCTCGTGGAAATGGTAAGTCTGGTGATGGTCGAGTTCTAAAGGTGTAGTAAGAGTGCTAAAAGTAACAAACAAATCTAAAGATTATGAAAACAGGGCATGAGAGCCAAATAGGTGAGGGTGCTAGTCGTGATAATTTTGTAGGTGATGCAGCTGGACAGGAAGATGATGCAGGGCGGCAAGGGAAGCCATTGGAGTTCCAGCAGGGTGACTGTGATATGGTCATTATTTCTTTAGGGTCTTGATAGGAGTGTTCTGCTTCTATTAACACATTGCTGCTGTTAAAAATGCATTTTAGAGAAATTAAGTTTCTAGTGAGTTGCCATGCTTCATCATTTAGAATGGGTTTTGTCAATGCCATAGATTAAAAAGACTATGAAACTGCAGTATACAAAATACAACATTTGATAGTTGACATCTCTTAACTTCAGATGTGGTTCTGTCCTCAAGGTCGACAATGTCAGTGACCTCAATTCCACCAACCATCTCTGGTTCTGTGACTGCAGCCACCTGCTCCTCCAAGGGCATAACTGGCTGTAATAAAGTGCTTTATCTTATTATAAGAAAATCACTCCCTCAACAATGATTTCTTAACTGTTGTTTGTTGTGTTGCTGAGTCTCTAGCACACAACTCCTGCCCTAAGTAAGCCTTGAACTGCTCTTCCCTGCTACCCTCAGAGTCAAGAGCTAAAAAGCGGTTCTTGGTTCTCAGTTAGGGGTTCTGCAGTATAGGGTACCCAGGACACCAGTGTCAAAAGACCCTAGTTGTTACATTAGGGGCCAAGTAGCCCCTGTCTCCAATGGGATCCTCCAACCCAGATTCTTGACAGGAATGTGCACTGACTGCCCACCAGGTCAAGGGGCAGATTCAAATCATCCTTTCTGCAGAAAAACATGAGCAATGCTGGAACGGGGAAAGCAGGAATGAAAACAACATGGGGCAAGAGGAAGTGGGAAAGCGTTTAGCCATAGTAAAGAGTTCCCACTGCTTATTTGTGTTTAGAACAATGAAGGGCAAATCTCTATCTCTTTTGAGGCCACACAAGGAATCCCTGACTGACAAAACAAGTAACTTCCCCACAAATGGAAAAGGTGAAGAAGACAGCACGCCATGATTAGCTCAGGATCTCCCTTCCACAGGTGAGATATTAGCAGGTGAACTGCAACCAACGGATACTAGCATCAGTGATTATGTAGTCATATAATAGGTGATTTCCTCTGAAGTGGCTCCAACTAGCTAGAGAACCTACATTACTTACCGGGATGTCTCACATCACTTCTACAACATGGTTTCATATGGATTCAGCTTCAGTATTAGTAGCATCTTTTACTAAACCCAACAGTATGTTGGAAACTCAGGAGTAGGTAGAGAAGAGCAGGCATGCATCAGAAGGGAAACCTGAGACTTATAGGGAACCTGTGACGGCCTTTGAGGCATTGCCTTCTGTAGACAGAAGTAGGGGATAATGAAAAGAGAAGTCTAACTTGGAAGAAATCGTGAAGGTGGAAAAAAATGAAATAATGCCCTGATTTGAGCACTGTGAGCAATATAAAAAAAAGCTTCAGAAAACGTAACAATATGGTGTACAGCTTTTAGGCAGTGTCTGCAGAGGCATAGCGTGGATAAAGTTGAATTCCCATGCAGTTATACATGACAGGTTTGTGAGCTCTAAATATCAGATAGGTTAGAAAATAAAGAAAAACAGGTTAGACTCACTCTCTGCATCAATGAGTACCTGAAGCAGCAGATGGCACAGATATTGAAGGGTTTATAATACAACTGTTAACTACAACACTATTGAAAAACTTTGAGACTGATGAGATGCTCAAAAGCATTAAAAGTATGCACAAGAACCCCTTTAAGCTAAATCTGAGCAAAGCTAAGCGTAGGAAGATTATGGGTGATTTTCAAAATGACACAATAAAAGAAAACGTGCTGACACGCATTGCCTTTTATGAATATACAAGGTGACAGCTTCATGTTTACAGTTCACTCTTATCTCTGTAGAAGCACGTAGGATCGGAGAGAAGAGGTGGGAAAGGGATTGGAAGCGTTCAGAGATATCAGATGCAAGATATAGTAGAAATAAAGGGCAAGATGTATGATTAAGATTAGGAATAGCGATTTCCTATTTGCGATTTCCTGTGAATCGCAATAAGGAAATCGCTATTCTTAATGCATGAAACTCTTTTGAGTTTCATTAGTGATTCTTTATCGGTCGCAAATAGACCTACCTCAAACATATTAATGAAGCAAGTGGCAATATGACCCACTAAGATTTGCTGCCATCACAAGGATGGTGGCATGCTGAGGGCCAGCACACCACCATGTCGGTAATTGCTTTTAAATAAGGCAAACTTTTTTTTAAACTACAGAAAGGAAAACTGAATGTGTTTAAAAAGAAAAAAAGTAAACGTTTAAGTTTCATTTTTAAGATGCCTGCCATTAAAAATGTTTTTTCAACATTCTAAAAGAGGAAGGTGTTCCAAAGGCACCCCTCATTTGGAAATGGATTACCACCTCTCCTTTTGATGCCACCCATTTACGCAGAGGACTAAAGCCAGAATCAGCTTTCGTGCTGCTCGGGGCAGATTCCTTAAGTTACCCAACTGTGGTAGTAAGTGGGAGTTTGGTGCCGCCGTGGCCTTTTCCACCTTTAGCCCCTCTGGTGCTTTTGGAACCTCTCGCCTTTGGGCCTTTCTCCCCCACTGGGGAGCGCACCTTAGATGTGTCTGATACCAAGACGTTGTCAGACTCACCATCCTCACCAATTGCATTTACTGACAAAGCCACGGACGCCAACAGGGCACCACCTTGAGTATCCAAAAAAGCATTAGCGGGATGAGTGTGCACAGAGCCAGCAGAAAGTTCTAACCCAGGATTACTACTAGGCAACGCCGTTTACTTTTCACTTTCCAGGCCCATAGTAGTATGATTTTGAGAGTGAGAGTTCACGTCGCTGGGGGTCGCAGTGTTTAGATTGTTAGCAGAGAGCAGTAGGTGAGACTGTTCTTGAGTTGACACAGCATATTGAGTGGCAGACGGTACTGAAGAACTACAGTCACCTAGTTCTGGCTGCATTAGTACTCCGCGGCTCTCTCTTTCTCCCTCTCTCCCAGCGTGCGTGAACAATTCTTCAGTACTACTGCAGTTGACCAAGGAGGGGCCACACCCCTGCTGTACAATTACTGAGGGTCCTGTATTCGCAGTAGGAGAGGCTGGGAGGTCACCCTTATCACCCCAGCCTTCATGTATCGCATTAATCAGTGTATCAGCCATCTCAAGCCCAGGAATAGATGTTTCAGAGCCACAGGAACAAAGCAGCCCACCAGCCCTGCCTGACCATAGCAAGCGCAGAATTGGTTTTCCCAGCAGGGATTGAGTGTTGATATTGACTGCTGCACCAGTATCCCAAACTCTGCTACAGGCACCAGGACCCCCCTCTGCCAAAACTGGACTTGTTGTGATGGCTCCTGCTGTTCCCGCTGTTCCCGCTGCTCTAGTTGTCACTGCAGAATCGCCAGTACGCCCACGTCCTTTGGGAGCAGCAGTACGCTGTGGGGCCATCACACTGCCCAATGCAAACCCAACCGGCGTTAGCCTAACACCACCAGTTTCACGTTTATAAGTATAAGCAGGTAGTAAGCATGCAAGCAGCCCAGCGTGACACCACTGCGCCGCTCTGCTAACCTGGAAACAGTTGCGAGCGACCGCCGAGCACAGCCGTCACATCAAAGCGATTTTGTCTCCGCGTGTATCTGCCTGCTGCTCCCGCTGCTGCCGTTGTGTCTGGCGGCTCAGTTTGCCGTTCCAAATTTCACCGCATCACCAGGGTGAGTATACGATCGGCGAGTGATCTCAACGCCGAAGTTATAGTCTGCATTTCTCCGTGTGCTTCGTGTATCAAAGCAAAGCCACGGGGGAGAGGGGAGGCATCAGCGGGCCGCGGTGTCGGGGAGGTCGGCGGGAGGCGTCCTACCAGGTGGACTCAATCCAGTCAAAGCCATTATTTCACGTCTTTCCAATTCTGGCAATGTGGAGGCTGTGGTACCTATGGTCCCTGTGGCAGTGGCGGTAGTCGAGGGGGTGACGTATTAACATCTCCTCGCCCCTGTGCGAGCTCAATGGCCTTGTCAACAGCCCAGGTGGCCAGTCCCGAAGGGAACTTGGGCAGAGACTTTGAGATACCTGGGTCTGTACCTGCCCTGCGCAATACCAACAGCATCCAGTAATTCGCTTGAAGGGCCATCCTCTAGTCTCTCGCACCCTCTAGAGCATGAGGTGCACGAATTGCCCTCTTTGTTCACAATTCTGCAGGTAGTATCCATTCAGAGAGCTGAGGCACAGGAATACTACCTCCAAGCTAAAGCTGATAGTCGGGAGATCAAACAAGCACTTTTGGATGTCACCTCTAAGTTCGCCTCATTGTCTTCAGATGTCACGGACTTGCAGGAACGGGTCACAGCAGTTGAAGAAGTCAACACATCTACTACTAGATTTGGTAAAGTCTGCAAGAACCAGATGGCATTTTTACACTCTAAAGTTGAGGACTCGAAAACCGCCAACGGCGGCATAATTTACACGTCTTTGGCATACCTGAAGGCAGAGAAGGATCTGACCCACGGGCGTACATAGTCAATCTATTTCAGCAGGCGTTTCCAGATCTGGCTGACTGGGACATGTTATGTTATGTTAATTTGGTATTTATAAAGCGCGCGGCTACTCCCAGGAGTGTCCTGGCGCTTAGCAAAAAGACCACGTAACAGAAACAGAAAAACTCCCAAGGCAGAGACAGCGGAACATATTTATAGTTGAAAGAGCCATGTTTTCAGTTTTTTCCTAAAGGTGAGAAGGTCCTGGACCTGTCTAAGAGACAAGGGAAGGCCATTCCACAGGCGGGAGGCCAGCACTTGAAAAGATCTTCCTCCAACCCGGGAGAGTGAGAATTTAGGAAGAGGAATCAAAAGCAGAGCTGAAGATCTCAAAGTACGTTGGGGAATGTAGTGGGGAAATCTTTGTCCAAGGTAAGGAGCTCCAATCTGATGAAAAGCTTTAAACACCAAAATCATAGCTTTAAAATGGATTCTTTTCTGGACCGGGAGCCAGTGCAAAGAAGACAAGAGAGGGGACGTGTGAGTCCTGGGACCTACCATAAAAATGGCCCTAGCAGCCATATTCTGGATCACCTACAGTCGAGCAAGCAGATAGCCAGGTAGTCCCAGGTACAGAGAGTTAACATGGTCCAGCCTCGAAATCACCAAGGCCTGGACGACCATTTTCCTATGAGAGACTGAAAGCAGGGGGAGAAAATTCCTCTACATTCTTAAAACCCCAAAACAAGTCCCTGCTACAGATTGGATCTGAGTCTTCAAAGAAAGAGTGGCGTCCAATCTGACTCCAAGATTCTTAACCATGGTCACAGGTGAGGTGGGGGGAGATATATCCTGCGGCCACCAGTTATGCCATGCCTCACAGGGGCGAGAACCGAAAAAAATAATCTCAGACTTTTCTGAGTTACATTTCAATTGATTATCTTTCAGCCATGAGAAAACCTCTGAGAGGCAAGAATTTATCGCATGACCATCAAACTCAACATGGACTCGCAAGTCCAGCGGGCGCATCGACTACCTCTTGCTTTTACACAAGGGAATCAATTTAAGCCATCTTGTCCATGTCCAATTCTGGTATTCCTGGGCAACTTCCTGCTGCGTCAAGCAATCTATGCAAAAGCCCGTCCTTCTACTCCAGTCAAATTTATGTAAGTCTACAATTGACAAGCGATGGAAGCTCCGCCAGTTAATCGATCCCTTCAAGACAGTCTGCTCACAAGTGTTTCTACAGGAACCAGCACGTCTGAAGATCATTAGAAATGAACAATCGCATTTCTTTTATACTGAGCATGATGCTCGACAAGCACTCTCAACATGGCAAGCTGAAACCGCTGGCTAAAAATATAGCGAGGGGCAGTCATGTAAAATGATTTGTTACTATGAGTACGGTGTTGCTCTCCTTTTTTTTTTTTCTTCTTCCTGCCCTCTCTCTTATACTCTAGGGAATCTGCATTTTTCTTTTTCTCTTTTCTTTTCTCTCTTCTCTTACATACTGGTTGGGGGTGTGGTGGGGGGACAGTGGGCGGCGGGTTGTCGGGGAGGGAGGGGGGTCGTTCTCCAAAGGCTGTCAATCAACGACAGCGGGATTAGGGGATGATTCCTTTCTGTAGGCACTGGGGGGGGGGAGGGTGCAGGTAGGGTTGGGTTGGGGATTGTCTGGTCTGACAGCGGCTTTCCATCATGTTACCTGAGGGTTAGTGTGGGAGGGGGTGAGGGTGGGAGGGTGGGAGGAGGTTCAAAGAGCCAATAAATAGTTGGAAATGTAGGTACAGAACAAAAGGCGCTTGAAGAGGGAGTCAGGCTGGAGGTGGCTGAATGCAAACTATGTAATGCCAAATTTGAAATGTATGTGTTGGAATGTTGCGGGTTGAATCAAGCTAGGAAGCGGCGACTAATCGGAGAGGAACTCCATGCATTTAAACCACACTTTGCTGGTCTAACAGAGACTCATCTTGCATATAAGGACAGATCACTGCTGAGACAACTTGGGTATGACACATTAATATGTACTTCACAAGCTGTTTCTATCCGTGGGGTTGCTATATTAAAGGCTGGAATTTCGCAGTTACTGTTTTACGTACATTAGCTGATGCTAAGGGCAGGTGGGCAATAGCTCAGCTGTTGATAGCGGGGCGTAAGGCTAGGATTTGTGTAGTGTACGGTCCTAACTCAGATAGTCCCGATGTCTATGATTATTTAAGTTCTGAAATACTGGGGTGGGCCGGAGATCTGATCATTATGCACGACTTCCATTGCATGATGGATAACAAAATAGATACTACCAATAGTAAATACGGGCCAGAATGGTCAAGACCAGGGCAGCTTTGTCAGCATTATTACACATACACCAGCTTGATGATACCTGGAGGACACTTTTCCCAATGCTTCCAGGGTATACGTTCTATTGACACCCGCACAAACAGTATTCCAGGATTGACATGATTTTTATCAAGAGGTCACTGTTGGAACATGCCCACATAGAAGTATGTCCTAAAATTACATCGGACCGTAACCCAGTAATGCTAACGTTACAGAAACATCTCGGCACCAGAAAGGAGTCTCGGGATTTTTCCTTTCCCAGATACTTACTTAGCAATCCTGAATATATGGTTCACATCAGAGAGGCACTGAAGGATTATTTAAACAACAATCTGGGTACCGCTAGCATTTTAATAGTCTGGGACTGCATGAAAGCTTTTGTTAGGGGGGCGACTCTTCAGTTTGTTGTAGCACAAAATAAGCGGGTGACTGCAGTGGCAGAACAGGATCGTCTTTCCTACTTAGACCTGGAACACCAACATGCTAGGCCGATCGGCGCAAGGGACCCAATGGCGCAGCTAATATGCCTTCGGCTTCTGAAGGCCCGGTCTAAAATCAATAGAGGGCTAATGGATAAAATTGCGTAATAACTATCATAAGCATAAAACTTTACAGTATGAGTACGGAGAAAGGGTGGTGCGGGTACTGGCGGTACAAATTGCAGATCAGAAGGCTAGGTCTAATATCAAACTGATTAAAGGGGATGGGGGCTCATCCTTTACCCAACCACAGGATATAGCGGAGCAGTTCAGATTATTCTATGCTAACTTATACTCTGAGTCCACACCATTTAATAAATACGCTTTTTTTGCGTATCTGCAGGAGAGTCATTTGCCTCAACTCGACTGCTCTGACTCTGCAGAGTTACAAAAAGATATAGAACCAGTTGAGGTCGAGGATGCTATAAAATCTCTGCCCTCCGGCAAAGCGGCTGGGGAGGATACCATCCCGCTCGAATTTCATAAGACTGTCAGGGATATACTTTTACCTGTCTTCACGCAGCTGAGCATGGACATCGTTAGTGGGGGCGATGCTCCTGCCTCATGGAGTATTACTAATATTGTGGTATTCCCTAAGAAGGGGAAGCCAACTGACGACCAAGGTTCTTATTGTCCAATATCTCTAATTAATTCAGACGCTAAACTTTTTTCTATCTAAGATTCTGGCTTCACGCCTTGCTCCTGTTATTCACAAGTTAGTCTCGGAGCAGCAGCATGTCTTTGTCCCTGGCAGAGACACAACGGCGCACATTAACACTGCTGTAGTGGCCTTCGATGTCTCTGGCAAACTTAACCAACGGATAGGGATGGTCATGCTGGACGCAGAAAAGGCGTTTGACAGAGTTGCTTGGGAAGCTCTCTGGCTGACCATGCTAACATTTGGTCTTGCCTCTCGATTTATTTTCTCCGGGCTGAAGCTTTACAAGAAGCCGGTAGCAGCAATCAAACTGAATGGCATGACATCTGCCCTCTTTGCAGTGCAACGGGGTTGCCCTCTGTCCCCCTTACTGTTTGCACTTTATATCGAGCCGTTTATAAGGTCTCTGGCAAACTTAACCAACGGATAGGGATGGTCATACTGGACGCAGAAAAGGCGTTTGACAGAGTTGCTTGGGAAGCTCTCTGGCTGACCATGCTAACATTTGGTCTTGCCTCTCGATTTATTTTCTCCGGGCTGAAGCTTTACAAGAAGCCGGTAGCAGCAATCAAACTGAATGGCATGACATCTGCCCTCTTTGCAGTGCAACGGGGTTGCCCTCTGTCCCCCTTACTGTTTGCACTTTATATCGAGCCGTTTATAAGGCATCTGCAACAGAATGGAGGGATACCCCCAGTGTGTCTCAAAGGTGTGGAACTCAAGGTCACTGCATATGCAGATGATATTGCAGTCTTCTCTGCCAACCCTGGAGAAGCTACAGAAAATATTACGAGAGAGGCTGAGCTATTTGGTTCCTTCTCCAGCTATAAGTTGAACTTAGCCAAGACTCAGACGATTGTAAATTTTCAATCTGACAACCTGCCTCTCACACTGGGGGTTACACAAACAGCTACCTACCTTGGAGTATGTCTTAGCAGTCAGGTCAACGACATTGTGTCTTTAAACTATGAACCACTACTCTAAACAGTCTCGGCTAAACTGCATAGCTGGCATCGGCTTCCTCTCAGCATCTATGGGCGGTGCAACATAATTAGAATGAATGTCCTGCCTACATTTTTATATTTATACCGTTCAATACCTCTGCGGGTCCCTCAGTCTTTTTTAAGCGATTAGACAGTGCTATAGGTAGCTTTATTTGGGGGTATAGATGCGCCAGGAGGGCTCTCCGGCTTATGAAACCACCTTACACGCAAGGGGGGTTTAAGCTCCCAGACTTCAAGCTTTACTACTGGGCCGCTTGTCTTGGCCGAATCCGTGGCTAGCTTTGTGGATCGAATGGCGGTCTGGCTTTGCTGTCCTATCAGTTAGCTTGCGGTCCGTCGGCTGGGTTCATGTTATACAGGACCTCCGATCCTAATTACTTCAAGCGTGTTAAGTTTAAGGTAGTTAGAGATATTACCATGGAGTGGCAGGACATCTGTAAACAATACGCCATACCCAGGCTTCATTATTATACGCTGCTATGGGGCAACCCTGTGCTGCCCGATATATTTCAAGATACTATTGGAAAAAGCTGGCAATTTAATGGCATTAATCAGATCGGACAACTGTATGATGCACGTGGGTTTCGATCTTTTGTCTCATTAAAAGCCGAGTTTGGGTTATTACAGAATACTTTTTTCAAGTATTTACAAATCAGGGACTTTTTGTAAGAGGCCAAAGGGTATTAGTCATGCCAAATCCGTCGGAAATATTGATGGGATTACATACGAGTTCCGGCCGAGGCACAATTGGCACTGCTTACCAGAAATTTCTTGCTGTAACTAATGATGATAGCATACAGATAACTACCAAACTAAGTCGGACTCTTAGGGTTGATATAATGGCTGAGGAAATACAGGAGTCAATGGGCATACTGGACAGGGTCGTAACTTCTGTCAATTTGAAATTAAAACAGCATCGGACAATCTATATGCTGTATTATACACCGGCGATCATTGCTAAGTGGGCTACATCTCGACCCTCTATTAAGTCATTCTGTCCAAAATGCCAACTCTTTGCTGCAGACCTAAGGCACATGTTTATTGTCTGCCCGGGGCTTCAAAGGTTTTGGAGTGAGGTCTCTAATATTCTTATTTCACTTCTCGGCCAAAACTTTCAGCTTACTGAGAAGGAAATATTCTTGGGGATCAAATGTGATGATGCAAGGTATGCAAGTCTGTTAGCTACTATCATTATAGTATGTGCCCGATTATGTATAGCTAGAGTCTGGATAAACAATATCGGTTGAAATGGTAGCGAAGTTTGGGTTCTGCTTCGGCAGGTATACGAGATGGAATTAGCATTGGCTGAGGCCAGAGGGCCTCGCTCCTGGCTTAAATTTAACAGGATTTGGGCTAGCCTCCAGTGGGATTAATGACACACTGTCACTTTACACATGGTTTTTCTTGTTTGTTTTTTTCTCTTCACATTGCAACTCCTAAATATCAATTCTAAAAAATAGAGAATTGTCGTTATTTCTTGTATTTTAGTATTCAATCTCTATTTCGATATCAGGTGTACTCCTATTTCTCCAGCCATGACAGAGGCATCCAAGGATTGAAATTATGTGAAGCTAACATTTCCAACGTCAAGGTTCAATTCAAGTACAATCTATGTCTTACTTATTTCTCTTTCTTCGTCTTTTTCTTTGCTGATTGTACTCTACTGTATTATACTTACGGCTCAATAAAAAAAAAAAAAAATAAGGAAATGGATTACCACCACTGTTTAAATAGTGGTAAAGTATGACTGTTTTGCGACCGGAATTCTGTTGCAAAACAGTAATACATACCATACTGATTCGGAATTTGGAAAGGACTCCTAAACACACCCCTTCCAAATACAGAATAGCAAATGCAAATTGTGATTCGGTAACAAGTTACAGAATCACATTTTGCATTTTGTACATCAGAAAAGGCATTTTTCCAATTGTAAACAGCCTGATTCTGCTAATAGGGCCATTTGTGACCGAAAATTGCTTTGTTTATCTTGCCCTTAGTGCCTTCTTGAAGAATATGTGAATCGATAAAATGCACAATATGCTGTATGTCACTGAGTTATAAGAATTACTGAAAGCTACCAAAAATCTTTAAAGAAGGCATGATTTCTAATGCTTATTATATGGTATAAATTGTGGCTTAATGGGCAAGATGGCGTGAATTTGCTTTGGATAAGAGCAATAGGGGATTTAATCCCATGGCCTGATAATAACCTTAGGACACAAAGAAGGCATGAGAAAGGTTTCTGAGGGAGGGGCAGCACTTCAGGAAGGAGTGGGTACAGAATAGGGAGCAGCAGGGGAATAACTATGGAGGAAAAATTGAAAATCGTACTCATATTAGCTGAAGAAGGGGAGGATGGGTAAAGGGAGAGAAGCATTTGAATGGTTATGGTAAGTGGCATCAGTAACAGGAATAAACACCCCCTATATAGATTATGGTTTGGAATGTTAATAATCTACAAAGCCGGCAAGAGAGGGAGAGTACTTCAATATTCAGTCAGCAGGAGTGCAGGTTTCATTTTTTAAAACTGAGTAGCCGGGAGTAGAGCTTAAAATAGTTTTAAACCAGTGACCTAATACCGGGGCACTGTTATACTGATTATAAGTGGAAGAGGTACCAGTGTTTCCATAGAGGGTAGAGACCAGGGGCCAGATGTATGTCACATTTTACCAGTTGCAAATGGCCCACGTACCACTGTCTACTCTTGAAAAACGAAACAGAAATGTTTCATTTTTCTTGTTGAAATGCATCCCGTTTTCCTTTAAGGAAATCGGGTTACATTTTCACAAAAAAAGTTGCTTTATTTACAAAGCAAACACAGACATGGGGGTCTTCTATCCCAGCAGGCCACCATCCCTGTGTTATTGTCTATTCTCAATGGGTCGCAAATTGCGACCTGTCTCATGAATATTGATGAGGCAGGTCATTTGTGTCCCCATTGGGAATCACAAAATGTATCTGAGACACATTAGTACAATCCGTTTTACGAGTCATAAATTGCGAGCTGCTAAAATTCGCAAATTGCGAGTCGCAAAAGGAAATGGTTGTACATGTGGCCCCTAGTGAGGGTATATATGATAAGTACAATGTAGTTATATCATCTTGTTTATATTTAGGTATTGGTTTATGACTGCCCCGATTCAGATGACGCAGAGTGATACATACATTTAAGATTATACCTAGTACTAATTGCATCTGCTATATATTACTTGGGGATTTCAATGTGGTCCTGGATGAGGTGCTCGATAGGGCCGTTCCTCGTTCACATGCAAGAATGAGCACAATAGTTAGAACTGCCCTTATAACTGTAATGTGGGGCTCGCTTCACTGTGAGGTTTGGAGGTTAACGTCCTCAAAAAAAAAGATTCTGAACCTTCTGTTCATGAATACTTGACCATTTTGATTGGCTGTTTACTTTTGGCTAGGTCTCTGTTAGTTGACATACCACCTGGCCAATCAACACACTGACATAAGCAGGAGGTGGACATGACTTAGGGTATTTTTTTACTACATCAATTTTTCAATAATACATGTTGACAAAGACTCAGGAGTACTTCTGTTTAATTATAAATGTATTTTCATGCATTTGATGCATATTTGAGAGGTATAACGACAAACTTTTCAATCAATAATGCAGGAAAGAGGAAAGTAGCGTAGGAATATCTAAATTTGGGATTTAAAGTGATTGAAGGGGAACTCGCTTGGACAAATACTTGTAGCCAGGGTAAAGAGATAAAGCTACTGGCTTTAACGTCTCACAGGACTGATATGGAACTTATGGTTGATGGAATAACTAGTGCAAATGTAAGTTTAATAAAGACAGAGATTCTGAATGTAGGAGGAGTGCTGGAGCTATTTTGAGGAAAAAACAAATGCTGAAAGGTCTTGGGATCATATTAAAGGAGTTGTTGCTTGTATATCAGAATATCATTATCAAAACATATCAGGACACAAAAATATCCTATCAAAAATATTCATAACAAAAATATAGATATTCAATACTTAACAAGTAAATTACAGACATTATAAGAACCAGAGGTAAAAATGTAGTAAGCACATAATACATGCATAAATTGGTATTTAAAAAAGTAGACTTAACTATAACGTCATTTTCAAAGAAAATGAAATGTAAAAAATTCCAGATAATAAAATATACATTTAGGGCCTCATTACGATGTCGGTCGGAAAGGCTCCGAACGGCATTCGGGTTGTTCGAATCCGATTCAGAACCCATGTTTCCGACCAACTCGGAAACACAACTGACCAACCAATTACAAAAGTCAGAAACTGTTTGGTCATTCCGTCTCGGTTCCGATCGGCATTTGGAGAAACCGAGTCGGTCGGAGCCGAATCATACTTGTCTATGGACAGCGTTTCCAACCAACGCATTACGATGTTGGATTGGCACAGCCTTTCCGAATAAGTTTGTCTGACACGGATCGGCTGTCGGAATCCAACTTTGAGGGCCCGTAGAAGGCCTTCCTTCACCCGGAGAGCTCCAGTTGGGGCCCGTGGGGGTACCCATGGGTCACCTCTTTCCAGCCATGTACAGTGTGGCAGGCACCAAGAGGTGCCCGCCACAGGGTGCAAGATGTTCCGCGACCACCCCCTTTTTTTATGGGAGCCTGTGTTGTCGGTCGGAACACAGGCACCCATTGAAGTCAATGGGAACCCGACCGAACTGTGTTCGGAAACATCGTAATCGGTCGGACTCCCCGAATCCGATTTGGTTGGAAATGATTCTGAGACCGAGTCGGTCAGAATGCTTTCTGACCGACATCAAAATGACGCCCTTAATGTTTTCTTTAAATGTAAAGCAAAAGAATTAAAACGCATTTATATAAACAATTACAAGCAAAAATCTATTTATTTGAACAAATAACCTATATCAAATAAAATATATTTCTTGGGATGTGTATAGTTTCCTTTTGCATAATTTTGTGAAATTTTGGCAAAATTGTTGGAACTATGCAAAATATAAATATGGCATTTTGGGCCAGATGTACGACCCGTTTTTGCATGCGCAAACGGGTTTGTGAACCCCTTTGCGCATGCAAAAAAATAATGGGCCATGTACATAGCCCATTTAGCGAGTCGCAATTTTTTGGCGACTCGCTAAATATGTTTTTCGACTCGCTATTTGGAAGGGGCGTTCCCTTCCAAATTGTGAGTCTCAAAACAATGTACTAATGTTTTGCGACCGCAAATGCGGTCGCAAAACACTCGCAATTACCACCTACTTCAAGTAGGTGGTAATGCACTTGCAAAGGGGAAGGGGTCCCCAGGGGACCCCTTCCCCTTTGCAAACGCATGCGAAATAATTTTTTAAGGGCAGGCAGTGGTCCCAGGGACCACTGCCTGCCCTTAAAAAATTAAACAAAAACGTTTAATGTTTTTTTTTTTAAATGCATCCCGTTTTCCTTTAAGGAAAATGGGCTGCATTTAAAAAAAAAGCTGCTTTATTAAAAAGCAGTCCCAGACATGGTGGTCTGCTGAGCCCAGCAGGCCACCATCCCTGGGAGGGCTGGCATTCACAATGGGCTCGCAAATTGCGAGAGGCTCAATAATATTAATGAGCCTCGCAATTTGCGACCGCATTGGGAATTGCAAAACAGTGTAAACACACTGTTGTACATTTCATTTAGCGACTCGCAATGTGTCGCAAATTGCGAGGCGCTAAATGAAATGGTCGTGCATCTGGCCCCTTAGAGCTATATTTTAGGGTGAAATGTGCTCCTGTGTCTATTTTGGAACTAATGTATAAATTTGTGATAAAAATAGAACCAAAAAAAACACAAATGCCGCAACAAACAGCTGCTCATATTTGTTTGGTCACGTTATTCCTAGTCTCTCGCAATGGGATTTTGTACCCTAATGAACTTGAAATTACACACTGTGGTGTATCGGCTAATTTTGGAATTTTCCATAACAAGTGTAGGAAAAATGTTGAAAATTACACAAAGTATTACCAGCGTAATGCAAATTTCACCCTGTCCTATTGTAATATGGTTTAATTTAATTTTTTGAAATATATTAAGACATTTTTAAAATGCACGTATATATTTAAAATATCCTTTGCAGTTAATTACAATGTATTTTGATGTAATGCTTCATTAACTATAAAAATAATAAAATTCAATTGCAACATTCTTACCATATATGAAACGTTGTCAATTTAAAATGATTGTATTAATAATACAACAATATTATTTAAATTAATGAAATCATTTATTCTTTTTTGAAAATACAGAGTCCTTTTCCTTCTCTGCCCGCCCCGCCCCGCCCGTCCACAATCATTTATTATAGAAACATTTTAAACAATGCCTAACAAACAGAATAAAAGTTTATGAAAGTGATCTAAACTTTAAGATGAAAAAAAATGTGCACAATTTTAAATTGAAAGTCTAGTAATTTAATACACTATCTCCAATTCCAGAAACATATAAAAAAAATACTAGAAGATACATATTTACAAATCTAACTGAAAAAGCATTAACATTTTACAAAAAAGCTTGATTTTTTAAATCATCGGTATTAAGCTGACTCCAATCCTACAAATCCTTGATAAAACACATAAATAAAGAGGAATGAATGTATTATTCTAACACCAGTATGATAAATATTGTGGAATGTGCATATACTGTAAGGAGTCAAATTTCATATTTAAAATCCAATCCAAAAACATTGTGGAAAGTGCACATTTCGGGGTAGGTCAGAATTTGCTACTCAAACCCCGCAAACTACTGTTGTGGATAGGAAGGAACTACATACATTGGAGACAGTGTGCATAAATTGGGAAGGTTAAAAATTACTATTCTAACTCCAATCTCATACACATACATATATTGTTGGTGGGTGATTTACTATTCTAACTCCATACACCTGTGCATTGGGGAAAGTGCATAAATGGGGGCAGATATATTATTCTAACTCTAGTCCCACAAACTTTAGAGAATGTGCATATATGGGGGAGGTGTCAAAATTGCATTCTAACCCCAATACCACATACATTTGAGAAAAATGTGCACATTAGGAGTCAGTTTTAATACTGAAGCTCCGGTCCCCCAAACATTGGGAAACATGTATATATTGTTTTGATATGTATCAAGCACTGGATGCTGCAACTTTCTATTCAGTCACCTTCTTGACTGTCTGAGGAAAGTGCAACTACTCTGGTGTCACCCTTTACAGAACAGTATTTGCGCAAGGAGTTAAGAGAGAACGTCACAGTTAGTTGCCAATCTCAACACTCCTGAGTGAAGGTGAATGTTTAATTGAAAAATTATAGCAAGGCGCTAAACTCCTCCTAAATTCAGAAAGAAGAAAAAAGCAAAGCAAACTCCGGACAAAGAACCCCAGAAATTATTGTAGAAAAACTAGGCGCAAATATCTGGGATAACAATTTAAGCAAGTGGTGCTGAACGCAATGAAAAATAGGGAACAAATGTGTAACAACACATCCAGCACTTGGAAATAGCCTCTCATATGATGCTAACAGGATCTGACCTCGCAGGAAGATTTGAGTCACATCTTGGCTTGTGAACTCCCATTCATAATTCATGACAACCTACTGTTGTGGATAGGGATGGTATATAAGGCTTTTCCACACCCGCTTTGTAGAACTTGGGGAGTTCAGCAGTTAGTAGGAGAAGAAAACAATATGTCAAAAATTAACCCATCTGTCTACACCAGTCAATTTTTACTGTAGGGGTTATGCCCTATTGATTTCTTCCATAAGGTGATGCGTACATACTTGCCACCCAAGCGACCAAAGCCATCGGTGAAACAGCACTGATATGCTACCAATCTAGTGTATTATGGTAAATATGTTATGTTATGTTATGTTAATGAAGTTTTATAACGCGCACAGATACTCCCAGGATCATCGAGATATGCATTGTCATAAGGGCACCTTTTCTAACAAAAAGAGTATCAAAGCATGGTTCACGAACACCCTCCCACATTAAACAGACTTGATCAGCGGTGGCATGTACAGCAGCGACGGGTCCTCTATATCCTTGGGGAGCTGCCTCTTTGAAAGGATGTCTGTATAATTCTGTGGTCTAAAACAATTTTTTAAATGACATGCTATAAGTCATACTAGGGAATCTGTCACTCTGCCACGGAAGGAGGTGAAAAAAGGTACACCTTATTATAGTGAGTATCAACCAGGGGGACATTCTGCAGGCACCCGCACCTTTACTTGATTCACCTGGATGATTTCTTAGATCTGTGCCACTGGATGTGATTGGAGAATGTTTAGAGGTGTGGTCCTAGAAAAACATGAATCTGCCTATTATTGGAGGACTCTCCTAATGCAATTATCCTCGTTAATATCCAGAAGACCTATGGCACGTTCACAAGGTTCCAAGAAGAAGTGAAATGAATAGAATAATCGTGAGGAATTAAAGTTGCGTTCACACCTCAAGATCCTGGACATTGCCTGCCATAGATGGAGGAGCTAAATGATGGGATTTACGTATTAAATTAGTACACAACATTGTACAGGCAGACGCACTAAAAAGGAATTACCTATATTTACTATTACCAAGTTGTATTGTGCTTCCCAGAGTGAGAAAAAGCTGAAACCTCATTTATCGGTCAAATGTGTCAAAAATGTGGTGGGGGGGAGGGGAGAGAGCGGATCATTTGCATATGCGCTTGTTCGAGCCTGAGTATATTTTAAAATGATGCGTGTTGGTGCTATCCAACGATTTGAAGTTAACTATGAAGGTTAGTATCCTTTCAATTTTCTTTTAGTTCTAAGAGTTAGTGCATTTTGAGTAGTTGGGAGAAGCAGGTCTGTATAGACATAAAAATATACGAAACATTTAGCGGGAGTGGGTGCAGAAGGTATTTTTAGTATTGTATTATTGGTCCAACGAGGGACCCTGGGTGACTAGTTAATTTAGTTAACCTTCACCACGCGGTACGACAATAACTTTCTGTATAATGTCCAATGATTACTAGCCAAATTGTGCATTTTTTTAATTTTAGGGCTTAGGAGCATTCCGTGTTAGTTTCTAAGGCTGTTTCTCTTCCCCACTTTTGGGATGTTTATTGAACATATCTGATGGTTTGCCTTTTACCAGAATTCGATTTTGGCTGACACCATAACAAAAGACTTCTTCACCACTTTCGTCCTCCGGCATATCACCTTTGTTAGGCAAATTTAGTTTCGATGGCACTTCCCTATCAAAAGTTACATCTTTAACGTTGCAATGCATGTTGCCTTTGCCTTGCTCAAACCTGAACAGAACTAAAATAATTGAAACCAAACTTAGAAAAACTACAAAATTCAAGAATGTATTTAATGCATACATGAGGACCATAAAAGGATTAATGCCAATACAGCATGATAACAATTGTAAAGCTGAAAAGCATAAATGATGCACAAGATGAAAGAAGAATAGTCCGTTGTTAAAACTGGAGCGGTATCAGTGGCGAGATTCATTCAACACTCTGTGAATGTAAGGGTTTTGTTGGTCACATCGAATCTCTTCATTTGTCCTGCTCACTGGGTACTGATCACCTGCAGCCTCTTTCTCACTTTGATGGGAAGAAGGGTGTATTCTCTTCCCCTCTAGGTCTGTGCCTTGGTCCATTTCAAAGAGGGTGGAGAAACCAATATTCAGCAGTGTTCTGCTCCACCTCGGCCCCTTTTCGATTCTTGCTCATAGCCTTTACTGCAAGCATGTGAAACCTCCACCTGTTTAAGAAGTTGGCAGAAAGGGTGGTGCGTGGCAGCAGGAAGTCTATTGGATTCTCCTCCTTAGAGTTGCACTAGCCCAACTGCACCCTTCCATGATCAAAAACTGCAGGATTCTTCCATTCTATTGGCTCAATGCCCTACCACAACTTTCTGCAGTGCAAATAAAATATAGGGCCCTATCATGCTGTGCAGATGGTAGTGTTGTGTGTTTCTTTTATGGCCCATTGTCATTTTCCTAATGTTAGCCTAATTGTGCACATTGTAGGCCGCTTTTATTTTGCACTCGTTACTAAATTTCACTCTTGCTTTTGTGCCACATTGTATTTTTACACAGAACCAGCACATTCTCACATTTTTTTCTTTACCGGGGATTTAGTCTGAACTGCCTAGGCAAGGTCAAGTAACATTGCCCCTTGTTATTCCTTCTGGTCAGACACTCGTACCTAGACATAATAAAAGGATGCAGCTGCTGTTTGGAATATACATATCTTGTCATATAACTGAGGACAGGGGTTCTGAAAAAAGACACTCCCAGAGCAAAGGTCCTGAGACAAGAGTGCTGCGTCAGCTGAGATCTAGAACATCCACCTCTGTATGCTAAGGTACGGAGTCTGCCACTAAACTCAGAGATCTATAGTTTATAACCTCTTAGCTTCAGTAGTACAGGAGTGTTTAGGCAGATCTTTCAGATAACATGACAGAGCTCTTTATTGTATATGGTTTACTAACCATGCTGATGACATTATTGACAAATATTTGTTGCATCTTAGAGCACAATAGTTTAAAAAAAACATTGTAAACTTCCTTTGTGTCTCTTTTTTATCTTATTGTGCACAAGTACGAGCGAGAGACCGAAAGGGTGTGTCCTGTTACCGTGATCCCTGAGAGGGTTGGGAGTGTTGTGTTCTGCGGTGCTAAATCACTTGTCTCTCTGGAAAGGTTAGGAGGGCAAGTGAGACACTATAGCTAGTCGGACTCAGATTCATAGATACTGATTTGGTATGGTGACTCAGTCCTCTAAATACTGATGTTCTATGGTTCCGAGCATAGTTCTGTTCCTGAGCAGAATACTTGCAACAGTAGGCCAGAGATAATGCCAGGCTGAGACCCCGCTCATAGCTGGATTCAGTTGCTTACCTCTTAAATGATGGAGCGGTTCTGCCTCCTGGTCTTGTGATCCAGGGCAGGGTGTAATCCGAATGAGAGAAAAACTTTTCCAGGGTTCTTAATGGGGCACCTAGGAAGTCATTTAGAAGTGCCATTGCCACTTACGCTTTAAAAAAATGACATCCTGTACCTTGCTGCTCAACCTGTTATTGTAACATACTGATATTCTGACTTATTGCACAATTGCTCTGAATTGGCCTGCAATCACAGAGTTGTGTGAGGTTTATGAATGGAGTAATATAGGGTACTTCTTGTCAGTGTTGATATCAGTGGTGGCCGGCATGGCTCATGGGTGGTGAGGCGGGCGCAGGGGGAAGGAGGGGGAAGGGCACAGGGGGTGTTGTGCTTAATGTAAAAAAGAAAATAAACACGTACCTTGCCGCCGAGTCCCGCGTTTCTGCTCCCGCTCTCCTTGTCTTGACTCGAGGGACAGGAAGCACAGCCAGGCTCCCCTGACCAATCACAATGCTGCAATGAAGCGTTGTGATTGGTCTGAGCGTCCTGGTTCGAAGCTCAGCCAGGGAATGGGGCGCCTGGGCATGTTCTCAGAAAACAAGGAAAGTGCGCATGACTGTTTTGCAGAGCAGAGCAGCCTCGAACACCCGCCCGCCTGCAAAGGAGCACAGAAACATAAAATGATAATAACTTAAAGTTATTTTCCTTTTATGTTTCCTTTACGCGACACTGCTTAAAAGCAGTGGGCGATGCTCCTCCGCCATAGTGGAGGAGCCGCCCCTGGTTTATATGCATTAGCATTTGCAAGTTTGCTGTTTATAAGAACCAAGGTTCACTGGCAGAGTTGTGTGGGTCTTAATATTGGATTAACAAGGGATGAAGTCAACCAAGATTGTGGTGAATTGAGGGTGTGTAGTTTTAAGAACTAAAACAGCTGGATTATACCAAGTCTGGATTTACTGCATTTCCTTCTAAAATATAGAAAGCTAATGGGCAAGCATTTTGTACATGCTAACGAAGTTCATTAGCACCGTTGTCAATGGGTTCCGGGTCTAGTATAGCAACAGCACTATAGGATGAGATTGCAGTGTGGTGATTTTGTGGGCCAGGGTGGTCCATTGCCGATGATACATTAAGACCGTTGTAGGCAGCTGTCTTGTGATGCCACAGCAGAAGGCAACATGGGATCGACAGATTGCAATAAGTGGACAAAAAAAAGTCCATTCACTAGAGCAAAGGGAGTGAGAGCCCAAATGGCAAAATATTGCTTTTCCTTGCTCTCAGAAAAGCCTTTTTCTGGGGCTCCTCCGTTTGCTGACTCCAAATAACATTACACCTGGTTTGGGAATAGTCATTTGGGTGTCAAGAGACAGATGCTTAGGAAACTGCCAGGGAAAATGTGAGTGATGCAGTAGAAAGTAAAGAAGTAAAAGTAGGAGAGGAAAAGTGCACGGACAAGAGTAAATATACGTGAAAGAAAATAGATGGAGCGATGTACGTGACGAAGGGGCAGATGTAAGTCCTGCAGAAAAGGACGGGCATGGGGAAGGGAGTTTCATGGGCGGTCTGGTTAAGCAAGGGAAATCTAAAGGATAAAATAAATTGAAATGATTAAAGAACCCACTTATGTTCTGCACAGAATAGGATGAGGAGGACTCGCCAAATATTTGTACCTATGCTCTGCAAAATACTGTAACATCCTTGGGCTACCTGGAGGCTGTGCCCCCCCAATCACTAAACACAAGTCCACAAACTTTAATCAAACGCCAGCACTGTCCTGTTGCTAAACTCTAAGCCTAAGGCCTCGTTGCCTGTTGGCTTATGCTGTGCCAACTCTAGCCAGTGAGTGAGTCACTGAGCTACAGATCTCTGTGGAATTCTCCAAGTTCGTGCACGGCTGGAAAAGTGTCTGGATTTGACCTGTCGCCATGGCAGTGCAGAATTTGAAGAATTCCAGGAACGCAAACCGTTTCAAGTGTTCTTATTACATAACACTGCCTCTTTATTAATATTTCCTCGCATAAATGAACATTATTCGCATTCACAATCCCCATTCCACTTGTTCAGTTCGATTAAACCTTGGACAAGGTTGCCATCTAGTGGATCCGATCTGAAGAACGGCAGAGAACAAAGATGCTTTTGTATCCATCTATCCACATGTTTTGGAATATCGCACCCGCTAATAAAGGAGGCTGTAAAGAGGTGCATGTTTCGGTAGGTTATAGTCGCTGATGTTACTGGATTCCAGACTTCATTGATTAATGCCAGTTATAGACAGCGGACAACACACAACTTGTCATGAGGTTTTACATATCCCACTTACGGGTACGCGTTTAATTAGCCACCGAAAAAACAAAGCCCTCGTCCTAAAACAATGAATGAACACGTTATCACTGAAGCAAATAACTTTGCGTTGTAGTGCTACAAATTCCTGAAAATATATGCAGTGTTCGCGCACCTGGGTGCGAACAATGAAAAATGCACATTTTGGAATCTGGTGTGGCGAAGGAAAGTGAAGATTTCATTAAACAAAGGAGGCGAAAACTACAATTCCCATAAATCCTGTTGTTGTACACATAATAAGGTACCCAATCAATGTAATCCATAATGCATATCTGGCAATCCCAACACATTCACACTCACTTACCTTGATGTGAAACAAAATTAAAGTCCAAGTCGAAAACGGAAGATATTGAATAATAATAGAGATCGTAACAGGAGGAAACAGCTTAATTCGTTTCTGATAACTCTTCGGGATTCCTTATCAAATCATCTGTCTGGGAAGACACACATCCATCTACAGTAGAATTTGTATGAGGTACTCCGAGTTGTGGAAACTGAGCCTGGAAGAGCATAAGAAAGACATCTCGAATTCAGTCGATTATAACAAGGCCGACATTAGTGCTGGAGCGCCTGGTGCCACAATGCTTGTTGCCAAGGGATTCCCTCTGCATGGCACGCGTGCTTTGCAGCATAAACCCTCTAGCTACCTTACCATGAGCCAAAACTTCCACTAGACAAAACTCATCTCTCTCCAGCAGCTCCATTAATCGCCAGAGTTATCTTGACATTTTTATTATTGCCGGAAAATTGCTGGAGGCAAGGAACGATACAGCAGGTGCTTTTAATTCCATAATATCTTTGAGAAAACGCCAGCAGCGGCCGGTGCACGTAAGCGGGGTTGGAGGAGGGTGGCAGGGGGAGGATGTCGACAGATGACAGAATAGAGTTAATTATTTATTTATTTTGCCCTATTCCATCGTCTGTCGACACCTCCCTCCCTCCCTCCCCCCCCCCTCGCCCCGCTTCACCCCGCTTACCTGCACCGGCCGCTGCTGGAAAACGCCCCCACCCAAACTAGAGCCGGTCCTGATGATACACGAGGGGAAAAAAATAGACTAACAATACCAGTGGGAGGAGAGACGATAGTCGACTCATGTCTTTAATATAGTCAGGACTTATGTGCCTATTCATGCTAGGAAAATCTGCATTTTATGGCAAACCCTATGGTTATATTAAGCATGTTTAAAGTCCATCAAGAACTAATGATGAAGGTAAAGCCACTGGTTTGCAATAATAGTCCTGAAAGTTGAATTTCTGTATCAATCAGCTGCTCTAAAAATGTCCTCCTGCTCAAAAAATGTACACAAGCCCATAAGGCTTTATACATCTTTGTTCCCCTGATAGAATGAGTCACAAAAAACAATACTAAAGATATCAAAAGTTGGGAGGGAGATGTTTTTAATTTGACAATACACAGCACACAAAATCAGAAGAGCTGCAACGACTCTTGCGAATGCATTCCGGATTTTTTATTTGTATGCCTTGAAAAGGCGTTACAGCAAACAAATGATGGACGGAATGCTGACAATGCAAACATTCTGCCCAAGTCAAAAGATCTGGGTTAAATCCATCGTTCTTTTGCCCACTACGCCACCCCAGTTTGGACCCAGCCATATGCAAATCAGTCTTGACCCTGTGCCCCATGGGAACAGTCCAGACCGAACTGCCTGGCCAGGTCCTCCCTGGACCAGAAACAAGCATCCTGGGACCGGTTTCAGGGTATGTCACCCTTCTTCAGCCAGGCTAGCTTGAATCCAGTGGCACAGTGAGCAAGGGACCCACGTCTGGGCATACCCATCCCACTTAGGACGAAAAGTGTTACAGCAAACAAATGATGGACGGAATGCTGACAATGCAAACATGCTCCCCCAGTCAAAAGATCTGGGTTAAATCCATTGTTCTTTTGCCCACTACGCCACCCCAGTTTGGACCCAGCCATATGCAAATCAGTCTTGACCCTGTGCTCCATGGGAACAGTCCAGACCGAACTGCCTGACCAGGTCCTCCCTAGACCGGAAACAAGCATCCTGGGACCGGTTTCAGGGTATGTCACCCTTCAGCCAGGCTAGCTTGAATCCAGTGGTACAGTGAGCAAGGGACCCACGTCTGGGCATACCCATCCAACTTAGGGCAAAAAGTGTTACAGCAAACAAATGATGGACGGAATGCTGACAATGCAAACATTCTCCCCCAGTCAAAAGATCTGGGTTAAATCCATCGTTCTTTTGCCCACTACGCCACCCCAGTTTGGACCCAGCCATATGCAAATCAGTCTTGATCCTGTGCCCCATGGGAGCAGTCCAGACCGAACTGCCTGGCCAGGTCCTCCCTGGACCGGAAACAAGCATCTTGGGACCGGTTTCAGGGTATGTCAACCTTCTTCAGCCAGGCTAGCTTGAATCCAGTGGCACAGTGAGCAAGGGACCCACGTCTGGGCATACCCATCCCACTTAGGGCGAAAAGTGTTACAGCAAACAAATGATGGACGGAATGCTGACAATGCAAACATTCTCCCCCAGTCAAAAGATCTGGGTTAAATCCATCGTTCTTTTGCCCACTACGCCACCCCAGTGTGGACCCAGCATATGCAAATTAGTCTTGACCCTGTCTCCCCATGGGAACAGTCCAGACCGAACTGCCTGGCCAGGTCCTCCCTGGACCGGAAACAAGCATCCTGGTGCCGGTTTCAGGGTATGTCACCCTTCTTCAGCCAGGCTAGCTTGAATCCAGTGGCACAGTGAGCAAGGGACCCACGTCTGGGCATACCCATCCCACTTAGGGCAAAAAGTGTTACAGTAAACAAATGATGGACGGAATGCTGACAATGCAAACATTCTCCCCCAGTCAAAAGATCTGGGTTAAATCCATCGTTCTTTTGCCCACTACGCCACCCCAGTTTGGACCCAGCCATATGCAAAACAGTCTTGACCCTGTGCCCCATGGGAACAGTCCAGACCGAACAGCCTGGCCAGGTCCTTCCCTGGACTGGAAACAAGCATCCTGGGACCGGTTTCAGGGTATGTCACCCTTCTTCAGCCAGGCTAGCTTGAATCCTGTGGCACCGTGAGCAAGGGACCCACGTCTGGGCATACCCATCCCACTTAGGGTGAAAAGTGTTACAGCAAACAAATGATGGACGGAATGCTGACAATGCAAACATTCACCCCCAGTCAAAAGATCTGGGTTAAATCCATCTTTCTTTTGCCCACTACGCCACCCCAGTGTGGACCCAGCCAGATGCAAATTAGTCTTGACCCTGTCTCTCCATGGGAACAGTCCAGACCGAACTGCCTGGCCAGGTCCTCCCTGGACCGGAAACAAGCATCCTGGTGCCGGTTTCAGGGTATGTCACCCTTCTTCAGCCAGGCTAGCTTGAATCCAGTGGCACAGTGAGCAAGGGACCCACGTCTGGGCATACCCATCCCACTTAGGGCGAAAAGTGTTACAGCAAACAAATGATGGACGGAATGCTGACAATGCAAACATTCTCCCCCAGTCAAAAGATCTGGGTTAAATCCATCGTTCTTTTGCCCACTACGCCACCCCAGTTTGGACCCAGCCAGATGCAAATTAATCTTGACCCTGTGCCCCCTTGGGAACAGTCCAGACCGAACTGCCTGGCCAGGTCCTCCCTGGACCGGAAACAAGCATCTTGGGACCGGTTTCAGGGTATGTCAACCTTCTTCAGCCAGGCTAGCTTGAATCCTGTGGCACAGTGAGCAAGGGACCTACGTCTGGGCATACCCATCCCACTTAGGGCGAAAAGTGTTACAGCAAACAAATGATGGACGGAATGCTGACAATGCAAACATGCTCCCCCAGTCAAAAGATATGGGTTAAATCCATCGTTCTTTTGCCCACTACGCCACCCTAGTTTGGACCCAGCCATATGCAAATCAGTCTTGACCCTGTGCTCCATGGTATCAGTCCAGCCCGAACTGCCTGGCCAGGTCCTCCCTGGACCGGAAACAAGCATCCTGGGACCGGTTTCAGGGTATGTCACCCTTCTTCAGCCAGGCTAGCTTGAATCCAGTGGCACAGTGAGCAAGGGACCCACGTCTGGGCATACCCATCCCACTTAGGGCGAAAAGTGTTACAGCAAACAAATTATGGACGGAATGCTGACAATGCAAACATTCTCCCCGTCAAAAGATCTGAGTTAAATCCATCGTTCTTTTGC
Source organism: Calotriton arnoldi (assembly GCA_963921515.1). Lineage (NCBI taxonomy): Eukaryota > Metazoa > Chordata > Amphibia > Caudata > Salamandridae > Calotriton > Calotriton arnoldi. The sequence goes on along the minus strand of CAWUFW010007236.1, from coordinate 327,434 downwards.
CCACTACGTCACCCCAGTTTGGACCCAGCCATATGCAAATCAGTCTTGACCCTGTGCCCCATGGGAACAGTCCAGACCGAACTGCATGGCCAGGTGCTCCTTGGACCGGAAACAAGCATCCTGGGACCGGTTTCAGGGTATGTCACCGTTCTTCAGCCAGGCTAGCTTGAATCCAGTGGCACAGTGAGCAATGGACACACGTCTGGGCATACCCATCCCACTTAGTGCAAAAAGCGTTACAGCAAACAAATGATGGACGGAATGCTGACAATGCAAACATTCTCCCCCAGTCAAAAGATCTGGGTTAAATCCATCGTTCTTTTGCCCACTACGCCACCCCAGTGTGGACCCAGCATATGCAAATTAGTCTTGACCCTGTCTCCCCATGGGAACAGTCCAGACCGAACTGCCTGGCCAGGTCCTCCCTGGACCGGAAACAAGCATCCTGCCGCCGGTTTCAGGGTATGTCACCCTTCTTCAGCCAGGCTAGCTTGAATCCAGTGGCACAGTGAGCAAGGGACCCACGTCTGGGCATACCCATCCCACTTAGGGCAAAAAGTGTTACAGTAAACAAATGATGGACGGAATGCTGACAATGCAAACATTCTCCCCCAGTCAAAAGATCTGGGTTAAATCCATCGTTCTTTTGCCCACTACGCCACCCCAGTTTGGACCCAGCCATATGCAAAACAGTCTTGACCCTGTGCCCCATGGGAACAGTCCAGACCGAACAGCCTGGCCAGGTCCTTCCCTGGACTGGAAACAAGCATCCTGGGACCGGTTTCAGGGTATGTCACCCTTCTTCAGCCAGGCTAGCTTGAATCCTGTGGCACCGTGAGCAAGGGACCCACGTCTGGGCATACCCATCCCACTTAGGGTGAAAAGTGTTACAGCAAACAAATGATGGACGGAATGCTGACAATGCAAACATTCACCCCCAGTCAAAAGATCTGGGTTAAATCCATCGTTCTTTTGCCCACTACGCCACCCCAGTGTGGACCCAGCCAGATGCAAATTAGTCTTGACCCTGTCTCCCCATGGGAACAGTCCAGACCGAACTGCCTGGCCAGGTCCTCCCTGGACCGGAAACAAGCATCCTGGTGCCGGTTTCAGGGTATGTCACCCTTCTTCAGCCAGGCTAGCTTGAATCCAGTGGCACAGTGAGCAAGGGACCCACGTCTGGGCATACTCATCCCACTTAGGGCGAAAAGTGTTACAGCAAACAAATGATGGACGGAATGCTGACAATGCAAACATTCTCCCCCAGTCAAAAGATCTGGGTTAAATCCATCGTTCTTTTGCCCACTACGCCACCCCAGTTTGGACCCAGCCAGATGCAAATTAATCTTGACCCTGTGCCCCCTTGGGAACAGTCCAGACCGAACTGCCTGGCCAGGTCCTCCCTGGACCGGAAACAAGCATCTTGGGACCGGTTTCAGGGTATGTCAACCTTCTTCAGCCAGGCTAGCTTGAATCCTGTGGCACAGTGAGCAAGGGACCTACGTCTGGGCATACCCATCCCACTTAGGGCGAAAAGTGTTACAGCAAACAAATGATGGACGGAATGCTGACAATGCAAACATGCTCCCCCAGTCAAAAGATATGGGTTAAATCCATCGTTCTTTTGCCCACTACGCCACCCTAGTTTGGACCCAGCCATATGCAAATCAGTCTTGACCCTGTGCTCCATGGTATCAGTCCAGCCCGAACTGCCTGGCCAGGTCCTCCCTGGACCGGAAACAAGCATCCTGGGACCGGTTTCAGGGTATGTCACCCTTCTTCAGCCAGGCTAGCTTGAATCCAGTGGCACAGTGAGCAAGGGACCCACGTCTGGGCATACCCATCCCACTTAGAGCGAAAAGTGTTACAGCAAACAAATTATGGACGGAATGCTGACAATGCAAACATTCTCCCCGTCAAAAGATCTGGGTTAAATCCATCGTTCTTTTGCCCACTACGTCACCCCAGTTTGGACCCAGCCATATGCAAATCAGTCTTGACCCTGTGCCCCATGGGAACAGTCCAGACCGAACTGCATGGCCAGGTGCTCCTTGGACCGGAAACAAGCATCCTGGGACCGGTTTCAGGGTATGTCACCCTTCTTCAGCCAGGCTAGCTTGAATCCAGTGGCACAGTGAGCAAGGAACCCACGTCTGGGCATACCCATCACACTTAGGGCGAAAAGTGTTACAGCAAACAAATGATGGACGGAATGCTGACAATGCAAACATTCTCCCCCAGTCAAAATATCTGGGTTAAATCCATCGTTCTTTTGCCCACTACGTCACCCCAGTTTGGACCGAGCCATATGCAAATCAGTCTTGACCCTGTGCCCCATGGGAACAGTCCAGACCAAACTGCCTGGCCAGGTCCTCCCTGGACCGGAAACAAGCATCCTGGAGCCGGTTTCAGGGTATGTCACCCTTGTTCAGCCAGGCTAGCTTGAATCCAGTGGCACAGTGAGCAAGGGACGCACGTCTGGGCATACCCATCCCACTTAGGGCGAAAAGTGTTACAGCAAACAAATGATGGACGGAATGCTGACAATGCAAACATTCTCCCCCAGTAAAAAGATCTGGGTTAAATCCATCGTTCTTTTGCCCACTACGCCACCCCAGTTTGGACCCAGCCATATGCAAATCAGTCTTGACCCTGTGCCCCATGGGAACAGTCCAGACCGAACTGCCTGGCCAGGTCATCCCTGGACCGTAAACAAGCATCCTGGGGCCGGTTTCAGGGTATGTCACCCTTCTTCAGCCAGGCTAGCTTGAATCCAGTGGCACAGTGAGCAAGGGACCTACGTCTGGGCATACCCATCCCACTTAGGGCGAAAAGTGTTACAGCAAACAAATGATGGACGGAATGCTGACAATGCAAACATTCTCCCCCAGTCAAAAGATCTGGCTTAAATCCATCGTTCTTTTGCCCACTACGCCACCCCAGTTTGGACCCAGCCATATGCAAATCAGTCTTGACCCTGTGCTCCATGGTAACAGTCCAGCCCGAACTGCCTGGCCAGGTCCTCCCTGGACCGGAAACAAGCATCCTGGGACCGGTTTCAGGGTATGTCACCCTTCTTCAGCCAGGCTAGCTTGAATCCAGTGGCACAGTGAGCAAGGGACCCACGTCTGGGCATACCCATCCCACTTAGGGCGAAAAGTGTTACAGCAAACAAATTATGGACGGAATGCTGACAATGCAAACATTCTCCCCCGTCAAAAGATCTGGGTTAAATCCATCGTTCTTTTGCCCACTACGCCACCCCAGTTTGGACCCAGCCATATGCAAATCAGTCTTGACCCTGTGCCCCATGGGAACAGTCCAGACCGAACTGCATGGCCAGGTGCTCCCTGGACCGGAAACAAGCATCCTGGGACCGGTTTCAGGGTATGTCACCGTTCTTCAGCCAGGCTAGCTTGAATCCAGTGGCACAGTGAGCAATGGACACACGTCTGGGCAAACCCATCCCACTTAGTGCAAAAAGCGTTACAGCAAACAAATGATGGACGGAATGCTGACAATGCAAACATTCTCCCCCAGTCAAAAGATCTGGGTTAAATCCATTGTTCTTTTGCCCACTACGCCACCCCAGTTTGGACCCAGCCATATGCAAATCAGTCTTGACCCTGTGCCCCATGGGAACAGTCCAGACCGAACTGCCTGGCCAGGTCCTCCCTGGACCGGAAACAAGCATCCTGGGACCGGTTTCAGGGTATGTCACCCTTCTTCAGCCAGGCTAGCTTGAATCCAGTGGCACAGTGAGCAAGGAACCCACGTCTGGGCATACCCATCACACTTAGGGCGAAAAGTGTTACAGCAAACAAATGATGGACGGAATGCTGACAATGCAAACATTCTCCCCCAGTCAAAATATCTGGGTTAAATCCATCGTTCTTTTGCCCACTACGTCACCCCAGTTTGTACCCAGCCATATGCAAATCAGTCTTGACCCTGTGCCCCATGGGAACAGTCCAGACCAAACTGCCTGGCCAGGTCCTCCCTGGACCGGAAATAAGCATCCTGGAGCCGGTTTCAGGGTATGTCACCCTTGTTCAGCCAGGCTAGCTTGAATCCAGTGGCACAGTGAGCAAGGGACGCACGTCTGGGCATACCCATCCCACTTAGGGCGAAAAGTGTTACAGCAAACAAATGTTGGACGGAATGCTGACAATGCAAACATTCTCCCCCAGTAAAAAGATCTGGGTTAAATCCATCGTTCTTTTGCCCACTACGCCACCCCAGTTTGGACCCAGCCATATGCAAATCAGTCTTGACCCTGTGCCCCATGGGAACAGTCCAGACCGAACTGCCTGGCCAGGTCATCCCTGGACCGTAAACAAGCATCCTGGGGCCGGTTTCAGGGTATGTCACCCTTCTTCAGCCAGGCTAGCTTGAATCCAGTGGCACAGTGAGCAAGGGACCTACGTCTGGGCATACCCATCCCACTTAGGGCGAAAAGTGTTACAGCAAACAAATGATGGACGGAATGCTGACAATGCAAACATTCTCCCCCAGTAAAAAGATCTGGGTTAAATCCATCGTTCTTTTGCCCACTACGCCACCCCAGTTTGGACCCAGCCATATGCAAATCAGTCTTGACCCTGTGCCCCATGGGAACAGTCCAGACCGAACTGCCTGGCCAGGTCATCCCTGGACCGTAAACAAGCATCCTGGGGCCGGTTTCAGGGTATGTCACCCTTCTTCAGCCAGGCTAGCTTGAATCCAGTGGCACAGTGAGCAAGGGACCTACGTCTGGGCATACCCATCCCACTTAGGGCGAAAAGTGTTACAGCAAACAAATGATGGACGGAATGCTGACAATGCAAACATTCTCCCCCAGTCAAAAGATCTGGCTTAAATCCATCGTTCTTTTGCCCACTACGCCACCCCAGTTTGGACCCAGCCATATGCAAATCAGTCTTGACCGTGTGCCCCATGGAACAGTCCAGACCGACCTGCCTTGCCAGGTCCTCCCTGGACCGGAAACAAGCATCCTGGGACCGGTTTCAGGGTATGTCACCCTTCTTCAGCCAGGCTAGCTTGAATCCAGTGGCACAGTGAGCAAGGGACCCACGTCTGGGCATACCCATCCCACTTAGGGCAAAAAGTGTTACAGTAAACAAATGATGGACGGAATGCTGACAATGCAAACATTCTCCCCCAGTCAAAAGATCTGGGTTAAATCCATCGTTCTTTTGCCCACTACGCCACCCCAGTTTGGACCCAGCCATATGCAAAACAGTCTTGACCCTGTGCCCCATGGGAACAGTCCAGACCGAACAGCCTGGCCAGGTCCTTCCCTGGACTGGAAACAAGCATCCTGGGACCGGTTTCAGGGTATGTCACCCTTCTTCAGCCAGGCTAGCTTGAATCCTGTGGCACCGTGAGCAAGGGACCCACGTCTGGGCATACCCATCCCACTTAGGGTGAAAAGTGTTACAGCAAACAAATGATGGACGGAATGCAGACAATGCAAACATTCACCCCCAGTCAAAAGATCTGGGTTAAATCCATCGTTCTTTTGCCCACTACGCCACCCCAGTGTGGACCCAGCCAGATGCAAATTAGTCTTGACCCTGTCTCCCCATGGGAACAGTCCAGACCGAACTGCCTGGCCAGGTCCTACCTGGACCGGAAACAAGCATCCTGGTGCCGGTTTCAGGGTATGTCACCCTTCTTCAGCCAGGCTAGCTTGAATCCAGTGGCACAGTGAGCAAGGGACCCACGTCTGGGCATACCCATCCCACTTAGGGCGAAAAGTGTTACAGCAAACAAATGATGGACGGAATGCTGACAATGCAAACATTCTCCCCCAGTCAAAAGATCTGGGTTAAATCCATCGTTCTTTTGCCCACTACGCCACCCCAGTTTGGACCCAGCCAGATGCAAATTAATCTTGACCCTGTGCCCCCTTGGGAACAGTCCAGACCAAACTGCCTGGCCAGGTCCTCCCTGGACCGGAAACAAGCATCTTGGGACCGGTTTCAGGGTATGTCAACCTTCTTCAGCCAGGCTAGCTTGAATCCTGTGGCACAGTGAGCAAGGGACCTACGTCTGGGCATACCCATCCCACTTAGGGCGAAAAGTGTTACAGCAAACAAATGATGGACGGAATGCTGACAATGCAAACATGCTCCCCCAGTCAAAAGATATGGGTTAAATCCATCGTTCTTTTGCCCACTACGCCACCCTAGTTTGGACCCAGCCATATGCAAATCAGTCTTGACCCTGTGCTCCATGGTATCAGTCCAGCCCGAACTGCCTGGCCAGGTCCTCCCTGGACCGGAAACAAGCATCCTGGGACCGGTTTCAGGGTATGTCACCCTTCTTCAGCCAGGCTAGCTTGAATCCAGTGGCACAGTGAGCAAGGGACCCACGTCTGGGCATACCCATCCCACTTAGAGCGAAAAGTGTTACAGCAAACAAATTATGGACGGAATGCTGACAATGCAAACATTCTCCCCGTCAAAAGATCTGGGTTAAATCCATCGTTCTTTTGCCCACTACGTCACCCCAGTTTGGACCCAGCCATATGCAAATCAGTCTTGACCCTGTGCCCCATGGGAACAGTCCAGACCGAACTGCATGGCCAGGTGCTCCTTGGACCGGAAACAAGCATCCTGGGACCGGTTTCAGGGTATGTCACCCTTCTTCAGCCAGGCTAGCTTGAATCCAGTGGCACAGTGAGCAAGGAACCCACGTCTGGGCATACCCATCACACTTAGGGCGAAAAGTGTTACAGCAAACAAATGATGGACGGAATGCTGACAATGCAAACATTCTCCCCCAGTCAAAATATCTGGGTTAAATCCATCGTTCTTTTGCCCACTACGTCACCCCAGTTTGGACCGAGCCATATGCAAATCAGTCTTGACCCTGTGCCCCATGGGAACAGTCCAGACCAAACTGCCTGGCCAGGTCCTCCCTGGACCGGAAACAAGCATCCTGGAGCCGGTTTCAGGGTATGTCACCCTTGTTCAGCCAGGCTAGCTTGAATCCAGTGGCACAGTGAGCAAGGGACGCACGTCTGGGCATACCCATCCCACTTAGGGCGAAAAGTGTTACAGCAAACAAATGATGGACGGAATGCTGACAATGCAAACATTCTCCCCCAGTAAAAAGATCTGGGTTAAATCCATCGTTCTTTTGCCCACTACGCCACCCCAGTTTGGACCCAGCCATATGCAAATCAGTCTTGACCCTGTGCCCCATGGGAACAGTCCAGACCGAACTGCCTGGCCAGGTCATCCCTGGACCGTAAACAAGCATCCTGGGGCCGGTTTCAGGGTATGTCACCCTTCTTCAGCCAGGCTAGCTTGAATCCAGTGGCACAGTGAGCAAGGGACCTACGTCTGGGCATACCCATCCCACTTAGGGCGAAAAGTGTTACAGCAAACAAATGATGGACGGAATGCTGACAATGCAAACATTCTCCCCCAGTCAAAAGATCTGGCTTAAATCCATCGTTCTTTTGCCCACTACGCCACCCCAGTTTGGACCCAGCCATATGCAAATCAGTCTTGACCCTGTGCTCCATGGTAACAGTCCAGCCCGAACTGCCTGGCCAGGTCCTCCCTGGACCGGAAACAAGCATCCTGGGACCGGTTTCAGGGTATGTCACCCTTCTTCAGCCAGGCTAGCTTGAATCCAGTGGCACAGTGAGCAAGGGACCCACGTCTGGGCATACCCATCCCACTTAGGGCGAAAAGTGTTACAGCAAACAAATTATGGACGGAATGCTGACAATGCAAACATTCTCCCCCGTCAAAAGATCTGGGTTAAATCCATCGTTCTTTTGCCCACTACGCCACCCCAGTTTGGACCCAGCCATATGCAAATCAGTCTTGACCCTGTGCCCCATGGGAACAGTCCAGACCGAACTGCATGGCCAGGTGCTCCCTGGACCGGAAACAAGCATCCTGGGACCGGTTTCAGGGTATGTCACCGTTCTTCAGCCAGGCTAGCTTGAATCCAGTGGCACAGTGAGCAATGGACACACGTCTGGGCATACCCATCCCACTTAGTGCAAAAAGCGTTACAGCAAACAAATGATGGACGGAATGCTGACAATGCAAACATTCTCCCCCAGTCAAAAGATCTGGGTTAAATCCATTGTTCTTTTGCCCACTACGCCACCCCAGTTTGGACCCAGCCATATGCAAATCAGTCTTGACCCTGTGCCCCATGGGAACAGTCCAGACCGAACTGCCTGGCCAGGTCCTCCCTGGACCGGAAACAAGCATCCTGGGACCGGTTTCAGGGTATGTCACCCTTCTTCAGCCAGGCTAGCTTGAATCCAGTGGCACAGTGAGCAAGGAACCCACGTCTGGGCATACCCATCACACTTAGGGCGAAAAGTGTTACAGCAAACAAATGATGGACGGAATGCTGACAATGCAAACATTCTCCCCCAGTCAAAATATCTGGGTTAAATCCATCGTTCTTTTGCCCACTACGTCACCCCAGTTTGTACCCAGCCATATGCAAATCAGTCTTGACCCTGTGCCCCATGGGAACAGTCCAGACCAAACTGCCTGGCCAGGTCCTCCCTGGACCGGAAATAAGCATCCTGGAGCCGGTTTCAGGGTATGTCACCCTTGTTCAGCCAGGCTAGCTTGAATCCAGTGGCACAGTGAGCAAGGGACGCACGTCTGGGCATACCCATCCCACTTAGGGCGAAAAGTGTTACAGCAAACAAATGTTGGACGGAATGCTGACAATGCAAACATTCTCCCCCAGTAAAAAGATCTGGGTTAAATCCATCGTTCTTTTGCCCACTACGCCACCCCAGTTTGGACCCAGCCATATGCAAATCAGTCTTGACCCTGTGCCCCATGGGAACAGTCCAGACCGAACTGCCTGGCCAGGTCATCCCTGGACCGTAAACAAGCATCCTGGGGCCGGTTTCAGGGTATGTCACCCTTCTTCAGCCAGGCTAGCTTGAATCCAGTGGCACAGTGAGCAAGGGACCTACGTCTGGGCATACCCATCCCACTTAGGGCGAAAAGTGTTACAGCAAACAAATGATGGACGGAATGCTGACAATGCAAACATTCTCCCCCAGTAAAAAGATCTGGGTTAAATCCATCGTTCTTTTGCCCACTACGCCACCCCAGTTTGGACCCAGCCATATGCAAATCAGTCTTGACCCTGTGCCCCATGGGAACAGTCCAGACCGAACTGCCTGGCCAGGTCATCCCTGGACCGTAAACAAGCATCCTGGGGCCGGTTTCAGGGTATGTCACCCTTCTTCAGCCAGGCTAGCTTGAATCCAGTGGCACAGTGAGCAAGGGACCTACGTCTGGGCATACCCATCCCACTTAGGGCGAAAAGTGTTACAGCAAACAAATGATGGACGGAATGCTGACAATGCAAACATTCTCCCCCAGTCAAAAGATCTGGCTTAAATCCATCGTTCTTTTGCCCACTACGCCACCCCAGTTTGGACCCAGCCATATGCAAATCAGTCTTGACCGTGTGCCCCATGGAACAGTCCAGACCGAACTGCCTTGCCAGGTCCTCCCTGGACCGGAAACAAGCATCCTGGGACCGGTTTCAGGGTATGTCACCCTTCTTCAGCCAGGCTAGCTTGAATCCAGTGGCACAGTGAGCAGGGGACCCACCTCTGGGCATACCCATCCCACTTAGGGCGAAAAGTGTTACAGCAAACAAATGATGGACGGAATGCTGACAATGCAAACATTCTCCCCCAGTCAAAAGATCTGGGTTAAATCCATTGTTCTTTTGCCCACTACGCCACACCAGTTTGGACCCATCCATATGCAAATCAGTCTTGACCCTGTGCCCCATGGGAACAGTCCAGACCGAACTGCCTGTCCAGGTCCTCCCTGGACCGGAAACAAGCATCCTGGGACCGGTTTCAGGGTATGTCACCCTTCTTCAGCCAGGCTAGCTTGAATCCAGTGTCACAGTGAGCAAGGGACCCACGTCTGGGCATACCCATCCCACTTAGGGCGAAAAGTGTTACAGCAAACAAATGATGGACGGAATGCTGACAATGCAAACATTCTCCCCCAGTCAAAAGATCTGGGTTAAATCCATCCTTCTTTTGCCCACTACGCCACCCCAGTTTGGACCCAGCCATATGCAAATCAGTCTTGACCCTGTGCCCCATGGGAACAGTCCAGACCGAACTGCCTGGCCAGGTCCTCCCTGGACCGGAAACAAGCATCCTGGGACCGGTTTCAGGGTATGTCACCCTTCTTCAGCCAGGCTAGCTTGAATCCAGTGGCACAGTGAGCAAGGGACCCATGTTTGGGCATTCCCATCCCACTTAGGGCGAAAAGTGTTACAGCAAACAAATGATGGACGGAATGCTGACAATGCAAACATTCTCCCCCAGTCAAAAGATCTGGGTTAAATCCATCGTTCTTTTGCCCACTACGCCACCCCAGTTTGGACCCAGCCGTATGCAAATCAGTCTTGACCCTGTGCCCCATGGGAACAGTCCAGACCTAACTGCCTGGCCATGTCCTCCCTGGACCGGAAACAAGCATCCTGGGGCCGGTTTCAGAGTATGTCATCCTTCTTCAGCCAGGCTAGCCTGAATCCAGTGGCACAGTGAGCAAGGGACCCACGTCTGGGCATACCCATCCCACTTAGTGCGAAAAGTGTTACAGCAAACAAATGATGGACGGAATGCTGACAATGCAAACATTCTCCCCCAGTCAAAAGATCTGGGTTAAATCCATCATTCTTTTGCCCACTACTCCACCCCAGTTTGGACCCAGCCATATGCAAGTCAGTCTTGACCCTGTGCCCCATGGGAACAGTCCAGACCGAACTGCCTGGCCAGGTCCTCCCTGGACGGGAAACAAGCATCCTGGGACCTGTGTCAGGGTATGTCACCCTTCTTCAGCCAGGCTAGCTTGAATCCAGTGGTACAGTGAGCAGGGGACCCACATCTGGGCATACCCAGACCAGAGGGAGTAAAATGTTTTGCTGAGATATCCAAACATCTGATACCTGACTCTCTCTTAAAAGGAACCAGACAAAGGAGAGCAGTCAATTTCTCTGAAAACACTTTCACATCAATTGTAGTATTATGCGCCATGGGTCTAAATATTGGAGTACTAAACTGATGCCCCACAATGAATAATACTTTGTTATGTGTTATTTCCACTTAGTAAAGCGCAACAAATCACACCCAGAAATGTATCTCGGTGCTCGGCCTACCATCACCAGCATCCAGCTCCTAAAACAGCCAGGTCTTCAACAGTTTTTTGAATTTGGCAAAATCAGAGAAGCAACAGAGATGGAATGGAAGTTGATTCCATGCCATGGGGGCAGTGTAGCAGAATGCTCTGCCTCTATATCTCGAGGCACGGAAGCGGGGAACCTTGTCGCTGGATCTTAGCATGCGAAGGGGATAATAGTAGCACTGTTTGTCCTTTAGGTACAAAGGAACTTTAACCATCAAAGCTTTGTGGGTAAGGCAGCATATTTTGAAAACAGTGCGCTTTCTGACCAGAAGCCAGCAAAGAGCTCTGAGGATGGGCGCAGTCGGAGAGCCTTCCGGAAGGTTATAAACTAGGCGGGCAGCCGTATTTTGGAAAACCTGGAGTTTGGAGAGTAGAGTGTCAATAACTGCCATAACCAAAGTATTGCTGCAGTCAAGGCGGCCAGAGATGACCAGAGACTGGACCAGCGTTTTCTCTGCCGATGATGGTAGTCAAGGGAAGACTTTCCTCAATAGCCACATAGTAGCAAAGCACATCCCGCTAATTGCGGCAATATGACTTTTTATGACAGCTCCTAGTCTAATTTAACACCCAGCTTTTTTGAGGTTTGCCTTGGAGAGGGGGCTAATTCCAGTTCAGAAGGCCATCAATCAGGGGACCAGAGGTGTTCAGCTTCACCAAACAGCAGAATTTCAGTTTTCTCACTCTTCAGCTGGAGACAATTCTTTGACATCTAGGCCGCAATACTTCTCATACAATCCAGGAATCGGTGCTTTACACCATCGATATCCTGTCCCAATGAGATGATCAACTGGGTATCGTCTGCATATCAGATTACATCAAATCGTCTGCATATCAGATTACATCAAAGTCACATAATTTGAGCCAAACGCTACATAGATGGTTAACAGCGTTAGGCTCAAAGATGAGCCCTGCGGCTCTCCTTTATTGATGGAAACCGTGCAGGATTTGAATAGGTCCAGTGTGATTGTTTGAGTCCAGCTGTTTAAAAAGTCGGTGAGCCACTGAAGGACATTACCTTCGACACCGATCTCATGCAGCCTGCTGATCAATCTTGCATGGGAATCAGTATCAAAAGCCGTTGATGTCTCTAACAGCACAAGCATGGCAGGGGCACCTGCATCCAAGGAAAGATAGATGGAGACTGTGACTGTTACCAGTGCAGTCTCTGTGCTGTGGGCAGCTCTAAATCTCGATTGGGAGGGGTCGAGAATCACATGGTCTACCAAGAATGCCATAAGCTGTTTGTTGACACAACTTTCCAGCTTTTTCCCCAGTAGGAGTGACATGGGGCAATAGTTGGACAAAGCTTTTGGTATCTACGTTGGTTTTTTTTGGAGTATAGGAGAGCCCAGAAGCAGCCTTCCAGGTTAATGGTAATTTGGCCGAGTCTAAGGAGTTATTAAATAGCAATAGAATAGAAGGGTTTAACAGTGTTGCTAGATTGGCAAGATCCTTGGGCGAGCCTGAATTGACTTTCGTCAGAAGCCCTAGGATTTTGTCCAGAGTAAGAGGTTCAAACCTATCCAAATGTGTAATGAAATCATTAAGGGGAACAGTCCGAGAGATAGAATTAGTCTGACCCTGATTGATGGGGATATAGCATCAAACTTTGGCTTGAAAAGACAACTACATTTAATACCCTTTAACAATTTACACACCAAAGGGTGTTCTCCATCTATCTTTATCATGTACCAGTGTGTGTCCTGCAGAAATTGTGAATCCACAACCATTAATTGTTAAAAACACTTTGCTCTGAGAGCCAAAAGAAGCTAGTAATTCCTGTGACGTGCCAAAACAGGACCAAGATGCCCCTCCATGTACCAACTTGACCAAAATCCCCAAGCTGACTTTAAAGCTTGGGAAGTACCTTTTGCCCTGATGACTGGTTGTGTTCCTCAGTCAGTTCCAAAATTCCATCTTGCCCTAAAACATTCGAAACCTTCAGCTGGATATTGACTGACAGACTCCACTTGTGACTGACTCCCCACGGATTTATCTACAACTGCCGACGCATAGGAAGCAGCACAGGGGCGTCAATGAACAGGAGAAAGGAACAAAGGCTGAGTTCTCCATAAAGAAGGAACAAGAAGCACAGATGTTTTCTGTCTGTAGATTTGAGCTACACATCTGGATACCTGCACAAAGGAAGAAAAGCATAGGGAACCAATTGGAAGAAAGGCATTGCACCCTAAGGCTTGCAGATCTGGTCGCCAACTGTAATACGTTTAATACAAACAGTTCTATAGATAATGGACCACACCAGTGGTTAAACTCCAGAACAAAATACATGGATGTAACAGCCAAACTCTGTAAACTTTCAGATTTCTGGAGCACCAATCTACTTCTGAATTGTGGATACCTGGCAAGGACTCTGCCCTCACTGATATCATATGATTCAGACAGAATTCCCAAAGCACTTTCACTACCTCTGCCTAAGGTTTGGATTTTTTGCCACCTAGATATTTGCTGCTGCAATAGAGTGCCTATTTGAAGGACAACTGCTCAATTTACCCTGTCCTTTTTGAAGCTGTGCCATTTATGTGAAGTGATTACTCCTTCTTTGATCATACTCCTTCATTTGAAAACTGGCCGCACAAACCTTCTAGCCACATTGGCTGAAATTTCGCTCCAAGACAACATTTGGGAGATATACATAATATTGTAAAGCGTTTGCACGACTACAGAGGATCCAGTGACCATAAAATGTCCTCAAGGGCATCTCACTGTAATGGGTTTAAATTTGCGTAATAAAGACCTATGTTTAGATTTTTTTATTTTTAGCCTTTGCAGAGCCTAAGAATAAAGTGGACCTGGAAAAGTTGATTCTACAGAAGAGGCTAGCATGCCACCAACCTGGATAACTGGTGAAGAGAATTGAGAGTAAGGTAGTGAATCTGTTTCATCTTCTTCATGATCAAACCTATCTTTAATAAGATATTGCATTAATTCTTTCTTGAATCTATCCCAAACTCTATCAATTCAATCTAGTCATCAGATAAAGTGATATCAGACTTTTCCAAATTTACAACAAATCCTAAATCTTGGATAGGAACAGTTGTCAACTGAAGCTGTGTCACCAACTCTGGACATTCTTGCAAAAAGCACAGAAAAATCATATCTAACTTTATCATCATATTGAGAAAAAATGCAAAAAAAGTTGCCACTATAGGCCTGAGAAGCTTGGTGTAGCAACAAAGAGTCAACCACAGACCTAAAGGGAGATAAGTGAACTTGTATACCTGGCCTTTGCAGAGAAACTGAAGAAACGTTCTGGTTGTCTAAAAATGTAAACTGAAAGATAAGCATCTTTCAGATCCAATTTCACCATCCTATCTCCTGGGGAAGGATATCCCTGAGGTGAAAAGTCAGTGCAGATAAAGAATGAAATCATTGTAATCTCTTACATTTATCACAGGATAATTCTTTTTGTTTTTCTTTCTCACCAGAAATATGTAGCTCCCAATACAATGTGGATGCAAAACGCATGGTTCTATTGCAACTTTCTGTTTTAGGAAATCTGCTATTTTGTTTGATATAAGTATCTGTTTCTCTACCAAAAAGAATTACATACTGATGAGACTCATGAAAGTGGAAATAATAGAACTCCAACTAAAACCCTTCCGCTGTCTAACAGACACAAGGATCATCTGAAATATTCTTCCAATTGTTAAGGAATTTTGCAAACCTCTTACCAATTAGAAGAGGGCAACGAATACAAACACTTACCCTGGAAAGTATCCTCTTTTCTTTGCCCCCTGTTGGAAAGGAACACACATCCTCTCCTTCCCTACAGGAAGATGGTAGGGCGTTGGAACAGGTTTACTGTTCCATGTGTTGGAACCTGCTGTTGAAAAAGTTGTAGCTGGTACACTGGTTCTGGGCTCTGCTACCTCTGTCAAAAACATGTTTGCCAAATACATGGGCCAGTGAGACTTTGCTTCATTTAACATCGCGAAGGCTTGTACCTACATGCCCCTTTCTTTGATGAACTCTTCCCCAAAAAGGAAACCTTGGGCATTTAACCTAAACTCAGAATTAGTGACCCAGTTTCAAATCAATTCTAAACAGTAAATCTTTCCTCTTCACTAACGAAATGCCATTATTCACATTGCCAAGAAAGCAAAAATCTATGTGCCCAATTTGAAAGAGTATCATCATCATTTGAAGTACCTTACTTTTTGTCCTCTTCTGGCAAAGTAAGAATCTTAGTTAGAGGGTACACTATGTGAAGGAGCCTGTCCTGACAAGGCACCCATCTGGCTATGCCTTTCCTGGGATCTCACCCATTTTAAGCAAAATAAATTATTTTAGCGTCTAGACTTGGTGTAGCTGCCACTTTGTCAGGAAGTAGCAAGCAAGAGGCCTCTATTTAGACCGCACACTTTTGTCAAGGGCCAATCTCAGCATGTTTCTTATACATTCTACAGTACACAAAAAAGTGATGGATATAATGCTTCTATAAATCTGCATCCCAGTCAATCGTTATTTTGCACACCATGCCACCTCAGTTTTGGCCCAACCATATAGGAATCAGTCTTGACACTGCTCCAAAAGGAACATTCCATTCCAAACAGCCTGGCCAACTCCTCCCTGATCCGGAACACAAGCAACACAGGACCAGTTTTATTAGGGCTCATCAGTTGGGTACAGCTTGAATCCTGTGGCACACTGTGCACGGGACACACGTCTTTGTATACCTGTCCCACTTGTGGCATCATACTGGAGTATACAAGACTGATTTGCATATGGCTGGGTCCAAATTGAGGTGGCATGGTGTGCAAAATAACAAATTACTGGGATGTGGCCCCAAGTAATTACCAGTGGCCGAGTTTAATTTAAGCATTTCCTCCATCACTTTTCTGTATGCTGTAGACTTTATAAGAAGCAGGCTGGGATTGGCCCTTGACAACACTGTGTAGTCATAGCAGATGGCTCTTGCCCATCCATCACTTTTTTGAATAATTCTTATAAATACTGAATCATGATCCAGAGTGACTCATTCAGATGAGTTAAGATGCTGGAGTAGTGAAGAGTAAAACATTGGCTGACTATTGACATCAAAAATATTCACTGGTTACCATCTTTATACTGTTGTGTTTTAGGTGCATGAAGCCAAACCCAGGAAGAATATTGTATTTTATCACGCTCAGAATCCGAGGCAACATCATAAAAGGGGTTTTCACCCTTTTTAATATTATCATCCACATCACTATCATCGTAATCAGTCAAATGTTTATTAAGTACCTTATGCAAACCTTACCTCACTCTAGTCTCAACCTTGGTTCCAAAGGGTCTCAAACTTGACTTAAAGTCTGACTCATGAGTGGATTGGGAAACGCAAACTACAACACCGACTGGATCGGAAGCCCACTGTATATTAGGAGACAGGGAAAGAGACACATTGTTAAGCTTGGACATGCACTTGCCACTATGTGCAGGCATTTGCCACTGTCTCCCCTATTCCTCATGAGTCATCATGCAACGTGCACGGTCTTTCACGGACAGCAAACGAGGTCACTGTTTCTGATATAGCCTTAGCCAGCGACAAGTAAACCTCTGTAGACACAGATTTAAAATGGTAGGTAATGCCTTCTGAATAATCTGTGATATCGAAATACAGAGGAAGCAAAAACAGATTTCACTTAACTACGTCATCCTCGTGAATATCAGGCTCTTGTAAAGTGCCACTACTATTTTCTTGATTAGTGGTTTTCACTTTTAATACAAAACCAATTATTCAAAATGCAAGGCAGCAGAACGCAATGCCAAGAAACCCCCTGATCTTTCCACACTCCTGAGTTAAACATATATTTACCAAACAAATATGCACGTCACCCTCAAAGGTTTATATAGTAGAAACATGCCTCCTGCCTCCAACTTCTGCTTATCGGAACACTAAACTTCCGAGCTGAAAAGACGCATTCGAGCAACTGACTTATCCCACTCAACTGCATTATCATGGAAAGAGGATGTGGATGTGTTTGAACTATCCGATATGCATTATGGGAGGAATTGGTTGGTTACCTCATTCTGTGAACAATACCAAGAACTCTGGGACATGTAGTTTCTTTTTGTTTTTCGTTTGGCTGCTGTGCATAACCAAG
This sequence comes from Calotriton arnoldi, assembly GCA_963921515.1. Taxonomy (NCBI): domain Eukaryota; kingdom Metazoa; phylum Chordata; class Amphibia; order Caudata; family Salamandridae; genus Calotriton; species Calotriton arnoldi. Next base: position 310,105 of record CAWUFW010007236.1, on the reverse strand, counting down.
CAAGATTACATAATGCATGATAAAGCCTTCCCCCTTGCCATAAAACCCGTAAGGATCAACAGGATTTGTAATTTACAGATTTTGTGTGACATAGTTGCACTTTGCGCAGTCACGAACAGCAACAAAATGTGGGCAAATTAAAACGGGCAAACAATGGGCAGAGATCAAAGGAATATAAAAGGCACATAGAAACATCCTCCTGTTTATTCCAGCAAATTATCTTGGAATAAGGAAAATGCCAATGCAAACACAAACTGTTGGAAGTGGCAGGAAATTAACCAGGAGAAGACTGCCTAGGGAATAATATTTACAGTGAGAGTGACACTGGATACCAGAAAACACCATGAAAGAAAGACTTAGATGTAGCTGTTCCTTAATATTAAAGATATTTAAAAACATAGTACTGCCACTTGAGCCAACAACAGGTATGTCCAGTGCAATACCGATACATGTCAGAGTACTTGCTGTACTGCATGCACTGTACCCTGGCTCCTTCCAGACCACGTGTGGCAGCGGAGTGAGTGCAATGGTGGACTATGGGGTAAAAGCAGCCCTGGAAAATAAATGTGTTCATATCAGTCCTATATTGAGCTGAGTGTGTGCTACCTGAATATTGAGTAGGAAATATCATGTTGGAATTATGATGGAGTTAAAATATCATGCACAACAAAACATTGTTGCTTAGTATATTGCATTTTTATTTAAGTTAATAGCATCATTGTTTAAAATTAAGGGCCCCATTCATAGAAGGCATTTTGGAGTATGTAATATAGTACTCCGGTAGTACTACTTCACATAACACAAATTGCAGCTCACAAACCTAGAACCGGAGATCTCCATCTCTGCCTCTCCTATCTTTTCGTACGAAGATCTCTGCATATGTAAGGATTGGGTTTGGGTTTAGTAGTAAATGTGGAAGGGACAAGGGGTAGTGGGGGGAAAATAGGGAATAATTATATAAAATGGATCATAAAACAGTCTCAAATATACAGTACCACAGCCTTGGAGTAAGTCAAGCACCACTACTGGTACTGCCTATCACTTAGGGGATTGATCCTGTTGAGGTGATAGGGGGCTGGGACTAGGTAGTGTAATACTCGAGGAAAGCATGCCCCCTATACCATAGATCTGTATATAGTAATTTTCATTGTGCGCCTAGCAGTCGTATCCGTAATAGTCACTTAAGACTTCATGTTTCATTTTTTTTAGTTTAAGCTCTGCTTTGTCCATTCGGTTGGGCTACCCAATAGGCAAAAAAGAGGTTAAACTATAAAAAATGAAGAGCTTAAACTAAAAAAATTAAAACTTGAAGTCTTAAGTGACTATTGAGGATACGACTACTAGGCCCATCATGAAAATTACTAGATACAGATCTATGGTATAGGGAGCATGCTTTCCTCGAGTATTGCACTACCGGTACTGCAGCACACTTTCTTAGAATACAGTAAAGGCGAGCTATAAGACTAACACCTCATCAATAAATAGATGGATAGATGGATAAATAGATAGATACAAAGATAGATAGATAGATAGGTAGATAGCTAGATAGATAGATTTTTAAGCTTTTTTGTTTTAAGTTTTTAGTAATATTTAATGTAATAATTCACTTATCACCACATTGTTTACAAACGAAAAAAAAAAAATGTTACTGAGGGTGGGTAATTTTAATTTTTAAGAATGTTTCAAAAATGAATATTTAAAAAATATATTAATAGACTTAAATGGATTCACAATATAGTTGATATTTGGAGATAGTGTTAGATATTTTTCTTTAGGTAGTCATCGTTTAATACAACTATTTAAGTATATTTTACATTCTTATTTTACATGGAACTATTTTTATTTGTTTTACAAATAATATTAATAAACTTCATTAAATGTATCTATATATTTCTTCAGTGAGACCTCTGCCCTGGTGGTGGTGATCTCCACAAGCAGGTGGAAAATGTCTATTTGTAACTTCACAGTCGTAAATTCAGTTGAGGGGCTTTAGACACTTACAGTTTCATCTAGTTCTCTACTCAGAAAAGGTGATCAACAAAAAAAGTGGAGATATACACCTGGCTGTAGAAGTAGATCTACACATCCAAGCATACCTTGGTGAATCAGGCCCACACTGTAAAAAAAAATTGATTTTTTAATGTTTAGTTTTATGTATTTTATTTTTCATATTTATTTAATTCTATGGGGTGTTATTTTGGAGAACATATTGTAACTAAGATGGGAAGTACAACTTCAAATTCTTTTGATGGTGTTTATGTTTGTTTTATATTGGTGTGTATGTGTGTGTGCACACATGCATGTGTGTTTATGTGTGTGTATATAAATATATCTGTGTAATTTTTATGTTTCTGTGGCTTATGTGGTTAACAAGAAAATTGGAAGAGCAGTGTTTTAAATACATTTTCCAAGATTATAGGTTATGTATTGGAATATATGGGTTATTAGTTTGAGTGGATGGGAGTCCTTTCCAAGTAATAAGTCCAACAGCTTGCCAGGTTTAACAGACAAGTTCAATAAATAAGCCTGGGCTTATATCCTGCAACATTCCGTCCATCATCTTGTGTGTTTTGCTGTTCGCCCTATGTGGGAAGGGTATGCCCAGACGTGGGTCCCGTGCTCACTGCGCCACTGGAGTCAAGCTATCCAGGCTGATGACGGCTGATAGCCAGAAACCGGTCCTAGGATGCTTGATTCCGGTCCAGGGAAGACATGGCTTGTCAGTTCGGGCTGGACTGTTCCCATGAGGCACAGGGTCAAGACTGATTTGCATATGGCCATGTCTGAACTGGGGTGGCGTGGTGAGCAAAATAACGATGGATTAAACCCAGATCTGTGACTGGGGGTGAATGTTTTGCCAATGTGCAACATTCCGTCCATCATCTTGTGTGTTTTGCTGTTCGCCCTATGTGGGAAGGGTATGCCCAGACGTGGGTCCCGTGCTCACTGCGCCACTGGAGTCAAGCTATCCTGGCTGATGATGGCTGATAGCCAGAAACCGGTCCTAGGATGCTTGATTCCGGTCCAGGGAAGACATGGCTTGGCAGTTCGGGCTGGACTGTTCCCATGAGGCACAGGGTCAAGACTGATTTGCATATGGCCATGTCTGAACTGGGGTGGCGTGGTGAGCAAAATAACGATGGATTAAACCCAGATCTGTGACTGGGGGTGAATGTTTTGCCAATGTGCAACATTCCGTCCATCATCTTGTGTGTTTTGCTGTTCGCCCTATGTGGGAAGGGTATGCCCAGACGTGGGTCCCGTGCTCACTGCGCCACTGGAGTCAAGCTATCCTGGCTGATGACGGCTGATAGCCAGAAACCGGTCCTAGGATGCTTGATTCCGGTCCAGGGAAGACATGGCTTGGCAGTTCGGGCTGGACTGTTCCCATGAGGCACAGGGTCAAGACTGATTTGCATATGGCCATGTCTGAACTGGGGTGGCGTGGTGAGCAAAATAACGATGGATTAAACCCAGATCTGTGACTGGGGGTGAATGTTTTGCCAATGTGCAACATTCCGTCCATCATCTTGTGTGTTTTGCTTATATCCTGGTAGCAATGGCACAGAAAAGGCAGACTTAATTTAAGGAAATGTATGTAAAGTATTTAGTAGACAACACAGATAAACTGTCAAAGTACAACACAGTAAAAATACTGCAACATTTTCTTTAAAAATAGAGAACATTTGAACGAGAAGAAATGATACACAAATGCACAAAAAGGACAAGGGGGAACCAGAGGTGAGAATTTTATAAATTTGAATGCAAAAGGTGGCAAGAAAAAGTAAAGCAACTGTTTGTGGTTGACCAGGACCAAGGTGCCACGAGGAAATAATGAGAAATAATGATATATTTCGTTTTTACTCCAGCCTCAGGTAGGCATACCATTTTGATCCAAACCCAGGTTTAATGACTTAGTAAATCGCGGTTTACATCTATATACATAGGTGGTTGCATTGGAGCACCCATACTCAATCCACGGAATACCTCCCTGACACTAAATAATGAAAGGCAGCATGATGCAGTAAAATGTTTTGGGGGAAATGTGATTCAAAACACCACATATCAAGAGATTTTTTTACAAATTATTTTTATTCAACTTTTGCTAAGCTATAATACGCATATTCACCAATACATCCCTTGATACAGGTATGGACAGTCTGACATTTTCTTAGTCATTTCATGGCTAGTCACTAATAGTGGATACGAGTCCTTTAGGATCTATGTGTGATACCTTATTGGTCATCAAGGAAGTCTAATTCCTCTTGCATCCTATCGCCTAGGGCAACCTGTTAATACCCTCTGTGTGCCTCCCACATGCCCCACACCTTTTCACACTTTTTGGGACAGCCTCAGCTCTGATATGTCACTTTTCTGCTAGACTACACCAGTCCAAGTCTTGTTTCCAGGCTGACACTCTCGGCGGAAGGTTCGCCCTCCCAGTCCCTAGCTATGTTTCTCTTTGCCACCATCGCCGACATCATGAGCCACAACTTCTGGTATTTAGGCCTGGCCTCCTCTCCCGTTACATACAGGATAAGCCATCGCACCTCCAGTGGAATCTCTAGGCTTGTGACCTCAGACATAACCCTTGTAACTCCTCCCCAATACTTCTGAATCATTGGATAGTCCCATAGTATATGTAAAAAAGATCCCACAATCCCACAGCCTCTAGCACATTTGTCGGTGTCATATCGTCCCAGTCTGTTTATAGGCAACATAGAGGAGTAGGAACTATGTAATATTCTCAATTGCACTATGCGGAAGCGAGACCTAATGGCCACCTCCCTTGGAATCTGGAGCACCTCAGCCCAATCTTCATCCTCGAGCAGTCCAATGTATGTCTCCCAGGCCTCCCTCATTGCCCGGGGGGGCAGGTGAGTTGTTCATGATCTTCCTATATGTGAGAGAGATGGCCTTGGACACCTTGGGGTCCAGTAGAAGCCTATCATCCAGGGGTGTGAATTCCATTACCTGTTCTCCCTCTGTGATATGTCACCATAGCACATGACCCAGTTGCAAGTAGCAAAATAATTCAGTGATGGCCATGCTATACTCAACCTTCAGATCCTCAAAGGTTATCAGAGACTGGTTCCTCCAAATGTCTCCTAGTGTGTCTATCTATAGGAGTTCTCATTTATGAAATCCCTTTCTCTCCCCCAATAGGTCGCTGTCCCAAAAGGTGGTTTTCTCCATCAGTTTGCCTGCACAGTTCAAAAAGCGATTGACCTCATTCCATATTCGTACCACCGTCTGAGTGTGTAGTGGCAGCTGTCCCTCACCCCTCCTGCGATAGAGCGCTGGCGGGTTGCCTCGCTCACCCATCGCCTGACAGTCGACTGGGTAGGCCGGCTCCTCCCTGTCTGCATACACCCATGCATTAGCCGCGGTCAATTGCGCTGTCCAGTAGAACCTCTTAATGTCCAGGACCGCAAGTCCCTGTCATAGACACCTCTCTGTAGCTTATAAAGCGCAATTCAAGAACTTCCCCCATCACAGAGGAGGTTACACAGCTCTCAATCTATTTTCCGGAAAAATTCAGGGGAAACCCTAGTTTTGGAGAACGTAGAGGAGGCGAGGTAGGGCCATCATTTTAAACAGGTCCGCCTTGCCCATCAGAGACAGTGGGAGGCCTCTCCAGTGTGCCCCATGAACTTTAAGCCTCTCAATTTGTGGGAGGAGATTGTCTGCTATAAAGTTGCTGGCTGTCGTAGAGACATGGATACCAAAATACTTAAATTTAGTTTGCACCATCAAGGGTGTATCTCTAGCCAGTCTGGGAGGGTGTTCCCTGACAAAGGGAGTAAGAGTGTTCCCTGACAAAGGCAGGCAGGGACATTGAGGCTAGTAGCACGTCTATGAGCTGTTTTTGATGTGTTTTAATGCATTTGGTTTTGGGAACAATACTTTTGTGTGGTGCTCGGGGGTGTCTTCTGGGTCCGGTTGGCTCTGCTTTTTGGTGAGCCTTTGAGCTACCGGGTTTACCTACCCCACACGCAGTTTTTACTTTTGCACATTTTAATATTACCCCCTGTATTGGAGAGTTCTTTCTAAAATCCCTTACCTTTTCTAACAGCATTTTATGTTTGCTGCGCGCACTCCGGTCCATCGCGGGGCTTTTCCTGATTGTGTGGAGAGTGTGTGCGGTCTAGCTGTTGGGATTCTATCACTTCTGGCCCCGAAACTTCAGGGAGGGCGGAACTAACTTCCCTGGCCAGTCCATTTAACGGACAGGATCTCGCGGACGCGCCTAAGGCTAGCCCGTCTGCGCCCTGCCGTCGCCAGGAGCCAGGACCCCTGGCCCTGGGAACACCCATTCCCCATCTAGTTTCACCCATACCCACGCAGAACTCAAGCAGATACGTCAGTCAGTGAATTGGACTGGTGCCTCTCATAAATGTCTTGCTGATGCCTGTTTAGCTTATTTGGAGGGGCCGTTCGTCTGCAGATACTGTCGCTACCAGAGTCTGATAGCAAAACCCTCAAGGGAGGCACAAAAAAAGGCTACTCCCGGTGCAATCGTGAATTGGAAAGCCATTTTAATAAATGTGAGATCGCTACCCAAACAGTGTATGGAGGTATGGGATTTATTGAACACCCAGACCCCTGATGTAGGTTTCCTAACGGAAACTTGGTTGGAACCCTTTTCTATTCCGGCCATTGGCTTGGCCCACCCAGAGCAGTACCGCATCCTGCATCTAAATAGGGATAGTAAAGTAGGCGGAGGGGTTGCTATTGTCTTCAAATCATCTCTAGAGGCTACGATAATAGACACTTTCCTAGATAATTCTATTGAGATCTGTGTCTTTAGAATTGAATTCTCTCCCAAGTATCACTGGAAGGGTGCTCTAGTATATCGCCCTCCAGGGCCCCTAAAGGATTTCTCCCTAAAATTGATGGGCAAGATTGCCCCCATGTCATTGCATCCAAGTACTTTCTCCTACTTGGGAATTTTAACATACACAGCGAAGATAAAGAAAACACTGACGCCGCGCTGTTCTTAGCTGACATGGCTACTTTAGGGCTGGTAATTAACAACACAGGGCCGACCCATGTAGCAGGTCACACTCTCGCTCTCATTCTTACCAATTCACCCTATATACTCTCCCTCCCCCCAGTACCAGTGATCTGGACATATCACTCTCTTATCAACTTTCAGATAAATAGCCCGTGTCAGACGGTGGCCAACTCCCCTCACAGCAGGAAGGCTACACGTCAATGGCACAAAATCTCAGAAGAGAACTTTCTGCAGGAGTTTAGACCTCCTACTTTCACCGAGTTCAGAGATATAAGTAGCAGACTCAATGAACTCCATCATGCTATAGGGACTGCCTTAGATACGTTAGCGCCTCTAAAGCAATTACAGCCTAAGTCGCTAAAAAAGCAGGCAGTCTGGTTCTCTCAAGAATTACGTAGAGAGAAATCGAACTGTAAAAAGCTGGAAAGAACCTGGCGTAAATCTTGTCTACAGTCAGAGAAAGATATTTTTAAAGCAGCAATAAACACATATCATAAAAATATCAAGTTAACTCGGAAAAGACACATCTATGCGCAATTAAGTGAAGCAGGAAACTCAGGGAAGGAACTGTACACGATTCTTAAATCTTTTACATCTCCTACGGCTTGTACAAATCCTATCCCTGCCTCTCAGACCTTATGTGACAATATCTCCAACTGCTTTGATGATAAGATTGAAAAAAGCTATGATGCTTTCCCTAGTGTGGTAAGTGTTGTTGACACTCTCACTCTGCGTTGTACAGTGTCTAGTGAGAATGACGTGCTGGCTCGATTTCCTCCCTTACAGGACTTTAAAGTAGAAGAGTTGCTGAAAGCAGCGAAATCAGGATACCCTACTGATATCATGCCGGCCAAATTGTTTGCCTTATTAGCCCGGCATCTCGCCTCTTCTATCGGTTCATTATTCAACTACTCGCAGAGTGAGGGAAAAGTGCCTATGGCTTGGAATTCTGCGCAAATCCTCCCGATTATCAAGAAAACCAATTTACCACCCACTGAGTTATCTAACTATCGTCCTATCTCGCTCCTCCCCCTCATGAGCAAACGCTTGGAGGGATATGTCAACTCACAGCTTATGGAATTTATGGAAGCTCAGTCATGTCTGGACCCCTCACAATCTTGTTTCAGACCGAAACATTCTACCGAAACTACCCTGCTTTGTGTTACAGACTTTATTAAACTTTTGCTGGATAAGGATAAGGCAGTGTCTTTAGTGCTGTTGGATTTGTCCGCAGCCTTTGACACTGTAGCGCATCACAGACTATTGCAAAGACTGACTGAATGGCGTAGTAGGGTCTGCTTTTCAGTGGTTTTCCAGCTTTCTGGAACAGCGCACCCAAACTGTGAATCTGGGTACTTTCCGCTCTGGAGCCAAATCTCTAAATAAGGGGGTTCCTCAGGGCTCATGCTTGAGTCCCACGTTATTTAATATATGTGGCCCCCCTTGCAAAGATCATTAGAGAACATGGCTTTGTCCCTTTTTCATATGCGGACGATACGCAACTCCTGTTTTCGTTTGATAATAACTCGGACGCAACTAAACAGCTTTTTGCAGAGGGTATGCGTGCAATCTCCAACTGGATGACGAAGAACTTCCTCCAGTTGAATGCCAATAAAACCGAAGTCCTCCTGTCGGGTAAAGCACAATCTCTCTGGTCCCCCGATTGGTGGCCGGCAGAATTAGGCCCAGCTCCTACCCCCTCTATCAAGGCTAAAAACTTAGGAGTGTACCTGGACCTTTCCCTATCTATGAAGGACCTGCCGGCTGTCGTCCCAGGCAGCTGTTTTGGTATACTAAAGCTTCTCCGGAGAGTTTTTATCTTCTCCCCCTATCGGTGCGCAAGACCCTGCTCCAAGCCCTGGTAGTTAGTCGTTTGGACTATTGTAATGCACTTCTGGGAGCGGCAAATGAGAGGGTGTTAAACAGGTTGCAAGTGGTGCAGAACACTGCAGTTCGGTTGGCCTTAAATCAACCACTTAGGGCTCCCTCCCGGCCGTTACTGAAAGGCCTACACTGGCTTCCCATTCGGGACCGAATCAAGTTCAAAATTTGCTGTTTGATTCATAAAACCACCAACGATAGTGTGCCCAAGTATATGACTGATAGTCTTGCCCCCTATCGTCCCAGTAGATCTCTGCTCTCAAGTGGGAAGGCTCTGCTAGTAGTGCATCGGGTCAACAAACTTCGAGCGGGTGGCAAATCTTTTGCCTACGTAGCCCCGCGTCTCTGGAACTCACTCCCCAGTGCGTTACGTTTGTGCCCTGACTTGCTTCATTTCAGAAAACTACTGAAAACAGAACTCTTTTAAAGTATGATTGCCTAACTACTTCCTCGCCTCTTTTCGCTGCTAGCGCGGAAATACCCCAGCTGGGGTGAGTCCAGCGCTTTATAAATCCCTCATTCATTCATTCATTCATAAGACGGACTTACTCCAGTTGATCTGGTAGACTGAGTTGTTACCAAAGAGCCGGAATATGTGGAGCAGCCTGACTACTGTTTGGTATGGTCGGGTGGCAAAGAGTAATATATCATCAGCATAGAGCGATACGCGCTCTTCCCAATCTCCTGTCCCCTTGATGCCATATATCAGGCGGTCCTGCTGAACCCATGCTGCCAAGGGCTCAATCTCCAATGCAAAAATCATAAGGGACAACGGGCACTCTTGTCTCTTGTCCTTCCTTAATGTGAACGGTCTGGATACCCCGTGATTTACGTGAACCCCCGCCAGCGGGCCGCGGTATAAAAGTCTGACCCATTTTATGAATTCAGGGCCGAAGCCCATCCTGTCTAACATCGAGAAAATTGATGGCCATTCGATACTGTCAAACGCCCAATGTGTGTCTACGGAGAGTAGCACAGCCTCCTCCCCTCGTCTTTCCCGAACCATATGCAGCACCCCATACAGTCCTCGAAGATTAATTCTGGTATGCCTATGAGTCATGAAGCCCGATTGATCTGGATGTACCACCAAAGAAATTACTGCTCAGAATCTGGATGCCAGGTCCTTTGCCATGACTACACTCATCAGGAGGCTTGCCCGTATTAGGTATGACCACGATGGTAGCCATACTTTGATCCTCAGGCAGGCATCCCTCTTTCCTGGCTGTCAGAAACATATTGAGCATGTGTTTCTCCACCGTACCTGCCACCCCTTTATAAAGTTCAACTAGGAGACCATTTGGCCCTGCAGCCTTACCGGACTGTAGGTCTCGGATGGCTCCCACTATCTCCCCCTCCGTAAAGTCTTGGTCCAAAGAGTTTTTGTCGTCGCTTGAGAGTCCTGGGAGAGAGATGTCCAATAGGAGCTCAGATTGCGCCGAGACGGGCGTGTATGACTGTTCATAATAGTCAGAGAATACTTCCGCTGTCTCCCCCCAGTCGTACGCACTGTCCAGTTTGTTTCCCGTATTTCCCGGACCCAGTTCCTACCCTAGTCCCTCCGATCAAGCCATGCTATCATTTTACTAGCCTTATCTCCTACATCATACAGTCTCCTCTGCATTGCTAGTGCCTGTGCCCGGACCCTGTCCTCTGCCAAGTCCCTCATTTCCTGTTGCTTCAAGCAAATTTGGTGGGGGATAGAAGATATTCGGGTCTTATCAACCAGTGCCTCGGCCACCAATTGATACATTTCCTTTTTGAGTTTGTCGTATTTCAGTATTTGCTCCTTCCGCCTACCCCCTATCATTGCTTGGGCCTGTCCCGCCTGACTGTTTTATAGGCCTCTCACAGTGAGCACAATCTTTTGTTTAAAAGTGTCGTCTTTGAAGAACCAGGAATCTAATCTTGGGAGGAGAGTAGTGCCCCTCCGAGGGCCCCGCAACTGCACCTCCACTGGTGAGTGGTCTGAGATACCCCTTGCCCTATGGGACCCGGAACAGAATAAACCTGCCTGTGAGCGATGCGTAAGGATACGGTCCAGTTGGGAGAAGCTACTGTGTGCTGCAGAGTACACTGTGTATTGCTGCTGCACTGAGTTGTGGACTAGCCGCAAGTTGAGCAAGCCCATTGCCTGCACAAAGCCCCTTAATGGCTGTGCACCCACCCCGTCCCAGGAGTTTGAGACTCTGTCCCTCTCTGCCCCATGGTAGGTCCAACAGTAGAGTACCCAATGCCAGCAGTGATTCACCTTGGAGCCTGGGTGGACATATACTGAGCACAAATTCACAGTCATTCCCTCCCACTTTCCCATTACTGCAACATATCTGCCCGAGGTATCATGCCACTTCCAGCAAGGTATAAACAGGGCGGAGGCCCGGGCCACTATATCCACCCCTCTGGAGCCCGTCGTATAGCCCTCAAGAGCAAGTAGCACATAGCTGTAGTGGTCCAGTGCTTTATAGTGGTTGCCCTTTAAGCATGTTTCGTGTACAAGGATAATGTCTGGATCATGCCTTTTAATATATTGTAGGACAATAGTCTGTTTGATTATGTTTCCCTGGCCATTGACGTTCCAGGACATAAACCTCAGTACCGCTCTCCCGTGGGGTCCTAGTGAGTGTGTTTCGTGTGGTCCCTCAATCTTGCGTATTGTTTGTGTAGAAGCCTATTGAATGGTGCCTTGTATCCCTGAGGCTCATGAATTGACAGGAAAAGGGAGCTGCCCCTCCATGTGATTGTACGAGTACCTGTCCCTGTGTCTTTACGGTTCTTAAGTGGAACAAAACCTGTAAGGTGAAAAACAACAAGTTTACGATAACATTCCCAAATACGTAACTCCCTCCTCCCAGCTAACTTGCTTAATGGGTTTAGAACCACCCACCACCCCAACTTGCAGAGTGCCTATTGCCCCATTACTAACTTCGGTCATTATAAGGTAAGCTAGCTCCGACCCCTCAGCCTTCAAACACAACTCAGTTCGCCATTGTTCGCAGCTTAGCCTGTGAGTCCCCTGCTTGTGCAATGACCACACCATTCATTCTCTGCTGCTATTTGTTCACCCTGCACCATGGAGCTCATCGGCCTCCCGACGGTCTCCACCAGTTGAAATTTATCCACCCGCTCGGCCGGGAGCGAGTCCTCTCCTTGCATGTTGAGGTGAGCGATGCCCCACCACTCGCCAGACATCCAGCCACTCTCAGGTTTCCTCCGGTGTGCTACAGTGCCATATTTTCCCATTGGCCACCACCCTGAGCCATGCTGGGAAGAGCATCATATATTTGACTTCCCTGGTGCATAGTTCTCTCTTCACAGCTTTGAAACTCCTTCGCAGGCTGAATCTGCAGCGTAAAGTCCAGAAAGAAGTGAATCACTGTGTTTTCGTACTGCAGGTCTCCATGAGAGCATGCCATCTGAAGGATAGTGTCTCTGTCCCAGTAGTTCAGGATTTGGGCTATGATCATGCTAGGAGGGCTCCGGGTTTTGGTTTGGGGAGGGGTGGCATGTGTGACCGCACAATGGTGAAGACGTTCGACAGACATTTAGGGCGCAAGTGGTTAAGGAATAAGTCCTTCAGGAAGAGATCTACACTAGGTCCCTCTGGGTGCCCCACCACAACTATGCTATTTTGTCATGCTCACCCCTCTTGGTCCTCCAGTTTCACCGCCATAGGTGCCTGTTGCTTGGTCAGATGGTCCACCTGTTCCTCCAGCTGTTTGGATGAATGTTGTAGTTGCATAATTTTGGTCTCAGCTGTAGAGAACTTGTCTGAAATTTTGTGGAAGTCAACCCTGAGTAGGTTCACATCCATTGTAACAGCATCTAATTTGGGTTCAATTGTGCCCTTCAAATCAGCAATGGCCGCCATAATAGCGCTGAGGGTAGGCTCAGGAGGCTCCACCTGGTCCTGCCAGGACTCAGTTCCTGCCCCCCGGGCCTTAGTTACGACATACTTGTCCATTTTGTTGGGTCAGCATCTGGCCCTTGGGTTTTACCATTGTCACCTCTGTGGCATAGGATAGGCCTATCTCAGGCAACCTGGCCTCAATTATTGCTCACCTTCACCCTCTGTGCCTCTTCAGGTTGTTGCCACCTCGGGTCACTACCCAGGGCCATCGCTTTGATTCCGTGGTGTACTTATTTCTCTTTGGACCCCCCAACAACAAGCGCTATGCCCCAGGGTGTCACAGATGATGTGGCCTCTCACTACCCTTGGATAGCAGACTACAGGCGTGGGTTGGTTACTTCACTGCGAGGCCCGCTCGCTCCTATTGTGTTTGCCGCTTCTCCTCACCTCCTGTTCCCGCATCGTACCTGCCCGGCCCTGCCAGGCCTTCTTGTCTTTCTTTGTGGATGGCCTGAGTAACTTCACTGTTTACAGTGCCAGCGCACCTCGTCGCTTTCCCGCAATGGCCCGGGCGAGTCCAGGGGCCCCAGCCGGGCAACAACCACAAGGGAGCAGGCCTCTCATCATCTCCTGTCATACCCAGCCCAGGCCGTGGGGCCACCCCATCTCGATCACTCGATCCCCAGTGGTGCCCAGTGGGGTCGCACCCCACTCCTCCAGAGGTGGGATGTCTGACCCAGCTCTGGAGTGATCCTCGCGGGCTTAGTAGACCCCCCGACGTCTCCCACAGGCCGTAGTCCTGGCCCCACACCAGCTGCAGTCCCTGCCACTCCTGGCTTCAGGCAGAGAAGTCCCCGTCACTTCTTCCTTTTGGTGGACACCAATGGACCCGCCGGTCTGGTCGCCCCCTCAGTTCAAGGCTCAGTATTCCATCACTCTGTCGCCACTCCCGGCCGCGTTCTGGATACCAGGCTCCGCTCACATGCAGCTCTATCCGTACCCCAGCCGCTGTGCACTTAGGCCACTCTGTCCTCTGGCCCCCTCCTTCCTCCAGGACCCACTGCCGAATGTAGGTAGGCTGGAGGGGGACAGGCAAGCCACCTCCACACTCCACACAATGTGTTCTTTTAGCAGGATTAAAGTCCCAAACAGGGGCAGGTCAGTAAATGGTTGTTTTAGCTGGAATTGCAATCGCAGCTCTGAGCTTCTCTAAAGAGCGGCCATCGCGGGCGGTGCCTTAGCCACGCCCTCACACACATATCAAGAGTTGTGTGGTTTTGTAAACCAGCTTAACATTTTGAATCCTGGCTGCACCAGAAAAGTGGTGCAATCATGATGCAAAATGTTAGTAAATCTGGCCCAAACAAGTCCAAATATTTTCCCAACTTTTCAGACTTTCTGAAGCAGCTCCTCTTGGTCTCTTCTAATGTGCCGAGCTCAGGAACAGCATTTAGGGGCGAGGCCCAAATGGTAGTGTAACTGCATATACAGGCTCTGCAATGGCAGGCCTGAGCCATGGTCAGAGGGCTACGTAAGTGGGAGGTGTAATGGGTGCTGTAGGCCCACTAGTAACATTTAATTTACAGTCCCTGGGCACATGTAGTACACTTTACTAGGGACTTATAAGTAAATCAAACATGTCAATTGGGGATGAGCCAATATTACCAAGTTTGGGGAAGAGAGCACAAGCACTTTTGCACTAGTTAGCAGTGGTAAAGTGCAGAGAGTCTTAAAGTCAGCAAAACTAAGAGCAGAAAAATGGAGGAGGTAGGCAAGAAGTCGGGGAAAAGACCACTTTAAGGCTGTCAGGTGTATCAGGGGTCATATACTTTGAGGAGTGTTCAAAATTATTTATTTTAATGTGTTTTGATGATTATAGGTGGATCAGGTGGCTAGTGAATATTTCTAAATTATTTAAAACAAATTTCTTGGGGGTTGGAATTATAATTTGTGTGTTTTATTTGTAGTGGTATATATATTTCATTTAACTCATGAATATTGTCATATTTATTTTGTAGTTGTTTTATAGCTATGCGCTGGGGTTTGTAGGAGGTTCTTTGCTACAGTGAGGCTATAATATTGTAAAGACAGATTTTTGTAGTTTATCCGATTTGTGTTACATTGGGGATGTTAATGTAAATCTGACTCCCTTCTTTATTTACTTATTTAATTCAACCGTAAGAACCCCTCCATTTGTGCAGTTACATCAATGTTTGTTTATGGGAGTTACAACCGTTATGTTTACACCGTACAATGTATGCACTTACTCTATAGTTAAGTGTATGTAATATTTTCTAAACAATTGATAAAAAAAACAAAAAAATTTTTGGTTTTTTATTGTATTTATTCATTTACTTCAATATTTAAATTTACATTCATCAATTATACAGAAATATATAAGAATGCAACAATCAAAACAAAACTGACATTCACCAATAGCCTTCAGCTGGGTGGTTCAATTGAAACCAGATTCAGTACTTCCTCCCCTTGCATTCTGGTCAATGTGGTCCATCTTCGGAAAGTTGCAGTTCTTCCAGTTGAGCAAAGTGGACTATAGAATACAAGATTTCACCTCTTATGTGAAGGTTTAGGTACCAACAAGGTTTATAATGATTTGAAGAGATATCTTTTTTTTTCAGAAACACAGTAAAGTTTAGCTAAGGTGGTTTTCTAGAGGAATGCTACTTTAAAGTTAAACAGCTTCCAAACTATCTTCCAAATCTGCATGGATGCATACATGGTCACCTTCTACCTCTTTTAAGCTGCTCCGGTCACATAACACAAAATGTTTTTAACGCCAATGAAGAGATTACACTCCTCTTCTTTTCTCCCTTCTTGATAAAACAACACATGACAAAATATAAAATGTTCTTCTAATATCACATACAGTAAAAATCTTATCTTTTCCAGAATATATTCTATCTATTGTTTACTCTCTCCACAAACCCTCACCTTATAATGCTAGCCTCTGTGTCTTTAATGAAATCCAGATTCTCTCTTCACCCACTTGGAGAATCTACATTTCATGTCAAGACCGGAGGCTAGCATTATGCATGTTCAAAGCTGTGTTAATACCACAGACAACACAATTTCCATTGGCTTCAAATAATACCTCGCAAACACAACCACATTCGATCAGTCAGCTACATGCAAAATCTCCTCCAAACCAGTGCTTAATTTGAGCCTGTGCTTTCCGGTGCTGAGCACCGGCACTTAATTGGTTTCCGGTGCTCGGCACCTAATTGCCAACACCACACTTAGGGCAGTCTGCCACAAGGTGGCGCTGCTCATGTAATTTAGAGATGAGCAGTATAACAGTTGTTTAGGAAAACAATATACATTAACAAATTGCTAATACCTGCCTCCCCAGCCATTCCTTTAGCTTTGGGGACCCGGAATAATATGAACTGTGGCATTTACATACGAGAGAGATGGTTAGTAGTTGTTTTGGATTATCTCAATCCCTTCTGAATTCCTCTATTCTATTCTCATATTCTCTCATAAATCTCACCACACACAACTTAGGATGGTCATCAAACTTTGGATAGAATATAGAGGAAGACATAATCTTTGTTCTTATGGTGATCTGAAAAATTACCCCATCTGGATTATAAAATCTATTTCCAAACTCCAAAGCTCTTATATCCGAAATTCTCCTGAAAGATATCAAACACAACAAAGTTGCCATCTTCCCTGACAACTGCTTCAAGCTCAAAAACCTATTCATTGGCCAACCTACAAATAAACGAAGAAATAAAGTCACATCCCACATGCAACTGTACCAGGGCCTAGGAGGTCTCTGCAACTTAATACCCTTCATCACTCTACAAATGAGAGGATCTCTACATATGGAGCAACCTCCTACCAAACCATGACCCGCTGCAGCCAAAGACCTATAATAATATATAGTTCTGTAACTTAAACCTTTCACAAACAAAGCTGATCCAAAATTTGATAACTCTATGGCAGATGCTTCCACAGAATCCAAACCCCTTTCCATGCACCAACAAACCCATCTCTTCCATGCACCAACATATCTCTTCCTTGTCCCTGGTGCCCAAGACTCTCTCCTAGTAATTCCTGAGCCTGCTGTGAAAGTCCTGCGAACTGCATTACTCCCCTGAAATCCTCCAAACAAGAAGGCTCAAAGTCCCTTCCATGACCAAAGGATGTAAACCCCTTCTGCCCCTAAAAGTGCGCCACAAGAACTATTTAACATCTTTGCCTCCTCACCATCAACAAAACTCTCAGTATCATTGCAAACGGAGGAAATGCATACCCCCTACCTTCCTCCAATCTTGCTGAAAAGCAACCACCTCCTCTGCTAAAGGATCCAGTCTCCAAATGTAATAACGGCTTAACTGGAACATTAGTCTCGATGCAAACAGATCCACCTCTAGTGGCCCCAAAGCCTGAAGTATTCTCTGGAATATTTGCACATTTAACTTCCAGTCTCTGAAATCTCTGAGATACCTGGAAATCCAGTCTGCCACAAAATTGTCCTTCACTGGGAAATACTCTGCCTGTAACCCAATCTTTTGTTCTACACAAAAACTCCAAATCTGCTGCGCAATCTGATTCAAACTCTTCAATCTGCTTCCTCCCAAGTGGTTTATATACTGAACGGCTGAAAAATTGTCCACCTTCACTAAAACATTGAAGTTCCTCAACTTTTCTCCAAAACTTTGCAAAGCAAACAGACCTGCTTTCATTTCCAAACCATTTATATGCTCTGAATTCTCCTCCAAAGACCATCTCCCACCAGTCTCTTGATGCTCTAAATAAGCCCCCCAACCAAAGAGACTTGCATCTGTTTCTAACACAAAATCTGCCCATACATCAAATATTGCATGGACATTCCAGGCCTCCAGATTGTCCAACCACCATACTAACTCTTCACGAGCTTCCTCTGAGAGATATACCTGATCTCCATACCACAAACCTTCCCTTAAAGCTTCCGCCTTTAATCTCTGTAAAGCTCTGTAATGAAGCGGACCAGGGGAAACCGCCCGAATTGAAGAAGAAAACAAACCAATCACTCTCGCTAGTGCACTTAAATTAACACTTTCTTTCCTCAACACATTTTTCACTTCCGACTTTATCTTTACCTCCTTTTATTCTGGTAGACTCAGAGTCTTTGCTTTCGTCTTCACTATGAAACCCAAAAACTGCAAACACTGACTGGTCCCCAGCACTGACTTTTCTCTGTTTATCAGACCCAGCCCTTCCAATAGACATATAGCCACATGCAGTTGCTCTTTGAATCCCTCCTGACTCCGTGATATCATTAAAAGGTTGTCCAGATACATGATCATTCTTATACCTCTGTCCCTGAGAAACTTTGCCACTGGTCTCAGAACCTTTGTAAAACACAAAGCTGCCGATGCCAACCCAAATGGTAGGCATGCAAACTGATACAGAACTCCTGACCACCTGAACTGAAGAAACATGGGACTTTTCTTCGCTATTGGAATTGTAAAATACGCATCCTTCAGATCCAGTTTCACCAACCAGTCCTTCTCTTGCAAAATATCCCTCATAGATGGATCCCTTCCAATGCCTTTAAATGAGAAATTGATTAAATCCTCTCAAATTTATCACAGGCCTCCAACCTTTGTCCTTCTTCCTGACCAAAAAGATTGTACTCACAAAACACCAATCTTCCTCAGACACTCTCTTTATAGCTCCTTTTAGAAGCATCTCCTGCACCTCCTTTTCCACCACATTCTGTAGCTCACCTTGAAAGACCAAATCCTTGTCTCCCCCATCTGTCTTGGTTCCCTTCCGAATTCTAAAACATATCCCCGAACTGTGAGAAGAACCCACAGATTTTTTTGTTAAAATCTTCCAATTCTTCACAAACCACCTTAATCGTCCCCCTACCTTTTTTGAGGTAAAACCAAAAGTAGTCTTCATACTTACCCTGAAATCCATGAGTAAACTGTGCTCTTCCGCTGGACTGGCGTGTCCTGCTTGCTCTACCTCTCTGGGGATAAAACCCAGTGGCAGACTGAAAACCTCTGAATGTCCCATGCCTTGGGACTGATACTGGGACCTTGTAAATTGATCGGCCAGGGAAACGGCCCTAGCCCCTGCCTGATCAAAAACACTTCTGCCAAACACTCTTCCCAGAGAGGATTGTTCCTTGTCTAGACTGGTGACGGTGGAGACATACTTTCCGACCCGCTTCACCAATCTTTCCCTAAACAAATAACCCTTAGGGTCCTCAGAAGGCTCTTTCTTGGCAAAATCTCCCAACTTGGGACTTATCCTCATCAAGACATCCTTGCATCTCTCAGCCATAATTACAGCATTTGCGTTTCCAAGGAAACAAACTGCTCTCTGCGACCATCCAATAGCAATTCGTTGTCTACCTGTACAGATTTCTTCTTTGCTTCCTCAGCCATGTCCAAAATTCTGGCTAATGGCCCCAGTATATCCTGCAAACGATCCTGACACTGTTTTAGTGCAGTTTCTAAGCCTTTCCTTAGATCACGACCCATCTTAAACAAGAAACTGATCAAATCAGGATCTTAATCAGTTGTTACACAAGTTTTATTCTCAACAACCGGCAGAGAGCACTCCGCCCTCATCACAGCCCTGGCCGCCTTCTCTAATGCTCTCCTGACCCATAGCTTCAAAAAATCTGCCACATGTGGAAGTGGCCACCAATCTTCACTTCTGGGATGCCTTATCATCTCAGGACTGAACATATCCTCTCCTTGAGGATCTTTAATGATCCTCTTTTCCTTTCTTTCTTTCTCTATCTTGTCCACATCCATATCCCATCCATCATCAACAAAAAAAAAAGATTTATTTATAAAGTTTTATAAAGCGCGAACATGACCAAAATGTTGGTGTCAGAGCGCTGTACAACCTAATAAATAGCATTAAATATACAAGGAGCAAAATATAGAAAATACAGCATGAAAAGATAATACAAAGAGACATAGTGAAAACACCAGCAAAGAAATCAAATTGGCATGGATAGTCGCCTCAGATAGGAAGGACATTATTCAGCAGTCTCATTTTTACTTTGTTTTTTAATAGAACGAATGAAGGGATTGTCCTGATCTCTGTGGGAAGAGAGTTCCAAATTCTTGAGGCAATTCCAGAGAAAGATCTCTTATAGGCTTTCTTTTTGTGAAATTTTGGGGGTTTCAGCAGTAGGGAGCATGTAATACGAGAAGCTCTATTCCTTCCAGATAGCACCAGTTTCTGAGCCAGGTAGCGAGGAGTGTTGTGGTGGATGGCTTTGTATGTCATGCATGCTATTTTTAGGTGGATCCTAGATTCATAAGGTAGCCAGTTCAGAGAGTGGA
The DNA here is from genome assembly GCA_963921515.1 of Calotriton arnoldi. Taxonomy (NCBI): domain Eukaryota; kingdom Metazoa; phylum Chordata; class Amphibia; order Caudata; family Salamandridae; genus Calotriton; species Calotriton arnoldi. The sequence continues at coordinate 290,040 of CAWUFW010007236.1, read as the reverse complement.
GGGCTGGGGTGATGTGATCATTTTTCTTTACGCCTGTGATGAGCCGTGCAGCAGCATGGAGGGTAGCCCTCAACGGTGCTAGTTTTATTTTCGGTAGGCCAACAAGGGTAGCATTCCCATAGTCAAGTTTTGAGATCACAAGAGCCTGAACCGCCATCTTGAGATCTGCATTGGGCAGGAAAGGCTTTAGTTTTCTTAAGATGTGGAGATGGAAATTGGCCGCTCTGGTTGCGGAGCTGATGTGATTCATCATGGAGAGGTTGTTGTCTAGTGTTATTCCTAGGGATTTTGCTGAATCAACAATATGTGGGGTACAGTTGTGTTGGGAGGCGAGATTAATAGGAATTCAGTTTTGAGGGCGTTAAGTTTGAGGTAGTTAAGTGTTAACCAGTGTTGAGTTTTGTTCAAGATGTTAATGAGAGTGCTGATGTCGTTAGGAGAGGTAATCTTCATGTACAATTGCGTAACATCAGCATACATACGGTAGGAGATGTTGGAGTGTTTGAGGCTTTCAGTCAGGGGTTCCATGTAAAGATTAAACAGGGTGGGCGAAAGTCAAGAACCTTGGGGAATGCCGATAGTGACCGGTGTCTGATCGGATAAGTCATGATTGATTAGGACTCGTTGAGATCTGTTTTGTAGGAATGAGCAGAACCATTTTAAGACAGTACCAGAGAGACCCATCCTAAGTTCTAAGAGGTTCAGGAGGGTTTCATGTTTGACTGGGTCAAACGCTGATGATAGGTCAAGAAGGATTAAAAGACAGGATTCATTATGATCGAGAAAGCGTAAAGCATCGTCAACAATGTGGACCATGGCGGTTTCAGTACTGTGACCTGGTCTGAAACCAGATTGGCAGTGGTCGAGGAATTGGTGCTGGTCAATGTGATTGCAGAGTTGTTGATGAACAAATTTTTCCAGGAGCTTGGCTAAGGTTGGGATGCTCGAAATGGGGCGAAAATTGTTGGGATCAGAGAGGTTCGCGTCTGGCTTTTTTAGTATAGGTGTGACTTGTCCACTTTTTAGGCATTCCGGCATGGTGCCTTGTGTAAGAGAGGCATTGATAATTCTGGTCCAAAGGGGTATCAGGAGGTGTGAAGTTTCCTTGAGGAATTTGGAGGGGAGAGGGTCATTGAAGTGGTTGGAAAGTTTAGTGGAAGACAGTAGTTTTGAGATGTCAGTGTCCTCAAATGTCTGAAAGATGGACCATGAGGCATTGTTTTTAGGTTTAAAGAAAAGGTGGCTAGGACAAATTTCCTGCGAGGTGGAGGTGCATTGTGACTGGGTTTCAGGCGGTAAACAATTCACAGCAATGCGGAGCTCATTGTCAATTGACCTAGTTTTATCAGAAAAAAAGGAGGAAAATGTTCGACAATTAGGTAGGGTTGTAGTGTCAGATGTGGAGGATTTACGCTTTCCATTAGTTTGTTGTTTCACTAGTTCAAAGAGTTTTTGGACGGTTGAAGGCTGTGTCCAGTTGCTGATGGAAAAATAATCACCTAAAACGAACTCATCGTCATCATCTCCAAAATCCTGACTGAATTCATCTGCATGCACTTTCTCAGTTTCCTTTGTGTCACTAAGGACACCATTTTTCATGCAGCGTTGGACACCTTCTTCATTTGTGGTGCTTGGCACACTTTTCTCTGTAGTCAGAACACCAACCTCAACATTCTTAGTTTTCATCGTTCTTTTCCTAAACCCTTTGTCTTTATTACCCTCATCTTCATCTACTGACCCAAATTCATCCTCTGAAAAATCCACAGCCTTTCTTTTTCTCTTAAATACATTCTCAAAAGCCTCCTTTACAGATGTCCTCAATTCTACCTGCACCATCTTCCTCAACAAAGCATCCCCAACAACCGGCGATTCACCTTCCTCACTCATTTCTAAAGATTTCCTTTAGATTAAATAATAAAGTAAAAACATTTGTTAAATACTTTTCTCTATTTACTGATAAATCACTTCCTGTCAAAATCTTCTAAGGGAATCTACCTTACCCTTTTTTTATTTTTTATTATTCTCCGCACTGCCGCTATCCTACCTACTCTGCCCACTGTCAAAACGCTAAGAAATCAGCTGTTCTGACAGTTGACCTGAGGTAACGATTGCTATCACCTTTACTAAAATGGCGATCTTCCCTTCAAGCTATTCAGTCTCTATTACAAAAGACTGCCTTATTCAAAATGGTCCCTATGCAATGTCGTCACGTTCCCCAATACGGATGCCTTCGAGAAACAATCCTGTTCCGAAGGCACCTTAAAAAAAAACACCCGACCCCACCTGCGCAAGTGAAGAAAGCCTTGCGCAAGCACAGGTCAGTGCCTTAAAGCCATTACCGCTGCCGAGCACGAGCTCGATGTGGACGCTCACGCCCTGTGGTAACAGTGACATTTAAGATTAATTTCCTTAATATTGTACAAATTTAAAATACCCACCCATATGCTGCAAATAGCTGCCCATACCATAAGTTGCCCATAAATTGGGTCAATGGTCACAACAAAATACATAAAACATGTCCAAATCCCCAACGTACATACTGATTATTATTCCACCTGACAGAAATATACAGAAATCAATCTCAAGTACTTAATATTAAAGTATGTAAATTTAAAAAACTGAATACATGCACTCTAGTTAAACCTATATTAACAATCCTTATCTGCCAAGGAGCAGCAGATAAAAGAGGACGATGGCTGCTGTGATGGGAGTTATATAGGCTTAAGGGACATTATAGTTCTGTAATTTTGGTTGTTGGTGATGTTTACTTTAAAGTGCTGCAAGGAGCTGGCAATACAGATATATGCATAATGCTAGACTCTGGTCTTGACATGAAATGAACACCTCATCACTTTGAGCCGGGTTCTGCCTTACACGTGAGTTGCTTACAAACAACAGGCGCTGCTTAAACTACCCTGGAGCAGGAACTAATACAACAATACTTAAAACTGCTTGAGTACCCCTTATCCTCTCCCTGTATTGGGGAGGGTATAAATTAGCTATCTGAAGACTTTAGTTGAGTATAATCAGTGTTGGATGAAACTAATATAAATTGCTTCACTTGTCAGCACAGCTCTCTCCCTCAACCTTCTAAAAAAAGCATTCTCTGCTGTTTGGGTTGTGCTTCACGAGGCCCTAGCTTCTCACAGAATGTTCTTCATGTCTTTAAAGATAGTCTGATTGACACAATACTCAAGGGAAAAAAAGGCACGGCGTAAGATAAGTAGGCATGATCCAGAAGTAGATATGCCAAGTGGAAGAAATTATGCATTTTGCCTATTCTAGCTAAAATTCAGGTAGACAATATGACAAAATATTGCCATACATAAGGCAAATAGTTAATTAAAATACTGTTTCTATTGATATATTCATGCCTTTTAACTGTATACCTAATATCTCAGATTTATAGCAGTTTCCTAATAAAGGCCATGAGAAAGTGGATTATTAGTTGGGGTGGATGGTAGTCCTCTAAATAAATAATGGCACTATTCTTGTTAGGTCCAGTAAAGGTTTCTGTAATTTAAACTTGAACTCAACCGCAACTAAGGAAATGTGTAAAACATTTAGAAGTACTAAAACAGTTAAAAAGTTGAAAACAACACAACAAATCCCGCTCCAATTTCCAAACATAGAGAATGCTTTCATGAATACAATACACCAAAATGTTAAAATCCAGTAAGGGGTAGCAGAGGTATGAATTAAGTTTTAGCACCAAAAAGCACAAAATTCCAGCAGCAAGCCGATTGTTGTGCAAGACCAGGACAAAGGTAAAGTTTAAGGCTGACTACGATGGATCATGGCTCACACATGAGGCCCATGGTATTGTCTACGACGGGTTGACGAAGGTCCAGATCCCAGTGAAGCTGTTGAAGAAGGCAGAAAACACTCCTACAGTGAAAAGCTCAGAGTTTGCACCCAGGAAGCCATCAACGTCGATCAGATGCTCCTCGCCATCAGGTCCAAAGAAAATTTCTACCTTTGGACTTAGTTTTTGTTTTGGACGTTGGATTCAAGACTGCAGCTGTAGCCGAAGAGGCTTCCACGTAGTAGAATGCCGGTCTGCACTGGGTCCACTGATTTTCTGCTGCACAGAAGAGTGTAGCGTGAGCTGCAGTGAAGCCAGGCCCACCGGCGATGCACCCTCAGAAGATCAGCTTGACAGGTTGGTCTCGGTCTTCTGTCGGAACTCCAGTCAAAAAGCCTTGAAAACATTTCTAAGTCAAGGTTTTTTGGGTTAGGCAGGAAGAGTAAAGTCTGACACTTATTTAAGGGCCCCAGAACTTTAGGGACACCACTTAAGGGTTCAGACTGGGTCCAGTAAAAAACCTCCAACAGGGTCCAAGGCAGGTCCAGTTGAAACTAGTCAACTGGGCTCTCGCAGATATTTGAGCCTCTTGCAGCTTTTGTGTCCCTGAAGCTTAACAGGAGGTCAGTCAACTGACCCTTAGAGGCCACTTATCATGGTTAGGTACATGAGGGCAGAGGTCCAGCATTTAGGGTTCTCCTCGCAGTTCGCAAAAAGCAGGTGCAGTCATTCTACTGTCTTCCACAGGTCCAAAGGTGTTCTGAAGAGGGTACTGGGAGGCCACATATATGCCCAGTGCCTTCCTGTGGATGGGGGAAACTCCTGGCCACCCCCTAATCAATGGGTAAGAGTTCCTCTGTGATTCACTGTAAAACTATCCCACAATGCCCATCCCTGCCTAATATGAGCATGGCAGAACCTCTCTTCACCTATGCAGAGCTCCCTGTGCCCACTAAAGGTGTTGCTCTAATAAAGGGCAAACCATCCATTGTGGTTGTCGAGTGATTGTGGTTTCGGGCCGAACGCGGACGGTCCATGTGGTAGAATGGCAGGAGGAGTAATAGATCAAAGAATTTCTGAGAGTCAAAAAGTCCCACGGTCCATAGTTGGGGAGTTACCGAGGAAATCAGAGCAGTGAAAGTGGAGAGCTAAACAGTACATTGAGTCAGGGAATGATTAAGGCTGTTACAAGGGCTAAAGTGCTAGATGTAGTGAGGTTGAAGGCAGAAGCGGATGAAATAATAAGTGCAAATTTACCTTTGGAAAGGATGGAACTTTACGAACAAGATGAGCTGTTGTTTGTGGCAAAGGATGTAACGCGTGAGGCAAGGAAGGCTCATGAGAAATTGACAGAACTAGCACAGAGGTATGATGGAGACTTGTCCAAGACGAAGATGTTACAGGGAAGTCATAGGCTACATTACAGTGATCAAGATTTGGAAGAGAAAAGAGTCATAGGGTTAAAAACACACATTCGAGAATTGATTATAGGAATACGTGCGTGGAGCATGCTTGACAAGTGGGAAGAGAGGTGATCCAAGAAGAAGAGTGTCAAAAAAGGTATAGGCGATACGCCGCCTTCAGGTGGAGGAACAGCAGGAGTAGAGGCTTACCCATTGCGAGAGGTACCGAGCGGAGGGTATGTGCCTTGGAGCAGGGGTGATCTGGCAGCGTTCACAAATGACTTTCCTCGGCTGAGGGAAAAACCTGTTGAGTGGTACAAGCAAGTTGATCACTTTGTCAAGATTTCAAAAGTATTTTGGCTTGATTTGAATACATTGTTTGAAATTGTAGTACCGAGTGATCTGTGGTCAGCTTGTAAAATTGATGTTGAATGGCCAAAGTCAGAACCAGAGCGAGATCCTGTTACGCATGGTCCTTTACCTGTGGTTATGAAAAAGTTCGAGCAGGTAATCACATGGTGACAGTCTAAAATTTCGCCACAAGATATTGATTGGGTTAAGATTGATTGAACTACCCAAGAGCCCAAGGAATCAGTCCATCCTTATTACGAAAGGCTCTTACAAGCCTTCAAGTAATACAGTGGGTTAGACACACTAGATTCCAAAGACATGGGACAGTTTGTCTCCAAATTCGTCCTAGGTTTAAGACCAGAGATTAGCTTTATGATCCAACAGCATTTGATCTGTTGTCAGAACAAATCCAGGGATGAGATTCTACGGTATGCCAGGTATTGTAGTGATGAGGTAGACTTAAAGCATAAGAAGCTCGAGTATAAGCTGATGCTGGTACAGAAGAGGAATGCAGAAAGGGTGGACCAGGCACAGCCAAGCAGAGGAACACTGTAACAAAGGCAGGGAAACGGTCAGAGAGGGGCCCAAAACGCATCAGGTCAAGGCAGGGGGAAACCTGTGGACCCCAAGACAGGGATGGATGTTGGTACTCTGAAGAAGACTACTGCATGCCATTATTGTCATCAAATTGGGCATTGGAAGCGTTAGTGCAGGTAAAATCCCGCTAATCAGGTCCAAGATGAGGAAATAGTGCAGGTACCTGAGACGGTAAACACAGCGGTTAGACCCAGGTCTGTACAAGGGGGGAGTTTGGGTCCACAAGTGCAAGTTCCCCAACCACCAAGAATTCCACCAGCAAACCAAACGTATCAGCAGATGCCACTTATTGAGATGTTCGATTAGTTCGCTTCAGACCCGTTACAATGACGGTGCCTGAGGGGGGAGGAAGACTGTGCCCTTGGAGCAGTCTTGGAGGTATACCAAAGAGGACCGTATGTAGAGGCAGATGTTGATGGTCATCTCATCACCTTTTTGATTGATACTGGTGCTATACGCTCTACTGTAAGATCTGCAGTAGTCCCAAACCAACCCTTCTCGGGACATTCAATCCAAGTTGTAGGAGTTGCAAATAAGAGAATGACCAATCCATTGACAGACGAGATACCTGTGAGAATAGGAACTTTCCACGATCAACACCAATTTGTGGTGTGCGATTCAAGCCCAGTCTGCTTATTGGGTTGTGATCTTTTGTGTAAATTGAACTGCACCATCTATTGCACACCCAAAGAAGTGGAGTTGCAGACTAATGATGATGACATTGCATTCAAACTGGCGAACCAGAATCTCTGTATAGAGATGTTCCCCCGTGTTGACAGTTGAGGACTTACCACTCGATTTGAAAGAATCTGTCTCTCTGGAAGTGTGTGATTTCACAGGGGAAGAGATAGGATTGATCAAAGGGGTTGAGCCAGTTAAGATTCAGGTCAAGCCAAATGCTGAATTTCCAAGAACACCTCAGTACAATCTGATGCCGGAAACGGTATCAGGAATCAAGCATGTAATTGAGTCCATGATCGAGCAGGGAATTTTGAAATAGATAATGGGGAGCCCATGTAATTCCCCTATAATGGGACTGCAGAAGCCGAGTGGGAAGTTTAGAATTGTGCAGGACCTGCGAAAGGTCAACACGATTGTAGTTCCATGTTGTCCTGTGGTACCGAATCCATCAGTGCTCTTATTCCAGATACCATGTGAAGCTGAATGGTTCACAGTGATCGACTTGTGCCAGGCATTCTTCTCGATACCCTTGCATGAGGAAAGCCAATTTTTATTCACTTTCCGCCTGGAAAACCTTGTGTGTTAACATGGTGTTGTATCCCACAAGGGTATACAGAGAGTCCATCGATTTTCAATCAGATTTTGAAGAAGAATCTTGAGAGTCTCGTACTGCCACAGAATTCGGTTCTTGTGCAGTATATTGATGACCTCTTGATTGCATCTGAGACGGAGGATGCTTGCAGGATTGATACTGTTGCCCTGTTAAATCATCTAGCAGAGAGTGGACACAAGGTGTCACCAAGCAAGCTACAGTATTGTCTGACTGAAGTTCGGTATTTGGGTCATCGAATTGAAAAAGGCAAGAGGAAGGTGTCACCAAACCGTGTTGAGGCGATCATGAACATGACTACGCCTACAGCACAAAAGGAATTCAGGATGTTTTTGGGAATGTTTGGATATTGCCATCAGTGGCATCCCAACTTTTCATTGAAGGCGAAGCCCTTGCAGAGATTGATGCACAAGGATGTGAGTGATCCGGTACCATGGGATAACGACTGTTTGATTGCCTTCTTGGAGCTGAGAGAAAGCCTTTGTCGTGCTCCAGCTCTAGGAATGCCTGATTACAACAAGTCCTTCTCATTGTTTTGCTGTGAGAGAGAGGGTTGTGCACTATCAGTACTCACACAGACTCATAGAGGTGTCCATAGACCAGTTGCCTACTTTTCCGCTACCCTAGATCCGGTAGCTTCAGCGTTGCCCGGATGCCTCAAATCCGTTGCTGCAACAGGTGTCAGTATTGAAAGGTGTGAAAGCATTGTGATGGGTTATCCACTTACTGTTTATGTTCCACATCCAGTTGAGCTTCTGATGACGAGAACAAAGACTCAGCATTTGACAAATAACAGACTCACAAGCTATGAGCAGGTCATACTTGCCTCAGAGAATGTGACTCTGAAAAGATGTTCTGTATTGAATCCTGCTACTTTGATGTCTTTACCAAATGTTGAAGACGAAGATTGTGAGGACCATGACTGTCTCGATGTGACTGCACTTTGCACCAAACCGAGACCTGACATTGTCGATGAACCTCTGCCCCAATCTGATGAGATCTTCTTTGTAGATGGTTCATGCTTAAGAGACAATGTGGGCCATCAGAGAGCAGCGTTTGCTGTATGCACCATTTCTGGAGTTGTGGAAGCTGCTTGTTTACAGGGAGTATACTCCACACAAGTGGCTGAAATCATTGCTTTGACACGTACCTGCTTGGTTGCTGATCAAATCCGAGTCACCATCTACACCGATAGCCAGTACGGATTCGGTGTGGTTCATGACTTGGACAGATATGGTCACAGAGGGAATTATTAACATCATCAGGTTCTCCGTTCAGAAATGGGGAATATATGAGACAGTTGTTAGAAGCCTTGCAACGTCCAAAAGAAATTGCAGTGGTTAAATGTGCCACCCACGGGACTGGGGTGGACTTTGTCACGCTTGGGAACAGGTACGCGGATGAAGTTGCACGTTTCTGTGCTGAACAAGGGTGCATTTTTACGGGAGAATATACTGGAGAGAGCACAGAGAGAACCGAGCTCAGCATGATGTTAGGCATAGCAGACACTTGGGACGAGTTCAAGCCCCGGCAGGGAGAAGTGTCAGAACAGGAAGAAGCTGGTTGGATCAAAGCAGGTTGTGAGAAAAGAGATGATGGTTTTGGGTTTCAGATGATGGTCGAGCAGTATTGCCAGACAATTTACTGAGCCCTACAGCAAGGCAGGTTCATGGAGCAGTTCACATTGGAAGGGATGCCATGGTGCGAGTGTTCAGACAGACGTGGTTCAATCCACGATTTCGTGTGTTTGGTGAAGCAGTGTGTCACAGATGAGTTACGTGCCAGCAAATGAATGTTGGAAAGAAGACTGTGGTTGCATTAAGTCACATTGGAAGATCAGTGGGACCCTTTAATAGGATTCAGCTTGATTTCATTGAAATGCCAAGATGCAATGGATTGAGGTACATTTTGGTTGTGGTGTGTTTTCTCACGGTGGGTGGAAGCATATCCAACAAGGCGGTGTGATAGTCTCACAGTAGCAAAGTTATTACTTAGGGAGCTTATTCCACGGTTCGGGTTTCCAACCTCATTGGAGTCAGATAGAGGAACACATTTTCACAGTGAGATTATGAGGATGCTTTGTGCTGCCTTACAAGTTGATCAGAGACTACATTGCAGCTACAGGCCCGAGGCATCTGGAATTGTGGAGCAAATCAATGGAACTCTAAAGATGAGAATGGCAAAAGTATGTTCATCCACGTCTTTGAAATGGCCTGACGCATTGCCCTTGGTGTTGATGAGTATCCGTAGTATCCCCGACAGGAGGACAGGTCTCTCCCCTCATGAGAACTTGATGGGTAGGGCGATGCATTTGCCTGCAGTGCTGTCCACAGCCTTGATAAACATCACAGATGATTTGATCCTTGATTATTGCAAAGGACTGGCTGACGTGGTCCGTTCTGTGTCTCACCAGGTTGAAGCTGCAACTGCGCGACCTCAAAGGACCTGTGACATGACTTGTATCCAGGTGACTGGGTGCTCGTTTGCAGGCATGTGAGGAAGAGCTGCCTTGACACCCGTTGTAAAGGTCCATATCAAGTGATCCTGGTGACAAACACAGCTGTGAAGTGCGGGGGCTTGCCGAACTGGATAACGCCTCCCACACCCGCAGAGTTTCAGTACCCTCAGAAGAAACAGCTCCTCTCCCAGAAAAAATCCAGCTGTGGCTGTGAGGCCACAGGAGGGGACAAGCCAAGCTGTGAGGGTTGCTGATGAAGCTGTTTGCCCACCAGAGCAAGCTGAGAGGGGTCATGCTACACAAGGCCCAGGTATTGACTCTGAGGGAGACGGTAACGTTGCGAGTGGTGTAGAGTCAGACTCAGCTAAAGGAACTGGTGCGCATGGTGGTCGGGTGCAGAGATGAAGAGCAGAACTTGCTGAGGAATCGTGGCCTGGGAGACAAAGGCGGTTAAATCTGAGATTGGCACCTGAAAGAGATCTTGCCCCTGTGTCGGAGATGTCTGAATCAGCGGTAAGTGATGCAGAACAAGCTCAAGAGAGTCCGAGAAGGTCGAGAAGAGTCAGAGTGCCTTGTCAGAGATATGCTGCTCCAGAGTGGACTTATCTAGCTATAGATGTCGGGAGCAGTGGGGACCGGGAGGCTAAGGTTTTCACGGGTGGTCAGCAGGACCCCAGAACTGAAAATTGTTTTTGAGCTAATAGTTCCTGGTTTGGAAATAGAGAGGGTGCTGACAGTGACAATACCAAGACCTCCAATCTTGAGCAGAGTGCGAGTTTTGATTCTTGGAGATTTGTCTTTTCCAATTTTGGATATCAGCCACCAGCTCAGGAAGTTGCAGCTGTTCGTCTTGAAATTTTGCAATGCGTCATAGTTGACATTGGTTCTGAGCTTGTAAGAGACTGTTAATTGAACTGTGAACTGTAAATAAGTTGCTTTAAAGAAGATAACTTAGGCCCGAGTGGAAGAAGAATAAACTTAGGGATTTTTCCGTAGAAGAAGAAAGAGGGCTAAGGAAGTCTTTTGAACTGTGTAAATAAAAGAGGAACGAACTGTGAATTGATTTCCAGATCTTCAACAAATTGTATTTGAACTGGTTAACAGCAATCAAAGACAGAGAAAGAGACTTTGTGTTATTCCTCTTACTGTGCTGAACCGACAATCGAAGATGGAGTCTGGAAATTCGAATAGTAGGTCTAAGTGTATGATAGGTACATTCATAGTAGGAGTGATAATAGTAATAGCGGTAGTTATTATTGTGCCTGTAAAATTTTCACATGATACAGAAGTTGAAGGGGTGGAAGTGAAGGGGACAACCACACCTGTTACTTCTAGCACAAAAGAGGGTATCGTAGGAGCTGAAAAGGCTATGCTAGATCAGACTAGTCGTATGTTGCACGTAGATTTGTCCAAAGGCGATTACACGCTTAATGCTTACGCCAAGCTGCTATACGAGTATGTTAACACGATGGATGTGCGAGATTGCTATGTGTGCATGCGTCTGTGGAGGAAGGTATTCGTTATCACCATCTTCCTTTGAAATATGGTATTACATGTAGTTTGTTACTTAGTATGTTTTACGGTAAGGGTCATTATGAGTATTACTTTTCCAACTATGATGTGGTGCTTTCAGAGGTTCTAGCTTATAAGCACCTGAATAAGTATGATTATTACAAGCAGGAAGATAGAGTGGGAAAGTATTTCATACCTATCGTCACATTAGATACGGCTTATGCACATCGTCACAATTTAACATGTATGTTAACTGGCATAGAAAAGAAATTTGTAGATCAAGTAGAAGATAGACATAGACTGCTATCAGTGAAATCTAATAGTAGAGAGGGGGAAATTGCTTAGACCAAGGAGGAATTAGCACATAAGGCGAGAGGGAGCTCTGGTCCAATAGCTTTGGATTTTGAACAGAGAGGAAATCTTTGCATTAGACAGGTACCGAGATACTATGATAATATCTTTGTAGGACAGAGTGGGTGTGATCACATCTTCACGATTCAAGCCACTGCGAAGACGTTCTTGCAGGATACGGTGCAAATGGTACCAAATCTGTATTTTGTGTGTAGGAAAAATGCCCATGTGCGATTGCCACAGAATTGGTATGGTACATGTTATGTGGCTGTTGTATTTCCTATCATGTTGAGGATTTAGGACCTTTAGAAGGTGGAGTACATCATAGAGAAAAACGAGGTACAACTGCAGGTGAGATAGTGAGAGATGTATTTGAAGCGATGATACCAAGTCTAGGAGTAGTTCTGAATGACATTAGGATTAGAAGGTTGTCAACTATTGTGGATAAGTTGTCAGCGAATACAGCTCAGTCTTTGTTGCTCGTAGATAGAGAGATGGTGTCGATAAGAGCTATGGTGATGCAGAACCGCCTTGCTTTAGATGATTTGCTAGCAAAAGAGGGCGGAGTCTGTAAAATGTTGAGGGTCCAACAGTGCTGTACGTATATACCTGATAACAGCAAAGATTTGAAGAAGTATATAAGTAACATCACTGAGATTCATCATGAAGTGCATGATTTGTCAACTGAGGATGTTTGGGACAAGGTTGAAAAGGGCTTTAGAAAGGTTGGAAGTTGGTTTGCCAACCTTGGAAAGGGAATCCTTGGTTACATCTTGAAGCCCATCATCATAGTTGTGGTTTGTGTGATCATCTTGTTGGGATTGGTGAAAGCCTACAAGTGGCATAAGGCAGGTCAGGCTGAGAGATCTCTTAGGGAACGTGAGAGGAGAATGGAGAGACTGCAGGACAGTCGCTATGAGAATCTCAAGAGCCTAGAGAGGTTCCGACAGGGAAGATTGGCTACAACTTCTGTTTAGGTTGGTTCTTTCTCCAGGGAATTGTGGTTCATTATGATAACACTTGTCATCAGAGGGGGGGGACTGATGGAGCGCGACGGTGCTCTTTCATTTGTAGGGGTGCATTATATTCATGGATAGTTTGCATCCACATATATTCATTTGTCATGATAACATTCGGTTATTCTATCGTATTTAGTAATCACATGTAAAAGTATAATGATAGAAATGTTTGTGCCATGCAAAGAAATAACATGGCATTTGTGTTCTGAATAATGTAATCATTAGTAGTTGCCTGCATTTGCTTAATGAATTTCCTCATACTTGATGTAATGCATTTGATTTAAACGTGCACCATTTTAAAGTTGCACGTAGATGTGACTAATTGTGCTTAACGTGTAGGATTTCATCAGTTGCTTGTAAGGAAATTGCATTTGATGTGTTTATGTAAAATGAAAGGCCTAAATGAAATGTTCACTTATGTGTGTATTTGAAGGGCCTGAGTGTTTCCTTCTTATGTTGACCAAATTCTGGAGGCCTGAAATGCATTTTCCCTTGGAGCTCTCAGAAAAGGGTTTGCTAGTGAAATTCATGTGCATGTTGAATTTGTTCTGTTCTCACGTTTCTGTTGCAGGTGGAGAAAGTCGCCTTTGTTAGTTAGAATACCGTCTTTTGTTTTAGGAGTTAGGCTCAGGGAGGAGATGATACTGTTTGTAAGGAATGCTGATAATTGGGAGACTGTGTTCTTTCTCACTGAGGGAGGCCTGGGAATCAAGGTCATCGATCCAGGAGCTGGAGTTCGACACTGCATAGAAAATCACCTATGAGAAGTGTCCAGCAGAGTGAGGTGATCGGTGGGCATGTTCTATCTTTTTGTGTTTTGTATTAGGAACAGTGCCCCGGGTGGAGTCAGGAGAGGAGGAGAGGAGATCGAAGGAGAGAGAAGGAGCATCTTAGAACGAGCTCCGTAGCTTTTGGCTATTTGACCTCTGCAACTTGAGTGTACTTCTTAGGAAGTCTTCACCGCTGACACCTTTTTCCTGATCTTGCCTGGGAAATGTTAAGTAGGGATGTCATGATAGTGGTAGTGTAGGGATAGACTAATGCTTTTTATTCATTCCCCACAGATGAAGACCGATCTTGACATGTGGTCAATCATTTTTCAAAAGAAAGAGAATGGAAGGTGCACTCGTTGCAAAGTCAATCAGGTCAGCAAAAGATTTTTTGTTCAAAAGTTACTTCTTTTATTCAGTCAATCTTTAAAACTGGCACACAGCCAACGTGTTTCGTTCCCAATTTTGCCAGAGGGAACTTCGTCAGGGCTGTAACAATTATAGACAAAACATAACATCAATAACACATTCACATACATCAAAAAAAGAAACATAATAATTACAAACGACCCATGAACTCATATGACAAAACCTCACATAAATATTACATACATCAAAAAACCAATAAAAAAAGAAAAACATCTAAACAACTCAGGACATGAAGACAACAATATTAAATAACAATAGGAGCTACACAATTTAGCATCAAATATATGTGTGAACTTCACAAATAAAAACATAATTTTTATGTTTATGTGTACAAAGGGAGAGAAAATTTATATCAAAACATATAACACAATCGTATCTAAACCAATATGAAATGGCCAAGCTTATAAAATTTGATGACCCTCCCAATTAATAGAAAGGAGAGAAAACAGTAACCCTATTGATAAATGAGTCAACTGCACAGAGTCCTCGCCCAATTTGCAAGTTAAAGGAACCTAAGTAATCATGGGACTCACAGAATTAGACATATCAAATAAGACAAAAACACGTATGGGTTTGCATTATAATATAGGCTATTTCTCACCTCTTAATTATCCAGTTGATCAGTAATTATGGAAAATATATGTGGCGAGTTAGGACCTCAAGGGGCATATTCAGCCTCAAGAATGGAATATGTAATAAAATCTAAGACAAGAAAGAGGTCAAAGTAATAAACCAATGATAGAATTTATAAATAAAAAGCCACAAAGAATGGTAACCTAATAGTAATGCCATAATATAAATGCCAAAACGTATTGTCATATATACAGCCTTATCGTTATGCAAAAGAGGCAACCGAAATAACAATAAAACACTTATGGCTCCCTCAACCAACGTGTTCCCGTCATAGTATCTAATTCAAGAAAAGCAGACTCACCTTGCACCCAAGAACTGCAGAATTAAGTATCCTGAGAGGTATATTAGTAATAGGGCAAGGTCCAAGTTACCACTGCCCCTGCAAAGGACTAATTCAACAAAAAGTTCTGATATGTGATCTGTCAAAATAAAGAAAACGAATATCAGAAATCACACTAAAAACCAGAAAGGAATCACACGATAGCCATCGCAAATACTTATTACGCAAAATCACCCTAAAAATCCATAAAGAATATAATAGATAAAAGAGGGGTATCTTCATAATGTGGTAAATGGCCACATTGATAAAGCCACTGTGGCCAGTGCGTGCTAAGTGACAAGTCACTATCACACTCATATGTAAATATTTAAAGGCTCGATCATAGTAATAAATCCATAATAAATTTAAATGTTAAAAATAATGATAAATGCCATACCAAATAGCCGAAAACGGGGAGCTGAAAAAAGGAAGAATTGCGCCATGCCCCAACTTGAAAGATATTCATGTGAATGTAAAGCCCAATAACTAGAGCCGGGGAAGTTGTAAGAACAATGCGACATGCCCATTTCACCAGTAGGCGAACGAAGGTCGAAATGAGATATGTAAGGAGTATCCACTCCTAAAAAGCACAATAAATTAGTGTAATATTGGATATAGTAATGACATACCCTTAGTAAAGGAGCCGAAAACCGCATTGCGGCCAACTTGTTGTCCTAACATGAATACATGTAAGAAGTATCAATAGCTAATATCGACCCCGCAAAACCCTGTGCCGCTATATATTACGGCTTTTAAATAGCGAACAAATTAAAAACCCAACTCTTGTCTGTTAAAGTAACAAGAATAAGGGCTAAAGCAAAGTGTTAATCGGCGCTCATCTTACCTATAAACCAGCATAGTTTTCATGTAACGGCATGATAACCGGCAGGGCTGTTCCCGGCGAAGTGGCGCCATTATTTAAAGCCCAAAACAACTGCTACGTCATGCCGGGAATTCCGGTCACATGAGCGTAGAAACAGACATAGGGAAAACGTCTTCAACACCATATAGGACGACGGCGGCCATCTTCGAATGTCTTGAAAGTGCCGAAATCAAACAAAAAGAATAATTAAATGAGATATCAAAAAGGATGTGGCAGGGTGAACTAAGGCTTATGGAAAACTAATGAGCGTCTAATTATGACGTACCGAAGCCGAGGGGTAGAATTATAACAACTTCACGTGTCCTCCTAGTGCCATAGTGAAAAGAGCAAATACAAACATAACTAACAACTGTGACAAGAGGCGGCATAGAGGACCAGAAATCAGACTGTGAAGACCAAACCATGATACGCGGTCCGCAAACTTCAAATAAATATAGAAAAATATAACGACCAAACCTAAGCACTTGCAAGCACCAAGCCAGTGGTAAGAGAAACCTGGTTTATACATCGAGTTGGGGAAAGGAGGAGGCTCTCCAGGAAGAGCTTCCTAATAATCAAACGACAAGGAATTATAAACCCACATTTATAATACTATGCACCAAGATGAGCCCAAAGGTGCACATAAGGGTTGTGATAACTAATGGATATAAATTCAAAGAGTATACCATAATCGCAAAGACAATTACAAGTCACCATTAAAGTAATAATGACCTTACTAGATCAGCACAAAGTTGGAGCCCATGATGGAGAGCCCCTCTTGATATCTGCGGTGGGCCCAGGTGAAGGTACGACAAAGATAAATAGATGAATTAATAAAAATTCCTGTGGAAAAGGCACTCATAAAGAAGCCGAATCACCAAGACGGAGGACTGTTCAGACCAAATAGGATGGAAGCTGTGTAAGGAATATCCATTAAAAGTAGACAGTTATAAGACATAGCTCAAAGTAAGTTCTATATATTTAAAAATCAACCGTAGAATAGAAGATCGCTGAAAATTCTGCATAGCGCCACCAATGAAGGATGACGCTGCACAGAGTCAAGTAAGAGGTTCTCAGAGAATTCTAGATGCTGTTAACTCAACGAAGGTCCATATGCGACATAGGTTATCACCGGTGAGTGGAGTGTGCCATATAACATGGTATAACTACCCGTAGTCAAATTCCACATGAATGGACCAATAAGATTTTTAACCTAAAAAGTAGTGTAGCTCCCTATCTGTGTTGTGTCCCATCAAGGTGGCTTGGAGGCGACAAATCCATTTTGCCTCCCTTTGTCTGACAAGAAGTTTGCGGTTCCCACCTCTGTTCCCAACTGGGATGTGATCAATACCATGGAACCAGAATGTGTTGCTGTTAGGATGTGTGTCCCTATAATGATCACTCAGGGGGTAACGGCTGTCTTTATTCAGTATTGCCCTTCGATGTTCCTGTATGCGGGTTTTTAATGAGCGTACTGTGCTACCCACATAAATGGTGCCACAATCGCATCCTATCACATAAATCACATGGGTGGTGTTGCAGTTGATAAAATGTGCAATATTGTAGGACACAGAGTTATTATATGTGAAGCTGGTGGTTTTATTGCGTCCAAAAGGGCAAACACTGCAGGAAGCACAAGTGTAGAAGCCTAGTGGCTTGGAGGGTAGCCAGGTATTCTGACTTTGTTTGTTGATGACATAACTCGGGCACAAAGCATCACGTAACGTTTTTCCCCTACGATAAGTTAGTGTGGGTACAGCAGAAATACAATTTTTCAGCCCGGGTACTTTTAGTAGTAAACCCCAGTTCTTTCTGAGGATATTCTGAATTTTACTGCTATTGATGTTATATTGTGTGACCAGGCTCACTGTCCTCTCATTGGCAATCTCTTTCCGTTTAGGTGGAGTATCCCGGAGAGTATCTTCCCTCGTTAGATGCTTTGCTTTTATAATTGCTTTATTTAAGACCTCTTTTCTATATCCTCTTTTTAGGAATCTTTTTTCACATTCATATATATTTTTCCAGTAGGTCTCCTCTTCACTACAATTCCTACGAATTTGTGTCATCTCCCCGAAGGGGATATTATTGATGACAGACTGCGAATGGGCGCTCCCAGCATGGATAACCCATTGCATGCTGTTTCTTTCCTGTATAATGTACTTTGAATTACCTCATCCTTGACATAAAACTGTATATCAAGGAAATTGATACTCACTTTGTCACAGTTCATAGTGAACCTAACATTAAAGTCATTTGCATTTAAATGCAGAAAATATTGTTGCAGCTGTTCATTGGACCCTGACCATAGACAGATGATATCGTCTATGTACCTCCCCCAGTACACGATATATCCCGTCCAGGGGGAGGCACGCCGGCTCCAGGCATACTCCCTCTCAAACCAGCCCATAAAAAGGCAGGTGTAAGAGGGAGCAAACCTGGAGCCCATGGCAGTCCCAAGCGTCTGCTGGAACCAGCATTTATCATGCAGGAAAAAATTGTTGTCCAAAATGAGATTGATCATTTCTACAATCATCTCATTAAATTCGTACAGATTGGCACTCTCTTTGTCCAGAAAAGTCCTTACTGCCAGTACCCCAAATTCCTTCAGTATGCAGGTATATAAACCTACAACATCCAAGGTGACAAAAGTGAGGTCTTCAGACCATTGGAAATCTTTCAACTTGACTAAAATATCTTTACTGTCTCTGATAAACGAAGGTAAGTTCACAACATGCTTTTGAAGCCTTAAGTGAACAAATTCTGATATTTTTTCAGTGGGTGATCCCACCCCTGAAATAATCGGGCGTCCGGGAGGAAAGGGCCCTCCCTTATGGACTTTAGGCAGGACATAAATGCATGGCTACTAGAAGTACCCGGGCTGAAAGTTTTTATTTCTGCTGTACCCACACTAACTTATTGTAGGGGAAAACGTTACGTGATGCTTTGTGCCCGAGTTATGTCATCAACAAACAAAGTCAGAATACCTGGCTACCCTCCAAGCCACTAGGCTTCTACACTTGTGCTTCCTGCAGTGTTTGCCCTTTTGGACGCAATAAAACCACCAGCTTCACATATAATAACTCTGTGTCCTACAATATTGCACATTTTATCAACTGCAACACCACCCATGTGATTTATGTGATAGGATGCGATTGTGGCACCATTTATGTGGGTAGCACAGTACGCTCATTAAAAACCCGCATACAGGATCATCGAAGGGCAATACTGAATAAAGACAGCCGTTAACCCCTGAGTGATCATTATAGGGACACACATCCTAACAACAACACATTCTGGTTCCATGGTATTGATCACATCCCAGTTGGGAACAGAGGTGGGAACCGCAAACTTCTTGTCAGACAAAGGGAGGCAAAATGGATTTGTCGCCTCCAAGCCACCTTGATGGGACACAACACAGATAGGGAGCTACACTACTTTTTAGGTTAAAAATCTTATTGGTCCATTCATGTGGAATTTGACTACGGGTAGTTATACCATGTTATATGGCACACTCCACTCACCGGTGATAACCTATGTCCCATATGGACCTTCGTTGAGTTAACAGCATCTAGGATTCTCTGAGAACCTCTTACTTGACTCTGTGCAGCGTCATCCTTCATTGGTGGCGCTATGCAGAATTTTCAGCGATCTTCTATTCTACGGTTGATTTTTAAATATATAGAACTTACTTTGAGCTATGTCTTATAACTGTCTACTTTTAATGGATATTCCTTACACCCAGCTTCCATCCTATTTGGTCTGAACAGTCCTCCGTCTTGGTGATTCGGCTTCTTTATGAGTGCCTTTTCCACAGGAATTTTTATTAATTCATCTATTTATCTTTGTCGTACCTTCACCTGGGCCCACCGCAGATATCAAGAGGGGCTCTCCATCATGGGCTCCAACTTTGTGCTGATCTAGTAAGGTCATTATTACTTTAATGGTGACTTGTAATTGTCTTTGCGATTATGGTATACTCTTTGAATTTATATCCATTAGTTATCACGACCCTTATGTGCACCTTTGGGCTCATCTTGGTGCATAGTATTATAAATTTGGGTTTATAATTCCTTGTCGTTTGATTATTAGGAAGCTCTTCCTGGAGAGCCTCCTCCTTTCCCCAACTCGATGTATAAACCAGGTTTCTCTTACCACTGGCTTGGTGCTTGCAAGTGCTTAGGTTTGGTCGTTATATTTTTCTATATTTATTTGAAGTTTGCGGACCACGTATCATGGTTTGGTCTTCACAGTCTGATTTCTGGTCCTCTATGCCGCCTCTTGTCACAGTTGTTAGTTATGTTTGTATTTGCTCTTTTCACTATGGCACTAGGAGGACACGTGGAGTTGCTTACCTCCGTGTTTGTTATAATTCTACCCCTCGGCTTCGGTACGTCATAATTAGATGCTCATTAGTTTTCCATAAGCCTTAGTTCACCCTGCCACATCCTTTTTGATATCTCATTTAATTATTCTTTTTGTTTGATTTTGGCACTTTCAAGACATTCGAAGATGGCCGCCGTCGTCCTATATGGTGTTGAAGACGTTTTCCCTATGTCTGTTTCTACGCTCATGTGACCGGAATTCCCGGCATGACGTAGCAGTTGTTTTGGGCTTTAAATAATAGCGTCACTTCGCCGGGAACAGCCCTGCCGGTTATCATGCTGTTACACGAAAACTATGCTGGTTTATAGGTAAGATGAGCGCCGATTAACACTTTGCTTTAGCCCTTATTCTTGTTACTTTAACAGACAAGAGTTGGGTTTTTAATTTGTTCGCTATTTAAAAGCCGTAATATATAGCGGCACGGGGTTTTGCGGGGTCGATATTAGCTATTGATACTTCTTACATGTATTCATGTTAGGACAACAAGTTGGCCGCAATGCGGTTTTCGGCTCCTTTACTAAGGGTATGTCATTACTATATCCAATATTACACTAATTTATTGCGCTTTTTAGGAGTGGATACTCCTTACATATCTCATTTCGACCTTCGTTCGCCTACTGGTGAAATGGGCATGTTGCATTGTACTTACAACTTCCGCGGCTCTAGTTATTGGGCTTTACATTCACATGAATATCTTTCAAGTTGGGGCACGGCGCAATTCTTCCTTTTTTCAGCTCCCCGTTTTCGGCTATTTGGTATGGCATTTATCATTATTTTTAACATTTAAATTTATTATGGATTTATTACTATGATCGAGCCTTTAAATATTTACATATGAGTGTGATAGTGACTTGTCACTTAGCACGCACTGGCCACAGTGGCTTTATCAATGTGGCCATTTACCACATTATGAAGATACCCCTCTTTTATCTATTATATTCTTTATGGATTTTTAGGGTGATTTTGCGTAATAAGTATTTGCGATGGCTATCGTGTGATTCCATTCTGGTTTTTAGTGTGATTTCTGATATTTGTTTTCTTTATTTTGACAGATCACATATCAGAACTTTTTGTTGAATTAGTCCTTTGCAGGGGCAGTGGTAACTTGGACCTTGCCCTATTACTAATATACCTCTCAGGATACTTAATTCTGCAGTTCTTGGGTGCGAGGTGAGTCTGCTTTTCTTGAATTAGATACTATGACGGGAACACGTTGGTTGAGGGAGCCATAAGTGTTTTATTGTTATTTTGGTTGCCTCTTTTGCATAACGATAAGGCTGTATATATGACAATACGTTTTGGCATTTATATTATGGCATTACTATTAGGTTACCATTCTTTGTGGCTTTTTATTTATAAATTCTATCATTGGTTTATTACTTTGACCTCTTTCTTGTCTTAGATTTTATTACATATTCCATTCTTGAGGCTGAATATGCCCCTTGAGGTCCTAACTCGCTACATATATTTTCCATAATTACTGATCAACTGGATAATTAAGAGGTGAGAAATAGCCTATATTATAATGCAAACCCATACGTGTTTTTGTCTTATTTGATATGTCTAATTCTGTGAGTCCCATGATTACTTGCTAATTGAGCGAGGACTCTGTGCAGTTGACTCATTTATCAATAGGGTTACTGTTTTCTCTCCTTTCTATTAATTGGGAGGGTCATCGAATTTTATAAGCTTGGCCATTTCATATTGGTTTTGATACGATTATGTTATATGTTTTGATATAAATTTTCTCTCCCTTTGTACACATAAACATAAAAATTATGTTTTTATTTGTGAAGTTCACACATATATTTGATGCTAAATTGTGTAGCTCCTATTGTTATTTAATATTGTTGTCTTCATGTCCTGAGTTGTTTTGATGTTTTTCTTTTTTTATTGGTTTTTTGATGTATGTAATATTTATGTGAGGTTTTGTCATATGAGTTCATGGGTCGTTTGTAATTATTATGTTTCTTTTTTTGATGTATGTCAATGTGTTATTGATGTTATGTTTTGTCTATAATTGTTACATCCCTGACGAAGTTCCCTCTGGCAAAATTGGGAACGAAACGTGTTGGCTGTGTGCCAGTTTTAAAGAATGACTGAATAAAAGAAGTAACTTTTGAACAAAAAATCTTTTGCTGACCTGATTGACTCTGCAACGAGTGCACCTTCCATTCTCTTTCTTTTGAAAACTTGGTTATTTTTGGCACCTCCGGACGGCGGGTGTGGGAAGTCATTGCACCACTCGCTAACATATTGTACATGTGGATTGGATGTGCTTGACCTTGGTTTGCCGTTTGTTCTTTTTTTTTTGTTAATGTGGTCAATCATTGCCTGCGTTCTGCTCCTGGAAATTGTTATACTGTTTATGATTCATCGCATAAAACTGGCTCATAGGTTTGCATTTGTATTAGTTCCCATGTATTTCTACAACCTTGTTTTGAGGTGTTTGTACATGAAGTTGTTTTTGGCTTTGTAATAAACCCCCTAACTTAAACTTCAGAGTCTGTGATTCTTTAGAGTCATGGGGGCATATTAGCAAGGCGATTATCGCCACTTTAGCGGGACTTTTTCCCGCTAAAGCGGCGATAATATTATCGCCTTATCAACAAGCTGTCGCTAACTGCTGTTAGCGACAGCTTGTAGGCGATAGCGACCGGGTTGGGTGCCGCTTTGCATGCCAGCGATATTTATCGCTAATGGCATGCAAAGTAGGCGTTCCCCACCTAACAGCGACTGGAAACAGTCGCTGAGGTCGCTAACGCCTATCAGCGAGGCAGGGGCGGTGATTAGCGAACCAGCGCTAAACACGTTTAGCGCTGGTTTGCTAACACCTGGTCCCACCCTGACTTAGCCATGTAATCCAATGAGAGGTGGATTACATGGCTAAGTCCCCTCGCACTATCAGCAAGCAGAACTGGGGAACAGTGTGAATATCGCCTGTTTTCAGGCGATATTCACACTGTTCTCAAGGTTTCTATCGCTTTGGAGATTAGCATTGCTGATTGCACGCTAACTCCGCGATAGAAACCGGCGATGCCTGGCGATAATTATCCAAGCGCTAATTGCGCTTTGCGATAATTATCGCCAGGCATTGCTAATATGCCCCACGTTTCTTAAAATGTGTAGTCTGCTTTGATGAGTTATTTCCCCCCTCTACACTTCTCAGCAGGTAACAAAGGTCCATGGCCAAGAGTTCCACAGTAATTGTTAGGAACTCGGCCATGACAGAAGTTAAGCATTGTAAGGTGATATAATGTATCTCAGTGATTTCTTATGGGAGAGCAAGCCTTGCCACAGTCAAAAACAACTTTCAAAGTTTTTCACTGCTAGTACATGTGAAATATAAAATATATATGTCCTGCATTTTAAAAGCGATACACCCTGCCCTATCGGCATTTAGGGCCTTACTTAGGTGTGACTTGTAGGTATTAAAAAGGAAGGTTTAGGACTGGCAAAAGGATTATTTGGCTAGGCAAAATTGGCCTGGTTAAAACTGCACATCATGAATGCAGGGGAAGGCATGGAGACCAGGTTGCATAGTCACATAATTGGTGGCACAATATGTGCTGATGCCCACTAGTGACATTAACTTTCTGGTCCCGGCTACACTTCGTACCACATAGTAAGAATTTATGGGTAAATTAAATATGTCAGTTAGGAGTATAACCAATATGACATGTTTGAGAGGTAAGAGGACATGCACTGGGGCCTGGTTATCATTGTTCCAGTGCACAGAGTCAAAACGCTAGCAGTATCAATCCAAAAGAATGAGGGTGATTATACAAAAAAGGTGCATTTTTCTACAAAGGTTTCAAAAGGTCTAAGTGAAAATATTTGACTTTAAATGAATACATCTTTTGACTGTCCAAAACATGTGCCCAAATAAAGTGGAAAAACAGCTTTTTTTAAATTTATCATTCAGATTTGACTTACATCCAGATGTGCAAAACTTTCATGTAAATTTATAGTTGGCTTACACTATTGTCAAATATGCCAGTTTATTCGTAAAAAAACAGTTTTGATTTCCTTAATACACAGGCCTATGGCCTACTTCATCAACATTTGGTACTATGCAGATTTTTCCTAGATGTAAGTGGAAAAATAAATCTCCTTCAACGTTACACCTTAAATTGAAATTTGTGCAGGTGTGCCATATGTGTTTTCTGATTTACAGCTGACTTACCTAAGTGTTGAAAATGCCAATTTTGAACTTAGAAGCTTCCAGTGTCAGTTATGCAGTGTTATTTTGAATAATCTATATCTTCTAGAGCAAGTGGGATGAGCTACTACATAAAGGGAATTACCTTAATACAGGTTGGATCCAAAATAGACAGATACAATTCATCTTTTACCGTTTTCAAGCAGAAGTAGTTTCCACAGTTGATTTAGATACAAGGTGCATTTAGATAGCATGTTGGAGATCTCATCAGCCATGGATAAGTTGGTGTCAAAAATACCTCCTACATGTTTTCCCTAGGTCACAGATAGAGGAAGATTAGCCATATCAGAAGGACAGTATTTCTTAAGTCATATATTTTACCTACCATTTATCAAAACCACTTCCTAATTTCAGCCAGTTACTGCCTCCCCAGTCCCAGAGAAATTTCATGAAGGGTTGGAAAGTGAGAAAAGAATAGAACTTAAAGTCCCTCCAAGAGGTCAAGTGAATGGGTGTTATCAGCTTGCATACAAATTATGAGCCCCAATATTTGAAGTGTCTTGTCAGGGGAGAACAGATATATGTTTAAAAACAAATAGAAGGAAGATAGTGCAGACCCTCGTGGACCCCCATATTGTAGCAGGAGTTTTTCTGTAATAAATGGAGATAGCCTGAGTGATTGAAAAAAAAGTTTGCTAGAATAGATTGGAACCACCCCAAAGTGGTTCTTTCAATGCCTGTCACTCTAAGACATTTGTAAAAGATACAATGATCCACTGTGTCGAATGTGGCCAATGTCCAATCAGACCAGGGAATTGTTATGCCTTGATCAGCTTTTAGACTCAAGTCATCTTATACAGGATTGGCTTTGTACTAGAACAATCCTAAAGGATGTCTGCATTGTTTCAAAAAACAGAGCATCATCTAGAAGTGAAATGGCTGAGTTAATTGAATGTGGGATTAAGGAGGAGTTTTGGAGTGACTTGTCATAGAAGCTTGTATTTGTTTGAAGAAGTACTATGGACAGTGATTCAGGGGGCTCTGGAGTTCAATTAGTGCAAGGCTGAAACAAAGTCATGAGGATATAATGGTGTAGAGTGTGAAAATGTAGGTATAGTGGGATAACAGTCTGATATTGTTAGGGGAGAAATGTGTTTTCCTATTTCTGATCTTAATAGGCTAATTGTTTCTGCAAAATGTTTCTTTCATTGGTCACTGAGTGGTTGAGATGGTATTGCCTCTTGGGCAGTTCTAGAATCATGTGACATCTCTTTGATGGTGGGCAAATGGTTTTTGGGGGTCACTTAATTTGATGCTGTTGTTGGAATAGTATGATTGTTTAGTCTCCTTACTTATAAATTTGTATTTCTTCATGGCTGACCTAAACTAAAGTTTTGATTAATCGTCATAGCAATGCCTACATTTGCCTTTAGCTTGACATAAAATTATTTTGTCCTTTTTCATGGAACCAAAGTGTTAGATCTGACAGCCTTAGGGTGGTCTTCTCCCAACTTTTTGCCTGCCTCCCTCCATTTTTATTTTCTGACCTTGATTTTGCTAGTTTTCGGACTTTACCTCTGCTGACCAGTGCTAACGTACTTGTGCTTTCTCCCCTAAACATAATAACATTGGGTTAGCCCCAGTTGGCATATTTAAATTAGTTATAAGTCCCTTGTAAAGTGCACTACATGTGCCAGGGCTTGTAAGTAAAAGGCTACTAGTGGGCCTGCAGCACTCATCATGCCTCCGACTTAAGTAGCCCTCTAACCATAGCTCAGGCTTACCACTGCAGAGCTTGTATGTGCAGTTTTACACTGCCACTTTGACTTGGCAAGATAAACCTCTTGCAAGTCATGCCTAAACCATCCCTTTTATACATATAAGTCAACTTCTAAGGTAAGCACTGTAGGACTCACAGGGAAGGGTGCAATATGTTTAAAAGGCAGGACATATGTTTTTAAGTTTTACATGTTTTGGTAATGAAAAACTCCCAATTTCGTTTTTCAGTACTGCAAGACCAATCTCTCCAATAGGATAACATTGGGATTACCTTATGACATCTTTTAAGTGTAATTCCCAATTTAGAAGTGATGGAGCCTGATTACGAGTTTGGGTCGGAACCAGAGAATCCTCCCAGAAGCATGGAACAGAGCCTGTGCATTGCACTCGGAGCCAACACATTGCTTTTAGAAACAATGCTTCATCTACTGCTCGAGCAGCAGCCGCACTTTGCCTTCAGAACCACAGCCTCGCACTCAGAACTGATGCATCACCGTCTTTGCATGGAGAATCTCGAAGCATCTTGCCCACTGCATGGCTCGACACTGACGCATCAAATTGGCTGCACTTTGCATCTTCTTCGACATTGATGCAAGCCTGGATCGAGGTACTGTTGCTCAACGGGCCTAAATGGGTCCCTGTATCAGGCCCGCGGTCCAGCATGGTTGGCCTGAACCTTTGACTTTGCCCCAGTCTGGTGCAACCAGATATCCCATTTCAGTGCTTATTGCTTCTAAGCACTATTTTACATTTGTTCTTTAAAAATTCATATCTTGACTTCTACTTGTTGGACTTTTGCCGATCTGCTCTTGTTTTATTTATAAAATCATAATAATTTTTTCTAACCTGGTGTGGAGTCTTTTTGTGGTGTTTTCACTGTGTTACTGTTTGAAATAATGCACAAATACTTTACACATTGCCTCTTAAGTTAAACATGACTGCTCTGTGTCCAGCTACTGGAGGGTGAGCATAGAATAATTTAGGGTGTGTTGTGACTTACCCTAACTAGGATTGTGGTTCCTGCTTGGACAAGATGCATACCTCTCCTAACCAGAAACCAAATTTCTAACACAAGGAGATGGTTTTCTGCCAGAGTTATTAGAATTGTGTGTTTTGGGACAAGTAGGTCAATGCTTGTCTAAATAAAAGCTTCACTTTCTTCCTCCACAAAGAAGAATTCCATGTAGAATGTATTATTTAAGGTGTAGAGACTAAGGGGTCGATTCCGATCTCGGCCGGTAGGGCACCGAATCGGATTCGGCTTAACCGGATCCGATTCGGAGCCCTGTTTCCCGACCGATTCGTACGTGCGTCCGAGCGAGCGAGTACGATGCGTGCGCTCGCGAAATCTCCGACCGACTCGTTCGCAGGACCCGACCGCTCCGACCGACTCGCACGGGGACGACTCGCACCGCGCAATGGAGACGTTCCCCGGCCGGGTAAGTACGATGCGCACCTCGAACGCTCCGACCGACTCGCGCAGTCCGGCTCCAAGGAGCTCTCGGAGCCGCACTTTGGGGGTCCGTGTCGGACCCCCTGGAAGCGTGAGGCATGCGAGTCGCACACAGGGGGGACCCATGGGTCCCCCTACACGTGCAGGTACGGCGCGACCCGCATCGACGCGAACACGCTGTAGGGGGCGCCCTTGTTCGCGTCGTGCCCATTGAGTCAATGGGAGCCCGCGTACGCGTTGTACGACTGGCTCCCATTGACTTCAATGGGAGTCCGACCGAATCGAGTCCGATAGCATGCGAACGCATCGTACTCGTTCGGTCGGACTGCTAGGGTCCGATTCGGTCGGAAATCTCTCCGGGTCCGGCTCGGTCGGGGAGATTTCCGGCCCGAATCGGAATCGGCCCCCTAATATCGAAGTTTTAATATCGAAAGGACAAAATATCGAGTACAAAATATCGAGAGGACAGAATATAGAAAAGACATAATATAGTTGGAAAAAATATCGACATATAGGTAAGTAATATCGAATGTCATTATATCGAATTTTATTATATCGATTTTATTTATTGTTTTATATGTTACTATATGTGTTAAAAATATATAATATTTTTTTAATGTATGTTACAATTTTTTTAAGGTAATGGATTTTATGTGAATTAATTTTTGAGTATATTAGTTCCGTAGTGGGTTGTGGGTTTATAGGGGAAAAGGGTGGGAAGTAATTAAATTTACATTATAAAAATTAATAATTTATTAATTAATAATTTAGTGTTTAATAATTACTATTGTTTAATAATTTTTGCGTATATTAGTTCCGTAGCGGGTTGTGGGTTTATAGGGGAATAGGGTGGGAAGTAATATAATTTACATTATAAAAATTAATAATTTATTAATTAATAATTTAGTGTTTTATAATAACTATTGTTTAATAATTTTTGCGTATATTAGTTCCGTAGCGGGTTGTGGGTTTATAGGGGAATAGGGTGGGAAGTAATTTAATTTAAATTATAAAAATTAATAATTAATTAATTAATAATTTATTGTTTAATAATTACTATTGTTAATTAAGTTAATTAATTTATTATTAAATATATAAAAAGTGAGTAATAATCTTTTTTAATTAATTGATAATTATGTAAATTGTTTAATTTTTTTATTAATTAGTAATTAATTACATATTAATTATTAAAAATTAATTTATTAATATGTTAATTATGTACATTTGTTTAGTAGTGTGTTGAGTGTTGATAGGGGAGTAGGGTGGGAATTAAGTTAAATTT
The DNA here is from genome assembly GCA_963921515.1 of Calotriton arnoldi. NCBI lineage: Eukaryota > Metazoa > Chordata > Amphibia > Caudata > Salamandridae > Calotriton > Calotriton arnoldi. The sequence continues at coordinate 261,181 of CAWUFW010007236.1, read as the reverse complement.
AATTCAAATTTTAATAATTTGTAAATATTATTTATTCAAAGTTATTTTATAGTGTTAATTGTGTTAATTAATTTAGATATGATGGTTATTAATTTGACTGTTAATTGTAATTAGCTAATTAATTAAATGTTAATTAATTATGTTGATTCATTAATATTTTACACTATTGGAGGTGACGTTTATAGGGGAAAATGTTGGAAGGTAAATATATTTTTATTAATTAATTTGTTAATTAATTTTAATTATATTGTAGGAGTGGGTCTACTCAATTATTCCCCTACGCTACCCAACACTTTTCCCTACTGTTGCACTCACTGGAGTGGGAATAGTAATTTTTAGACTCCCGCTATCCAACACTTTCCCTACTGTTCCACTCACTGGAGTGGGAATAGTAATTTTTACCCTCCCGCTATCCAACACTTTCCCTACTGTTCCACTCGCTGGAGTGGGAATAGTAATTTTTACCCTCCCGCTATCCAACACTTTTCCTACTGTTCCACTCGCTGGAGTGGGAATAGTAATTTTTACCCTCCCTCTATCCAACACTTTCCCTACTGTTCCACTCGCTGGAGTAGGAATAGTAATTTTTACCCACCCGCTATCCAACACTTTCCCTACTGTTCCACTCGCTGGAGTCGGAATAGTAATTTGTACCCACCCGCTATCCAACACTTTCCCTACTGTTCCACTCGCTGGAGTAGGAATAGTAATTTTTACACTCCCGCTATCCAACACTTTCCCTATTGTTCCACTCGCTGGAGTAGAAATAGTAATTTTTACCCACCCGCTATCCAACACGTTCCCTACTGTTCCACTCGCTGGAGTAGGAATAGTCATTTTTACCCACCCGCTATCCAACACTTTCCCTACTGTTCCACTCACTTGAGTGGGAATAGTAATTTGTACCCACCCGCTATCCAACAAATTCCCTGCTTTTGCAGTTGTTGGAGTGTGAATACTAATTTTATTCCCTTAGCTATGCAACGTTTTTAATTTTGTTATATTTAATGTAGTGTAAATTATTAATTAACATAAAAAAATGTACTTTAATTATTTAAATTATTATATATTATTTATTTTTATATTTATATAATATGTTTATTTATATATATATATATGTAAATATATTTTTAATAATGTTTTAAATATTTTATAATTAAGATTAATAATTATTTTATAATATTATTAAGTAAATATATATATGTTAAAAAATAATTGATGTTTTTTTTACATTACATTTATTATTTTTACATTTTAAGCTTTTTTACATTATTTTAACTATGTTTTATTTAATTGTGTTTATTATTTAATTACTTTTATATTATTTTTAATACATTTAAAAAAATGGATATTTTAGTTAACTATATTTTAAACATCGATATTTTGTACTCGATATTTTAGTCCTTAACTGTTTGTAGATAGGGACTCGATATTCTGTCCCTCGATATTTTGGCATCAATATTCTAGACAGTTGCTATTCTGTCCCTCGATATTTAGTCACTGATCCATTATTTAACACTCCAGTGAATTTTATTGAGGTTAGTTTTGTTCTGATTCCAATGTCAGATGGGTTTACAATCTGTTTTTGGCATGATCTCATAACATTTGGTGTTTTTATTTGTAGAATAAAATTGCTAATATAAAGGTCTGAAAAAGAAGTATGTAATATGTAGGAACATGTATAAAGCGATATAATGGATTGTTGACGTATGGAATGTGGATAGATGATTGTGGAAAGTAGAAGGACCTTTGTCTGAGAGAAAGTTCTGGACAGTGGGCAGAGCAGTTAGATGGGACCTTTCTGTAAAGAATAATATTCTTCTCACTGAACTCAACATCTCCTGAGTATCTCTATCTATGCACCTTTTTACGAAGTATTTTACCCGTACTTGACCACAGGTGATCTAATATGTGTCCTTTATCATGTGTAGAAGACTTCAACTTTCTGAGAGAAGTTCAAGCTGGCCAAAATTATTTCAGGTATGAGTCTCCTATGATGATTAAGTTTGAATGCTTAATGGACAGATTGGAGACTAGTTTGTAATATTCAACTGGAAAGGAGCTCATGTGAGAGAGTGGGTGCTATTTTAAGAATATAGGTAAGGTTTGTGCAGGGGATTACTAGGAGTAAACTCTAAGGGGCAGATTTACAAGCCCCTTGCGCCACTTTTGCATCACTTTTCCCATGTTAAAAGTGACGCAAAAGTGGCGCAAGGGGCTTGTAGGTCTGCCCCTAAGGGGCCGATTCCGATTCGGGCCGGAAAACGTACTGACCGTCTCGGTAGGGGAATTTAGTCCGACCGACTCGGACCGGCGCCGCACGACCCGGGTAGTACGATGAAATGAATGTGAAATCCGACAGACTCGGACGGAATAAAAAACGACCGACCGAGCCGGACGGAAATAAGCCATCCGGCCGGGAAATCACGCGAAACGAACTGACCGACACGCACTCGGATTGAACCCGAACGAAACGTACCCGCGAACTCCGACGCCGCGTAGTACGATGCTGTGTGTGCAAAACACGACCGACTCGCCCGGAGCACAAGCCGTACGACCGACACGCATACAAAACCCAGCCGAAGCAACCCAATACTACGCGACCGACTCGTACGCCGCATATGAAACCTAGCTGACACACAGCGGGAACGAGTCGGACAAGATCGCACCAGACAACTGCAGCGTCCTACTTGGACACAAGAACGACTCGTACACGCACCAAAAACACCAAGGAAAAATTAGAAAAAAAAGGGCCAAAAAAAGCAACCACTAAGCCAATAAATACAGGGAGGGAAAAAAAATGGAACAAGGACACACCTCCAACTCCACCTACATAAAGGCCACACATCCCTACCATGATCCTTTGCAAATTCCACTGACCTGCCAGCACACAACACCATCACACAGCAACCACAGACACACTCACAGCTCATACATCACACAAACCACACACCATTACCACACCTACAAATAGCACCCTCACACACACACAGCTAAACCTACACTCACACCCCCCCACCTGCACACACACACACATCAATCACCACCACCACCCATCACCATGCCCCCAAAGAAGAACCATAAGTTCCTAGTTTGTGAATTGGAAGTCCTGGTACACGAGATACTCAGGGTAGAGCCACAGTTGTTTGGTACATTGGTACAACAGACCCCCATGTCGCAGAAAACCAAGATGTGGGCGAGGATTGTCGACAGGGTGAACGCACAATCACCATGTTTGCACACAAAGGAAGACATCCAGAACAGGTGGTATGATGTGCGCAGGAGGGTCCGGGAACTACTCAAAAAGGACTACCTCCTCAGCCAGCACACCGGCAGTGGCCCTCCTGCAAAACCAGTATACCTCAGGCCCTGGGAGGAGAAGGTGCGGGCCATCCTACCACCAGTGAGCGTATACGGACTAGCAGACATCCCAGAGCCTGGTGAGTACACAACTAATATATACAATATGGTGTGACAACACACACACATCACAGACAAGGGGATAGGCAAACCATGCACACTTAGCAAATACACAGCAACCAAAAGATATTCATCCCAAGATGTGAATGCTAGTCAGACAAACACAATACCTGCCATCTCATAGTGATATGTAACTGTGTCATGAGATCTACAAACCTAACAACAAATACAGCAAGGCAGTGGCACAAATAGAACCAACAAACACTCACAGATATTTACCCACCACTAGAACACCACCTCAGAGGGAAGCTCACTCAAAGGAAGGAATTCTGTGTATGCTGGTCAAGTCAGTGTAGCCAATAGCATGATGGGAGTGGTAGTCACAGATATTGGTCACACCCACAATTGGCCCATCAACACCACTCTCTACCATGCTCACATCACAGGGAGTGGATAAGGACTCACAAGATGGCTGACACTGGGTACTGCTGTGGGGAGCACAAGGCCCTGCTGGGAACTGTGCACCAACAAACAGCACAACACCACTGCCTGACATCCTGAAAGCCAACTTGCACTCCCTGCAATGCAAGCACGTTGCATGATGGGATAACTGGGCTGGGGGGAGAAGGAGGCCTGGATGGTAACCAAATACCACCAATGCTGGTCATGCACACACCTCAACATTCACATTGACATGCCACAGGTTGGCAGGACAATGTGCTACACCAATATCACTCACTGACTGTCACTATTTAGGAGAATGCAATGTCCTGGCCCACATCCAGAGGTACAGTCACAACTGTCAGGTGTTTGAACAATTGATGCCAGTAGAAACATAACATACAATCTGTGTCTCTCCCCAAAACAGGAGATGATGGGGACACAGCAGCAGACCAGGAGGACTCCCTGTCCCAGGCTCCGGGGAACACTGAGCTCACTGGTGTGGATCAGCCTCTGCACTCCTCGGATGGCGAAGAACCAGCTGGACCCTCCGGTGTGAGTCATCATGCAGCACCAGCAGGACCAACATCTGCACCCCCTGCACCCACCCCTCCAACAACTGCCAACACACAGGCCACCCCTGCCAACACGGACACACCAAGGACCACAGATGACAACAGCACACGGACCCAGGCCCAAACTGGAGCTGCTGACAACGAGCCCAGGAACAACACCCAAGTGGGCCCACGGTCACCTGTGCGTGCCACTGCAGGTCCTGCACGTGTCGCCAGGGGTGGTGTGAGGGGTGGGAGACATAGGTCTCTCCTTGCAGAGGGGTCTGGACTGTATGATGACCCACAACTGGCACGCATCGCGGATGCGTACCAGACTAGCACCGGAGAGGTCAGCCAGGTAGTGGGCATCCTCAAGGACATACAACAGCAGCAGGCTGCCCATCATGCCCGCTTGGACTCCCACATGTCCCGTGTCGAGACACACATGTCACGTGTCGAGACACACATGTGTGGCATGGAGTCCAAGTGGGACACATTGGAACAACTGACAGCGGTGCATAGGGACATACTGACATGCCTCCACCAGATCAGCACCAACATGGCCTCACCTCCCTGTGTGCCCACAACATCTGCTGCTGAAACAACTGCAAATGCCACAGGGAGGGAGGAGGACTCTGGCAGAGAGTCCCCTGCACCGCCGCAGCCTGCACCTGAGGGTCCCCCCCCCAAGAAGAGGGGCCGCCCGAGGAGGCCAAACTGAGAGGCCGATGGCCATTTACATCCCCCAGGAAGCCAACACCTGTTCTGGAACTTTTCCTCTGTGTGCATACTGCACGCCCTGTTGAAGCCAAGCCAACTCTCCCACATGACATGGGGAGCTCTAGTCGACCAAATGTATCAGATGACTGTGGACTTTACTCTGGACTTTTCAGCTACCAAGACTTCCAATTCACATGGGAACTTTGGATCCAAATTTCTATGTACATCACCCACCATCCTGTGCACCATCCTCACACCTGTATGTAAATAAACTCACCAATACACCATATCTGCCTCTGTTGTGATTCCAACGTGGTTTTTGTCATGTAGATGTTGATCTTCTAAATTACACTGTGCATGCTAACTGCTACAGCAAGTCCAACACTGTCATGTCAGTCATGGCGACGTGACACATATGAGGGAGACACACCACTAGGGCCACAAAACACATACACACCAGGGCCATCAGACTCATCACCTATACTGATGTTGCAACGAAGTACAGTGGAATGTACAGACACGCCACCTATTCACAGTCACTGTCAACTAGACAACAGGTGCAGTAAGCAAATGTCAGTCAGATGTGTGACTACAGACAAAGCACATCCCAAAGTCAAGCACAGGTTTATTACACATTTCCAACATGTAGTTTCCACTACAAATGCAAGCTAATCCAACCTGGCTGTGGCCACAAAGTCAAAAAGTGCAGAAGATAGAAAGTCCAGGGGTGTGTGGCACATCACCTGTAGGGAAACGACTGCTTCCACCTTGGAAGTTGAATCATGGATTCGGGGGATCCAAGTTGATCAGACAACTCCAGCAGCACCCTGTGAAGGACAGACATGACACACAATCAAAACCACTGAAGAACAGCACAGAACGGCAATACTCATGTCTAATACATGTCACGAGATAACTACACAAAACCAAGTTAGCATGTCAACACTGTTGGGCAGTACCTACCGCCTGCAAGGACACATCGCTGCACGCATCCAGTCAAGTAGCACATGGCCACACTCAAACAGCACCAGAGCACCACACACACATATCATGCGAACTCAAATCATTGACATTACAACCCTCTGGAGACTCACATTCAGCTGAAGAAGTTGGTGATGAGCTGTGTGCGGACATCACCATCATCATCATCATCATCATCTTCACTGGCATCGTGACCCAGGCCAGGATCTTCCACAGGTGGCGGACGTTGGTCATCGTCATCCAGGATGATAGGCAACTCCTTCCGCACTGCCAGGTTGTGTAGCATGCAGCAGATGATGACAATCTTGCACACCTTTGCTGGGGCATATGGGAGGGCCCCTCCTGTCTTGTCCAGGCAGCGGAAGCGGCTCTTCAGGAGACCAAAGGTCCGCTCAATCACCCTCCTCGTCCGACCATGTGCCTCATTGTAGCGCATCTGGGCTGGTGTCACAGGGTTCCTGAGGGGTGTCAGCAACCACGGCATGCTGGGGTATCCCGAGTCACCTACAGACAGACAATTGCACATTAGCCGATTTGAAAATGTGTGCGGAAAACAACATAGCAGAACACACACAATGGTACAAAGTCAGTACACACCAACAAGCCAGGCACGCTGGTTCGGCATCTGTGACATCATCCTCGGGATGTGACTACTCCTCATCACGTAGGCATCGTGTGCAGAACCGGGGAAACGGGCACACACATGTGAGATGGTCATATCTGCAAGACATACCACCAGAGCATTGATCGAATGGTAATGTTTACGGTTGCGGTATGCCTGCTCATGTGCCTGTGGTGGTATCAAAGACACATGTGTCCCATCAATGGAGCCAATTACATGTGGCATCCTCCCCAGGGCATAGAAGTCACTCTTGACGTCAGTGAGTCGTTGACGTGTTGGGAAATAGATGTACTGGTTGAGGTATCTCAACATTGCCCCCAAAACATCGCGTAGCACACGGCTGAACATAGTCTGTGATATCCCACCAGTAGTTGCCACAGTGTGTTGAAAGGTACAGGTGGCAAAGAAGTGTAGGGCTGCCATCACGTTCACCTTGGGGGTCAGCGCTGTAGGATACGGCCGGCCAGGCTGCAAATGTGGGGCCAACCGCACTGCCAAATCCTCAATCAGCTGCCTGGTGAAGCGGTACCGTCGGCTGCTGTCACGTTCCACCATCGTTGCCAGGTCTGGGAATGGTCGATGGACAGCTGGTCGATGGACAGCAGGAGCCCTGCAGTGCATAGGTGAAGAAAGCAAGATTGTCAGTCACCCCACCAATGTGCCGTTCACCATACTCAATTTCACATGACACATCATCAACATACACAAGTACTTGATGTGTGTGTCGTCCCGTTTGGACATATATGGCACCTACATGGACATCATCTAACATCTCTCTGTTCAACAAGTGTTGACAACTGGTTCCAGGGTGTGCTATGGGACACCATTAGGCTGTGTCACAGTACACATTAACTGCTCTCACGTTCCACACACATACCACAGTGACATGTCTGGACAGATGCTCCACAGGCATCACAGCTCATTGACAGGTAGATTCCCAGGGAGCCTTTCTTGCCACATGGACACTGGCATGACACAGCGTATCATGTACACGTCAGAAAAACAAACATGACACCCACAGGTGGTGGCCCCTGTAGCCTCTGCAGGACAGACATGGACGTCTGTGACACACACCATCAAAGTTCATGCACAAACCACGTGGATGTGGAGACTGTCTCCCATTGTGCACATGGAGTCAGAGACATGTGATACACAACATGCACACAGACTGTGGAGGGACATCAATATTGTTGGAATGGGCCACCCTGTGACGTACATGCCTTCCCACATGTGAGCCTGGGGGAATGTGACATGTCATACACATACACAACCTGGAAATGTGACCATGACACATGCTCAGAAATGAAAAGTTGCACACCACAGTGGTCATGTGCACAACACACAAAGGACCCTGTCCCCATTAGCACGTGCACAGCCTGGGTGTGTCTGCCCCCAAGTGCCACCCCAAAATCCACATGTTCACCCCCATACACAGATAAGGTTATGCTGCCACACATGCCTCATAGACAGTGTGGACTGGGTGTGGTGTTGTAGGTGTGCCCCAGAGTCCCTGGAAAGTAAATGTGGCTGGCATAGGTTCACCAGTGACCAGCATGGTGACATATGCGTGTGACCTGTCCTGGGATGCGTTGTAGAGCAATGGACTGATCGGTGTGCCCGGCCGGCCCATTGCATTGAATGTGAGCGGGTACGCATTGTATGCCTGGTACGCGTTGCACAGCAATGGACCGATCGGTGTGCCCGGCCGGCCCATTGCATTGAATGTGAGCGGGTACGCGTTGTACAGCAATGGACCGATCGGTGTGCCCGGCCGGCCCATTGCATTGAATGTGAGCAGGTACGCGTTGTATGCCTGGTACGCGTTGCACAGCAATGGACCGATCGGTGTGCCCGGCCGGCCCATTGCATTGAATGTGAGCGGGTACGCGTTGTACAGCAATGGACCGATCGGTGTGCCCGGCCGACCCATTGCATTGAATGTGAGCGGGTACGCATTGTATGCCTGGTACGCGTTGTACAGCAATGGACCGATCGGTGTGCCCGGCCGGCCCATTGCATTGAATGTGAGCGGGTACGCGTTGTACAGCAATGGACCGATCGGTGTGCCCGGCCGGCCCATTGCATTGAATGTGAGCGGGTACGCATTGTATGCCTGGTACGCATTGCACAGCAATGGACCGATCGGTGTGCCCGGCCGGCCCATTGCATTGAATGTGAGCGGGTACACGTTGTACAGCAATGGACCGATCGGTGTGCCCGGCCGGCCCATTGCATTGAATGTAAGCGGGTACGCGTTGTATGCCTGGTACGCGTTGCACAGCAATGGACCGATCGGTGTGCCCGGCCGGCCCATTGCATTGAATGTGAGCGGGTACGCGTTGTACAGCAATGGACCGATCGGTGTGCCCGGCCGGCCCATTGCATTGAATGTGAGCGGGTACGCGTTGTACAGCAATGGACCGATAGGTGTGCCCGGCCGGCCCATTGCATTGAATGTGAGCGGGTATGCGTTGTACAGCAATGGTCCGATCGGTGTGCCCGCACGGACCATTGCATTGAATGTGAGCGGGTACGCGTTGTACAGCAATGGTCTGATCTGTGTGCCCGCACGGACCATTGCATTGAATGTGAGCGGGTACGCGTTGTACAACAATGGACCGATCGGTGTGCCCGGCCGGCCCATTGCATTGAATGTGAGCGGGTACGCGTTGTATGCCTGGTACGCGTTGTAGAGCAATGGACCGATCGGTGTGCCCGCACGGACCATTGCATTGAATGTGAGCGGGTACGCGTTGTATCATGGGTACGCGTTGTACAGCAATGGACCGATCGGTGTGCCCGCACGGACCATTGCATTGAATGTGAGCGGGTACGCGTTGTATCATGGGTACGCGTTGTACAGCAATGGTCCGATCGGTGCGCACGCATTGGCTGGGGCCTGGCATGGCAACGGACGCGTTTTGAAGCTTCAACGAGTCTGATGCAGTGAATTCAGTTGGCCAGCCACAACAATGTTGCAAATTCATGGGTGTCATAAAGTTGAAATTTTTGAAGGATGCTGTGGGCGTGTCTTGGTGCTGCAATTCCATGGATTGGTCAGATTCATAAGATGCATACGACTTGGACCTATCACTTTGGACACATGGCACAGTATCTGCCTCTGCAGCACACGTATAATGCTGGCTGTTCCCCTGAGGGCTCACTTGCCTGCACTACATGCTCCAGGACGACATCTGCCACTACACTGCTGCTGTCTCTGCATCCTCTGGCTACTGCAATGGCACGTACTGTGGAGAGAGCCCCAGCCTTCACCCATGAGGAGAACCAGGCCCTGCTGGACAACCTCCTTCCACAGTACAGCAAGCTGTATGGGAAACCAGGGGAGCAGGTGAGTGTGCTGTCCACTGCCTTACTAATTGTGCATGTTGTCTGACTAGCAGGATTTACAGTGTGCACACCACTGGCTAGCATGCTCACTGAGTAGTACTCACCCCCCAAAGTGTGTAGTCACATGCACTGAACAGGTACAGTGGAGTAACAGTGCATTCAAACAAGGTTCACTTCCCATGCAATGATACCATGTAGTAACTGCTGGCAAACTGTCCATAGCCCTCGTTGCACTGCCTGTGTACATCATATCCCCCTGTGATTGAGACATGTATTTTCAACTGTGTGATGCACGGATATGTTGCATGTGTAGTAATGGCCTTTTCACTTTGTCATCCTCACAGGTTGATGCCCATCAGAAGCAGGATATCTGGCTGGCCATCGTCCGGGCAGTCAGATCCGCGGGGGTCTACAAGGCCGGATCCGCAACTGCCAGAAGAGGTGGCAGGACCTTCGGAGCTGGACCCGGAGGATTGCAAGGGTCCAGCTGAAGCTGTCGCCTTCCTCGCAGGAGGGGCGGACACCGGACCCTGACCCCCCACATGCTCCAGATCCTGCCGGTGGTCTTCCCGGAGCTGCATGGGCAGCTGAAGGGCAGACAGCAGCAAGGAGGGGGTGAGTCAAAGACTGCACTGTGAACTCTGTCTGACATTCTATGTGCCCTCCTGTGGTGTGGTTAAACTTCCCCAGTACATCAGTCTTGTTGTCCAGTACCCATGTCCCTCTATTGTGACATGGCCACTACCCATCTGATAGGCCGGTGTGCTCCTTACGCTCAGGATAATTGTGTCACTCGGGTACAGGGTCCTTGCATTTTGCTTTGCTCAAGGTGGGTGACAGCTTTTGTTCCCGTGATATTGTGTTAGCCTTCATGGGTGGGTCAATTGCTCACACAATGCCTGAGTTGTGCAATGTAGTCTGGGTGTAACTTTGATATGTGATCCACTTGCAGATCAGAATCACCACATGTCCCTGGGTTATTTGCCACACCCCCATGCTGCGGGTGGGTAAAATGTTTGGGCCTCAGGAGTATGTATGTCAAGTGTGTCACACATGCCTAGCCACCTGCCTACTGACCAGGGCTCATCCATCTTGCAGGTGGAGCCGGACAGTCATGCCTACTCCAGGGCATACAATACACTCTGTACTCCCACTCCCGTGTATCAGCTGACATGCTGTGCTCAGTGAAATGTTCCCTCAGGTGTCTGCCTCTGTGTCGTTGTGCTGTGACTACTGTGATGTTTATCGGTTAGGGGTCAGCATGCCATCTGCTATTGGACCATGTGAGACAAGACTTCTGTGACTTATAGGTGTTTGATCACATGACTGTGCAGACAGGTGTATGCCACTGTGACTTTCAAAGCGATACCAAAGGGGATGATGGACGGAGCATTCGAGCAAATCAAACACTCACCCCCAGTCAACTGATCTGGGTTTAATCCATCATCATTCTTTAGCTCACTCTACCACCCCAGTTCAGACATGGCCATATGCAAATCAGTCTGACCCTTTGCCTCATGGGAACAGTCCAGCCCGAACTGCCAAGCCATGTCTTCCCTGGACCGGAAACAAGCATCCTCGGACCGGTTTCGGGTTCAAAACCCTCATCAGCCAGGCTATCCTGAATCCAGTGGCAAGTGAGCAAGGGACCCACGTCTGGGCATACCCTGCCAACTTAGGGCGAACAAAGCGATACCAAAGGGATGATGGACGGAGCATTAGAGCAAATCAAACACTCACCCCCAGTCAACTGATATGGGTTTAATCCATCATCATTCTTTAGCTCACTCCACCACCCCAGTTCAGACATGGCCATATGCAAATCAGTCTGACCCTGTGCCTCATGGGAACAGTCCAGCCCGAACTGCCAAGCCATGTCTTCCCTGGACCGGAAACAAGCATCCTGGGACCGGTTTCGGGTTCAAAACCCTCATCAGCCAGGCTATCCTGAATCCAGTGGCAAAGTGAGCAAGGGACCCACGTCTGGGCATACCCTGCCAACTTAGGGCGAACAAAGCGATACCAAAGGGGATGATGGACGGAGCATTAGAGCAAATCAAACACTCACCCCCAGTCAACTGATCTGGGTTTAATCCATCATCATTCTTTAGCTCACTCCACCACCCCAGTTCAGACATGGCCATATGCAAATCAGTCTGACCCTGTGCCTCATGGGAACAATCCAGCCCGAACTGCCAAGCCATGTCTTCCCTGGACCGGAAACAAGCATCCTGGGACCGGTTTCGGGTTCAAAACCCTCATCAGCCAGACTATCCTGAATCCAGTGGCAAAGTGAGCAAGGGACCCACGTCTGGGCATACCCTGCCAACTTAGGGCGAACAAAGCGATACCAAAGGGGATGATGGACGGAGCGTTTGAGCAAATCAAACACTCACCCCCAGTCAACTGATCTGGGTTTAATCCATCATCATTCTTTAGCTCACTCCACCACCCCAGTTCAGACATGGCCATATGCAAATCAGTCTGACCCTGTGCCTCATGGGAACAGTCCAGCCCGAACTGCCAAGCCATGTCTTCCCTGGACCGGAAACAAGCATCCTGGGACCGGTTTCGGGTTCATAACCCTCATCAGCCAGGCTATCTTGAATCCAGTGGCAAAGTGAGCAAGGGACCCACGTCTGGGCATACCCTGCCAACTTAGGGCGAACAAAGCGATACCAAAGGGGATGATGGACGGAGCGTTTGAGCAAATCAAACACTCACCCCCAGTCAACTGATCTGGGTTTAATCCATCATCATTCTTTAGCTCACTCCACCACCCCAGTTCAGCTATCTTGGCTGAAGAGGGGTGAAACCCCGAAAACGGTCCTAGGATGCTTGTTTCCAGTCCAGGGAGAACCTGGCCTGGCAGTTCGGACTGGACTGTTCCCATAGGGCACAGGGTCAAGACTGATTTGCATATGGCTGGGTTCAAACTGGAATGGCATGGTGAGCAAAAAAATGATGGATTTAGGCCCAGATCTCTGTACTGGGGTGAATGTATGACATTGTTCTGCATTCTGTCCATCAATTGTTGTTTTTGCATTTGTCACCCCGAGTGGGACGGGTATGCCCAGACGTGGGTCCCGTGCTCTCCATGCCGCTGGAGTCAAGCTATCCTGGCTGAAGAGGGGTGAAACCCCGAAACCGGTCCTAGGATGCTTGTTTCCAGTCCAGGGAGAACCTGGCCTGGCAGTTCGGACTGGACTGTTCCCATAGGGCACAGGGTCAAGACTGATTTGCATATGGCTGGGTTCAAACTGGAATGGCATGGTGAGCAAAAAAATGATGGATTTAGGCCCAGATCTCTGTACTGGGGTGAATGTATGACATTGTTCTGCATTCTGTCCATCAATTGTTGTTTTTGCAACTGTGACTTTCAGGCAGCTGTTTTTCATTCTCAGCACACTGTGAGGTGCTCATGTTCAGAGAGTTGTGTTTCATGTCCCCCATATGTCCAATTGGTATAACGTGGACAAATAGTAGTTCAGATGATGTGGTCTTTGGGGGATGGACATGTGCACTTGTCAGTTACATTACTTGCCTTCCCCATGTCCTAGGATTGTGACACAGTGCAGACTGTTGTTGGCTGGCTGCCATGGCCATGTGACTGGAGACAGTGATGTATGACTTTGCAGGCATGCCTGTGTCATGGCATTAAACTTCCTAAGAGTGATCCTGCAGGGGAGTGACATGTGCAACATGCACCCCATTGTGGCGTTGACCATCCGGACATGGGTGCTTCATGGGGTCTGGTGCTGGTATGCATCACATGCATTTCTATTTAGACTCTGGCCGTCCATTTATACAGACACCTGCACTGACTCAGTGGCAAGAGATGTGACGTGGGCATGTTCACATACTTCACCGTGTTCTCAGCAATGTCCAACTACTGTGTAGGTGGTGCATGTGTCCACACTGGGGTCTTACCATCAGACAGGCACCAGACAGATGGGTGCAAGGGCAGGAGGGGTGTCTGTTCCATGGTTGACCATCAGACTGACAATTGGCTTCTCCTAATCTGTGTGATGACTTTTGGCAATGTTCTACTAGAGATGCCAGAGCTTGCTCTGTGATGTGCTGTACTTACTGTGGTGTGTGCGGTCAGTGCAGGTGACTGATGTTTGTCTGTTTCCCTAATTGTTTGCAGATACATCCACGGCCACAGGAGGGGACAGCTCCACGGACCAGGAGGAGCAGCGGAGCCAGACTGGGTCAGCGTCCGACGAGTGGTCAGAGGGACCCAGTGGCACGGAGGGCGAGGGAGCCACCCGAGGAGTCCTCAGCACCATCCACCTCAGCTGGGGACCACAGCAGCTCGGAGGATGACTCCCTTGTGGATGCGGGTGTCAGCAGCCACAACACCCCAGCTAGTCTGTCTGACCCTGCCACCACCACCACCACCACCGCCCTCCCATTGGCTCCCATTCCTGAGGTCCGTGGAGGCTCCCGTGCTCGGGAGCGTGTCTCCTTCAAGCCAGGCACCGCACCCCCTGCCCCTGTGTCCCCTGCTGCCCTGAGTTAGGAGTCTGTGTACCTCCTTTGGCAGCTCCATGTAGGGCAGACAGCAATGCTGACTGTCCTCCATGCACACACCACTCTGTTGACACAGCTGGTGTCGTTCATGAAGGGCATCTCAACGGGTATGTCTGCCCTACAGAGGAGCAATAGGTCCATGGACTCCTCCCTGACGGAGGCAGTGTCCCTCCTCCAACAGTCCCTCACCCCTCCCACCTCTGCCCCATCCACACTTCCTACCACCCTACCTGTCCAAAGCACATGCACACCTGCACAATCACCCAAACACACAGACACGAGCAGCACACACACACCCAAAACCAAGGCAAGACGTGCACACAAGCATCCTCAGGGGACTGATTCCACACACACAGGGGATGGGGAACTGACACACACACAGGCAACCACAGTCACTCCGCAATCCTCAAGATCCTCTCCCTCCAAGACCCCTTCCCTTGCCTCACCTGCAACCCCACATACACAGCAGCTCTTCCTCTCTGACCTCGGCCTCTTCCCCTCCAATCCCGCTGATCCAGCATACCGGGGGAAGAGGAAGTCCACACACAGAGAGGGAGTGCCCCTCGCCCCCGGAACCCTCCCCCAGGCGCAGGCAGAGTGAGCCCCCCACCCGCAAGTCCCCCCGGACCCGGAAGAGCAAGACCCCGCCACCGCCCTGCAAGTCACCCACCCAGTCTCTCACCTCCATCCCCCAGGCCACCACTCCACAGGTTCCACCGCCACACCCTGCCCCAGGTTCCCCCACACACCGATACCGCATCCCCAAACTGCTCAGGCCCTCCCCCCTGCCACTTGCTCTTCCACCCCCAAACCAGACGCTCTGCCTGTATGTGCCACTGGTGTGGAGACCGTGTCCCCCCTCTGTCCTGCCCAGCTCTTCTGCCCCCCTTCCACTCCCTTGGAGT
Organism: Calotriton arnoldi; assembly: GCA_963921515.1. Lineage (NCBI taxonomy): Eukaryota > Metazoa > Chordata > Amphibia > Caudata > Salamandridae > Calotriton > Calotriton arnoldi. Next base: position 245,654 of record CAWUFW010007236.1, on the reverse strand, counting down.
CATGCACTGCGGTGGAGTCCACAACAACCCCGTCTGACTCGGGCACTGCATTGGGGACCCAGTCCACTCCATTTGACCAGCCCACTGCAGTGGTTGCAGCACCAACACCATCGGACTTGAGCCCTGCGGTGGTGCTGGCCCCCCTGAGTCAGACACCTCCACTGCAGTTGCCGGTGACACTCCTGCACCCACCTCACCTTCCCTGCCTCCTTCTGGCATCCCCTGATCCTGTCCCTGCGGTGCCTGGTCTGCCCCTCGTATGCCCCTCCAAGGGGGATGTCCCCTGTCGGTACCTGTGCAGGCAAGCAATTGGTGACAAGTTGTCACACATCACCCTGTTGGGACTGTGTATTTGGACTGGACATTGGCCGTAGTTAATTTTGGACTTTTGATTTCAGTTGCACACTTGCTGAATAAAGCCTCTTTTTGTTTACTTGTGGTTAATCTTTGGTGGTACATGATGTAGATGTGTAGAATCATGCATTTGCTGTTGTAATTGTGTTCAGATCAGGTAAATGAAGTTTTGCTGTGATGGGCTCCATGTGATCCATGGGATATGTGTCCTAATCTAGTCTGGATCTATAGCATCCCTTGCTGCAGTCTGAGGGTGTAATGTTCAGCATTTGACACAGGGATGTACGTTTAGCATTTGTAGATTACCATCTTTGTCCTACACTGTTGCACATCTGTTGGGCTTACCTCTGTCCAATGTTCCTAGTACCCTGACTGTGTGCCCGTCTCCACTGGACATGCAGTTTTGCACATCAATTTTGGAGGACTCATCTGTGTATACAGTACAACTGGATTGCCACGTGTTTTGGGTGTATGCAGATGACTGACGTGACAGTCCCGTACCCAGGCTGATGTGAGCAGAGGCTTCTGTGTGTTGTAGTTGTTGACTCACTGACGGAGTATCCTGCTGATATGTTTGAGTCGTGCACAGACAAGGTTTGGCACAGTGGACCTTCCACAGGAGTGGAGTGCCCTCATGGCTGTGTGTAATCTGGTGACATTGCGTGTGCCCGTGTTGTGTGTTGTGTGAGCATGTCTGTGCATGTTCCCTTCCCTTTTCATACACAGGCTGTGTCCCTAGGGATGTTCCTGTTTGTGATGCTTGCAGAGTTGGTATGTGTTCATCCAGCATCTTGGACCTGGTTTCTCCGTGATGTGGGTGCATGGCAAACTGATGTTCATGAGGTTGTCATCCCAGGTTGTCTTTGTTGTCAGGGCTGGGGATGTGGGCAAACGCTGATGGGACACATTCAGGATTCCCCTTGGCACTTGTTGTTTACACAAGTAATGTGATTTTGAGTTTGTGGTAGCCTTCAGTGATTGTGACCCGTTGTGTGTGTGACTGCTGCCACTCCTCAGGGTCAGAGCTGCAATGTTGGAAGTTGTGTACGTGTGTTCTTTGTGTCTCACCTTGGCTTCTTCGTTGGTGTGTGACTATGGCCAGGATCCCATTGTTTGTGGTGGATTTCACATCATGCGCATGTACGGCGTACTGTGCTGTGTGTCATACATAGACGAGTCATGTTGAGTGGGCATGTGTGATGGGTTTCTGCACCTTAGTTCCCCCCACCACCCCTGGGATTGTCATGGGTGCATGTGCAATGTCACCAGTCCATGTGAGCTTCACTGCTGCACATTGGTGGAGATCAGGGTGTGTGGTGTTGAGTGTGCAAATGTGAGTTGTTGCACGGCTAGACCACTACCTCCATATTGGCCTTAGCTGGCAGGCCCTGCTGATTGATTGGAGCTTGTGTAGGTGTGATGGTAGTTTGTAGCTGAGGACACATGGCTGTGGTTCACAGTGTGATCAACATCTACCTTTGTCATCACAGTGGAATTGTCATGCAGGCTAGTGTCTGCACAATGTGGGGTCCCTGGGGGTAGTGCTGTGGTGGGTGTGTCTCTTGCTGTGTTAGTTGCTGTTCCTACAAGCTTGTGTGACATGTGTAATTTGGGCTCCCTCTCATCTAACAATGCCAGATTGCCCACATAGGGGAATCCAATCCATGAGTTACTTGTGTGTGGCACTGTATACACATCTGTGTAATTGGGATTCAGGCCTCCTCATGTGTTGTGTGGTTGCCTGGGGACACTGGCACACACCCCCATCACCTGTTGTGTTTGATATGCAGTGTGAGTCTGCCTGTTTGTGTTAGTGCATTTGCATCACTGCATTGGCATTTCTGCAGTGTGCCATTGGCTGTATGTTGTTTGGTGATTTTCCCCTGCTCTCCATGGGACTCCTGGGTCATCAGTCAGCACAATGATCATGGTTTGTATGTCCCATTGCTGCCATGGTATGGTATTTGTTCACCTGACATCGACAGTCTCCACAGGTTATATACATTTGTGTGTCCATAGGTGCAGATATGTGGGTCAGCATCATGATGGTCACTTCTGTCATTGTGTAATTGGCTGATTGTTGGCAATGTGGTCCCCCATGTGTGATGTTTGTATGCACATGGCCAAAACGATGTTTCTGTGTCACTGCACTGTTAGCCTCGCCCAATCTATGTTGCAATGGGACACAAGCACTACTATGCCACAGATGTTTTAGTTGTTGTGTGACCAGGATTCATCCATACAGTTTGTCTTTGGCAGCTTTTACCATGCCTACACTTACCTTATGATCACCGTGGTGGTGGTGCTTTGGGCCCCATTGCCACACTGATCAAAAGGTGCATCAGCCTTGGACCCCACACTTCCCTTTTGGTGACTGTGGTGATGGGGCTTTGGGCCCCATTGCCACACTGATCAAAAGGTGCATCAGCCTTGGACCCCACACTTACATTTTGGTGACTGTGAAGCACCATCACCACAGTCACCAAAAGGTAAGTGTGGGGTCCATGGCTGATGCACCTTTTGATCAGTGTGGCAATGGGGCCCAAAGCCCCATCACCACAGTCACCACTTACATTTTGGTGACTGTGGTGATGGGGCTTTGGGCCCCATTGCCACACTGATCAAAAGGTGCATCAGCCATGGACCCCACACTTACCTTTTGGTGACTGTGGTGATGGTGCTTTAGGCCCCATTGCCACACTGATCAAAAGGTGCATCAGCCTTGGACCCCACACTTCCCTTTTGGTGACTGTTGTGATGGGGCTTTGGGCCCCATTGCCACACTGATCAAAAGGTGCATCAGCCTTGGACCCCACACTTCCCTTTTGGTGACTGCGGTGATGGGGCTTTGGGCCCCATTGCCACACTGATCAAAAGGTGCATCAGCCATGGACCCCACACTTACCTTTTGGTGACTGTGGTGATGGGGCTTTGGGCCCCATTGCCACAGTGGCCATGGTCGGCTTGTATTGTGGAGGCCACACACTTTTATGTGTCACACATGTGATAGTGGGTCACATTGTATGTTCATTGTCATGTTTTGTGTTGTTGTTACAGGAAACAAATAATGGACGGAATGCTGACAATGCAAACATTCTCCCCCAGTCAAAAGATCTGGGTTAAATCCATCGTTCTTTTGCCCACTACGCCACCCCAGTTTGGACCCAGCCACATGCAAATCAGTCTTGACCCTGTGCCCCATGGGAACAGTCCAGACCGAACTGCCAGGCCAGGTCCTCCCTGGACCGGAAACAAGCATCCTGGGACCGGTTTCAGGGTATGTCACCCTTCTTCAGCCAGGCTAGCTTGAATCCAGTGGCACTGTGAGCAAGGGACCCATGTCTGGGCATACCCATCCCGCTTAGGGCGAAAAGTGTTACAGGAAACAAATAATGGACGGAATGCTGACAATGCAAACATTCTCCCCCAGTCAAAAGATCTGGGTTAAATCCATCGTTCTTTTGCCCACTACGCCACCCCAGTTTGGACCCAGCCACATGCAAATCAGTCTTGACCCTGTGCCCCATGGGAACAGTCCAGACCGAACTGCCAGGCCAGGTCCTCCCTGTGTTGTTGGCATTTGACATGGACTACACACGCTTGTCATGTTGTTTGGGTGGATGTAATTTTCTGTGATTCCTTATGTGGGAGTATGCTGGTTGTGTCATTCATTACCCGTCCTATGAGTAGGGGTGGTGGTAGTGGCAGGCATCCAGCCCCCATGAGTGGGGATGGTAGTAGTGATAGGCATCCAGCACCCCATGAGTGGGGATGGTAGTAGTGATAGGCAGCCAGCCCCCCATGAGTGGGGATGGTAGTAGTGATAGGCATCCAGCCCCCCATGAGTGGGGATGGTAGTAGTGATAGGCATCCAGCCCCCCATGAGTGGGGATGGTAGTAGTGATGGGCATCCAGGCCCCCATGAGTAGGGGTAGTGGTGGTGGCAGGCATCCATCACACCAAGGGTGGGGATGGTAGTAGTGGCAGGCATCCAGCACCCCATGAGTGGGGATGGTAGTAGTGATAGGCATCCAGCCCCCCATGAGTGGGGATGGTAGTAGTGATAGGCATCCAGTCCCCCATGAGTGAGGATGGTAGTAGTGATAGGCATCCAGCCCCCCATGAGTGGGGATGGTAGTAGTGATAGGCATCCAGCCCCCCATGAGTGGGGATGGTAGTAGTGATAGGCATCCAGCCCCCATGAGTGAGGATGGTAGTAGTGATAGGCATCCAGGCCCCCATGAGTGGGGATGGTAGTAGTGATAGGCATCCTGCCCCCCATGAGTGGGGATGGTAGTGGTGGCAGGCATCCTGCCCCTCATGAGTGGGGATGGTAGTAGTGATAGGCATCCAGCCCCCCATGAGTGGGGATGGTAGTAGTGATAGGCATCCAGCCCCCCATGAGTGGGGATGGTAGTAGTGATAGGCATCCAGCCCCCCATGAGTGAGGATGGTAGTAGTGATAGGCATCCAGTCCCCCATAAGTGGGGATGGTAGTAGTGATAGGCATCAAGCCCCCCATGAGTGGGGATGGTAGTAGTGATAGGCATCCAGCCCCCCATGAGTGAGGATGGTAGTAGTGATAGGCATCCAGGCCCCCATGAGTGGGGATGGTAGTAGTGATAGGCATCCAGGCCCCCCTGAGTGGGGGTGGTGGTGGTGGCAGGCATCCAGGCCCCTATGGGTGTGTATGGCATTGGTGATGCCCATCCCACCCCTATGATTGTGCTGTTGCTAGTGTACGTCATTTGTGCATCCCTATGTGTGTGTGACATATTTCGGGTACGTGTCGTTTGTTTGTGTTGTGGGTGTTTGACTTACCGTCTGCGCCGTAAGCGTCCAAACCGGTCCCGGTAATAGATGTAGAGTATAGGTAGGACCTGCGCGATGGGATTCATGGTTGGGTCGTCTCGTTCGGATTTCGCGTGTCTTCGACTCGTACTCGTCGCTTGCTTGTTCGTCTCGTAGCCGTGGATCTTCTTGTGGCGCGAATCGGAGCGTATGTGCTGTTCTCCCGGATGCTGAAACGTGCCAGACGTAGCGACGGGTTCGGCGCGTACGGAGCGCGCATCGTACTAGTCCGGCCGGAAGGTGCTGTGTATTTGCTTCCGTGCGGCTCGAATCGGCGTTTGCGGATCCGGCTCGGGCGGGGAACAGGAGCTGGATTGGGTAAGTACGGCTCGCTCGGAATCTGGGCTGTTGTGCGCATCGTACTTGTTCGTTCGGTGTGGTATTCGAATCGGTCGGAAAACACGCGTTCGGCTTGTTTTTTTTCCGGACGAATAGTGTTAGGTGTGCTTCCGGACGACATCGGAATCGGCCCCTAAGTCTTTTTAAATGTGGGAATAGCTATAGAGGAAATAGTGTTGCTTTTTTTCCATCACAGGGGCAGATTTACAAGCCCCTTGCGCCACTTTAGCGTCACTTTTCCCATGTTAAAAGTGACGCAAAAGTGGCGCAAGGGGCTTGTAAATCTGCCCCTGAGTATCTACCACAAGAGCTACAATCACTGCGCCAAGAGAATTTGGAGTTGAAGCAGACCTTGATTTTAAGGCCTGCTGATAGTAGTCCTTTCTAATGACCCATGTTTTTCTCTGGATCCTGGGAAATTAAGAAACTTTTTTGATTCTTTAACTGAGCATTTTCTTTTTTGCACTGATCAGTTTAATCAAATTCATCTAAAGGCTTTTTTTTATTGGGAGCCTTACTGGACCTGCTTGTTTGGGCTACTGCTTTAATAACGACTTCAGATGCTTGTTTGGAGATGCATGATGCCTTTCTACAACCATTGATGCAACGACTTATGTTTGTTGATTTTGTCATTTAGCAGCTGAAACTAATTGGGAAGAAAAACTCAAAAGACTCTTCTTCAATGTGGTTTATTAGAAGAGATTAAGGATGAGATGGTTGCTTCACACTGCCCTTCTTCATTTTGCTGAAGGAATTAATTTAGAACTGTTAATTGAACACAGGAAATCTGTAGCCATTAGCTTAGGAGAAACTATGAAAATAGGGGCAGTTAGAGGTCCTTTGACAGAGAACAAAAAGAAATGCTGGTGAAAGACTGGATTGTGTCTACATTGTGATGATGCTGAACTTATGACAGCCTTAGAAAAATACAGGCAGAATCCAATTATCTGTGGAGAAAGAAAACAACAGTGCAGAGGATTCCATATATTTTATACTATGTTATATTATGTTATGTTTTGTTATCATATCTTATAGTATCTGTATTTTTATAGTACACTATCACCCGTTAGCGTATCCTGGTGCTTTGGCAGATGTGTGAGGCTAGCCTCGGGGAAACTTACTCTAAGAGCCAGGATTACAGCTTTTGAGGATTTCAGGAGGCTCTAATGTGCTGTGGAAGGTTGTTCCACATTTTAGGTGTGATCTACAAGAATGCATGATGTTCTGATCTGCTTTTGCATGAGCGTGGGATGTGTCCTAGTGAAAGACCGGCTGAGTGGAGGTGCCTGGAGGGTTGGTGGAACCGCATGCGGCTGTTCAGATATGCTGGGCCTGCTTTGTGTAATGCTTTGTAGGTGTGTATGCGGAGTTTGAATTGTGTGTACTTATTTATTGGGTACAAGTGGAGTTACCCCAGATGTGGTGTGACGTGAGACTGGCGTAAGAGGTTGAAGACCAGTCTGGCTGCTGCGTTCTGAATGGTCAAAAGTCTTTTGTGAGCTAATTGGTTATTCCCGCATAGAGAATTCCCATAATCTAATCTATTTGTGACAGTTCTACTGGTAGGCACTTGAATATATTTTTCAGCATCTTAAAGGCACGGAAGCAGACATGACAACTGTGTTAACTAGTATGGAAATGTCCATCTTGTCATTGGTAATGATTCAAAGATTTCTTGCTTGTGGCTCTGGGTGGGAGTGGGTCCGCGATTTGAGGCCAACAGAAAAAGTCCAATGAAGAGGCCTTTTTTTCTGAAGATCATCACTTCGATCTTCCCATGTTCGGCGTGAGCCTGTTGGACTTCATCCAGGTGACCACTTTGGTCATCCTTTGAAGTTTTTTATTACAACAGGGACAATATCAGTTTGTGTCATCTGCGCAGTTGAGTATGTAGTTGTTTATATGCAGATGACATTTGCCAGCAGAGTCATGTAGATGCTGAAGAGGGTTGGACTAAGGGAGGAACCCTGTGGGACTCCACAAATGAGTTCCTGTGCTTCTGCGAAGTATGGTGGCATGTTGACTGTTCAGGTCCTCCCTGTGATAGAGGTGCAGATCCATTGGTGGGTGCTTGAATGTAAGTCTCAAGGAGTCATCTCATCAGGATGGGATGGGAGACTGTGTCAAAGACTGCAGAGAGGTCAAGAAGGATGGGGACTGCCATTTCCCTTCTGTCAAGGATCAGCTGAATGTCATCTGTAACTGGGATAAAGGAGGTATCTGCACTGTGGTTTGGTCTGAACCCTGATTGCATTGCGTCAAAGAGCTGGTGGCTGGCAAGGCATCTGTTGATGGATTTGTCTAAGTGCTTGGCTGAGGAGTAGGAGGGAGATTGGTCAGTAGTTTGCGAGCTTGGCTGGGTCAGCTGAGGGCATCTTTAGGAGGGTGTTGACAGATGTGTGTTACAGGTTTTAGGAAAGTGGCAGTGCTGATGGTGTGTTGAGGAAGGGGGATACAGCTTTGCTGATTGGGATTGAACCTTTGCCGAAGGTGTGGTGGGGGCAAGATTCTGACATGACCGCAAAGTAGATGGTCTTTATGATAGTTTTGGTTTCGTCTGTGATTATGATGTTCTATGTGGTTAAGGTGTTGTCTGTGTACTGTTCCAGGAGACTTATTGCAAAGTTGATGGGGTACAGTTGTGAGATGAGTTGCTGTAGATGGCAGTGATTTTGCTGCAGAAAAAGACTTGGATTGGGGGATGTTGTTGGGGGTTGCTGCTGGAGTAGTGAAGTCCTTGATGATTGCAAATAATTGTTTGCTCCTGTTTGAGCTGCTGTTGATATGGTCGGCAAGGGCCTTTCACTTAGTTTCCCAGATTTGCTTATGGTTGCACCTCTGGGTGCATGTGAGCATGTCCTTATCCGATTCTTCCTGGCTTGCCTATCATCTTTGTTTTAGTTGTTTGCAGTGCTGTTTTGTCCTTCTGATTTCCTCCATGTACCAGCTGGCCTTCATTTGTGTTCCTGTTACTTCGCTTCTTTTCTTGGGGGCCAGAGTGTTAGCACAGGCACTAATCCTGTTGTTAAAGTTGTTGATGTCGCTGGCTAGGTGACCTGTGTCCCCCGGTTGGTTTTTGTGAATGGCGGAAGCCCAATCAATCTCTGAAATGTTGTTCCAGTGATGACGGTCTGTGCCTGTCATGGAGATCTTATGTGGTGGGGAATGTTGATTGAGAAGCTGATAATAATGTGGCCGGTCCAGGTGACGGAGGTTGGTGTGTTGATCATGATGTTGTTGAATGAGGTAAAAACAGAGTCTATGATGTGTCTGGTAGCGTAGGTGGAAGCTGAGCTGTTAGGTGAGTCTGAGGTTACTGAGGCTTTCGAGGAGTGTGAATGAATTGTGGTTGGTCAGGTCTTCTAGGTGGCTTGGGGTCCTGGGGATTGGGAGACCAGAGGCCCGCTCAGGGTTAAGTTGGCTGTGACTTGTATTTTGAGTTCCATGTAGTCCATTCCGGTTACTGAGTTGGTGCTACAGCTGATGGTCTCCTTGAAAATGATGGTGATTCCTCCTCCAGGTCTGTGTTGGTGGGTGTGCCTGAGGATCTTGTAGCTGGTGGGAGTGGCTGAGGTGCTGTCTGGTGTTAAAGCTGTGGTCAGCCATTTTTCATTGAGTTAAAGGAGGTCGGGGTGCGTTGTCCAAAAGGTCCCAGATCTGGCATGTTTGCGGAGCGAGCATGTGTTAATAAGCATGCATGATATCGTGGAGTGTGGGTGGCTGTTGGTTTGCAGCTGGGGAGTTGGGTGCTGTCAGTGTGGCTGCGGTGAGTGTAAGGGCAGTGGGTTTAGTGATGCAAGTGAGGTGCCAGGAGGTGCAGGTGAAGGCTCTGTCCATGTTGTGTGGTGCGATGTGGCATCAGCAAGGTGAGCGGTGGGAGCAGTGAAGACAAGGCTCAAAAATGAGGCAGAAAGGCAAAGAAAAACAGGAGAAAAAGCAAGGAAAACACTGGCACAAAACGAGAGAAGGCAAAGACAAGGGCACAGAAACAAGGCAGAAAGGGAACAAAAAAGGAGGAAAAGCAGCAAAGACACTGGCACAAAATGAGAGAAAGGAAAAACAGGCACAAATGAGGCAAACTAAATTGGAAAAGAAGTGACAGCAAATATGCTGGAACAAGAAAAACAATGGTGGGAGGCACAAAAAATGATAGAGAAGCAGTGAAGAGCGAGAGGTGATTGTTAATGGCCATGCATGAATTCTGCTGTGGAGCCACACTGAGATGTTCCTCTAACATGACCCGTATTAGCCTCTAATTTTAGCCACCTTTCTTTACCAAACATAGGGCCTAATTTAGAGTTTGGCAGACATGGTACTGTAGTTTCCTCCCCAGCCTGGTTACCCACCAATGACTACAACACACACAGAGCTTGATATAGCATGTCTTCATTCATCTGTGTTACTGCAAACTCAGCATTCTAAAACAGCATTCACTTGACTATGCTTTAACACTTACGTCACAGTCCTACCGACTCCATTAGGAGCCAAAAGGGTTCATCATTGCTAATCCACACAACACTACAGGTACTTCATCTCAACCATGATAGCGTACCCTGTCCACCAAACCCTTAGCCTGCCCTCTCAGTTACACAGCGGGCCTGGCTCGGCAGCTTGGGCTGGACTGTTCTGGTTGCATGGTGGCTAAAAAAGACTGAGTTGGAATGCTACCCTGAGTGATTGCCAATGGTTAGACTATTTGCAACCTGTGAGAAACCAGGACCTCTTTGCAGTGTCCCCCCACTTTTTGCACTCTCTTGGACTACTAGATGCCAATTTTCTGACTAAGATTTTGCCCTGGGCTCTGCTAACCAGACCAAGGCCCTGCCCTCTGATTAAAAGTACATGGTAATTAGGTACATATACAATTGGTACTGGCAACCTACCTGTAAGTCCCTAGTATATAGTAGGGCATGTAGGTTTAGAGGCCCAGTAGATTTAATGCACTTAAGTGGGCACTGCTGTGTTGCTTATTGTCATTTTAAAGGCAGCCCTGCCTTGCAGGCTGTTTTTAATAGTAAATTATATGCAAATTCGACTTTGGAATCAAAGGTACTTGCAAAATCTCAAACTACCCAATTTTACATATAAGTCACTCTAAGGTCTCCCCTAGGTGCCTTGCTATTATAAGCAGGGACATTATAAAAGATGTTTTATATGCCCTGGTGAGGGATAAACTGCCAATTTCGTTTTCCCCATTGTAGCACAATCGCCCATAGGCTAACATTGGAATACTTTATTAAATTATAACTATTGAAAGAAAGTAGCTACAAATTTACTTCAAAGTATCAGAATGAAAGTTAGAATAAATCCAACAACTTGCCACTGTTAGATTTATTATAACTATCACAGAAAAAAAGTTATAGAACTTTCTTTTCTATAAGCCAAAATCCAGCCTTCCAACAGCCCTGCCCTGATTGGTCAGCCTCTGCGAAGATGAGACAAGCTGTTTTAATAAGGTGTGAAGTGGCTTGAATAAAGATAAAGGATTTCCTGTGGGAGAAGAACTTCGAGCTGCAGAGCAAAAGGAAAATGCAGGATAGGTGTGAAATAGCTAAACTGGTCTTCAAAGAGGGAATGACAGTATAGGGCAGCACAGGCTAACCCCCACATCCTGGGGCCTCCAGCCAGAGAGGAGCCCCTGTAATTAGATTAGTAGAGGCTGGAAGGGGAGTGTTAGGGAAATGTAGCCACACCAGTGGGTTGGCTTAGCCAGATCTAACCCTCCAGGAGAGGGTTTTTCTATTTTGAATTTTAGAAGAATATTGCTTTCTGGGACAAGAATATGCCACACTTTGGAGGAAGTTGTCATACTTCTGAGTGCCAACCTGTACCGCATTGGTCAGGGGTGCCCTCCTGCTTGTCACCCAGGAACAATGGATAAATATGGGAGAGCTTCACAGCAACTCAGATCCCTGCCACCTGGAAAAATCAAGACAAGAAGGACTGCCCTGCTGAAACCCCTGGTTTGCACCCAGAGGATAGCACTCAGAAGGACTGTACCTGCTGCACACTTTGGAACTATAGCCATAAGGACTTTATCTTGCTTAAAAAGGATTAAGTAGGGACTCCCTGAAAGCAACTGGTACAAAAGAGCTACAAGAGTTCCCTGCCTAACACTACAAAAGAAGAAGGACTGCCCTGCTGGAACCCTGGCCTGCACCCAAAGGATTGCACTCTGGATGACTGCACCTGCTGCAAACTTAGAACTACAGCCCTAAGGATTTTGCCTTGCTTCAAAAGTGGAAGGAGTGGCCTCCCTGACAGCAAGAGGTTAAAAAAGCTCCACCTGCGTCATCTCCACCAAGAAGAACTCATCTGGAGTGTGTCCAGTGAATGTTTAAGGATTTGGCAAGGTGCATTGTGGGAAATGTAGTCTCAATATCCTGAGAACCATTTTTTAGCTTCTCAACCCTCAACTTTTGTAAAAAGCTCCATAAATTGACCATGCGCATTGTGGGAGTTGTAGTCCCAGACCCCAAGAGGCAAACCAGAGCATCTGAACCATTTGCTGGTGCTGTGGGCCACTTTCCTACACCAAGAAGTAAGTGTAAAAGTGTTACATCATTGGTGGGCTGAACTCTGGAACTTGCCCTGGTCCAGCGGGACCTTTTTTCAACCCTTTGAGCGCTATTTGCTTCTAAGCACTAGTTCATTTATAAATCTTTAAAAATGTAGTCCTCTGGTTCCCTACATTGGCAGTTTGTTGTTTTGGTGTCATTTTAATCATAAAAATTTAACCTACTTATATAAATTTGTGTTGGATTTTTATTATGTTTTGTGTCTTACTTATTGAATGTATTTGTGTTTTTAAATGCTTTATACTCCTGTCTCCTAAGTTAAGCCTACCTGCTCGTTTCCAGCTACCCAGGGTTGAGCTGGGGAATACTTATTGAGACCTTGACTGAACCTTTTATTATGATTGTGGCCTTGTTACTAGTGGTAAGTCCCTACTTATCACTACTAATAATCCACTTAAAAACACAACCATTCCTACTGTCATCTGTTGTGCATTTTGTGTGCAAATGTTTATCTTTCACGAACACAGGCAACATTTCCAGACCTTGCCTTATCCAGCTTCAAGTTGAAAACCTAGCCTCACCAACTGCGCAGATATCTAGCCGCTGAAGAAGGGAAGGTGGAGGTGTCAGGACTGGATCCTATCAGGGGGCTTAAACTCTGTACAGTCTCTTTGTGGAGGGGAGCTTGCACATAGGGGCATTGTTGGAATGGGATAGGGGCTCTCAGAGCAATGGAAGGTATAGTGAGTAGAGTATGGCTCTCTGAAAGGGGTGTACTGTGTCCTCATACAATAAGCCTTGTGTCCTGAGCAGTAGTGGGAACATTTTTCCACTGCCACTATAGGTTGCTCAATATATGCTTTTTTAAAACATCACAATGCTTGCACTCTGTGAAGTTTACAAAATTAATCAAGGTGACAGTGCACCCCTAATATTAACCTTTTAGACGCTGATTACGGTGGGACTGCTAATCCTGTCACAGGTGCAGACTATTCTCTGTGCCCAGAACAGGATAAGAAATCAAACTCAAATTGCACCCAGCGCTGGTGTTGGCTCTTCAGATTTCCAACTGGTAAAATGATGCAAAGCAGAAGAGCAAACAGTGCATATTACAATTTTTTAACAACTCAGAAGGAGGGGCAACTGAACAGATAGCAAGTTATCCCTCATTATGAAGGCTGCAACTCGGAATCAGGTGCAAACTCTGCATCTGCTAATTTCTGCGCATGCGAAAATGGTATTTAGGCCGGGTGCAATTTGTACCCGTGATTGTGCCAGCATTGTTATCGGGCCTTTAAAGGTTTGTAAATAAAGTAGTAAAAGAACACCAGCGAGTAAAAGAACACCAGCGACGTTGGGTATTCTAGAGCTTCCACATGACCACCGCCTTTTAGTCGGGGAACCTCGACCTCTCACCAGGTGATGAGGCGAGCTATTACTGCCCTGTCAACAAGTAATTCAAGTCTACAACTCATTGTCCACATTAACATCACATAAGTCCTTTCATTTCTTTAATTCAAGCAGTAGCAACCCTATAGACGTTTTTGGGTCAGCTGCTCTGTGCCAATAACAGGGGCAGATTTACAAGTTTCTCACACAGTGCAGTGCAGCAGCCGCAAATGCTGCATTGCGCTGCGTGAGGAGTGGTCAGGAGAACGCCACATTTACAGAAATAAGGCACTCTCCTCCCCTCTCCCTAGGACCAGTGCAGAAATAGGCTGCCGTGCACCACGGACACACCTTTGCACTATAGTGCAGAGTGTATCCATGAGTCTACCATAGGTTTTTTACTGGAAGGGAACCACTACAAAATACCATGTTTAGACTAACTTGAAACCTTTTCCCAGTGTGTATGTGTGCTGTACAGTGCAGCACATGTACACTGTAGGAAAAGAAAGGAGAAATGAAAGCATTTCTCCTACATAGCACCAAATTGAAATGGGGGCTATTGTCTCACCCTAAACCCTCTCTACTTTTTTAAGTAATAAAGGCTTAGCATCAGAAACCTTGGGTGGCTGCATGGGAATGCCAATGCACCACCCATGGTACGCCTCCCTCGACGCTAAGTAATGGAAAGCAGCACTACGCTCTGCTTTGCGCTGCTTTGGAGTGTTTTCCAGCGTTAAAGTTTAACGCTGGAAAGTAAATTATTAAATAACGATTTTGCGTCATTTTTTGTCACTTTTGTGATGCAAACATGGCGTTAAATCATAGTAAATAGACCCCTTACTCTCTTACTTGATCACTCATTTACTGTCTCATTCACTCATTGTTGGATACATAAATTGTTCCCCACGGTCTTGTGTCTATTCCTCATCTTCTTCCCGCCCCCAGAAAGCAAACACAGAATAAATAAATTGATTTTTCCTGCATAATGCATGAAAATTAACAGTAAGGAATATACTTATGCAGATAATATACATGCGTTAAAAAGAGGACACCTGAAGAATTCTAGACAGACCTTTTGGCAGATGAAATGTCTCTACTTTATCAGTTTGCCTAAGAGGATTACCATTTCCTTCTTACCTTCCTATATCTTTTAAGATAAGGATCATAAAATAGTTTTTTAATGAATTGTTAATATGCTTAATATTTGCTGAAACTCAACTAAAATGGACAAAACCTTTTTTTCAGATTATGGGCCTACTACCGTGATTAGGGCGAATCACCATGGCAACACAGACTGGTGTGCCTGGCATTGGGACATCATTGCAGGATTATTTCACGAAATCTCTCCTGCTTTTTAAAATGAACCTCCAATTACGAAACACTTTTCTACCCACAGGGCTTCAGGGATTTGAATTAGGTCGTGAAGCGTGACTGGTCAGCACAAAGTTTAGTAACCATGGCAGTTTCTCAAGCAAGTACTGATACAGCTCATAGGGTAGGCTTTACATAGTGTAAAGCACTGGTGTGCTGATTAAGTTATTTGATGTTTAGTCGTTGTAGCATGCTGTGCAACAACAGCATGTTAGTTCTGAACGTGAACATTGGTTGCTATTGCGATTTATTCATGGCATTCCACATGTTTGGTATAATGCCATCACGGCGTAGGAGAAAAACAAGCATGAACTGTCTGAGCAAAGACAGACTCGAAGACTAACACATTGCAGGTTCAGGGAAGCCCAGGTCACACAAGACCAGTCAAACTGTATTGATGACAATTGTATTATACCAGGGGTCTACAACGTTCTCTCTATTAAGAGCTACTTATAATCAATGGAAATCACCCTGAGCTACCAGAAATATTAGTGTTGTAATTATGACCACATCAAAAAAGATTACATTATTGGCCATTGCATGCAAGCTTAGCAGCAGTGGTCACCTCAGTGCATCAGGCAGGGTTGCCACAGTAAGGTAAAAGGTACTTCTCAATTTTCAATGCCTTTATATGGGTAACAAATAACAGCCACAGTGCAACACTCTTGGCACCAAGGAAATAAGTCTCTCCAATTCCACATGATTTATCAATCAAATATCAGCTTTAAATATATTTTGGAAATTCAACCATTTTTCTTCGAACACAGGGTTATAAGTTCTCAAAATACACACATTTTCATCTTGTATACTCACTTTTCCATTTTGGTATACATATATTAATTCAGCCAAGTACAAACTTCTGATTTAGTAGGTTGGTTTGAACACCGGGGAGCTACTTATAGGTAGCTGGCAAGTTACCAGAAGCTCATGAACTACTTGTTGAACTACATGCCTGTATGCCTCTGCAAATACCGGGGTTTTTCCCCCAGTTAACTTCCGTCAGGGTAGATCTGTTGAAATTTAAGGGAGGGTGCAAATTACAATTCAACAAGCCATTTGTAATCAGGCATGTGTGCAATCACGTAGATGTCTATCGAATATAGCTTTCCCCCCCTTTTTAGTGACTCCAAGAAACAATTTACATAGAACAGTTCATAGGAATAACCGCCCATTACAACAGTATGCGCACAGGTTACAAAGATATCCACAGACTGTTGTACATTGCCCTTCAAATGGGGCAGTGACACAGTGGGTAAACAACAGGGGGTATACCTGATAACATTATTGAGGCATATGGCTTTGTCAGGTGGGGCGCAATGCACCATGGTTGGAAATCATGCTTCAGCCCAAGACCAAGCTCCCGTTTGTATGGTGTAGTACATGCCTGACGACAAAGCTAGCTCAATAAGCCTACCAGAGAAGATCCCACAGGCACCCCCGAAGGCCCCTTCACCAGCAAGGGGAGCTTGTGCTCATCCCATAACGCCATGACAGGACCCCTAATATCGTAAAGGCAGGAGTTATTGGACATTGTGGGGCAGATTTACAAGCCCCTTGCGCCACCAGTGCGTCACTTTTCGTGACGCAGCGGCAGCGCATTTTGCTGCCCCATATTTACAAGGACAGGAAAAGCCACCCTGCGTGACTTTTCCTGTCCTTGTAAATACAGCCCCTTTACAAGCAACACTTTGTGTGAAAGGGGTGTTACATGGGTGTTGCTGTGGGTGTTCCCACGCAACACCCATGGAACCTGACACATCTCCAGATTTATGAGGAATCGTAAACCTGGAAATGCGTTAGAATGCTACGCCACCCTGGGGGTGGCGTAGTGAGGCACAACAAGGAGAAATGTTTTCATTTCTCCTCGTTTGTTTCCTCTTTCAATGCGTGCTGCATTCTACAGCACACATTGAAAGAGGAAAATGCCTGTAGTGATTGTTTTTGTGCAGGAAGGTGCCCCTTCCTGCACAAAAACAATCTCCCCATGACGCAGGCATCCTTGCACCATGGTGCAAGGGTGCCTGCGCTGGTGCATGGCAGCTGTTTGTGCACCAGCGCTGGGGAGAGCACAGGAATGCGACATATTATTATAAATATGTCGCATTCCTGTGCTTTGAAAGTGCCGCAGCGTGGCACAGCCAAAGGACTTGTGGTGCCACGCTGCGGCACTTTCTTGTAATTCTGCCCCTGTATCTCAATAGTATTCAAGTTGTTCAAGGCAGTATGCTACATCCTTCAAGCAGTCAAGTGGTCTGGGGCACGAACCCCTGCGCCAGTGCACTGCCATTCTGCACTAAGCAAGGAAAAGTAATATCGTAGTGAGCTGACGTGCGTCAGCCGGGACATGTACAACATACAACAGGACAGCAGCTAACAGAGTCCATGGAATATGGAAATTGATGTGTGATAGATTGTGTCAAATGCCGTCGACCAGAACGTTTTGCTTTGCTGCGGCACCTCTACGTAAAATACATGAAATCCTACAGTGCATGCAATGTGTATCATCCAAATGTCTCACTCTATGAATTGCCACTGCAGTACAGTAAATTTCTTGGAGAAATTTAACATGTATCAATCATAATAATCTATCGTTAGGTGCGAAGGCGTTCATATGGGAGTAACAACACCGCCATTGTTTCTCAATGGGAAAGGGTTTAAGGTCCCTGTGCCACTCCTAACTGGCATTAGGAGTGATTATAGGGCTTTGTCCTGCATGGTATTGAATAAACCTCTGATGAGCTTCCTGGGAGATGGAGACCCCAGAAGAGTCTCCAGTGCATGCAGTGGGGCTGCCGCCTCAGGGAAGGAACCATATAGAGCCTTGCATGTTACTCTGAGTCTAAAGTACATGGAAATGTCTAGGAGCGTGCAGTGTGGGTGCTCCTGCAGTGATTCTAGCAAGATGAATCAACAGTTGAGGTATAAATCACTAAGGGTGGTCCACTGCAAGCATCTCATCTGGAGGCAGACACAATGGTTCGCCATCAGCATCAGGTCTAGATTCTGAAGTGTGGGAAGCTCAGCCACAAACAGGGAATCAAGCCCAGATCACCGTCTCATGTGGTCCCAAGCCCAGATTGCCAACCTGACTGTGTCAATATCCATTCTAGGGTGATCTCCGGGAGAACAGAGAACAGTGTTCATCGGGCATGGTGCAATATTATCTATATTACTAGTGGTGGGAGGCTGGAAAGGCACGGGATGGTGTCAGTAGTGCGCAAACTGTGCTTGGGCACAATGGTAATACAGCTTCAGGTCAAGCGAGCAAACCCCTCTTGATCAAATGGCAGTGAAAGCACTTCCCATGTGATTCTGGGTTGCTTGCCAGCCCAGGCCTGATTGATGAGATTTGAGTGGATGTAATGGAAGAAGTGTCTAGTGAACAGAACTGGCACATTGACAAAAAAGTATAGGAACTTAGGAAGGATTACCATTTTGGCAATTACAATCCTAGATGCCATAATAAGGGCAGCTTAGTCCACGCAGCAACTCGGCCTTTGAGCCACATGAGCACTCTATTTTTATTGTTAATATCACCTGATTCCTTTCTTATCCACATGCCAAGGTACTTGACAGGGGTGTCAGACCATTTCAGCAGAAAGTCAAGTGCGAATGTGTTCGTAGGGACGGTTGATTGGAAAGATGATCGATTTAGACCAATTAATGGTGATGCCTGTGAGGCAACCTAATTTGATGTACTTCCATAATTGGAGAGGCATTGACTGCTAGATTATTAGATGTAGAGCATGGCTTTGTCAAATAAAGACGATTAGTCTTGAAGTTTAGACCTTTCTCGGAGTGATATTGGCATAGCTTGGCTGCCAGGGTTTCTATGGCAATCACGAATAGTATGAGCAACAAAGGGCACCCTTGCCTGCTGCCCCTGGCAATGGGGAATGCAGGAGTCATCATACTATTTATCCGGAGACAGGCGGTGGGTTGTGCATAAAGTACCCTGAGCCAGTTCATAAACTGGCGGCTGACACTGCTCCTCTACAATAACAAAAATGGTACTTCCATTTGAGCGAGTCGAACGTCTTAGTAGTGTTGACAAAGATGTCAGGGGCCTGCACCTGGGCATCTAGGAAATGTCTCAGGATGTGCAGATCATGAGCTGTGGAGTGACCGGGTATAAAGCCTGATTGGTCAGGCCAGACAAAATCAGGTAAGAGTGGGGGTAGCCCACTGGAAATTTATTTGGCCAGTATCTTATTATCCATATTGATCATGGAGAGAGGTCTATATAAGTCACAGCTTTCAGGTGATTATTAGGCTTTAATATAGTAAGTTTCATAGAGTACAACAGCAGGGCATTCTTTATAGAAGAGTGGAGTAATGCCGTTTGCACCCGGAGCCTTATCTCTGGGAAGGCTCCATATTACTTGCTCCACATTCGACTGTGAACGATATGTCAAAATATTGCCTGGGCAAAGTTTTAAGGAGGGAAGGTACTCCAGTAAATGTTCCAATGTAGGGTTAACGGTGGTTCAGTACAGGTCAGCATAGAAAGTGATAAAGGTACATGCAACATGATCACATCTAGTATGGACCTAGCAATGCTGTTGACGATCTTAGTGATGTAAGATTAAGTCTATGGCCTACGTAGGAGTAAGGACAGCATTCTCCTCTACTGTCCCCCTCAAAATACCTCTTTGCAACTGCATCTTTTTCCAAATATTGGGTCTCCATCCTTACTGGCTCCTTGTATTCTGCCAATTTGCTCCTGATATTAGCCAGTAACCATGCTTCCCTAGTAGTATAATAGTCTAATTCTAGAGTTTGAATATTTTTTCCAAGTGTGGATAATTGCCTACTCAAGGACTTAAGGACCCTGGACTGCTTGGAAATACATGCACCCCTAATCACGACCTTGAGGGCTTCCCACAGCATGCCTGCTGAGGTTACCGACTGGGAATTATGAGTGAAATAGTCAAGAATTTCCTCTTGAATTTATTCCCTGAAGATCAGATCCTATAGCCCATTTGGGGGGAGCATCCAGAACACCTAATGCCCTGTGCAAGCATAGGTCAGCTTCAGTGGCACTGGGGAGTCATCAGGGAGTGGCAAAATAATCTCATGGCATTTGCCCAACTATCCCTGGTGACCTGCTGTTGAAAGGTGGTTAATTAGTAAGTGCAGGTAGGTGCCTACAGCTAGTAATAACAACATAATCACAAATAAGGCTCAGTCAAAGCTCAATAAATGAATCCTTGCTCAACCCTTGGTGGCTTGCCTCACGAACATTCAGGCTTAACTTAGGAGACAGGTGTGTAAAGCATTTAATATCACCAAAACAGTAAATAACTAAAACACAACACACAATAAAAATCCAACAACATTTAATAAAAATAGGAAATATTTATTTCTTTACAATTGCAACAAAACAACAAAAATCCAATGTAGGGAGCTGGAGATATGAATTTCTAAAGGTTAAATGTGCTTTCTAGTGCTTAAAAGAAAAAAGCGCCAACCGGACCAGGACCAAGTCAAAGTTTCAGGGTGACAATGATGGCAGCGTGGGTCAGATATGTTGGGAACTTGGGGCAGGTCCAAATTTTACCTTTGCAATTCGTCACTTTTATGTGTCTTTTTCTCTTGACGTTGAGCAAGTCTCTTCGTCAGGCCTGGTTGCAGTTCGACAGAGGTGGCTTGCTTCAATGCAAGGCCTCGGTGGTTCCTGGAGGTCTTGGTTCTAAGGGTGGGCGTAGTTCGCGAAGTAATGCTTCGCGAAGCTACGCAAAGTGCAGTTCGCGCTACGCAAGCTTCGCGTAGTACTACGCGAACTGCGTAGCGCACTGTTCGCAATGATTGCACAGTGCCGGATGCTTGTCCGCACTGTGCAATCATTGAAAACGGCAACTTGCACAGTGCGAGCTGTCTTTTACTGCCGCTCGAGTAGATTTTTACTCGAGCGGCAGCTTTCAACGCGGACTGGTAGTTTCTCATCGCGAGCGGTCGCAAGCATACGCGACCACTCGCAATGAGAAACCTGACCTCCCGCGTTGAGAATCTCGCGGGAGGTTTATTTTCCACGCTCGCGATCGGCAACTTGATGTTGCTGATCGCGAGCGAGAAAAAGTCTCGCCGGGATGTCATTTTGCTTGCTCGCGGTCGCCAACTTGACGTTGAGGACCGCGAGCAAGCAAAATGACCGCGGCACTACGCTACGCTACGCTACGCGTGTTCGCACTGTGCTACGTGCAATTCGCGTTGTGCGAAGTAGCGCAAACTTCGCAAACTACGCGAGCGTAGCGTAACACTTCGCCCAGGGTTACTTGGTTCTCGTCGTCGCTGGTGAAGAGCTCCACAGATTTCAGCGAGGCAAACCTAAAGTTCAAGCAGACATCGCCAGCTTGACTCTTGACCAAGGGTCGGTCAACTTATGGAGCGTTTTACCAAAAATTCTCCAAATGATTCCAGACTTCTAGGTTTTTCTTCCAGAAGGTCCTTTTGGGGTCTCGAAGGGTCCACAGCACCAAAAAAGGTTCCAGAAGCTCTGAGTTGTTCCTTGGAGAGTTATGACTATTATTTTTACAATGCACCTGGTCGAATCCTTAACATTCAACTGGCACTGGTCAGCTGGGCTCTTCTTGGTGGAGTTGATGCAGGTGACATCTTGGAGCTTTTTTCTACCTGTTGCTTTCAGAGAGTCCACTCCTTAATCCTGTAAACCAAGGCAAAGTCCTCCTTTGTGAAGCCCAGAGTGGGCAGCAGGTGCAGTCCTTCAGAGTGCAGTCCTCTCTTGTTGCAGACCAGGAGTTCAACAGGGCAGTCCTTCTTCTCTTGATATTTTTGATATTTCCAGACAGGGATCTGAGTTACTGGGCAGCTCTCCCATATTTCTCCAGGTCTCTGGGCTAGCAGGAAGGGGAGTACCCTTGACAAATGTGGAGCAGGGTGCCACTCTCTGTGATGACAGCTTCCTTAGAAGTGTGGCATATTTGTGTCCCAGAAAGCACTGTTCCACAAAAACTTAAATGGAGACAATCTCTCCCTGAGGTTCAGGTATGGCTAACCCAACCCACAGGTGTGGCTAGCGTTTCCCTACACTCCCCTTCCAGCCCCTCTCTTAATTACGGGGGCTCTCATCTGGCTGGGGGTGCAGACAGTGGGGTGGACCTGGTTCCTATCCTCACTGTCTTTCTCCTTTTGAAGACCAGTTTGGCTATCCAGCCCCCTTTCTGTCCTGGCATCTGCTGCTGCAGATCTCCTCTCACCAGATGTCTCCTTTGTCTCAGCCCAGGCCCTTCACACCTCATCAGAGTAGCTTGGCTCAGCCTGCCAAAGGCTGGCCAATCAGAGAAGGCTGCTACTGGGCTGATTTGAGGTAACTTTAGGAAAGCAATTCTCTAACCGCTTTCCTGCAATTGTTACAATGAATCCAATCTTGGCAAGCTGCGGGATTTATTGTTACTATTATTTTCATACTTTGAATTATAATTTCAACTCACTCCTGCCAAATGTTAGGCTTTATTAAAGTTAAATAAAGCCTCCCCATGCTAGTCTATGGAGCTAATGTACTACAATGGGGAAAAGCAAAATTGGCAGTTTTCCCCTCACCAGGACATATAAAACATATTTTATAATGTCCCTGCTTATTATTACAATGCACCCTGCCCTTGGGGCACCTAGGGTAGACCTTAGGGGTGACCTATATGTAAAAATAAGGTAGCTTAAGACTTTGGAAGTACCTTTAATTCATTTTAAAAGCAGCTTGCAACGCAGGGCTGCCTTTAAAATGACAGGCGGCACTACAGCAGTGCACACTTAAGTGCATTAAATCCACTTTGCCTCTAAACCTAAATGCCCTACCATATACTTGGGACTTACAGGTAGGTTGTCAGTACCAATTGTAATCACAACTAATTACCATATAACTTTTAAACAGAGCACTGGCCCTGGGCCTGTTTAGCAGAGCACAGGGCACAATCAGAGACAATAACCACAAGTATTAGTCAAAAAATGGGGGTGATCAGGGCAAAAAGTATGACTTTCTCACACCAGCCAATAATCAATTCTGGACCCATCCCTATGTGCATAAGAGATGCATGTACCTTTACGGGTGCTTGAATTTCTTGATCTCCAGATATCCAAGAGGTCATGATCTAACATTATGTTGTGGAGCTAGAGCATCACCTGTGGCTGCAGTCGCCTAGTGGCCCTAAATTTGTCCATTGTCACATCTAGCACAACATTGAAGCTCCCCCCAGAGGGTGGTCCCAGAGCTGAGACAGAGGGGCCGAATCCGATTCGGGCCAGAAAACCACCGACTCGGTACAGGAATATAGTCCGACCGACACGTACCGGCGTTGCCCGACCTGGGAAGTACGATGAAATGCATGTGAATCACGACCGACTCGTACGGAACTCAAGCCGAACGACCGACCCGGACGGAAACAAGCTATCCGGCCGGGAAACCACGCGAATAGAACCGACCGACACGCACCAGGAATCAATCCGAATGAAACGTACCCGCGAACTCCGACCCGCGCAGTACGATGCAATGGGTGCAAAATCAGACCGATTCGCACGGAGCCCAAGCCGTACGACCGACACGCATACAAAAGCCAGCCGAACAAACACAATACTCCACGACCGACGCATACGCCGCATATGAAACCTAGCTGAAACACAGCGGGAACGACTCGGAGAGGCGCGCACAAGACAACTGCAATGTCCTACTCGGTCAGAAGAACGTCTCCTACATGCACAATAATTACAAATGAAAAAATACAAAAAAAGAGGGCCAAACAAGCAATGACAAAGCCAATAAATAGAGGGGGGAAAAAATGGAACAAGGACACACCCACAACTCCACCTACATAAAGGCCACAAATCCCTACCATGATCCTTTGCAAATTCCACTGACCTGCCAGCACAAAACACCATCAGACAGCAAACACAGACACACACACAGCTCATCCAACACAAAAGCCATACACCATTAGCACCTCAACAAATAGCACCCTCACACACACCCAGCAAAACCTACACTCACACACCCTCACTTGCACACACACACACATCAATCACCACCACCACCCATCACCATGCCGATAAAGAAGAATACAAAGTTCCTAGATAGTGAATTGGAAGTCATGGTAGACGAGATCCTGAGGGTAGAGCCACAGTTGTTTGGCACATTGGTCCAACAGACCCCCATGGCGCAGAAAACCAAGATGTGGGCGAGGATCGTCGACAGGGTCAACGCACAATCACCATGTTTGTGCACAAAGGAAGACATCCAGAACAGGTGGTATGATGTGCGCAGGAGGGTCAGGGACCTACTGAAGAAGGATTACCTCCTGAGCCAGCACACCGGCAGTGGCCCTCCTGCCAAACCAGTATACCTCAGGCCCTGGGAGGAGAAGGTGCAGGCCATCCTACCACCAGTGAGCGTATATGGACTATCAAACATCCCAGAGCCTGGTGAGTACACAACAAATATACACAATTTTTTGTGACAATACACACACATCACTGTCAAGGGGATAGTCAAACCATGCACCCCTAGCAAATCCACAGCAACCAAAAGATAATCATCCCAAGATGTGTATGTTAGTCAGATAAACACAATACATGCCATATCATAGTGATATGTAACTGTGTCATGACATGTACAAACCCAATAACAAATAGAGCTAGGCAGTGGCACAAATCTAACCAACAAACACTGTCAGATATTTAGCCACCACTAGAACACCACCTCACAGGGAAGCTCACTGAAAGGAAGGAATCCTGTGTATGCTGGTGAAGTCAGTGTAGCCAAGAGCATGATGGGACTCGTAGTAACAGATAATGGGCAGCCTCACATTTGGCCCATCAACACCACTCTGAACCATGCTCACAACACAGGGAGTGGAAAAGGACTGACAATATGGCTGACACTGCGTACTGCTGTGGGGAGCACAAGGCCCTGCTGGGAACTGTGCACCAACAAATAACAGGACCACACTGTCAGCCATCTTGCCATTGCTGTCACACTCACACACAGTGAAGTCCACTCAAAAGGAAGGAAGTATGGGCATGCTGGGAAGGGGGGTGTAGGCAATAGCATGATGGGAGTTGTAGTTACAGATATTGCTCACCCACACAATTGGCCCATCAACACCACTCTGAACCATGCTCACATCACAGGGAGTGGATAAGGACTGACAAGATGGCTGACACTGGGTACTGCTGTGGGGAGCACAATGCCCTGCTGGGAACTGTGCAACAACAAACAGCAGAACACCACTGCCTGACATCCTGAAAGCCAACTTGCACTCCCTACAATGCAAGCACGTTGCATGGTGGGATATCTGGCTGGGTGGGAAGGAGGACTGACAGCACTGACCATAGTTACAAGCAGCTCTCCTCACACACCCCCTCAACACAAACTCCACATAACCCACCTGGGAGAATGCAATGCCTCACACTCCAAATGAAGATCCCACAAAGAACCACCACCCTGGGTAATGCTGTGTGAAGCACAGGGACACTCTTGGGACTTGTAGCCAAACAAACGCCAGGACAACACTGTCAGCCTTCCTGTCAGCACAGGCACACTACCCCACAGGGAAGCAGAGTCAAAAGGAAGGAAGTATGGGCATGCTGGGAAGGGGGGATGTAGGCAATAGCATGATGGGAGTGGCAGTCACAGCTCAACATCCCCCACCCACATGGCCCAGCAAGCTCACACTGAAGCATGCACACCTCACAGGGAGTGAAAAGCCACCTCAAAGATGTCTGACACTGGCCTCAGCTGTGGGGAGCACAAGGCCCTGCTGGGAACTGTGCACCAACAAACAACAGGACCACACTGTCAGCCATCTTGCCATTGCTGTCACACTCACACACAGTGAAGTCCACTCAAAAGGAAGGAGGTATGGGCATGCTGGGAAGGGGGTGTAGGCAATAGCATGATGGGAGTTGTAGTCACAGATATTGCTCACCCTCACAATTGGCCCATCAACACCACTCTGAACCATGCTCACATCACAGGGAGTGGATAAGGACTGACAAGATGGCTGACACTGGGTACTGCTGTGGGGAGCACAAGGCCCTGCTGGGAACTGTGCACCAACAAACAGCAGAACACCACTGCCTGACATCCTGAAAGCCAACTTGCACTCTCTGCAATGCAAGCACGTTGCATGGTGGGATATCTGGCTGGGTGGGAAGGAGGACTGACAGCACTGACCATAGTTACAAGCAGCTCTCCTCACACACCCCTCAACACAAACTCCACATAACCCACCTGGGAGAATGCAATGCCTCGCACACCAAATGAAGATCCCACAAAGAACCACCACCCTGGGTAATGCTGTGTGAAGCACAGGGACACTCTTGGGACTTGTAGCCAAACAAACGCCAGGACAACACTGTCAGCCTTCCTATCAGCACAGGCACACTACCCCACAGGGAAGCAGAGTCAAAAGGAAGGAAGTATGGGCATGCTGGGAAGGGGGGTGTAGGCAATAGCATGATGGGAGTGGCAGTCACAGCTCAACATCCCCCACCCACATGGCCCAGCAAGCTCACACTGAAGCATGCACACCTCACAGGGAGTGAAAAGCCACCTCAAAGATGTCTGACACTGGCCTCAGCTGTGGGGAGCACAAGGCCCTGCTGGGAACTGTGCACCAACACACAACAGGACCACACTGTCAGCCATCTTGCCATTGCTGTCACACTCACACACAGTGAAGTCCACTCAAAAGGAAGGAAGTACGGGCATGCTGGGAAGGGGGTGTAGGCAATAGCATGATGGGAGTTGTAGTCACAGATATTGCTCACCCTCACAATTGGCCCATCAACACCACTCTGAACCATGCTCACATCACAGGGAGTGGATAAGGACTGACAAGATGGCTGACACTGGGTACTGCTGTGGGGAGCACAAGGCCCTGCTGGGAACTGTGCACCAACAAACAGCAGAACACCACTGCCTGACATCCTGAAAGCCAACTTGCACTCTCTGCAATGCAAGCACGTTGCATGGTGGGATATCTGGCTGGGTGGGAAGGAGGACTGACAGCACTGACCATAGTTACAAGCAGCTCTCCTCACACACCCCCTCAACACAAACTCCACATAACCCACCTGGGAGAATGCAATGCCTCGCACACCAAATGAAGATCCCACAAAGAACCACCACCCTGGGTAATGCTGTGTGAAGCACAGGGACACTCTTGGGACTTGTAGCCAAACAAACGCCAGGACAACACTGTCAGCCTTCCTATCAGCACAGGCACACTACCCCACAGGGAAGCAGAGTCAAAAGGAAGGAAGTATGGGCATGCTGGGAAGGGGGGTGTAGGCAATAGCATGATGGGAGTGGCAGTCACAGCTCAACATCCCCCACCCACATGGCCCAGCAAGCTCACACTGAAGCATGCACACCTCACAGGGAGTGAAAAGCCACCTCAAAGATGTCTGACACTGGCCTCAGCTGTGGGGAGCACAAGGCCCTGCTGGGAACTGTGCACCAACACACAACAGGACCACACTGTCAGCCATCTTGCCATTGCTGTCACACTCACACACAGTGAAGTCCACTCAAAAGGAAGGAAGTACGGGCATGCTGGGAAGGGGGTGTAGGCAATAGCATGATGGGAGTTGTAGTCACAGATATTGCTCACCCTCACAATTGGCCCATCAACACCACTCTGAACCATGCTCACATCACAGGGAGTGGATAAGGACTGACAAGATGGCTGACACTGGGTATTGCTGTGGGGAGCACAAGGCCCTGCTGGGAACTGGGCACCAACAAACAACAGGACCACACTGTCAGCCATCTTGCCATTGCTGTCACACTCACACACAGTGAAGTCCACTCAAAAGGAAGGAAGTACGGGCATGCTGGGAAGGGGGGTGTAGTCAATAGCATGATGGGAGTTGTAGTCACAGAAATTGCTCACCCTCACAATTGGCCCATCAACACCACTCTGAACCATGCTCACATCACAGGGAGTGGATAAGGACTGACAAGATGGCTGACACTGGGTACTGCTGTGGGGAGCACAAGGTCCTGCTGGGAACTGTGCAACAACAAACAGCAAGACACCACTGAATGACATCCTGAGAGTCAACCTGAACCCACTGCAAGGGTGGCATGCTTCATGGTGGGATAACTGGGCTAGGTGGAGAAGGATGGCCGGATGTCCACCAAATACAACCAATGCTGGCCATGCACACACCTCAACATTCACATTGAAATGCCCCAGGTATGCAGGACAATGTGCTACACCAATATCAACCTCTTACTGTGACAACTTAGGACAATGCAATGTACATGCCCGCATCCAGAGGTACAGTCACAACTGTCAGGTGTGTGAACCATTGATGCCTGTAGAAACATAACATACAATGTGTGTCTCTTCCAAATACAGGTGATGATGGGGGCACAGCAGCAGGCGAGGAGGAGTCCCTGTCCCAGGCTCCGGGGGACACTGAGCTCACTGGTGTGGAACAGCCTCTGCCCTCCTCGGATGGCGAAGACCTACCTGGCACCTCCGG
Source organism: Calotriton arnoldi (assembly GCA_963921515.1). Classification (NCBI taxonomy): domain Eukaryota; kingdom Metazoa; phylum Chordata; class Amphibia; order Caudata; family Salamandridae; genus Calotriton; species Calotriton arnoldi. Next base: position 217,329 of record CAWUFW010007236.1, on the reverse strand, counting down.
TGTGAGTCATCATGCAGCACCAGCAGGACCAACATCTGCACCCCCTGCACCCACCCCTCCAACAACTGCCAACACACAGACCATCCCCGCCGACACGGACAGACCAAGGACCACCGATGACAACAGCACAGGGCCCCAGCCCACCGTGGAGCAATGGACAACAACACCACTAACAACCCCCAAGGGGGCCTCGGGTCACCTGTGCGTGCCACCGCAGGTCCTGCACGTGTTGCCAGGGGTGGTGGAGGGGTGGTAGACATAGGTCGCTGCTTGCAGAGGGGTCTGGAATGCATGATGACCCACAACTGGCACGCATTGCTGATGCGTACCAGAATAGCACCGGAGAGGTCAGACAGGTAGTGGGGATCCTCAAGGACATACAACAGCAGCAGGCTGCCCATCATGCCCGCTTGGACTCCCACATGTCCCGTGTGGAGACACACATGTCTCGCATGGAGTCCAAGTGGGACACATTGCAAGAACTCACAGCGGTGCATAGGGACATATTGACATGCCTCCGCCAGATTAGCACCAACATGGCCACACCTCCCTGTGTGCCCACAACATCTGGTGCTGCAACAACTGACACTGCCACAGGGAGGGAGGAGGACTCTGGCAGCAGCCTGCACGTGAGGGTCCCCCCCAAAGAAGAGGGGTCGTCCGAGGAAGGAAAACTGAGAGGTTGATGGCCACGTACATCCCCCAGGAAGCCAACACCTGTTCCGGAAATTCTCCTTTGTGTGCAAACTTTTCACCCTGTCGAATGCAACACAACTAAGCCTGGGCGTAGTTCACGTAGTCGCGCTACGCGAAGCTACGCGAAGACGTCGGAGCGCTACGCGAGCTACGCGTAGCTTCGCGAGCGTGCGTAGCTGCTTGTCGCGCCCGTTCGCGATGTGTTTTTCTTGCTCGGGAACGCGTTGTGCGTGTTCGGGACGCTGTTTGCGTGCTCGGGGGCGCGAACTTACCCATGCAGTCGCCTATGGGCGCGGCCATTTTGTTTTTCACTTGTCCCGCCCGTTCGCGATCCCTTATTTCCTGTTCCGGGTCGTGTATAGTGTGCTCGCAATGCGCATTCCTTGTTCGGGAACGCGTTGTACGTGTTCGCGATGTTTTTTGCGTGCTCGGGGAGAAATATCGCGCAAACTTACCCACGCGGTCGCGATGGGCGCGGCCATCTTGTTTTACCACTCTATGCTATGGTTCTGGGCCTGCTTTTCTATCCTCCCTCAATCTTTGCAATCCTTAGTTTTTTACACTGTTTTTCAATTTTTCTTTATTTCTTATCTATCTCTCTCTCTGCTTAAGTCTATATTTTGCATTTCTTTCTACTTTTTACTGTGTTTTTTTACTTTTCGACTGTTTTATATAACTTTCTTCTTTAAGCTCCTACTTCTTCCCCTAACTTTATTTTTCCCTTCTAACTTTTCTTTTTCACCTCCTCCCACCCCAGAACCATGGCGAAGGGTAGCAGCAGCGGCTCAAAGGGCAAGGCGCTTGCGCCCAAGAGCCGCCTGCCTTGCGTCAGACTGCGCCCTGCAGGGGTGCAAGCCCGCCAGCTGTTTACTGAGGCGGAGGTGGCCGCCCTTGTTTTTTTTATCCAGCGCCACCTCCCCTTGACCTTGGCAGCAGGCGGCAGGCCAGGCTCCGGGTACCCGACCCAGGAGCGTCACCGCCGGTGGGCGAAGGTGCGTCGGGCAGTGTTTCGCTGCTCCGCGGTCCGGCTCACTCATAACCAGCTGGCCCACCGGTGGTCAGACATCCTTGACCGGGAGCAGGACCTGTTGGACCTCCTAGGTGTCGAGGTCGTGGGGCTTGGTGAGTAGCCAATATATATAGTAGTATAAGTATTGTGATTTGTGTATACATTTTTTACAAATAACAAGAATACTGCTGCTTACATTGCAGGTAAATTACGTTTCAAAATCTTCTGTGATTGTAGGACACAGGTGCTGGGCGGTACTCTTACTTTTTGCAACTTTGCGCTCGCTTGTCATTATTATATAAGAGTTTACTTTAGAGAACTTCAGTTAGGTAATGCTATTGCTAGAGAGACTGTAGTCCTTCCTTTGTCCTCCTGTCAAATAGTGGTGGATGGATTTGATACTAGGTTTAGTTACTATTAGTTGATAATTTTTGAGCGGTCTGCGTGACGCATCCTCTGTCACTGAGTGCTGCTTACCCCAGTCCTTAGAACCTTTTGTAGTTTGTTTAGTGAGTGGTACTGGTAAGCTTAGCTTAGCAGTGTCAGTCAGCTGCAGAACATCAGACGCAACCAACCAACAATTTGGTGTATGCATTATGCACTTTATGCATGTGTCCTCCTTCTCATCTATGCATTTTTGATGGCAAAAAAAATGGAAATGCAGGCTTAATGAACAATTGGCCCGCCTGGAATAGGTGGGCTAGGTCAGGTGGTACTTAGGCTTAGTTAGTGTTCTGGATTTTATTTGAATCAATCAGAATGGAACACTGAATTAGTGTTCCCAAATAAGTAGACTGTCCGTGAATCCCGCAAGCCAGTAGTCGATCGGATTAGATAGGTCAATTTTATTGCAATTTTTGTTTCCTAAAACGTTTTTTGAGCGTTTTTTTAGATAATTTATTTGTTTCACAGCAATCATTAATGTTTGTGTCTTTCTTTTTCTTTATTATATCTTACATGATCACTGATCTGCAGCACCCAGGGGCAAGAAGACGGGGTCCGAGTCGGCGGGACAACCACCAGAGGACCGCTCCTCTACCGAGGGCCCTGCTGCTGGTCCCAGTAAGTCCTCCAGTGGTTAATATTAACAATTATATTGCCCTAACTTTTACTGCACCTTATTTTTTCAGAACTATTAATTCTGGCTCCACTCCCTAATTCTATTTTTTACAAAAGATTCTTTGATCTTGACTTGACTATCTGTTTCTAAATTCTGGTTATCCCTGCCTCTAAGTTCTAACTGCCTCTGCTATGAATGTCTGTACTCTGTACTACTAATATTAGTCTGTCGCTAAGCTTGCCCAGTTTGCATTGCCACTCTTTATTGTACGGTTTTGAATAAAACTCAGATTGACCAATACTAATAGCTCTAGCCACTGAGTCCAGTCCTTTCGGTTGTCCTCTTCTAGGCTTCTTAATCTTGAGGCTTTGACAATTACCACAAACAAAATGCCCAACCAGATATTTGACTATTTTTGATAGGATATAGTACATACTACTTGGATTCTGCACAGCCCCATGCAGAACTATGCACAATGAAATAGGATGTTGGTGATGCGAGTTTGGAACTTGGACGTTCCTCACACCTCAGTCAGAAGTGAACCCACAATCCCCTGAACGACTAGCTATAGTGTCTCATTAGGTCCCCGAACCCCCACCCGAAGATACCCAATGATTATGATTACACAACCCAGAACATAACACCCTTTCGCTCACTCACTCGTGTAAGTCCACCACCACCACCACACCAAATACCACAGAGTCTATGTGTAAGTTCAAAAGGTTTATTTTCAACTAACAAGCTCTGTATGTATGTTGTTCTATAAAATTCAGTGTACTCCAGCCAGCTCCAACAGCAAAATGCATAAGATTAAAACAATAAACAGTGTTGCAACAAGTGCATGATCATTGATGATATAAGACAAAAGATCTGTGCGAATTCTGGGCGACTCCTCACCGTAGAACGTAAAATTACTGGTTACATGCATCATTCATAAGCTCTGCAAATCTCTGGTTCGTAGAAGGGAATCCTCTGCCTGAGAAAAATGGTGCGTGTTATATAGTATAATGCAAGCATTTCTCAGTCCTGCCCAAAAAGTGTAACATGTTACCTATGGCTAAGCAATACGGACTAACCGAACTCCATAACAAAGTGGCTTGTTTTTCGACCTCTTGTACGCAACGCTCAGACAGTAGCTGTATGTGCTCATGTGGGCTCAAAAAGGCGTCTTACTGTTACTGCACAACAAGCTGCGAGGTAACATGCGCAAAAGACATGAAGCGAAAAATGGTTGCATGGCTCAGGCTAACTTTGCAAAGAGTAGAGTATAGTATAATAATGACCCTAGGGACCATAACACTACTAGTGTCTACTGACTGTACTCTAGTACCCGATTTGGACTATTGAATGTGATTTATAATAATATGTATGTATTAACATTTTTTTCAATCTTGCTACTGGAAAAGAATAAATAGGGGAGGTGTACAGGCATCTAAAAATGTGTCATGTTTTTATCTAGGCGTACTAGCGACCACCAGTGGCGGCGGGGCCACCGGCGATTCTAGCATTCCGGAGGGGCAGGAGAAGATGCGGCACCTGCAGGAGCTACAGGGGGAGCCAGCAGCAGTGGCGGGCGGTGGTAAGTTATATTCATGACTTATTGACATTGCACTAGCTGGAAGGGTGTGTGGACTTCACTCACTGTACTGTTGTTGAGACTTATTAGGTATGAAGTTGTAGTGAACATTATACAACGGTTAAAGAAGACACCCTTTACTTAGCATGAGCAATGCAGTAGCAATAGCATTACCAGCGTGACTTGATTAACCAATGGCCTCTTATATCTGACTCCAACTCAGCTGTGAAAGTTTTATGGAGGAGACTAAAAGTCAGATCAGATGACCTTGATGGATGTGTTGAACAAAAAGGGAAAGAAGGGTGGAAGGAGGAAGGGCGGGCGAGATTTAATATGATGACTGGCAGAGAAGGATACGTTGGAAGCATGGATAGGTGGCTGATAGGAATCAGATGCATGTGTTGTTGAAGGATGGGTGGAAGGTGAAAGAAGAATGGATGCCTGCCTGGGTGGGCGACACAGTATGGGTGGATACTGTGGATAGCAAGAATCATCAGCGGTGTTTGGGTGAAACTCAAAGCCAAGGCAAGCAACGGAGTGAGTGGACGCATGCGTTGTTGTTGGTGAAACAAAGTAAGGTTTGTGGAGAGATTAAGAAGAATGATTGACATTTACTTAGAATGGATGGATGCCTGTATGTATTCATCATAGACAGCATAGGTGGAGACTGTCACGGGATGCACAGTTTTAGGGAATGTAAAAGAAACCGCGCCAGAGTAGCAAAGCCGATGTGGGGAGGGGCAGGGTGGGGGGTAGTAGTAAACAATGTATTACGCAGGCAAATACAGGTAACTTTACTGTAAACATACAAATAAATAAAGCGAATTTCATTGTGCGCACTGCACCGCCAAATGCGATGCAGTGTGCGCAACAAAATTAGTTTCATTTATTTATATGTTTACTTACCTGTAATTGGCCGTAATCCATAGTTTACTACCCCCATCCTGCCCCTACCCACGTCACCGCCCGGCCAAACTCCCCGAGTCCCACCACCGACCGCTACTGACCTTATGTCGTTGTCCCATATAAAAGCAACGATCATTGGATCAGATATATAATCTGCCTTTTTGTAGTAGCCAAGGCACTGTGAAATTGAGCAATTGCCCTCCATGTAACAGAGAGAGTATGGCCAGTGCCACCCGTAATAGAAAAATACGAGCTTCCCCACCTGCAAACAGTAGTAAATCAAACTAATGTGAGTCTGCGTCATGACTCGTATGTTTGTCTTGGGTGCAAGATGACCGAGCTGGCAATGCCGGCTACAACCAGGTTATGTCATTTTGCTAAACTAGAGATAAGAAGAACACTGGTGTACTGTGTACTGGTTGGAGTCCATAGTGCTAGTATAATGCCTGAAACTCCCACAAATGTTAGAGGCTGAGGAAGTGGGAGGATAGATAGATTATTACCACAAATGTTATGTACTGTGCTTCTTGCTAGTGCTACTGTGCCATTATGTGTTGAATTAATTTTGTGTTACTGTTTAGCTAAGAGTACTGGTTACAACAATATTTTTTTTCTTTCTTGATATAGATAGTACTCCTTCCCAAGACAAACCATCGCGGAAGGAGTTGGCAGCCAGGGCCCGGCGCCGGAAACTGGAGGCCATATGCCAGGAGTACCGGCGGCTGGTGGCTCAGGCGGAGGAGGAGGAGGAGGCAGCAGCAGCTGCAGCCTCGTCCGATGCCCCGGGCCCCAGCCAGGCCCCAACTCCAGCGGTACGGCGCCGCGGTCTGGTAGCCGCCCGCCGCCGCAATTCGCTAGCAGCCAGCACTGCTGTCCCCCATCCTGGATGCCACTGCAGGGCATTTCGCAGGAAGATTCTCCTCCGGATGTCACGGCTAGAGGAGCAAATGGAGGAGCGGGTAAAAATACTGGTGGACAAACACCTCAAAGCCCGCCGAATATAACATCGAGGACCCTGTTGCTTTGCCCCTTTTTATTCCTTGTTTTGGTGGGTGGGAATTGGGCGTTGGGGTTTCGGGACATTCTTTGGACTTTTTTCGTTTTGGACATTGGTTGGGGTTAGGGAGAGGGGTGGGTCAGGTGTGGGATAGTTTATTTTTGTTAGGGTAATAAATTATATTTATACTTAAACATACAATGTTAATGTTTTGTGGGGGTTACTGTTTTACGAATTAACGTCACATTGGTTTCCTTGCTGCTGCAGGGCCGCAGCCAGTGTTTGATTTAAATAATCTGCCGATGATGTAACACAAACAGATAGATGCGGTACCCCTCACTGAGTTATTTGTCCTACTAGTACTGTCAGTCTCTCCTCCTAGTCCATTATACCTCCCACCAAACTTATCTTACCTGTGATTGATGATGATTACGTTCGGCACAGCGATGGCTGCATGGTTTCCAGAGAGAATGTAGAAGATGCCATGGTTGTGGTGGTAGTAGTAGAGTAGACACTGGCAGTAGCATTTGCTAAAAAATTAAAAAAGAGACAGTCACTTGCCTGAGAGCGACTGTGGGAGGAGTAGTAGAACGAAGTAAAATACAGTACAGAAGAAGACTGCCAAACAAACAATATTGCAGTTGCAACTGCTAAAGTCAAATTAAACATAATGGTGGCGGGGACAGCCTAGTACAAGAAGTTACAAACTGTAGTTGTGTCGAGTGAGTCACTTAACTTAACACAATCGTAATTCGTAACCTTTACTGCTGTGTGGTAGGAGTTTGATGATTAATCCAATCAATGACGGCAATTAATTATGATGTACTACTATTAGCCGGTGACGGCTTGCACATAGACTGAGCATGGGTGGGCAAGCAGAAGAAGCTCCTCGCCCTGCCTTGCAATTGAATTAGTGTTGCTTTCACCACATCTGCCCCAGCAAGCGTGTGATCAATTGGTGTACATTTTATGTAGTCACATCACACCTCAATATAAATCACAGCCCGGGGGAAGAGGGTTAGGGTTTGATGAATGGATGGGAAGGGGGTTTGGGGAAAGGTTTGAGAATGAAAAACAGTACGCATGGACAACAAAAGCAAAGCGCAATCTTGGCAGACGACCATGATCTTATCCAAAAAATCTATAAAGGGAGAAAAGGGAAATGCATGCATGATGATGAAGATAACTTGATGGTTAATGAGTAGTACTTAATAACTCCTACTAGACAATTAGACAGTACAGGGCAGCAGTATATTCTATGCAATTTGCCTTGCCTGTAATATGCCCTCAGAGACCCAAATTCCATGTTGTACTGGGCTTACTTGTAAAGATAGCAAAGACAATTAAAACACAGTTGTAGGGATCAATTAGCAAACAAACAACACACAACACACAGTCCTAATGATTGAAGAGAAAAAAGGATTCAAATTAATTAAAAGATGAATGATGAATGATACTAAAGTTACTGTATTATCATGCTCAAATTGTGGAGTTGAATCTCGTCCTTCCTCTTGGTCCTATCTTCCATGGACGCTCCGCACATCAATCTTGGTGGCCTTCCTGATGCCGATTGGTAAGGTAAATGTGAGTTGTGTCTCCCAGTATAGCAAGCACAGGGTAAAGGCCGGCCTGTAACGTCTAGATGGAAAAACAAAAGGGGTATTGAAAAATCAATGAATAAAAAAAAACATCAATTACGGTGGAGTCCAAGAAGAGAAGAGAGAACACTTTCAGAGTGAGGCGGCTTGGATATATCGTGTAGATTCTGTTTACAGCATTAAGCTACAACAACAACAGGACAGAACAGGCCCACCACAGCACCAGCCCGTGACCCAACCTCCATTTACCTTAATTTTTGACATAGCCAGACAAAAGGCATACACAGCAACTTAGCATTTTCCTAATTAAGTGACAAAATCAATGCGCCGCTGTCAGTCATCACTACACTCGACTACACCACTACATGGACATGTAGGTCTGCTGTGTTTACTTTCTTGTTGAATTGTTGTGTTTATGTTTACCTTATGCCACTTCATGAAATGCAGTTATTCCTTGAATCATCTCCGATCCAACTGAATGACTGCGTGCAAAGATAGTATGGTCATCATCATGGTGTGGTATGTGTTGTCCAACTACAACTCAGTCTGTAGTGACTCCGATTAAGTCCATATTCCATATTAAAAAATTGCAACAGATATTGGCCTGCACCTGCAGTAGTAGGAGTACAATTTGGTTATTAAACAACAAGAAGGGAAACATTGACTGTCACTGACTTGAGTCACTTTGTAGATTAACTAGTAGAGTAGAGTTCGACTTCATGCACAACATCAACAACAAACAACAGCAATCGCTCAGAGTCTGCAAGCATCCAATGCATTCCATCATTACCTGTCTTGCTCTTCTCTTTGGCTGTCAGATCATCAGATGCCTAGTTCTGACAGTTGTTTTTTTTTTTTACGGGGCAGTGGCCTCATCATTACTCCAGTCCACATTCATTTTGAGTGTTAGTCGCTGTTTCGGTTTTCGTCTTATTCATCTGTGGCACTTTGTCACAGTTTAAGTTGCTTCCCATGGTCAGCACTGTGATGATGGGCCGCGGCCTGGGTAGCGCTCATTGCTGGTCATTTGAGTTTGCACAAATGTCAGCAAGTTTCTTCGAAGAGTCTCTTGTCTTTCTCTGCCAAGTACCTTCTGTCCTGACAGTGAGGACCTTTGGATGCCTGCTGAGGCTGTAGCCTTCGGACACTGATGAGTTTCGGCTCGAAAACAAAACGGAGGATAGCTATAGTCACGTTTCACTTCTTATGGAGGCGGGACTGGTAAAGGCAACATTTCTTGTACTAATGTCTGGCTTGATGGAAATGTACTTGTGCGAGACAGGAAGATGAAGCAGGACTCTGAAGAGTGGACAGTTAAATGCACAGACGTGCAACTCCAATAGGGAAATAAAAAGAGAAGACGGTGGTGATGGATTTGTTGTGATTTGATTTGAACCAGAAAGACAGATACACAGACACATAAAGGAAGGAAGAAAGTAACAATTTGAAAGCCTAGTTGTCAGGGAAGAGGAGCTCGTCCTCAAACTCTGGTGGTTCGGACAGAAGTAGGTCCTGTAACGCACTATTTACGTCATCCAAGTCGCTCTCCTCTTCCTGCTGTGATTCACGTATTTTGTAATCCGGTGGTATAAAGTGCTGATTCATTTTGATCATGGTTAACCTCTCCACGCTTTGGGCCGAGAGACTGGTCCTTTTCGAAGTTACAATGGCACCAGCAGCACTGAAAACACGCTCAGAAGAGACACTTGCGACAGGGGAAGCCAGATACTTTATCGCCAGCCTGCTGAGCACTGTCCATTGGCTTCTTTTCCCATACCAATACACCAATGGGTTTCGATCCATGAAGACCTCTGTTGGGTCATCCAGATAGGCCTGGACCATCCGCTCAATGTTCAGGGGTGCTCCGATGTGCTCGGCCTGTTTTGCCTTTGCATCAGCACTGGACTTACCATACCCCTGCCGTAGAAACCAATCAGTTGCACATTGGGCTGTGGATGATCCTGTTCTTGATGTTATTGTTGGTGTAGGTGACTGCTGGGAGGCAAATGCACTGCCCTCAGGCTCCGAAGTAGAACTTGACTCTGGATGCCCTGTAGTACTGGTTATGGCCTGGGGTGGGGGGCCTGTAATTAACAGCCGTTCGCTTTCGAAAATAGTGGCTTCCTTAGCTATCAAAGTTTTGTAGTTGGCAACATCCACTTCCGAAAAAGGAATTACTGCCTTGCTGTTCAGAAATACTTTGTACCGTGGATCCAAAATTGTGGCACTAATGTAATGTGGTTGTGACAACATTTTATTTTTAATCCTTGTATTTTCCGATAAGCGAGCGGCTAAGGTCTCCGCCAAATGATATGCGTCTTGTTTGTCATCCACACCTGCGTACGTTTCAGACACATCCTTCAGCTGTTGCTCTAGCATGTGCAACAATGGGATAGCTTGGCCCATAGTACAGTCCTCCCTGCTGACTTCACGTGTGAAGATCTCAAAAGGAAGTAGCATCTCAGTCAGGCATTTAATGAGGTCCCATTGACCCATCTCAACGGTCATGCCTCTCACAGTAGGTTCCCCTAATCTTTGCATGACATAAGCATTGAGTGGTATGTACAGTTCAAACAGACGATCAAGCATGTAATAAGTTGAGTTCCAACGTGTTGGCACCTCCTGGATGAGCGCTTTGACTGGCATTTTATGCTCACGTTGAATGACCCTCAGCTGCTTCCGGGCTTTAAAAGAATGGCTGAAATGTGTGCATATTCTTCTGCAGGTGACCAGTAAGTTGCTGACTTTGGATTCATTTTTCAAAAAGTCTTGAACAACAATGTTAATGCAGTGTGCCAAACACGGGACCCTGAAATAGCCACCATTGCGCATGGCCAAAACTACATTACTGCCGTTGTCCGTGGCAACAAAACCAATCGTAAGCCCTCTTGGGCGCAGCCACTCAAAGACCTTGGTGTTAAACTCTTCCAAAATGTTTGCAGCAGTATGAGATTTCTCCATGGCAAACATGGCTACAGTTGCATGTTTGCGAGTGGCATGAAAAATCTCTGCAGTATCAACACCAGCAGATATCTGTTCTCTAACCCCCGCAAAACAGATCCAGTGTGCAGTGATGCACATGTAATCTGTGGCTTGGCAACTGGTCCACATGTCTGTAGTCAGGTGGATACTGTGAACAGCACTCTGCTTCAAGGCCTTTCCTAGCAATTCCAGCACGTCGTGATGTAGTGCTGGAACTGCAACTCTGGCAAAATAGTAGCGGCTGGGAACATGCCATTTTGGGCAGATGGTTGACACAAATTCCAGAAAACCCACCCCTTCAACAAAAGAAAAAGGGAGAAGGTCCAGTGCTAACATTTTAGCCAGCTTCGCATTGTACAAACGTGCTATTGGGTGGTTGCGTTCGTACTGCCCCTCACCCCCAAACATGCTGATAATGGTAGGCTGCATGGTTTTCCTTTCTCTTAGGCTCAACAACGCACTTTTTGGTAGTGCGGACCTGGTACTTCTTGGTGTCTCCGGCTGACTCTTACTCTTGTGCCACTGAGATGTTGCTGAAGATGTGTGCGACGTTAAGACTGCACTGCTGGGTACCACTACCAGAGAGAATGTCTCCCTGTCCTTCCTCTTCCACCGTGATCGGATCTTCTTCTTCTACTCCTTTATCCCCACCAACACCAATGGTTGCAGTTTTTTTTCTGCCGCGAAGGTGGTCCTCCCAGCTGATCAAGTGGTGTTTTTTCAGATGGGTCATCTGGCCTCCGGTACCATAGTTTGTACCAAGCTTACCACGACTAACAGAGCTATTACAAATGGAGCATATAGCAATGTTCTCCTCCTTTTCGCTAACCGTAAAGAAGTCCCAAACTGGGGAGCTTAACTTTGGCCTCCTGCTGGAGGTGCCACTTCCAATGCCGGATGAACTGGAGGGTGTGTGTTGAATTTGACTCTGTGCTGCTGTACCACTACCTACTCCTACTGAGGTGGTGGTTGTGCTGGATGTAGGTCGCTGCCGGGCCTTTGCTAATGCAAATATGGAAGCTGTAGGTCGTGTTGGTGTTACCTGTGGAGGTATGCGTGCTACATCCCTCGCAGCGATTTTGGATAGGGTAATAATGTTGGTCTCCATCTCCTCGGGGCCGGGAGTGATGTTCGTGATGACTGGCTCGTCATCATCATCATCTTGCTGTTCTACATCGACCTCCATAAGTGTAAGGCTTTCCGGAACCTTCCTTTTCCCTAGCTTGGTCTTGGAACGTGGCTCCCTCTCAGACTCAGTTTGTGGCTTCCAAGTGGCATCTAGATCATCAGAAGGGGGCTTGGCGAAGAACTTGATGGACTACCCCTCCTTTTCCTTGCTGGGGATTTGGAAGACAATGGATCTTCTGAATGAGTGGCTTCTTCTTCTACCTCTGCATGAGGCTCAATTTCCTGAACTGCCCCTACTTCAGGAGGAACAACAACTACTATTGCGGGCGGTGGTTGCGGCTGTTGTTGTTGACCACTTATCTGCTGTGTTTCCTCCTGCGTTGATTGGGTACTACTTTGAGATAGCGATAAGTTTATCTCAGGCTCAGCATCACTGCTTTCCACCATTAGGCTGGCTACCTCTTCCACACTCATGTGCTTGGGCCTGGGTTGGTGGGTTGGGTCCACTGATGCGGAGGTGCTGCCCCCAGCTTGCCCCCGGACACCGCTGCTGCAGGCGCAATTTTTTTCCCCAAAAAGGTATTGGCCGGCACACCAGACTTAAGTGTCACTTCCTTCTTCTGTTCCTTCTTCTTCTCAATAGCAACTTTCTTGGTACTGGAGGACCTGGTACCTGCTTTCTTTGGGCCCATCTTCTTCAGATGTCAGCAGCACTCAGTTGCAGAGATGTCTGGTCAGGTCACACGTCACGTTGTGTTGTGTGTACAGCAGCAGGATGTCTGTCTGGCAGTGCAACGGGCAATGATGAGAGACACACCTCCTCCTCAGTCTTTGTGCACCTAAAAGCAAAAAAGCCAGAACATCAGTCAAACATAGCACAAATCAAACAAATAGAATATAGAACTTAGTGTGTGGTGGCCTCAATTATTAAATTTCAGAAACTCTGTGAACAACAACACACAGTCTAGCCATTTATGAGACGTTGACAACAAGGCCAGGGCTTTCCTGGCTACTGTGTAGTGCTAGTGTACACTCTGGAAGAATAAGAATAGTAAAGAACAAAAACTAAAATGTAGTGGAGCATGTTTGGCCTAAATTTGTGCATCACGTGGGATGTATTATATAGCAGCATCAGGGAGCTGCAGCTGGCAATGGGGATGGATTTGGAAGCAGTAAGACAAGAGGAACAATGGAAAGACACGCAGGCCTATGTGGCAAAAACAGCACACTACTAACTACCACAACAAAATGGCCCCCAGCAACATGGTGACTCACAGGCACAAGGCACGGCAAACAATGAACTCAAGCAGGCCTATATATGGGCAGACAAAGGATGCCTTATAAAACACACACAGCTTTAATGCAAAAACTAAAATCCACATGGCTAAAAACACTTTTGAAAGTTAGACAACCACTACAACAACACAATTATAATTACACAGTACACACGCAAAAAAGGCATTTATTTAACACACCCAAAAAGTGAAATAGTCAGACCCTCCAAAAAAAACCACATTTCGCAATTCAATTCAATGCCATCCATGGCCTAAATGATGTCAAAATTCCACAGACTACACAGAAACAGTTTTATGCACCCATGGTGACTACCTCTGGGCCTACTGGCAGACTGGGCCGCAAGCTTGGAGGCCTATGGCAAAAGCACAGTGGCTGGTCCCACAAAATGGCCGCCACCACATGGCCAGGCCACCGAACAACTTCCTTCCTCGTTAAAAAAATTTAAAACAAAAAAAAGTGACTCCTTGCTCACCAAACTACATCTAAATGACAACCTGAGGAGTTTTTTGTGCAAAATGAACTAAATCAACATTTTCGAGAAGGTTTTATGATGCTCGAGAGATATTCTTCGCCAGATTGTAAATTCTGCGTGTTCGGCATCGCGATCGTCACAAAAAGTCGTTATCGCGCGCGCGAAAACGTATATTGAGCGCGCGAAGAAGATAAAAAGTGTAAGTCCGCGTTGTCGCGCAGTGCGGAGTTGCCCAAAGTCCGCGAGCTGAATGCCCAGGGTTACCTACTGGCTGAAAAGGCCTATTTATTTAACAAACACCCAAAAAATGAAATACCACCCCAAAACCCACATTTTGCAAATCAATCCAATGCCATCCATGGCCTAAATTATGTTACAATTCAACAGACAACACAGAAACAGTTTTTATGCACCCATGAGGATGACTACCTCCGGGCCTACTGGCACACTAGGCCGCAAGCTTGGAGGCCTATGGCAAAAGCACAGTGGCTGTTCCCACAAAATGGCCGCCAACACATGGCCAGGCCACCCAGAACAACAAGAAAAGGAACACAAGACAGACAATGCAGGCCTATGGCAAAAGCACAATGCCTGGCTTTACAAAATGGCCGCCACCCACATGGCCAGGCCACCCAAAATAACAAAAAGTGAAGACAAAGGACAGGACCAGGCAGTTGGAGACTCTGGGCAACTTCCTTCCTCTTGAAAAAAATTGTAAAACAAAAAAAAAGTGACTCCTTGCTCACCAAACTACATCTAAATGACAACCTGAGGAGTTTTTTGTGCAAAATGAACTAAATCAACATTTTCGAGAAGGTTTTATGATGCTCGAGAGATATTCTTCGCCAGATTGTAAATTCTGCGTGTTCGGCATCGCGATCGTCACAAAAAGTCGTTATCACGCGCGCGAAAACGTACATTGAGCGCGCGAAGAAGATAAAAAGTGTAAGTCCGCGTTGTCGCGCAGTGCGGAGTTGCCCAAAGTCCGCGAGCTGAACGCCCAGGGTTACCTACTGGCTGAAAAGGCCTATTTATTTAACAAACACCCCAAAAAGGAAATACCACCCCAAAACCCACATTTTGCAAATCAATCCAATGCCATCCATGGCCTAAATTATGTTACAATTCAACAGACAACACAGAAACAGTTTTTATGCACCCATGAGGATGACTACCTCCGGGCCTACTGGCACACTAGGCCGCAAGCTTGGAGGCCTATGGCAAAAGCACAGTGGCTGTTCCCACAAAATGGCCGCCAACACATGGCCAGGCCACCCAGAACAACAAGAAAAGGAACACAAGACAGACAATGCAGGCCTATGGCAAAAGCACAATGCCTGGCTTTACAAAATGGCCGCCACCCACATGGCCAGGCCACCCAAAATAACAAAAAAGTGAAGACAAAGGACAGGACCAGGCAGTTGGAGACTCTGGGCAACTTCCTTCCTCTTGAAAAAAATTGTAAAACAAAAAAAAAGTGACTCCTTTCTCACCAAACTACATCTAAATGACAACCTGAGGAGTTTTTTGTGCAAAATGAACTAAATCACCATTTTCGAGAAGGTTTTATGATGCTCGAGAGATATTCTTCGCCAGATTGTAAATTCTGCGTGTTCGGCATCGCGATCGTCACAAAAAGTCGTTATCGCGCGCGAAAACGTACATTGAGCGCGCGAAGAAGATAAAAAGTGTAAGTCCGCGTTGTCGCGCAGTGCGGAGTTGCCCAAAGTCCGCGAGCTGAACGCCCAGGGTTACCTACTGGCTGAAAAGGCCTATTTATTTAACAAACACCCAAAAAATGAAATACCACCCCAAAACCCACATTTTGCAAATCAATCCAATGCCATCCATGGCCTAAATTATGTTACAATTCAACAGACAACACAGAAACAGTTTTTATGCACCCATGAGGATGACTACCTCTGGGCCTACTGGCAGACTAGGCCGCAAGCTTGGAGGCCTATGGCAAAAGCACAGTGGCTGGTCCCACAAAATGGCCGCCACCACATGGCCAGGCCACCCACAAGTTCACAACAAGCATAAGCCAAGGGGAACAAAGAAAAGACATGCAGGCCTATATGGAAAAAGCAGCACACTACTAAACTACCACCACAAAATGGCCCCAAGCCACGTGGTCACTCACAGTCACAACAGGCCATGGAAAACAATGAACTCAAGCAGGCCTATAATAATATTACCAGACAAAGGAGGCCTGCAGTGCTAAACAACACAGCTTTAATACAAAAATGCAAAAACGAAAATCCACAGGGCTACGAAAGGTTGAAAAGTTACACAACAAGCACACACACACATCCAACAAAGGTATATATATTACACCCAAAAAGTGAAATACACCCCAAAAACCACTTTTACCAATTCAATCCAATGCCATCCATGCATGCCCTACATGATGTTTAAATTCAACAGACACCACAGAAACATGCACCCATGGGTACCTCTGGCTCTAGTCCGGGCCTACTGGCTGAAATTCCAATCAAAGAAAAACAACTAGGCCCCTGCCGAAACTACAGGCCACAACAATACATTTTAAAAACTATGGAAATCCCCCAAAAAATGTAGGTACAAACAAGCCCCAATCAAACAAACAAGTACACCAATTCTCCAACTTACTTGTAAAATCTCAAATCCAAGAGTCCTCAAATCCAATCCAATGATATGATGCAGCAGACAGACACAAAAAGTGATCCTTCCAGCTCCAAATCCAAATGAAAGTGAACAGCACATGGACAAAGCACTGGGAGGAGCCTGCTGGACAGGAACAGGAAGTTTGAGAATCAGGGGCACTTCCTTCCTCTTGGAAAAAAAGAAAAAGGACTCCTTGCTCACCAAACTACATCTAAATGACAACCTGAGGAGTTTTTTGTGCAAAATGAACTAATTCATCATTTTCGAGAAGGTTTTATGATGCTCGAGAGATATTCTTCGCCAGATTGTAGTTTCTTCGTGTTCGGGATCGCGATCTTACCAACACTGCCGCCGGAAGTCAGATCGCGCGTCCGAATGACGTGTTCGCGTTCGCACACTCTCGCGGGATCGTGCGGCCGGATTCCAAATCTCGTGGCGCCCGCGAACGGATAGGAAGTCGCGTCGGCGAACGCAGAATCACGGTAGGTCGTTACCGCGCGCGAGAACGTATATTGAGCGCGCGAAGAAGAAAACAGCTACGCTACGCCGCAAATTGCGTAGTGCACGGTAACTTCGCGTTCTACGCGAATCGCGAAGTTACCGAAACTTCGCAAATTCCACGAGCGTAGCGTAGTTCACCCGCCCAGGGTTAAACACAACTCTCCCACATGACATGGGGAGTTCAAGTTGGACTAATGTATCATATGACTGTGGACTTCACTCAGGACATTTCTGCTACCAAGACTTGCAACTCATCTGGGAACTTTGGATCACAATCCCAATGTACAGCACCCACCATCCTGTGCACTATACACACACACATTTTTGTAAATAAAATCACTAGTACACCATACTTGCCTCTGTTGTTATTCAAATGTGGATACTGTTATGGTGATGATGATCTGCTAAATTACACTGTGTATGCTAACTGCTACAGCAAGTACAACACCGTCATGTGAGTCATGGTGACGTGACACATATGAGGGAGACACACCACTAGGGCTATACAACACAGAGACACCAGGGCCATCGGACTCATCGCCTACAGTGATGTTGCCAGGAAATACTGTGGAATGCACAGACACCACACCTATTCAGAGTCTGTGTCAACTAGCCCACAGGTGCAGTAAGCAAATGTCAGTCAGATGTGTGACCACAGACAGCGCACATCCCAAAGTGAAGCACAGGTTTATTACACATCTGCAACATGTTGTTTCCACTACAAATGCAAGGTTTACCCACGTGGCAGTGGCCACACAGTCAACAAGTGCAGAAGATATGAAGTCCAGGGGTGTGTGGCACATCACCTGTAGGGAAACTACTGCTGCCACCCTGAAAGCTGAATCATGGTGTTGGGGGATCCAAGTTGACCAAAGTACTCAGTAAGCACCCTGTGAAGGACAGACATGACACACAGTTAAAACCACTGAAGAACAGGACAGAACTGCAATACTCATGCCCAATACATGTCACAAGACAACTACACAAAACCAAGTTAGCATGTCAACACTGTTGGGGAGTACAGACTACCTGTAAGGACACATTGCTGCACGCATCCAGTCAAGTAGCACATGGCCACACTCAAACAGCACCAGAGCACCACCCACACATATCATGCAAACTCACATCATTCACATTACATCTCCCTGGATACTCACATTCAGCTGAAGAAGTTGGTGATGAGCTGTGTGCGGACATCACCATCATCATCATCATCATCACTGGCATCGTGGTCCAGGCCAGGATCCTCCACAGGTGGCGGACGTTGGTCATCGTCATCCAGGATGAGAGGCAACTCCTTCCGCACTGCCAGGTTGTGTAGCATGCAGCAGACGATGACAATCTTGCACACCTTTGCTGGGGCATATGGGAGGGCCCCTCCTGTCTTGTCCAGGCAGCGGAAGCGGCTCTTCAGGAGACCAAATGGCCGCTCGATCACTCTCCTGGTCTGACCATGTGCCTCATTGTAGCGCATCTGGGCTGGTGTCACAGGGTTCCTGAGGGGTGTCAGCAACCACGGCATGTTGGGGTATCCGGAGTCACCTACGGACAGACAAGTGCACATTAGCTGAGTTGGAAAAGTGGGCTGAATACTACAGAGCAGAACACACACAATGGTACAAAGTCAGTACACACCGACAAGCCAGGCACGCTGGTTCTGCATCTGTGCCATCATCCTCGGGATGCGACTACTCCTCATCACGTAGGCATTGTGTGCTGAACCAGGGAAACGGGCACCCACATGTGTGATGCTCATATCTGCAAGACATACCACCAGAGCATTGATCGAATGGTAATGTTTCCGGTTCCGGTATGCCTGCTCATGTGCCTGTGGTGGTACCAAAGCCACATGTGTCCCATCACTGGAGCCAATGACATGTGGCATCCTCCCCAGGGCATAGAAGTCACTCTTGATGTCAGTGAGTTGTTGACGTGTAGGGAAATAGATGTACTGGTTCAGACATCTCAACATTGCCTCCAAAACATCGCGTAGCACACGGCTGAACATAGTCTGTGACATCCCACCGGCAGTCGCCACAGTGTGTTGAAAGGTACCGGTGGCAAAGAAGTGTAGGGCTGCCATTACCTTCACCTTGGGGGTCAGCGCCGTAGGGTACGGCCGGCCAGGTTGCAAATGTGGTGCAAAGCGCACTGCCAAATCCTAAATCAGCTGCCTGGTGAAGCGGTACCGTCGGATGCTGTCACGTTCCACCATCGTTGCCAGGTCAGGGAATGGTCTATGGACAGCTGGAGCCCTGCAGTGCATAGGTTGAAGAAAGAAAGATTGTAAGTCACCCCACATATGTGCCATTCACCATACTCAATTTCACATGATACATCATTACGAGACACAAGTACTTGATGTGTGTGCCGTTCTGTTCGGACATAACTCGCACCTACATGGCCATCATCTAACTTCTCAGTACAACATGTGTGGACAACAGGTTCCAGGTTGTGCTATGGGAAACCATTAGGCTGTGTCACAGTACCCATTTACTGCTGTCACGTTCCACACACACACCACAGTGACATGTCTGGACAGATGCGCCACAGGCATCACAGCTCATTGACAGGTAGATTCCCAGTGACCCTGTCTTGCCACATGGACACTGGCATGAAATGGCGTATCATGTACACGTCAGAAAATGAAACATGACTCCCACAGGTAGTGGCCCCTGTCGTCTCCGCAGGACAGACATGGACGCCAGTGACGCACAACATCAAAGTCCATGCACAAACAACGTTGATGTGGAGACTGTCTCCCATCGTGCACATGGAATCAGAGACATCGGAAACACAACATGCACACAGACTGTGGAGGGCCATCACTATTGTGGCAATGGGTCACCCTGTGACGTACATGCCTTCCCCCATGGGACCCTGGAGGTATGTGACATGTCATACACATACACAACCTGGAAATGTGACCATGCCACATGCTCCGAAATGAACTGTTGCACATCACATTGGTCATGTGCACAACACACAAATGACCCTGTCCCCATGAACACATGCACAGCCTGGGTGTGGCTGCCCACAAGTGCCACCACAGAAACCACATGTTAACCCCCATACACAGAAAAGGTAATGCAGCCTTACATGCCTTAGGAAACAGTGTGGACTGGGTGTGGTGTTGTAGGTGTGCCCCTGAGTCTCTGGCAGGTATATGTGGCTGGCATACGTTCACCAGTGACAAGCATGGTGACATATGCGACTGACCTGTACAGGTACACATTGTACAGCAATGGACCGATCGGTGTGCCCGGCCGGCCCATTGCATCTGTTGTGAGCGGGTACGCGTTGTACAGCAATGGACCAATCGGTGTGCCCAGCCGGCCCATTGCATCTGTTGTGAGCGGGTACGCGTTGTACAGCAATGGACCGATCGGTGTGCCCGGCCGGCCCATTGCATCTGTTGTGAGCGGGTACGCATTGTACACCAATGGACCGATCGGTGTGCCCGGCCGGCCCATTGCATCTGTTGTGAGCGGGTACGCGTTGTACAGCAATGGACCGATCGGTGTGCCCGGCCGGCCCATTGCATCTGTTGGGAGCGGGTGCAGCGTTGTACAGCAATGGACCGATCGGTGTGCCCGGCCGGCCCATTGCATCTGTTGTGGCGGGTACGCATTGTATCCCGACATACGCGTTGTACAGCAATGGACCGAACGGTGCGCACGCGTTGGCTGGAGCCTGGCATGGCAACGGACGCGTATTCGAAGCTTCAACGAGTCTGATGCAGTGAATTCAGTTGGCCAGCCACAACAATGTTGCAAAATCATGGGTGTCATGAACTTGGATTTTTGAAGGATGCTGTGGGCGTGTATTAGTGCTGCTATTCCATGGATTGGTCAGATTCAGAAGATGCAAAGCGACTTGGACCTATCACTTTGGACACATGGGACAGTATCTGCCTCTGCAGCACACATATAATGCTGGCTGTTCCCCTGAGAGCTCACTTGCCTGCACTACATGCTCCAGGACGACATCTGCCACCAACACTGCTGCTGTCTCTGCATCCTCTGGCTACTGCAATGGCACGTAGTGTGGAGAGAGCCCCGGCCTTCAGCCTTGAGGAGAACCAGGCCCTGCTGGACAGCCTCCTTCCACAGTACAGCAAGCTGTATGGGAAACCAGGGGAGCAGGTGAATGTGCTGTCCACTGCCTTACTAATTTTGCATGTTGTCTGACTAGCAGGACTTATAGTGTGCACACCACTGACTAGCATGCTCACTGAGTAGTTCTGACCCCCCAAAGTGTGTAGTTACATGCACTGAATAGGTACAGTGCAGTAACAGTGCATTCCAACAAGGTTTACTTCCCATGCAATGATACCATGTAGTAACTGCTGGCAAACTGTTCATAGCCATCGTTGCACTGCCTGTGTACATCATGTGCCCCAGTGATTGAGACATGTATATCCAACTGTGTGATGCACGTATATGTTGCATGTGTAGTAATAGCATTTTCACTTTGTCATCCTCACAGGTTGATGCCCACCAGAAGCAGGAAATCTGGCTGACCATCGCCCGGGCAGTAAGATCCGTGGGGGACAACAAGCGCCGGATCCGCAACTGCCAGAAGAGGTGGCAGGACCTTCGAGGCTGGACCCGGAGGATCGCAAGGGTCCAGCTGAAGCTGTCGCCTCCTCGCAGGAGTGGCGGACACCGGACCCTGACCCCCACATGCTCAGGATCCTGGCGGTGGTCTTCCCTGACCTGGATGGGCAGCTGAAGGCCAGACAGCAGCAAGGAGGGGGTGAGTCCATGACAGCACTGTGCACTTTGTCTGACATGCTATGTGCCCTCCTCTGGCCTGGTTAAACTTCCACAGTACATCAGTCTTGTGGTCCAGGACCCATGTCCCTCTATTGTGACAAGCCCACTCCTCATCTGATACGCATATGTGTGGCCCTTACAGTCAGGAAATTGTGTCACTTGGGGACTGTGTCATTGCATTTTGCTTTGCTCAAGGTGGGGGACAGCATTTGTTCCGGTGACTATGTTGTGGGATTCATGGGTGGGTCAATTGCTTACACAATGCCCAAGTTCTGACATGTAATCTGGGTGTAACTTTGACATGTGGTCCACTTGCTGATCTGATTCACCACATGTCCCTGGGGTATTTGGCACACCCCCATGCTGTGGGTGGGAAGAATGTTTGGGCCTCAGGAGTATGTATATCAAGTGTGTCACACATGCTTAGACACCTGCCTACTGTCCAGGACTCATCCCTCTTACAGGTGGAGCTGGACAGTCATGCCTACTCCAGGGCATACAATAGACTCTGTTCTCCCACTCCCGTGGATCATCTGACATGTTGTGATCAGTGACATGTTCCCTCAGGTGTCTGCCTCTGTGTCATTGTGCTGTGGCTTCGTTGTCAGGACTACTGGTATGTTTGTCAGTTAGGGCTCAGCATGCCATCTGAGATGTGACCATGAGAGACGATACTTCTGTGACTTATAGATGTTTGATCACTTGACTGTGCACACAGGTGAATGCGACTGTGACTTTCAGGCAGCTGTTATTCATTCACAGCACACTTTGAGGTGCTCAGGTTCTGAGAGTTGTGTTTCATGTCCCCCATATGTCCAATTGGCATGACGTGGACAAATACTAGTTCAGATGATGTGGTGTGTGGGGGATGGACATGTGCACTTGTCAGTTACATAACTTGCATTCCCCATGTCCTAGGATTGTGACACAGTGCAGACTGTTGTTGGCTGGCTGCCATGGCCATGTGAATGGAGACAGTGATGTATGACTTTGCACGCATGCCTGTGTCATGGCATTAAACTTCCTAAGAGTGATCCTGCAGGGGAGTGACATGTGCAACATGCACCCCATTGTGGCATGGACTATCCGGACATGGGTGCATCATGGTGTCTGGTGCTGGTATGCATCACATGCATTTCTATTTAGACTCTGGCCATCCCTTTCTCCGGACACCTGCACTGACTCAGTGGCAAGAGATGTGATGTGTGCATGTTCACATACTTCACTGTGTTCCCTGCAATGTCCAACAACTGTGTAGGTGGTGCATGTGTCCACACTGGGGTCTTACCATCAGACAGGCACCAGACAGATGGGTGCAAGGGTAGGAGGGTGTGAGTCCCATGGTTGACCATCAGACTGACAATTGGCTTCTCCAAATCTGTGTGAGGAGTTTTGGCAATGTTCAACTAAGGATGCCAGGGCTGGCTCTGTAAGTGCTGTACTTACTGTGGTGTGTGCGGTCAGTGCAGGTGACTGATGTTTGTCTGTTTCCCTAATTGTTTGCAGATACATCCATGGCCACAGGAGGTGACAGCTCCACGGACCAGGAGGAGCTGCGGAGCCAGACTGGGTCAGCATCCGACGAGTGGTCAGAGGGACCCAGTGGCACGGAGGGCGAGGGGAGCCACTCCGAAGAGTCCTCAGCACCATCCACCTCAGCTGAGGACCACAGCAGCTCGGAGGATGACTCCCTTGTGGAGGCGGGTGTCAGCAGCCACCACACCCCAGCTAGTCTGTCTGGCCCCGCCACCACCACCACCAGCACCGCCCTCCCATTGGCTCCAATTCCAGAGGTCCGTGGAGGCTCCCGTGTTCGGGAGCGTGTCTCCTTCGTGCCAGGCACCGCACCCCCTGCCCCTGTGTCCCCTGCTGCCCTGAGTGAGGAGTCTGTGTACCTACTTCGGCAGCTCCATGTAGGGCAGACAGCAATGCTGAGTGCCCTCCATGCACACACCACTCTGTTGACACAGCTGGTGTCGTTCATGGAGGGCATCTCGACAGGTATGTCTGCCCTACAGAGGAGCAATAAGTCCATGGACTCCTCCCTGACGGCAGCAGTGTCCCTCCTCCAACAGTCCCTCCCCCCTCCTACCTCTGCCCCATCCACACTTCCTGGCACCCTACCTGTCCAAAGCACATGCACACCTGCACAATCACCCAAACACACAGACACGAGCAGCACAGACACACCCAAAAGAAAGGCAAGACGTGCACACAAGCATCCTCAGGGGACAGATACCACACACACAGGGGATGGGGAACAGACACACACACAGGCATCCACAGTCACTCCGCAGTCCTCCAAATCCTCTCCCTCCAAGACCCCTTCCCTTGCCTCACCTGCAACCCCACCTACACAGCAGGTCTTCCTCTGTGACCTCGGCCTCTTCCCCTCCGATCCTGCAGATCCGGCATACCGGGGAAGAGGAAGTCCACCCACACAGAGGGAGTGCCCCTCGCCCCCGGACACCCTCCCCCAGGTGCAGGCAAACTGAGGACCACATTCGGAAGTCCCCCGGACCAGGAAGGGCAAGACCCCACCACCACCACCACGCAGCTCCACCACCCAGTCTCTCTCCTCCATCCCCCAGGCCACCACTCCACAGGTTCCACCGCCACACCCTGCCCCAGGTTCCCCCACACACCGATACTGCATCCCTAAACTGCTAAGGCCCTCCCCCCTGCCACTTTCTCTTCCACCCCCAACCCAGACGCTCAGCCTGTTTGTGCCACTGGTGTGGAGACCGGGTACCCCCCTCTGTCCTGCCCACCTCATCTGCCCCCCCTTCCACTCCCTTGGAGGCATGCACTGCAGTGGAGTCCACAACCACCCCGTCTGACTCGGGCACTGCAGTGGGAACCCAGTCCACTCCATCAGACCAGCCCACTGCAGTGGTTGCAGCACCAACACCATCTGACTTGTGCCCTACAGTGGTGCCGGCCCCCCCTGAGTCAGACACCTCCACTGCAGTTGCCGGTGACACTCCTGCACCCACCACCCCTTCACTGCCTCACTCTGGCATCCCCTGATCCTGTCCCTGCGGTGCCTGGCCTGCCCCTTGTATGCCCCTCCAAGGGGGATGTCCCCTGTCCCTACCAGTGCAGGCAAGCAATGGGTGACAAGTTGTCACATATCACCCTGTTGGGACTGTGTATTTGGACTGGCCATTGGCCTTAGTTTAATTTGGACTTCTGATTTTTATTGACATTTGCTGAATAAAGCCTCTTTTTGTTTACTTGTGGTTTTTCTTTTGATGTACATGATGTAGATGAGTATCATCATGCATTTGCAGTTGTAATAGTGTTCAGATCAGGAAAATGAAGTGTTGCTGTGATGGACTCCATGTGGTCCATGGGATATGTGTCCTGTTGTAGTCTGGATCTATGGCATCCTCTGCTGCAGACTGAGGGTGTGATGTTCAGCATATGACACAGGGATGTACGTTTTGCATTTGTAAATTAACATCTTTGTCTTACAGTGATGCACATCTGGTGGGCTTACCACTGTTCAATGTTTCTATTTCCCTGACTGTGTGCCCATCTCCACTGGACATGCAGTTTAGCACTCCAATGTTGAAGGACTCATCAGTGTATACAGTGCACCTTGCTTGACACGTGTTTTGGGTGTATGCAGATGACTGACGTGACACTCCCGTACCCAGGCTGTTGTGAGCAGAGCCTTCAGTGTGTTGTAGTTGTTGACTCACTGACCGAGTGTTCTGCCGACATGTTTGAGTCGTGCACAGACAAGGTTTGGCACAGCGGACCTTCCACAGCAGTGGAGTGCCCTCATGGCAGTGTGTAATCCCGTGACATTGCCTGGGCCCGTGTTTTGTGTTTTGTAAGCATGTCTGTGCGTGTACCCTTCCCTTTTCCTACACAGGCTGTGTCCCTACAGATGTTCCTGTTTCTGATGCTTGCTGAGTTGTTCTGTGTTCATCCAGCATCTTGGACCTGGTTACTCCGGGATGTGGGTGCATGGCAAACTAAGGTTCATCAGGTTGTCATCCCAGGTTGTCTTTATTGTCAGGGCTGGGGATGTGGGCAAACGCAGATGGGACACATTCAGGATTCCCCTTGGCACTTGTTGGTTACACATGTCATGTAATTTACAGTCTGTGGTAGCTTTCAGTGATTGTGACACATTGTGTGTGTGACTGCTGCCACTCCTCAGGGTCAGAGCTGCAATGTTGGAAGTTGTGTACGTGTGTTCTTTGTGTGTCACCTTGTCTTCTTCATTGGTGTGTGACTATGGCCGGGATCCCATTGATTGTGGTGGATTTCACATCATGCCCATGTACCGCGTAGTGTGCAGTGTGTCAGACATTCACGAGTCTTGTTGACTGGCCATGTGTGATGGGTTTCTGCACCTTAGTTCCCACCACCACCACTGGGATTGTCATGGGTGCATGTGCAATGTCACCAGTCCATGTGAGCTTCACTGTTACACATTGGTGGAGATCAAGGTGTATGGTGTTGAGTGTGTGCAAATGTGAGTTGTTGCACGGCTAGACCCCTACCTCCATATTGGCCATGGCTGGCAGGCCGTGCTGATTGATTTTTGCTTGTGTAGGTGTGATGGTAGTTTGTTGCTCAGGACACATGGCTGTGGTTCACAGTGTGAATGACATCTACCTTTGTCATCACAGTGGGATTATCATGCAGGCTAGTGTCACCACAATGTGGGGTCCCTGGGGGTAGTGCTGTGGTGGGTCTGTCTCTTGCTGTGTTAGTTGTGTGTGTGACATGTGTAATTTGGGCTCCCTCTCATCTAACAATGCCTCTTTGCCCACATAGGGGAATCCGATCCATGAGTAACTTTTGTATGGCACTGTATACACATCTGTGTAATTGGAATTCAGGCCTCCTCATGTGTTGTGTGGTTGCCTGGGGACACTGGCACACACCCCCATCACCTGTTGTGTTTGATATGCAGTGTGAGTCTGCCTGTTTGTGATTGTGCATTTGCACCACGGCATTGGCATATCTTGAGTGTGCCATTGGCTGTATGTTGTTTGGTGGCTTTCCCCTGCTGTCCCTGGGACTCCTAGGTCATCAGTCAGCACAATAATCATGGTTTGTATGTCCCATTGCTGCCATGGTATGGTATTTGTTCACCTGACATCTGCAGTCTCCACAGGATATCTACATTTGTGTGTCCATTTGTGCAGATATGTGGGTCTGCATTATGATGGTCACTTCTGTCATTGTGTTATTTGTGAATGTTGACAATGTGGGACCCCATGGGTGATGTTTGTATGCACATGGCCAAAACGATGTTTTATTGCCACTGCACTGTTTGCCTCACCCAATCTATGTTGCTATGGGACACAAGCACTACTATGCCACTGATGTGTTTGTTGTTGTGTGACCAGGAATCATCCATGCAGTTTTGCTTTGGCAGCTTTTACCCTGACAACACTTCCCTTTTGGTCACTGTGGTGATGGGGCTTTGGGCCCCATTGCCACACTGTTCAAAATGTGCATCAGCTATGGACCCCACACTCACCTTTTGGTCACTGTGGTGATGGGGCTTTGGGCCCCATTGCCACACTGTTCAAAATGTGCATCAGCTATGGACCCCACACCTACCTTTTGGTCACTGTGGTGATGGGGCTTTGGGCCCCATTGCCACACTGTTCAAAAGGTGCATCAGCTATGGACCCCACACCTACCTTTTGGTCACTGTGGTGATGGGGCTTTGGGCCCCATTGCCACACTGTTCAAAAGGTGCATCAGCTATGGACCCCACACTTCCCAAAAGGTGCATCAGCTATGGACCCCACACTTCCCTTTTGGTCACTGTGGTGATGGGGCTTTGGGCCCCATTGCCACACTGTTCAAAATGTGCATCAGCTATGGACCCCACACTCACCTTTTGGTCACTGTGGTGATGGGGCTTTGGGCCCCATTGCCACACTGTTCAAAATGTGCATTAGCTATGGACCCCACACCTACCTTGTGGTCACTGTGGTGATGGGGCTTTGGGCCCCATTGCCACACTGTTCAAAATGTGCATCAGCTATGGACCCCACACTTACCTTTTGGTCGCTGTGGTGATGGGGTGTTCAACCCCATTGCCACAGTGGCCATGGTCGGCTTGCATTGTGGAGGCCACACACATTTATGTGTGACACATGTGCTAGGGGGTCACATTGTATGTTCAATGTCATGTTCAGTGTTGTAGGCATTTGACACAGACTACACACGCGTGTCATGGTGTTAGGGGGGGGATGTAATTTTCAGACATTCCTTATGTGGGAGTATGCTGGTTGTGTCATGCATTATCCGTCCTATGAGTAGGGGTGGAGGTAGTGGCAGGCATCCATCCCCCTAAGGGTGGGGATGGTAGTAGTGACAGGCATCCAGGCCCCCATGAGTAGGGGTGGTGGTAGTGGCAGGCATCCAGCCCCCCCTGAGTAGGGGTGGTGGTAGTGGCAGGCATCCAGCCCCTAAGGGTGGGGATGGTAGTAGTGACAGGCATCCAGGCCCCCCTGAGTGGGGTGGTGGTAGTGGCAGGCATCCAGCCCCCCCTGAGTAGGGGTGGTGGTAGTGGCAGGCATCCAGGCCCCCCTGAGTAGGGGTGGTGGTAGTGGCAGGCATCCAGCCCCCCCTGAGTAGGGGTGGTGGTAGTGACAGGCATCCAGCCCCCCCTGAGTAGGGGTGGTGGTAGTGGTAGGCATCCAGGCCCCCCTGAGTAGGGGTGGTGGTAGTGGTAGGCATCCATCCCCCTAAGGGTGGGGATGGTAGTAGTGACAGGCATCCAGGCCCCCATGAGTAGGGGTGGTGGTAGTGGCAGGCATCCAGCCCCCTGAGTAGGGGTGGTGGTAGTGGCAGGCATCCAGCCCCCTAAGGGTGGGGATGGTAGTAGTGACAGGCATCCAGGCCCCCTGAGTAGGGGTGGTGGTAGTGGTAGGCATCCTTCCCCCTAAGGGTGGGGATGGTAGTAGTGACAGGCATCCAGGCCCCCATGAGTAGGGGTGGTGGTAGTGGCAGGCATCCAGCCCCCCCTGAGTAGGGGTGGTGGTAGTGGCAGGCATCCAGCCCCCTAAGGGTGGGGATGGTAGTAGGGACAGGCATCCAGGCCCCCCTGAGTGGGGTGGTGGTAGTGGCAGGCATCCAGCCCCCCCTGAGTAGGGGTGGTGGTAGTGACAGGCATCCAGGCCCCCCTGAGTAGGGGTGGTGGTAGTGGTAGGCATCCAGGCCCCCTGAGTAGGGGTGGTGGTAGTGGTAGGCATCCATCCCCCTAAGGGTGGGGATGGTAGTAGTGACAGGCATCCAGGCCCCCATGAGTAGGGGTGGTGGTAGTGGCAGGCATCCAGCCCCCCCTGAGTAGGGGTGGTGGTAGTGGCAGGCATCCAGTCCCATAATGGTGGGGATGGTAGTAGTTAGAGGCATCCAGCCCCCCCTGAGTAGGGGGGGTGGTAGTGGCAGGCATCCAGCCCCCCCTGAGTGGGGTGGTGGTAGTGGCAGGCATCCAGCCCCCCCTGAGTAGGGGTGGTGGTAGTGGCAGGCATCCAGCCCCCTATGAGTGGGGATGGTAGTAGTGATGGTCATCCAGCCCCCTATGAGTAGGGGTACTGGTAGTGATGGGCATCCA
The DNA here is from genome assembly GCA_963921515.1 of Calotriton arnoldi. NCBI lineage: Eukaryota > Metazoa > Chordata > Amphibia > Caudata > Salamandridae > Calotriton > Calotriton arnoldi. The sequence continues at coordinate 188,084 of CAWUFW010007236.1, read as the reverse complement.
GCCCCCTATGAGTAGGGGGTACTGTTAGTGATGGGCATCCAGCCCCCTATGAGTAGGGGGTACTGGTAGTGGTAGGCATCCATCCCCCTGAGGGTGGGGATGGTAGTAGTGACAGGCATCCAGCCCCCCCTGAGTGGGGTGGTGGTAGTGGCAGGAATCCAGCCCCCCCTGAGTAGGGGTGGTGGTAGTGGCAGGCATCCAGCCCCCTAAGGGTGGGGATGGTAGTAGTGACAGGCATCCAGCCCCCCCTGAGTAGGGGTGGTGGTAGTGACAGGTATCCAGGCCCCCCTGAGTAGGGGTGGTGGTAGTGGTAGGCATCCAGCCCCCCCTGAGTAGGGGTGGTGGTAGGGTGGTGTTGGTGGTAGGCATCCATCCCCCTATGGGTGTGTATGGCATTGGTGATGGCCATCCCACCCCTATGGTTCTGCTGTTGCTAGTGTACGTCATTTGTGCATCCCTATGTGTGTGTGTGACATATTTTAGGTACTTGTCGTTTGTTTGTGTTGTTTGTGTTTGAATTACCGTCTGCGCCGTACGCGTCCGTGCCGGTCCCGGTAATAGATGTAGAGTATAGGTAGGACCTGCGCAATGGGATTCATGCTTGGATCGTCTCGTTCGGGTTTCTCGTGTCTTCGACTCGTACTCGTAGCAGGCTTGTTCGTCTCGTAGCCGTGGATCGTCTTGTGGCGCGAAACGGAGCTTATGTACTGCTCGCCCAGATGCTCAAACGTCCCGGACGTAGCGACGGGTTCGGCACGTACGGAGTGCGCATCGTACTCGTCCGGCCGGAAGGTGCTGTGTATTTGCTTCCGTACGACTCGATTCGGCGTTTACGGATCAGGCTCGGGCGGGGAACAGGAGCTGGATTGGGTAAGTACGGCTCGCTCGGAATCTGGGTTGTTATACGCATCGTACTTGTTCCTCCGGACGAGTGTTCGAATCGGTCGGGAAACACGCACTCGGCTGTTTTTTTTTCCGGACGAATACTGTTAGGTGCGCTTCCGGCCGAGATCGGAATCGACCCCTAAGTGTCTGTTTCCAGACCTCCAAAAAGAAACTTGGGTTATCAACGTTAGTCCCATAAATGAACGCAATGAATACCTAGCGCCCATGGAGTATCCCATTAATAATAAGAGCCATGTCAAGCATTACAGGGCAGCCCCTCAAAAATGTGAGCTTGTGTAGTCTGCCAGCTGGTAGTCTGCATCCCAAGGTCGAAGGGAGCAATGAGGCCCGAATCTGGCACTGCTGCTGCGAGGTGGGGTCTTTTAATCATTATCACTGTGGTGGCTTTAAGCAACCTCATCCACTGCGGCACTCTCCACAAAGGAGGCACAGGCATGCCCGTGGCAGAAGTTAACAGCCAGCTTGGGATCTGTGAAGAAACTAGGCTTGCCATTCATGTGGACCTGCAGCTTGGCAGGATATACCAGTGCATATTTTAAGCCAGCTTTCATGAGCATCTGTTTGGCTGGGAGAAAGTTGCATTGTGCATCCTTGACAGCAGGAGTGATGTTCGGGTAAATAGAGAGGTGGTTGACTGAATATTGTAGCTCACTTTGCTCACTTGCTAAAGCGCAGGATGGTCTTCGAACTTTGTAGTTCAGTAGGAGAGAAATTATGAGCTGGGCAGGCAGCTCCGTGGGAGGGAGTGGACATAAGGAATGACCGATCTGTAGAAAACATGGGCACAAGGGTCTCTCTGTTGGACTTGGCCCTTTTTGCAGGGTCATCCCTGAACTTTTTGCCTTCCTCCTAGCCTTTTTTCTGACTCTGGGCACTTTAGCACTGCTGTCCAGTGTAAAGTGCGTGTGCTCTCTGTGGTAAATATGGTAAGATTGGTCTACACCTGTTTGGCGTATTTAATTTGCCTGTCAGTCCCTTGTAAAGTGGTATCTCAGATACCCAGGGCCAGTAAATTAAATGCTACTGGTGGGCTTGCAGCGCTGATTGCACCACCCACCAAAGTAGCCTTTCAAACCTGTCTCAGGCCTCTGCCATTGCAGGGCCTGTGCGCGCAGTGTTACTGCTGCTGTGACGTGGCACCTAAAGTGCGTGCCACGTCTGTGACCCTCCTTTTACTGCATGTCAGTCACCCCTAAGGTAGGCCCTAGCTAGCCCTATGGGCAGGGTGCATTGTAGGTGAAAGGTAGGACATGTACCTTAAGTGCGTGACATGTCCTGGTAGTGACAAACAGCCATTTTGGTTTCTCACTGCTGTGAGGCTGCCCTCTCATAGGAATGCATTGGGGATTCCCTGATAAGTGTGTCAGTGGTAATTCCTGATATGAGAGGAGCAGCGTGGTCAAGTTTGGTATGTTTGAAATAGTAATAATAAATGCTGAGCAATGGTGTGCACAGATTTATTATCACTATTTTAGAAATGCCACTTTTAGAAGTTGGCACTTCTGTGTGCTATGTGTCCCCCTGCCTGATGTGTATTGCATGTCTGGCTCTGGAGTGACAGGGGCTGGTGAGGTGTATGGCTCCAGGGAGGGCAGGGTGAGTCAGCGCTAGGCTGAATAGGAGATCTGCATTTGGAGTAGTGGGAGGAGTTGTCCCCTGACCCTGAATAGGTCTGTGCCTGCCTGGGTGAATGCTGGCTTCGCCCCCCTGTGGAGTGTCTGATGACCGAGCCCCCACCTGACAAAGGAGGGTGTGAGCACTGTACAGAAAGTGCTCCACTACCCCCCAGAACCAGTTGAGACTGGTTCCCAAAGCCCTGTGCCAAGGGCAGAACAAAGGAAAATGTCCTATAAGTACTGAGGCTGTGACCCCATGAAAGGTGTGCTTCCTTTTGCTACTTGGGGATACTTGCTGCTGCTGGGCCCCAGTAGGAACCGCCACGAGGGACTGCCTCCCTGCTGGAGGGCCCTGTGAGCTGACCTGCCTGGGCCCAGCCTTTTGCCCTGGAACATGGGGGTCCTAGCGCCTCGTGAGCGGTGCATCTGCTTCCCAGCTGCTCCAGGACGAGAGGAGCGCTGGTGTCCTGCAGCGCTGTGCTGCGAGGTACGCAGAGGGAATCCCGGCGTGGGGATTCCTCTGCAGTACTGGGGAAGTGGGAGCCCACCACGCATTGTGGTGTTCTAAGGAGCAGAGCGGGAGCCCACCCCGCACTTCTGGTGAAGCAGGAGCCCATCCCGCATTGTGGTGTTCTAAGGAGCAGAGCGGGAGCCCACCCAGCACTTCCAGGAAGCGGGAGCCTACCCCTCTGTTGTGTGCCCGGCAGTGTTGCGCTGCATTCCGAGGAGATCCCGGCGTGGGGATTCCCCCGTGCTTTGAGAAGGAGCAGGAGCCCACCCCGCATATGCCCGGAGAGAGGAGCGCCGAAAAACGGAAGTCAGGAGCCCGTGCCTGACTGTGGGCGGGGCCTGCTGCATCGACGGCGCCGGAGCCTCGCGGGCTCCATTGCCGCCTCCCTCTGCCATGGAGAGGAAGTCAGGCCAGATCCGGGCCTGGTCAGAGGCGGGGACTCCCGCAGCCGAGAGGGGAGCCCCGCATGTGGAGAAGTTGTCCGCAGCAGCCAGAGGGAAGTTGGAGCCTCGCTGGCTCCCAGAAGAAGGACCAGAGAGCGCGGGCTCCTTGTTGCTGGCTGCCAACTGCTCCCAATTTCCTCTGCAGCAAAGCCCCGGTGAGTGGGGCCTGTCAGGGGTATTATTGTTGGTGCCGATTGAGGGCACCGGGTGGAGCCCAGTGAACGGGGCTCCCTCGGCACGGTGTTGCCAGTGTTTTCCTTCTACTTGTCCCAGCTGCATCGCAAGAGCGCGGGCAGCTGCAACGTGGGGGCAATATTGTTTTTAGAGTCCCGGAGTGGGACTCAAGAGACACTGCGGTGCCAAGGCTATTTTCTACAGCTGCCCCGCCGGACAGCGGGCAGCTGCAACGATGGGGGCATGTTTATTTTGAGAGCAAAGGAAGGCGTGAGATACACTCCCCCGTCCCCAGTGCATTGCACACCTTGATTTCGCTGCTTTGGCATCCAGCGGGCTACTTAGGAGGCCCTATAATTTCAAGCTCTGACATTTGGGACAGAGGGCATTTGAGCCCGAGAGAAAGGCCAGTTGGCCTGGGGTCATTTTTATGGTGATGCCTAAAGAGATTGCATAATGTGTTTATGTCTAATATGATTATTGCATAATGTGTTTATGCTGATGATGATGCCAAATGTCATGCTATGATGTTTTTGCCTAAAGTGATGCACACATAATGCGTTTATGTTGTTGATGCTGAGTACAGTATTTGGCCAGTAGTTACTGGTTGTGTTTTATTACTTGTGCTTTCTAATGGTTCTGACCATGGCCCGATTGGCCCGGTCATGTATATAATCACCTGTAAATTATTACCTGGTGCCATATGGCACAGTGTATTTGTGTGATTATGATTCTAATGTGTTTTGGATAATACAAAGGCTATTTTTTTATATAACCTAGTGTGGAGTTTCTTTCGTAGTGTGCCTAGTGGGTTGCTGCTGTGTGTGTGTGTTGCGCAAACGCTTTACACATTGCCTCTGGGATAAGCCTGACTGCTCGTGCCAAGCTACCAAGGGGGTGAGCAGGGGTTATCTTCAGCGTGTAACTCCCTTGCCCTGACTAGAGTGGTGGTTTCTGCCTGGCTTAGGCGCTTGCCCTAGCCAACCAGAAATCCCATTTCTAACACTCTCCAAACAAGGAGCGGAACATCGTCTCAGTAAAAAACTCTCATCTTTTCAATGGGTGTGGATCAGGGAGACCAAGACTGCGAACATTGTGGAGCAACAAGTGCACCTTTAAACCCTCATTCTTGGCCTTGATGATAGCCTGTGCTTTTTTGATACATAGCAGTTGTTCATTGTGCAAAGTTGCACAGTCCTCAGGTTCAGACATGTTGCTCTCCAGTTGTTCAAGTCGGCTGTCATGTTTATCGATACTTTCTTTCATGCCATCGAGCCTGTAGGTGAGGGAACTGATTTTGGAGTCAATCCTGCTAAGTCTGCACTTCATGTCAGCGAGAAGGGTTCTAAAGTCTTCATCAGGAGGATCTCCCATCATCGCCTCAGTTGGCAAGGAGCTCCAGCTACTGCATGTGATTCTGGTAGGTCTTGCACTGTCAAACTTTTGCTTGGATTGTCGCTGATCCTACTTGTCCATTCTGACTGCCAGTGAGGGGGCTCCTCCATTCCAAACACCTCAATAGTCCCAAACCTGAATGTCTCAGCCGGAGCTGGGCATCACCAGGGCAGCAGAGTCAAGAATTGGCAGTGCAGAAGGTTCTGTTCAGGGTCCCGCCATCCTGAGCACCCCGGGTGCAGAATGTCAGAGAGTTTTGGGTATGAGAAGACAATACCATATGGGCACAAATGAGTAATGTCAAATTCTGGCAATCTCAGAGACCAGAGCCCCTGGTCTGTAGGATCATATATGAAGGGGGTAGAGTTCTGATGGTGGTCATCTCTCCTCACGGGGCCATGGATCAACCAACATAGGTCCCCAGTGCAGAGACAGCCAGTGCCTGGGAGATCAGGCTGGGCCAAAAGGTAGATGCCCGGATCTGGCATCAGGTGACACAGGAGAGAGGACCAAGACCCCTGGTTATGTTCAGTGAAGTGCGATCAAGCCAAGCACCCTAGCCTGCAAACTGCGCATCCTCTCAACAGCAGCAACAGGATTCATGCGGGGCCTAGCCAGAGAGTCTCAGAGGATCGTCCAACCAGGCAGGCAGATCACCAACAGGCCTCAGTCTTAAGTCCAGAGATGGTGCCATAGACTCACCCCTCACAGGTGTCCCCTTCTCCTCATCTCCAAATGCTTGTGCAGCGATCTCCTTGGCAGTGTCTATCTGGCAGAGAGTGCAGAAGCCGGCCTGAGGCTGCTCCCCCTTTTCTATACATAGGCCGGCAGCCGGGCACACCCAGCCCGGCCTCCCAGGCTACCGAGGTTGATGCCCAGCAGCACAGGCGTGCAGAAGGCAACCAGCCTCCCTCTGCCCCTCCCTCTGCCACTGGTATATGTGAGGAGGCAGCACTGCAGGGCGCCAGCCATCACACGCAGGCATCAGGCATTCATCGTGGACATTTCAATCCAAGGCTGTGGCTGCGAGTGTAGTGCCAAATAATGAAGGAATGATTATCTGGGTTGAAAAGGGCCCAATCAGAGTCAAGGCCGCCCCAAAAGCTCTCTTCTGTGTAAAGTACTGGATCGGTCATCTCTTGGCAGGATTACTGTTGGATTTCTGACTCGGCTGGCAGAGCCTCACTGAGAGGTGGCCCTCTTGCAGCCTGGCTCTGTGGCTCCCTTCTCTCACAGGCATAGCTTAAGTAAGTAATCTCCTCCCAAAAGTAAATTTACGCAAAATATGGTTATTGCTAGTCATATCACATATGCATTATGTTGTAAAGTCGAATGCACAACAGCAGCTTATCCTTTTAGCAAAGGTGACCTACCAGTAAATGGTGCATGTCAAACATTCACCTTTTATTTAGGGGTTTAATCAGGGCTGGATAGGCCTTTTATTACACCGGTCATTTCCCCAGTGGTCACGAGCTGCTGGAGGCTGGTCTTTAAGGCAGGGGTAGCTCCTGGTGCCTCTGTCACTTTCCTGAGCTCCTTGAGGCAAATTGCAGCAGGCACAGGGTGGTTCAAGAGAGAGAGAGGGGGGGAGGGAGAAGGTAGAGAAAAAGTGAACAGAGAGGGAAAAGAGAGAGATGAGAGAAGGGGGAGAGAGAATGGATGGATGGAAAAAGAGAGACTTCTTAAGGAGATGAAGGTATCGGGCTGGTTTGAGCATTAATGTCAAGCCAGCATTTGATTGTTCACTCTGGCCTTGGGTCTAATCATTGTGATCCTGGAAGATTAGCACTCCAGATATTTAAATAAAATGTTATTTTTAGATGAACATGAAGCAGTGAACACATGCATGCCCACTTCTTTCCCACTCTCCCATTCCTATGACAATAGGAAGCCAGGAAGCAGGTGAGGAGCAATAGGACGTAGGCAAAGGAGGACCTGAGCTACAGGGCAGTAGCACCATGGAAGAGTATGAAGGAAATAACACTACCATAAAGGGGACAGTGTGCCCACACCAAGACAGACATGCTCACTTTCAAAACATCTCTGTTTGGAGGACTCAGGCAGATAGGAAGTGATCATACTGGACACCCCTAGACAGGAGGGCAAATACTGCTTCAGCTGTCCTGGCTATGATTACACAGTGGTGTCCCAAGACCAGGCCCCCCGGACCTTGGGGCTTAAGATTACCTCCCAGGGTAATGTGGAGGCCTAACAATAATAGGGCATCAGGCTCCTTCCTCCATTCCTCCTCCTCCAATAGACTGTGCCCACCCACAGAAAAGCAACAACTGAGGGAGAACTTTCCCTCAGATCTCAGATGTGTTCCCTCCACCATTCTCCACATATGAGTTTGATAGGAATCCAAGAAGCCATCAACTAATTGGATGTTGGTCAAGATGCAATAATGCAGCCATGAAGCAATGACCTGTCAGGGCTTCCAGGGTATTCCTGTTGTCATAGTTGACCACCACAGCAAACAACTTGATTATTGTCTTTCTGAACTACTACCATGTGCACACCATTAAGCTACCTACTCCCCACCATCTGTCATTATAGGCAGAAGGGCCTCCACTGCCTCCACCATCCCCATCCCTTTGCCACTCCCTTTCTCAGGTGTTGTCTGGTGATACCTCACTGACAATCATGCATGTGCCCAAGGAGTTGATTCGGGTGTGCATCACATCCCATAAAAAGATTTTCAGGACCTTGTGGTCCCAGACCAGGACATTCAGGAGAAAATCATGACTGGGTTGGGAGAATGACTTTCTATTTTCCTTAGATTTTTTGACACTTTGAATTTTAATTTATTTTGATTTCTGACATGTGGGCTTTTGTCCCGGCCTTCTGTGCACCTTTTCTTTGGATATTTGAATTTTTTCATGCATTTTCATTTGGACATTGAATATGGACTTTGGGCCTAATTTAGAGTATTGCAGATGGGATACTCCATCATAAATGTGATGGACATTCCATCCTACGCTACACGCTTCATAGGATATAATGAACTTGTAATATGGTGGACGGGATATCCATCACGTTTGTGACAGAGTATTTCATCCGTCAATCTCTAAATCCTGCAGTAATTGAAATCCCGCCCAGGCCTAGTCCTCCATTCCAATGTTTATCTTGGTTTACCTGCTTCCCTCCAAGTTTTCTTCCGCCCCAAACTTAGGAGCTATTTAGCTATGATTTTGCTCCACAAAGACAGTTTTCACCAAACCCTTAGCACATATTCCTGGACCCTTTTTGACATTTAGACTTTCTCATACGAAAAAAATCTAAATCTAATTTCAGTCTCTTTTCATTGTGTGGATTCTGTGTGAGCATACTCGGTAATAGATGTGCGTGTCATGACCAGAGGGAACTTAACATATGGTCAAGACAGGTCCAAATATTAGATTACAGTTGTAATATTCTCCCATCTTTAGACCCAGGTACAAATGAGATAAGACACAGCCTAAAAGGTAGGTGCAAAAGATGTTTATTTTTCAAGAGAGTGCAGGGAAGGTGTAAACAAGGGGTGTGCGAAAGTCGTATGATTACCACATAGGATATTAAGCAAATTTCCTGTAAAATTAAGCGAAATTACGTGAAATGTTGACCAAGCATTTAGTTCTACTTTTGTTTGAAATGTGCCTTTGCGTCATAATTGGATGATTTTGTGCTAATACAATTGTGCAAAATCGCATGCTACCAGCCGCTCGAGTTTTTTCATTTATGTTGCTCCCATGCTTCATGACAATTTACCTAAGCAGAGACTCAATTATGGCATGTGGCGTAATGGTGAAATTTCAAGCATTTTGCCAACAAGTATAACATGAAATGAAAGAAATTATGCGAGATTATACTGACGGAACTGAAATTTCACCCTGGCCTAATATAAACACAAAAATACAGTGGTGGGATCGTTTGAACCATGGATGGTGCCAACTTGTGAAGATAGGAGAGTGACTGAGTCGGCATTGTCCCCAGTTATGTAACACTGGCCCCACACTCAGTTGAGGATCAGGCTGTGCACTGGAAGCAGGTAGATTGGTGCAGTAGTGACCCTTGCAGGTGGTTGTTGACCCCACGTTGTCTGAGGTGTCTGATTTATCCATGCAGCTTGCAAAAGGCCCCTGTGAATGAGGGCTTTTATAAACTGCATAAGCTCGGCATGGTGCCATGCATTCTACCCCTTGGAGATGTCCCTTTTGCAGCTTAATGAGGGCCTGGAGACATGCAGGTTTTCGGGGACCTGTGTCTGTTTTACCATCTACCTCAGGAGGTCTGGCTGGTTAGACAAAATGTTCCACTGGTAGCTTCGCATCGTCCCCCATTTCTAGGCCTTCATACTGCACAAAGGTATATTGTTAAACACATTGAATCTCCAAGATGGCAGTTTGCATCTGTGATCTTTTTTCCTATATTTGTTGAATTGCAATCTGGCAGTCTGCGTGATGAGGGGAACTGCTTGGGTAGCAGTGAGGGTGTCTGCGAGGTGTCAACTTGCATGGATCCAAAAATCTTCTTTCTTCTAACAGTGCTAAAGTCCTTTGAGATATCAGCCTGCAGAAGTTGGGGAAGTAGGGGCATGGAGTTTTCTACTGGTATCGCCCACCATCCTCCTTTCATGGATGGAATGGTATTATCATAAGTTTCATTGTTCCCTGGTTCTGTAATGGAAGAGAAAAAATAGCTGGAATTTTGACATTTGAAAAGGTAGAGAAGCATACTGCGTTAAACCGTAAGACATGTTGTACATAGACGCTCCATTGACGTAGACAGAGGGACATTACATGTGTGTATGTTGGAATCCGGTTCTTAGTATATGCCTATGAACATGAGATAAGATTGTGAGTCACCTGGCATAATAAAGATGCCTGCTGTCTGAGCGAACCCTTAGCCTCTGACTAACACCGTTTGGAGGTGTCTGTGGACATGTATCCCTTGATGCACCAGCTTCAGAGAGAAAAATGAAACTTACAGAGTTATGTCAGTGTAACTCTGAACAACAGGTGTGACAAATTGTGTCAGTGCTGAAGAATGCCAAATAGGGATGTGGCATATTCCTTTCACATTTACAAATTGATAATTGAACAGGCATTTGAGTTGGCAAAGTTGGTCAGTGATATGTACAAGGATGCAAATTATAGTAAAATGACTAGGGTGACAGATGTGTATGAAAGATGGATGGTAGAGGGCAGGATTGCTTCTTGATGATACCCATCATGTGGGCTGGCAGTATGTGGATGTGAGTGTTATGCACTGATTGAACATCCTCAGAGTTGTGTACCTTGGTGACATCTACTAGGACAATGTGGTCAGTAAGAGGCAGACATTGAACTGACATGTTACATGAGCATTGAACTGACATGTTACATGAGGGTGTGAGCTGTATTTAAGAGCATCCAGTGGTAATGTTTCTCAGTGCGTGTGACATTTCTCAGATAATGTCTGTTTAAGTATTCTCTAGTCTTCACTCATATGTCCATGTAGCAAAGGGACAGGGATCGACACCTACCCTATGAAGAAATAAGATTGGGCGAGGTAAGCATAAAATAAAGCCATATATAAGATCATACATTGATTAGTACTGGTCTCCAACGCGTTATGAAAGGGGAGACACATACTCATACTACGTAAATCTCTGCCTACAGTGGCTAAATTACATGTAGGCGGAGATCTACAACCAGGCGTTAATGGAAATCTAGATTACGTTGATCTCTGTAGATAAATGTCCCATTCTGAGATGGCCCCCTTTTAATTCTGTTAATTAATTGTCTTTGTCTTTAGCGTAAATGTAACTTTTTTTCTAACAAAACTGCACTAAAAGCACAGAAACAACAAAAATGATCCCTGGTTATTGCACACAAGACTGTTAATATGGAGAAAGCTTAATGTTTTCTTTTTTTTTTTTTTTTTTGTCCTCATTCGCCAGTACCCATAGTGTGCAGACCGTCTGTACATTCCCCTTTTCAATAGGCTAGGATGACATGGGCTCTTCCCTCGGATTCTCTCGATACCATCAGCCCGAAGGGGTGTGTTTTCAGACCGAAAAGTCACTTCCCCTTCGATATAGGGAGGTTAGGTATCACTCCAGATTGGTCTAAAAAGACCCTATGGACCTTCTCGATGCCCCTTAATCCATGGGCATATCCAGCTTGGTCCAAGGAGTGCCCAGTTGGCATAATCATTGGACCAAAAAAAAAAAAAAATCACCTCCACTGCAACAACAAGTCCCAGTATGCGATCTTTTTCCTGCTACATACTCTGGCCATATCCATTTTGGATGTTTCATACAAAGAAGTCAACCAATCCGAGTGTTTCGGAGGGACAGGGTCTACCCAATGTCTACAGATTTGTCTTCTTGCCAGTAAGATTGAATAAAATAAAAGGAGTCTAGCTGGTCCTGGTACCTGGGTATTTAAGCCAAAGATTATTAGTTTTAAGTCAATTGGAATTGTCACTCCCAGTATACTCTCCACTGTTTTTTGTACATCTTCCCAGAATGCCTGGATGGAGGGGCAGTCTCTAAACATATGGAGGTTCGAGGCTTCTACCAATCCGCATTTTTTACAGCTGATTTGAGGGCCTTTAACAATTCTTGATAACCTGAGGGGGGATAGGTATGCACGATGAGCCGTGAATAAGTGATTCCTCCTCAACCATGCTGGTTTCACTATGTTAAAGAGGATTTTGAAAGATTCCTGCCATAGATGGTCACACTGTTCGTTAGGCAACAGTCCACCCCATAGCTCATCAGCCAGCTTGAATTCCCCGTCCACCTCCTCTTCTATGGCCCAATACCAATAGGAGACCTCCTTTTTACCTACTGGCCTTTCCACAAGCTGTTGCTCCATACTGGTTCCCTCACCAATACTTTTTTCCTTTCTGAACTGGGACTGTACCCAACTATGTAACTGAATATATTTAAATCTTGAGAGCCCACTACTCACTCTCCTTGTTAGATCCTCCCATAAAATAAATGTTTCATTGCTGACTAAGTCTCCCCATACTTTAAATCCAGCGTCTCTAAGTGGGATCGCCAGCCTATCACGAAGGCATTCTGGGGAATCTGGGGAGTCCCAAAGTGGTGCCAGTTTAGAGAAGTAACTGAGACCTGTCACCTTCCTTAGCGTTACCCATATTCTGGCAAAACCCTGCAGGACCTTAAGTTTGATTTTTTTTTAAAGAATTTTTGATCTCCAAATTTAAACATAAACCCTTCTACTGGCAGCCCCGCCCCTTTCAACATGGCCAAAAACATAGCTCCACTCGCTTTATCCCTTGGCGTTTTCAATAGCATACGAGAGTGAGTGAGTTGAAATGCCCAAGCATAATATTGTAAATCAGGTAACACCAATCCCCCTTTCTCTCTCCTACGCCTTAGTTTCTTCCATGCTATTCTGGTAGATCTATATACCCAGATAAAGGAATTTATTTCTCGTTGGAATTTTCCTATAGTGTCTTTATCAAAATGGAGAGGGATTGTATTAAAAAGAAAAGTGACCTTAGGCAGTATAGACATTTTGACTAAATTAACCCTCCCCAGAATGGATATGGGGAGGTGCACCCATGACTTCATTTGTTTTTGGCAGTTGCTAGGACTCGCGATAGATTGGTATCTGCCAGTTTATTAATATCCTGGGTAATTGTGACCCCAAGGTAACGCATACTGCAACTTGTCTGATAGACAGTGTGTGGGATGTTCCAAGTCATGGCTTCTGTCTTGCCAGCATTTACCTCGTATCCGGAGACCTTACCAAACTCCTCCGCCAGTTTAATTACTCTCGGGAGAGTTCTTTCTAGGTCTGCTGACAATATCAGAATATCATCCGCATACAGGGCTACCCTTCTCTCCCAATCCCCATGTCTAAAGGATTCTATTTCAGGGTTATCCCTTAATTTCTGTGCAAATGGTTCGATATATATATCGAACAGCAGGGGGGAGAGAGGGCAACCCTGTCGGGTTCCTCTGGTTATGCCAAATGGCTTTGTAAGACAACCATTCACCAGGAGCTTAGCCGATGGAGATTTATATATCAACTGTATAGCACGGCAAAACCTTACGCCCAGATTGAATTTCTCCATGACTTCCGATAGGTAAATCCAATTTACTCTATCGAAAGCCTTGGTAGCATCTAGAGTCAAGGCTGCGAGGGGGAGTGAATAAGTAGAGGCGATGTCTATTGCACCGACCAAGTCGTAGGTGAGGTCTGCTAACTGTCTCCCTTTCACAAACCCCTTTTGGTCGGGGTGAAGAATGTCTCCAACCACCTCCCCCAATCTAGTAGCCAGAATGGTTGTATAGATTTTATAGTCGGCATTCAACAGCGAAATGGGCCGATTGGACCCACAGCTGGAGGGGTTTTTACCCGGTTTCAGGTTGAGGACTACAGTAGCGTCATTCCATGTTACCGGTGGGCTAATTCCGTCCATGAAGATTTTATTGAAAAGAAGGGTTATTGTTGGAATTAAACTCTCTCTAAGTGATCGATATAATTCAATTGGAAGCCCATCCGGGCCGGCCGCATTGCCCCTTTTCCCACTCGCCAATGCTTTCCTCACTTCCTCCTGTGTGATGGGCTGCCCCAAATCTAGTTGTTGTTTGCGACTGATAGGTGTTAAAGTGATATTCTCCAACCAAGATTTTGCCTTAAAGTTATCATCTATGGAGGTCTCTTTATATATCTCCTGGAAATAATCCAGGAAGGCCTCTCCTATACCATTATCTGAAGAAATGGGGGGTTCTCCATTACCCACTGAGATCTCCTTAATATGGTTCTGGAGCTGGTCTGCTTTGATTTTCCAAGCTAGTAATTTTCCAGCTCCTTCCCCATACTCAAAATGGGCCATCTTGCTCACCTTCCACTTATGCATAAGCCGCCCCTGGAGAACACTCTCCATTTGCTCCTTCAGCTTCCTACTTACTTCCCAATCTTCCTTCTGACCGATTCCCTCTTGGGCGTTTAATTTTACCTCCACTTTCCTCATTTCTTCCTCCAAAACCATAATCTCTTCTCTGTATTTCTTACATCTATAGCTTGCCCTGTTGGTTATTATACCCCTCAAAAAAGCCTTGAGAGTGTCCCAAACTATAGTGATATCGGCAGTTCCCAAATTGGTCTCTAAAAATTGGTTTGTTTCCCAGAGAGAAAGCTTATCTCGTCCTCTTCAAGTAAGAGAGTGCGGTCAAAAGACCACACTCTGGCCTGTTGAGTCTATAGACACTGTAGCGTCAATAAAATACTAGAGTGGTCCGACATATGCGATGGCAGATATGTTATGTCCTTTACTCTGTCTCTAAGAGTATGGCTGATCAGTATATAGTCAATTCGTGACTTGTGTTTGTACTTAAAATTCCTATACGATACACCCATCTGTTGCCCTGACCTTTCTCTCCAGATATCGCTAAGGCCCAATTGGGACATTATTGCCAAGAGGGATACCCTTGATCTCGAAGGGGTGATTGCTCTACTATTGGGAGATTTATCCAATTTGGGATCAAGAAAGATATTAAAGTCTCCTGCCCATATCACTGGTTCAGGGAAGTCCAAAGATGCGAAAAAATAGTTTTGAGGTTAGAGGGATCATCATGATTCGGACCGTAATAACCAACTAATGTAAAGAGGACCTCTCTGACAGTGACCTTCAGTATCAACCATCTTCCCCTGGGTCACCCTTGTATTGTAAAATCTGTGCTTTAGCTGATTTTTTAAAAGAATCCACACCCCCTAATACCTGCCGTCTGGTCGGTACATGTGAAAGAATCCACCCATTTCTGTGATTTTAATATATCTTTCGTTTCTGCCTCAAGAAGATGAGTCTCCTGGATAACCAAGACTTGGGCGGGGGAATCTCTCAGATATTGTAAAATTTTTCTTCTACGCGACCCCCCCCCTCAAGCCATTCACATTCCAGGACAATATCTCTCAAGTGTTCATTTGGAAGAGTACTCCGCCCTCCATGCCCTCCTTGATGCAATGCAGCAATTGCACCTTGACTTTAGACCACCGGTCAATCCTAGTCTAACTAAAACTATATGGTCAAAGCAACCTATACAAAATGTGACGAATTAGGTATTTTTATTTTTTATTCCCCTGTGCACCCCTACCCCCCACCCTACCCCCCCTTGGAGAACCCAACCCCTATTTACCTGGACTAGTTGTTATCCAGATATGGGGTCCGTAGCCTCCTCCTCCTCCTCTACCTAACTACACCTATGTGTTACCCACCCAAAAATGAGGAAGAAAAAAAAAAAGTGGTTATGCCCTATATCGTGCCCCTAAATACGTGTTTATACAGTTTTACCCCTTTTTTTCCTTCCTTTTTTCCTATTTCCTCCTTTTATGTGTTTTTTTTTCCTTTTTTCTTTTCCCCCTTTCTCTTTCCCCTTTTTTCTCTTTTCTCTTTTTGATTTTTAACCAACCATAGACTGTTCCCCTCACCTCAACTTCCAAAAAGAGCTTAATAGGTGATTTGCTTACGGGGGCCCTTTGCTGATACTATCCAGCAGTTCATCTGCCTCCTGAATGGACCTGATATTGTGCATTTTGTTATTGTGCATTACCTTCAAAAAGGCAGGGAATTTAAGTTGCACCGTAGCACCAATCTTCTTAAAATTGTCCATTCTTCTCCCGAGCTCCCACTCTCTTTCTAGTGTGTCTCTTGACAGATCTGAACGGACTTCAAAGGAGAAGTCCTTACTTCTCACTGTTTTCATCTTCAATGCCAAGTTCAAAATGTTCTCTTTCACGGCGTAAGTTAGGAAGTTGATAAGGATTTTCCTTGGCTTAGTCCTTTTGGATTTAGCGAAAAGGATCCCTGTGAATTCTTTGTATGTCCTTTATCAAGGACTCCACTGAGTCGTCGAGTGGCAGGGCTTCCTTTAACAAGTTTACCATAAAATTTCTTAAGTTGGGAGCCCTCTTTTCCTTCTGGAATATTCAAAATGCGGAGATTATTCCTACGGGAATTATTCTCCAACATTTCCATTCTTTCACGCAACACAGCCTCACCCTTTTGTAGCTCATGGATTTTTGCCTCTGCTGTCCCTAAATTGGACTTTAACTCCTCTACCGAATGCTCAAGGGATTCTGTTCTAGCGTTTAGGAGGTCTACTTTCCTTTCTAGGATCTCACACAAACTCCTAATCTCCCCTTGTTGGCAGCTGATACGGCAAATCCTTGCTTAATATAATCTTTTAAGGATGTAAATAGGGTCTCCATTGAAAGTGGGAGTGGAAATGGGGGGGGGCCCAATCTGCTCTAAAGAGCCCGACCCTAATCCTGTTACCGACCCAGCTCCGCTCATACTTTGACTAACAGCGACAGTGGTGGCAGCATCAATTACAATGGCAGGGGTAGTGGTAATTTCAGTGGTTGTATCCGTGTCAGTGACAGGGACAATAGCAATAACAGGTAGCTCAGACTCAGCCCATGACGATCCTGTAGACTGCATCCCAGCCTGCATCGAGTCTGTAGTGCTCCGATACTCAGATGAGCCAATAACGTCACTGACTTTATGTTCTGCTCCCTGCTTTGTAATGAGTAAAACCTCTGGTTCCACCCTGAAAAACGACCTTAATGAGGGGGTAACCTTCACTATATTGGGTACAGACTTTTTTTCCCTCTTTTTATACTCCTGCCTTTAACCTGGTAGTTTTGAAAAGCTGAATTATCACAGGAGAGGCTGGTAGTATTAGATATACCAGGGCTAGTTGTTGTGGTTATGGCTCCAAAAACTCGCTCCCCCCCTAACTGGTCCTGGGGATCCCGCCTCAATTCTCCCTTTTCCTTAGGTTGCCCTTTTTTCCTTCCAGTCACACTATTTCCGACTTTCTTACATTGCCTCTCTTTTAGTTTAGTAATAAAGTTACCTCGTTTCCCTGGAAGCCTTCGCTCACCCACCTCACCGTCTTGACCGTCTTGACTGTGTGAAAGGACCTGAATGCTCTGATCCACCTGAGCGTCGGCCTTTCCAGGTGAGTAAAAGGGCTCCAAACTATGAGAAGCAGTGTAGGAAACTATGTGGGAGACTGTGGGGGAGGCTGGGGCCGTCGGTGTATCCTCAGCACTGTCTTTTTGCCCAGCCTCGACACCCGCAGCTCCAAAGAAGAGCCCGATGCTGGTGCTGCCGCTGTTGACCCGGAGGAGGCCGCGGGCCGACGCTCTGCAACCGCGCCTCAGCTCCAGGGCGACAGTACACCAGCGTGAGAAGCAGGGCAGGCGGGGGGCGCCGAGCAGCTCCCAGGTCATCAGGTCAAAAGAAGACAAACAAGCTAACCAAAAAAGATAGGCTGTGAATGATAAGAATTTGAAATAAAATAAGACGTGAATAACAAAAGTGAACAGAAAGTGTGAAAGATAGCAAGACAAGTAAAGAAAGAAGCAGAGAAAAGATTAGAAGTAAATAATGAAAAATGATCAGAAAATCAAATCAAGCAAAATAAGAAAAAGAGAACAGAGAAAAGGAGAGAAAATTAGATAAAAAAACGAAAGATAAAATCAAAGAAAGAAACCCAAATAGGAAAAGTTGTTCACTAGCTCACTGCAATATCATTTTTAAGATGACTGTTTATTTTTCTTGCTATTCCCTTGCGCATGGCCATGTGAATGTTTCAGGGAAGCTCAAAGACCAGAAGAGACAACAGGATTGGTCATGATCATTGTTGGACCTGGCCTTTGCTGTAGGGTCACCCGCAAACGTTTTGCCTTCACCTCTCCTATTTTTGCTGAATTAGATTTTGTTGGCCTTAGTACTCTGTGAACGATACTGCTGCTAACCAGTGGTAAAGTGCTTGTGCTCTCTCCCTTAGATATGGTAAATTTGGCTTACACCTGGTTGGCATATTTAATTTACTAAGGTAGGCCCTAGGTAGCCCATAGGGCATGTACTTTTAAGTTTTACATGTCCTGGTAGAGAAAAACTCCTAAATTAGTTTTTCAGTTCTTTGAGGCCTACCTGTCTCATAGCATAGCATTGGGTTACCTTATTACATTTCGTAAGTGCTAACATTTGAATGGGAACAAAGGAACATTTCATGTTTGGTATGTATGAAATTATAATTAAAAATCCTCTTTAATGGTAAAGTGAGATTTCAAATCGCAAGTTTGAAAATGTCACTTTTAGAAAGTTGACATTTTTCTGCCCTTTGCTATTTGGTGCTTGCAGCCTGTCCTAGGTCACATGACTTGGTGTAGTTGTCAGTTGGACTTTGTGTATTTCTCCCAGAGAATCACACAAGAGTGGGGTTAGATGTGCCTGTGTCAGGACCAGTACCTCAATTTCCAAGTTGCACAGGAGTAGAACGCAGTAATTTCCCCCCCACTCCCTTTAGAACAATTCCGCAAATACCTTTCTTTTAATTACTTGCGAATATGCTCCAACGGGGGAAAGGGGTTGGGGACAGAGAAGAGACTGCCAGAGAATCGTGGTCTTCGTCTCAAGGGTTGTAGTTTACTTTCTTCAGTATCCCTTGATTTATCTGAAAACTGTAATCACATTACAACTAATTACTTCTACAATCTTCATTAAACATTCAAATGTATATTAATTTATTTATTTAAACACAAAATATCCTACCCTACGTTTTCTTGGCAATAGCTCCTCTTCTATTAAGCATTCCTGTGATGAAAAAACTTAATACATGCAACAGTTTTCTTGTATTCTTATATTCTTTACTTTCAGGAAGAATACTTGCGATTCCAGGAGATAGACGATTAGAACAGCAATGAGCAGGAACGACTTCAGGTATGTTTAAGCCTTTCTCTTCTTCTAGTAAATTAATCTCTCTTCAGGACAAGCTCTCAGTATGAGTATCTGCGAATAACTAACTGTTCTGGTATTAATTGAATCTTTTTCTCTCAAGCGTGAAGACGTACTTCCTAGATTCCTAACTCTTTTGACCTACACCGTCAGCGAGCGAGCACGCTCAGTGACTACAGGAATTTTTCTTAACCTCAACAGGATAATTAATTGGCTTGAAACAATGTTGCGTGAGAGTGAGAACAACACTTGTCAGACCAATTCGTTTATCGTAACGCAAGCCCAAAGAATAAACGTTAATTAGAACTTTTGGGCGAGCGCAGGTTGCTAACTGTAAAGTTATTAATTTAACCGGAGCAACAATAAATGACGAAACTCGTCGCGTCTACCCTGAACTGACTAACCGACGAGAGAATTCCACAGAGCGCCTACTCACGGACAATCTTCAGGTGAAGTGCGCCGATTAGAACTTGGACGCGCTTCACATTCCAAAGGGACTTCAAGGAAGAACAACTAGTACGCTAAAGGTAGGATCAAGCTGGCAGACATCTTGGTTTTCCAAAGTCGCCAACTAGATCTCCATTTTCCACCAGGGCAAATATATTTATATCGTTTTGACACCTTACCTCCCAGTGTACCAGCCACAGTTAGGTTGTTGATGGGAACTTTCTTAGGAGCTCTGACAGCCTGAATGGACCATCTAATGGCAGGATGGGGATGGAGCTGGGCACAGCCCCACTAAATAGGTTTAGCTCTGCCTTCACAGAAAGGATTTGTCATACTACATTGTCCCTGCATCCAACTTGGAGCCAGGGCAGGGGAGTCAGGAAACTTCAAGGCCTTCAAAGGGAGTCCTCTAGGAACTTCTTCTACTTCAAAGAAGAAACCAAGTATCGAAACGGACCCTCAGACCCACTCTTCAGTTCACTTTCTGAAGCTGTGGAAGGATGCTCAGAGGATTGCTACCTGTCATTGTGGCCTTCTGTGTACTCCACAAGAATGCTTTGTGCACCTGGAAGGATTGCTCTGCTGCCTGGCGCCTGCCTTTAAACTTCAGATGCAAAAAGAACAACTGATGGACAGAATGCAGAACAATGTCATACACTTCAGAGGCCTACCCTGCTGCTTGAGCCCTGCTTCATCACTTGAACCAAGGACTACCACTGTGACTGCAAGGGCTAGTTTGCTGGCCCCCTGATCAGAGCCTCATGGACATAAAAGGCTAACACCAACTTGAACCCACACCTTGGCCCAGCATGAGAGAGTCCTGAACTCCCACGAAGTGCCCCTCCAGTCCTGGACCCTTGGATGTGGTGTTAAATGTGTCCAGATAGCCAAAATCCAAAACTTGGGAATTAAAAATATTTTGACTGAAAACTGCTCTTAGAACCGAGGGTTAGAATGGAACCCACCTGCTCATCTATCTTGCCAAGGTGCATCGCCGCTAAGCCTGGCTGATAGCTCCAGCTATGTTTTTCTCTACGGCAGCAAATCCTGTTCAGCAGTCCTTCACCAAAGGGGTGTCCAACCTCCTGGAACTCTCATCAGCTACAGTTTTCTGCCTTGTCCCGCTGAAGATTTATGACTTCCAAAAAAGTGACTAAGTCTGAACGTAGAATTCTTCACCACAGCTTCATCCAGCTGCTCCCCAACGACGACACTCCCTCCTCGGATACCGCCTGCAATGAACTTTTCCTTCTCAGATCATTTTCTTCAAAATTTCTTCTAAGTCCGAAGGTAAGTGCTTACCGTGCCCAATCCGCGTCCTGTATCTGACCTGTGTTCCATCGTGGTCGGCCATATTTTTCAACTTTGACCCGGTCTCGCACAACAAGATGTCCGTGGTGAGTGCTTTGATCATTTAGGTGCTAGTTTTTACCTTAAGCTTTAGAAATTCATAACTCTTGTTCTAAGGCTGGATTTCTGTTGTTTTGGTGTCAAATCATTTATTAAACTTAACTATATTTTTGCAATTGGTGCAGAATTTTTTGGGTGTTATGTTTTCACTTTATCACTGTTTGTGTGCTGCATAAATACTTTACACATTACCTCGAAGTTAAGCCTGAGAGCTTTTGTGCCAAACTGCCAAGGGTTAAACACAGTTTAATTTAGCGACTTTTGTGGGTCGCCCTGACAGGGACTCTCACAGTCATGATCAATGTTCAATGTTCCCTCTAATTTTTTTCCTCTGTGTGCGGCAGTGTAAGGTCTCTGTGCGCTGCAGCCAAGGTTATGTGCGCCAGGAACCAGACCGCGTGTGTGGGTGCAGCGTCTACAGAAAGGGGCGCGGCCAACATTAAAGTGAAAGTGCCTATGGGGCGCTTTTACACAAAATGTAATAAAAAGAAAGAAAGAAAGAAAAAAAGCTTTTGTAGCGCAGCCACTAAAGTGAAAGCGGTCGCGCTGTAAATTAAATAAATAAATAAGCGCAGCTGCTCAAGTGAAAGTGTACCGCGCCGTAAATAAAATAACATGATGTGTTATAAATGTGAATTAGCCCTACGAGTTTAGCTGTGTTTTTCCAATGTAAATCCCCAAAAAGGGATATCAACACCAGACTGTTATTTTACATGATAGGTCACGTTGTCTAGAGTATGCTAATAATTGTAATGGCCATATTGTGCATTTACTGAACCTGTGGTTCTCATACTGGCTATAGGACATGAGAGGCATAGAACAAAATGTCAACACATAATAAGGTATAAACCTGATTACCTCTGTCGTACATGAGATCTAGGCAGAGGATCCGAAGCTGTCCAGTAGCTGCAGAGGAATGCGTCAAAGCTACACAATTGCACATGATAAATATTGATATCTGAAACTGTGTCATTCGGTGTATGATTAAATAGACTATAGCACACACTACACACTCCCACACACCTTATAAAATCAGAATGCAATAATCCACAGGGCAATACCTGTGCATCTTTCAGGACCATTGAACAAAACTGGCAATATGACCACAAATCGCGCTTTGATTTCAAAACAAAATTTAGTGGCAGAAAGATTGTACGCATTACAGAAGCAACATAAATGATATCAAATACATTCTTCTCTGCTCAGAAAGTGGCAAAAGGAGAATCTGGACCAGAGTTTCAGGATTCTCCACACACCTTTCACACATTCCACACTATTTCATTGTTGACTTAGGTGAATCCACTGATGGAGAAGTGCAGCAGCCTTAAAAGAATGAATATTTATTTAAGTCAGTGCAGAGACTTATCTTAAGCTGAAAAAAAGTAAATGAGTCATCTTGTTTACCACTTTTACAGCAACAAAATGTGCAGATATTCCATAAGAAACAAAAAATTCCATTACCCCAAATGGATTTGTCTAGAGAGAGTCTGCGTGTATTTCAAAGATATTTGATCAATATGAAAGAGCGTCAATAGAAGAACATTAAATTTAGGAGTAATCAGCTTCTTGCATGTCTGTGAGTAACAATAAAAGATTTACATTTTTTTTCTTAAAACTTTTTGCAAGTAAGGAAACAATCAGATGGCTCACAGAGACAAGAATATGCTGACACCAGCATAGTCAGTGCTTTTAGGGAATTAAAATAATTGTGTATGCACATAAAGTATATGTAAAAACACAGCACCCCAATCCATATTAAAAGGAACCGCCAATTACAAAATAGGAATCCAAACAGTTTTTCTGTAATTTGATCGTGATTAATGAGTACTAATTGCTGGAAAAGATGAAAGAGAATAGAACTGCGATATTATGGGAATTACACATGAGGGCAAGGTACTCTGAGGAATTACTTACT
The DNA here is from genome assembly GCA_963921515.1 of Calotriton arnoldi. Classification (NCBI taxonomy): domain Eukaryota; kingdom Metazoa; phylum Chordata; class Amphibia; order Caudata; family Salamandridae; genus Calotriton; species Calotriton arnoldi. Next base: position 165,518 of record CAWUFW010007236.1, on the reverse strand, counting down.
GGTGGGTGGGGATGAGCACAAAAAACCAGACTGAGATTTTTTTGACATCATACACCTTCCACCACGAAGGATGTTACTGCTTCCAGGCTACCATTGGTATTTCAGCCCCTGACTTCTGCAATGCCAAGAGAAATCATGAGTTTCGAGAAGTTGTTTCTCAAAAAGATCTGTCCAAAATAGCATAAGGAACGTTTTCTGCCTTAGAATATTTCTTAGGAAGAAAGATTAGCTCTAGCAAAACTGAAAAGGAGGACAGTGTTGATTTTTAAGCAAGTGACAACGGTTGTGGAATCGTCACCTGAGACATAGATAAAAGCAAACAAGTTATTCAGAGGAAATTGAACAGTTACCACCACTTGAGGTTAGACACTAATCCCCTAAAAGATATGTACAAAATAGTGTACAGCTAACTACACATGCAAAAGAAAAAGGCTTTCTAAGTATTAATGTATTCCAATTTCCGAATAACAATTACCCATAGACACCGTTACTCTGCCCAAAAGGCAAGGCCCTGCCTTGAAGTAAGTCACACGCCATACCTGTCCACTCTCAAGAACTATAACACGATTACCCTGAAATCAAGGGAGTCAGGAAATAACTGCAGAAGGATAACGGGCATCATGCCAAAAAAGAAAGGAATAAGACACAGCGGGGCATATTTACGTTTCCTGGCGCATCCCTGCAAATCAGCAGGGATGCGCCAGGAAACGTGCGACACGCATCTCAATCCTTGCGCCACCACGGATGCGCGCATTTACAATGCGGCGCATCATGGCGCAAGGAAATGCAGATGCGTGTCGCATCTGCTGCCGTAACGTTAGCGCAGTGCTGGAGTTGTGTCGCAGGCGCGACGCAACTCCAGCACTGTGCCAACCATGCCCATGTCTAACATGGTGCGTCAAGCCTTACGCCTGCTTCAAGCAGGCGCAAGGTTTTTGACGCAGCAAGGTCGGAAAAGTGACTGAGTGAAATCTTGTAGATTTCACTCAGCCACTTCCGAGGCGTTCCTGCGCCGGAACGGCCCCCTGCGCCAGAACGCCCACATGAAACCTGACGCAGGTTTCATGTGGCGCAGAGCTTACAACGTGACGCATCTCCCTAGATGCCTCACGTTGTAAATACCCGCAGCATGGCGCTGGCTTTACGCCGCCGCTGCGTCACAGAAGTGATGCAACGGCGGCGCAAAAGTGGCGCAAGGGGCTTGTAAATATGCCCCTGTGTGCACACAAAAACACGCAGCACAATGATACGATGTACACTCAGAAATAAGTCACAATTAAATTACAATTTAAAATAAACTGAGATCATGTCACATGTGACATCGACAGCATTGAACACACTCTGAAAAACACATGAGCGCACCTAAACATTTATTTTAAGTGCAAGTATTTTTTATTGGTTAGAAATGAAAAAAAGGAGCATACATTCAGAAGTACATGCGATAGAGGCAAAATCCAATCAAAACAAGAACTTTTTTATGTTCAAACCCAGCATACACAGACGCAATAAAACACAGAAAAGAACCATACTGTACCGACCAAAAAAAGTCCACTACCAAAAAACGTCCAGCAGTCAGATCGGCACTCCATAGCTGCTGAAGTCAAGCAGGAACATTGAGGATACCCCATGCCGTCTCTCGCCTGGACCAGTCACCACACGTCACAAGAGGGATGACCAGTACACGCGGCTGAAATTGCAATGGGATGAAGACAGAGAGAGGGGAGAGAACTTCAGCTGTCTTCCGTCTCTGTCGTGCGTAGCTTCGGGGGTGGGAGCGTTGTTTGGGGTCTTAAATCCCCCTAATAAATGTACTATTTAATAGTTGGGTACAGGAGATTTCAGTCCGGGAAGATAAGGTGCTAGTTAGATTTCACCTGGGATTTGTAACTACTCACTCAGACAAAAACAAACACACACTCTCATCTCTGTTTTGAAGATTTTAGAACAGAGTTATTTGACAAATTACTGTTTTCTAAGTACCCCTCACAATCCGCACTCATTTCCAATTCCACTAGCCCTTAAGCCCCCCGTCATGCGCTCTTTACTATATAATAATTAACATGATATGCCAGCATGACTGTCCGAGAATCTAAAGCTCACCTCCACCCCCAGTCTTACTGACCAAGCCATGCCCCTGGTCACTGTGTTCAACATGGGTCATGCCATGGGGTATGTCGTGACGGACTCAGTATTCTCAGGGTTCTTAAGCTGCTGCAACTGTAAACAGAGAAACCCTATATTGCCCAAGGTTCGGCTAATCAATAGGCAAATCTAAGCAACCTTCACCCATCTGCACGTGTGGTCAGCACCTTTGCTAAAGCTCCCTGACTCTCTCATCTTCTGAATCAGAGCTTTCTGAGATTAAGGACCCGATTATGATGTTGTTAAGAAAGGTTCCGAAAGGGATTCGGTTTTGAAGAATCCGATGCTGAACCCTTGTTTCTGAACGAATTGTACACATTTCCCAATGACCGATCACCATGCCTGGAAACCGCTTGAGCAGTCCGAATCGGTTCCGAAAGGCATTTGGGCAGCCCGACTCTTTCAGAGCTGATTCGTACAGCTCAATGGAGACGGTTTCCTGACGAGCAAATACGATGACCGATTCCGACAGCTGTTATGATTCCGTCTGCCTGAAACGAAACAGCTGTCGGAATCTGTCTTTGGGGGCTCGATGCGGAACCCCCTTCACCCAAAGGCGTCCGAATGGGGCCCTTGGGGGTACCCAAGGGAACCCTCTCTTCCCAACCATGCACAATGTGGCAGGTACAATGGGGTGCCCGTGACAGGGTGCTAGGTTTTCCCCAACCACCCCTTTTTTCAATGGGAGCCTGTGTTCTCATTCTGAACATAGGCTCCTATTGAAGTCAATGTGAGTCTGACCGAACGATGTTGGGAAGCATCGTAATCGGTCATCCGGACTTGCAGGACCCGATTCGTTTGGTAACGAGTCCAAGACCGATTAGTTCGGAACAGTTTCCTAACGACATCGTAATCGGGCCTTAAGTTGGAAACACAAGAAGCCATTAGTTCTTAGTCTGTTTTTAATGACACACACTCCTATCACACTAAACACACACGTAGGAAACTTGCACATAAATGCCTTTATATTCCATTTGCTACACCAAACATTACTGCATGCTGTGATAGTGTTCCTCTTTTCACTTCTTGCGCCATGCTTATATTTATTCTTGCAAGCACTGGGTACTTGCAAACAATCTGTTTTTTTTCCTGAATGCATGCCCAAAACAATGCCCCAGTGTAGCCTATGCACTCTGTGCACATGTTTAACCGCGCACAATTGAACTGCCGAAACCAAACATAGTTCTCTTTTACTCACATGCTTGTATGGTACCTGCCTTAAAAACATCCTTGCTGTATTTTTCTCTTTCAGGTTTCTCTTCAGGATCAAGAGGTTCCAATAATATTTAGTGACTGGGCAGACTTGGAACAACAATGTGATGTGGTTCTGAACTAGAATAGAATGCTGAGCATGCAATGAGCTTGACTGCATTCCTGTTGCCTCGTAGAACCTAAAAGGAAAGCAGCAGCTGCAGGAATACGTGAAGCTGTTACAGGAGGCCATGCCCAAAATGGCGACCAGGCACTGAGAGGCTAGTAAATCTCATGGGATTTTAAGTAATACCTTTATTACTCTCGTGAGATATGTCAAACCCAGATGCTTGTGGATCAGCGAGTTCCTGTTCAAGGGGGTTGTGCCACTAGATATAAGGGCCTCAGGGACAGCTGTAGTTGTACTTAAGGACTCCAGAATAACCAAGGTTACAGGCTAAAAGTGCAGTCTTTTAGGGGGTGCTATGGGTGAAGGAAGGGACATGAATTACAGGGGAGTGAGAGCGAACATGGATGGGAGGGAAAGTAGGGCTTCACGAGGTCATGGAATTTGCCGCAGGACACTGAAAGAATTATTTAAAATTTAAATCACAAACCAGTGCAAAGGGAGGGCCTACTGATGACACCTGCACAAGACTTATCACCAGGAGATTCTCATTACACCATCAAACTATCACGCACACTGGTCACAAAGGTAAAAAGCCATAGGCAGACCACGTTTCCCACAATGTTCATTAATGTGTTTATTGCACTATTCCTTGAAAAATTATATTGTGTGTCTGAGGTAGAGGAAGTGAAAAGATGCTTCTTTCCTCTAATGTGATCCAGGATATGGTTGTAAAATGAGAGCAGAACCTCATTCTACCTTATGCCCACCTGAATACTAAACATGCCTACATTAAAATTCTGGCTATACTCCACTTCATGGCCAATGGATCATTCCAGAGGACCAGAGGGAACATGTTTGATATTTTACAGGCAGCCCAATCCCCGAACCTTCAAAATGAATTGACATACATCAGTGTGCCAAAGTCACTGCAGGATAGACAATTGGTGGGAGACCCCTTCTATGCCATTGCCCATTTCCCCCTGGGACAAGGTGCCATCAATTGTCCACATGTGGCACACTACCCACCCTGCCACAGAGAACAACATTATTGCAACCAATACTGCTGGCACAATGTGCAAGTTGCCTGCAATGCTCGAGGTTGCTTCACTCATGCATACGCTTGCCTTTCTTGGGTTAACATTTGACAGCATCATCTTTAAACAGTCGTCCATTGCATATCGGTGTCAGGTGACTCCTAGTTAAGTACAGTTAAATGGCACTGGGACTGCATTGTGGGGACTAGCACAAATCATAACCCCTTCTCAAGAGGCCCACGATAGGCACACTGCTTCCATGCCTTTCAAGCAATGTCTTGATTATTCTAGTGTGCAAACTATGATCCAGTGTTCATGTCTGTGTTACAGGTGTTTGTGACCTCTCTCCCTATCTCATGCCCCTTACTGACATCAGCCACTCTGACTCAACATGGGTACAGCAGAAACTGCACAGACACAATGCATCAAAGAGTGCACATACGCCATCCTCAAGTTGTACTTCATATATCTTGATCTCACCACTTGGTGCTCTTGACCTCACCTGATGTTACTGAAAGATAGTTGTAGTCGGATGCATTTTGCTTAATATCTGCCTTGTGACAGGGGTCACACATAGACTAAAACCTTGCAATGAGGCCCCATCCAAGTCTCCTGACTCGGTCGGTGATCATGGTCTGCATGTGCAACAAACCTGTGGCAATACATTTCACATGAGCTGCATGTTTGGCAACTACATATCTGTGGCAGGACAGAGCCGTCGATGTTAAAAGGTGAACCATGTCACCTCTCCACTTAACATCCTGAAATACCATTGTTGAACAACCATGTTGCTAATACCAAACCTGTCCATGTGGATGCACAATATATCTAAACCCATATCAACGATCATATTACACATGTACATGATCAGTATGTAAAATATGTACATATTTCTAGTTGGTCCAACATATTACTCCAACGTGGTTTCACAACATCACTCTACATTTGTTGTTTAGAAAACTGTTTTTCTACCTGCTAAGTCATTTGTGAATCCACTAAAGGGGTCCCTCCTTTAACACTTTTTTCTATTTTCTTTTTAATGTTTTTTTAAAATCTGCACAGCAGACATGTAAATAGTTGGGTGGTGTCATGCTAAACGCCCATAGCTGGAAGATAGTTTGATGAATTAAAAAAAAACGGCCTTTCATGATCAATCCACTCACCAAAACAGCATGCTCCTCAAACCTGCTGCTGTTTGAGAATATTGACCACTAGAAATGCCTGAGTACAAGTCAGAGAGTGCCTCGACATCATCCAAGAAAAAGCAGACATAGTCAAGGAGAAGGTCCCAAAGCACTCTCCCTAGGGGGCAGAAACCTAATTGGCCAAGAATGCACACTTGGCAATTGGACAGATATTGTCAGGAGGTTCTCTGTGTTGGTAGGTACCAACAAAAGAGTCGGGGAGTACTGAAAGCACTACATCCGCATCAAAGTCCACGACATCTAGGAAGGCCATAAGATGCCATAGTAGCCAACTCTGCCTCACCCCCAGTGCACAACAGCAAGGACTGGTTAGTTTTCCATGACCAGCTGGAAGCCCATGAGCAGTAGCATGGTGGTGAGCACTTTTACATCCATTTAATCCTGTTTTCTGCCAACAATGTCTGCATGCTGAGAGAAATGGGCTAGATGTCACCCACTCCTGCTTCTTGCTCCCAATAAGAGAATAAGGTACAGGAATGGCTAACAGCTGACCCACTCCTCCATTACCTGCACTTTACGCCTTCCACAGAGGAGCGAGTCAAATGTCACTTGCTCCTGCGGCCTGTTCACAGGCCAGGCTGGTTAGCAGAAAGGCTTTATTCATTCTTCTTGGCCTGTCAAACAGGGTGAAGAGAGATATCCATGAGAGTGCAGGTTTCCCCATCCACTTGTTAATCAAGCAGCGTAGGTTCTCCTCCCAATCCCAAACTGGTTGCCTACACTGACTGGGAGGAAAACACTTATGGGTGCCTAGTGCGTAGGGTCATAATGTCCCTGCGTGCCTTGTCAGGTGTTTACAAGCTGTTTGAAAAATGTATAAACACTAGACACCCGTATTTCACTTAATATCTCCCATGTGGCTGAACGGCTTTTCACCTAAGAAATTAAAGACACCTAGGGGGATATTCTCAAGAACGTGTGTTAACTATCGCCAAATTCGCTTAACGCAACTTCTCACATCGCAGTGTATCGTGGGAAAATAACACTGTGTTAACGCAGTATTCCCAACCCGGCGGCACCATGCGATAGTCACACGTTAACGCGACAAATGCCAGCGTGAAAATTAATGCAACGCCGAAAAAATGCGAAACACGAACGCCAAAAAAGTTGCGAAGTCCCAAATCGCGAAACAAAAAGCAGCGATAAACAGCAACAGGCCTGCGATTCCCACGCGACATGCGGGAAAATGCACTATAAAAGCAGAGAAAAAAAAAAGATTAAAAAATGCAACTGCGTAGCACCATAGACGCACTCGGACCGAGTGCAGAGGACAACGCGAACACCACAAGCCCCACAGACGACCAGCCAGGACCCCCGGGGCCGGGGAAGTGCAAGGAGAAGAGGAAGACGGGGCAGTCCGCAGGAAAACCGGATCATCCTCACGGAGGTGATAGGACACTACCAACAACTGTCCGTCACCTTCACTGTGTCATCAGCCACACAAACGGAAATATGGCAACACATCGTGAACAACGTGAATGCAGTCGGAGTGTCGAGGAGGACAATGGAAAAGGTCAAGAGGCGCTGGAATTATGTGAAGGGCAAAACCAAGAAGAAACCCGATGCCAACATGAAAGCAGCAACGCAGATTGGAGGTGGGGGACCAGCGGCACACCAGGAGCTGGATGACATTGAGAAAATGGTGGCCACAGTCATCAGTCGGCATACGGTGCCAGGTGTCGGGGATCGGGACACTGCTCAACATGACCTGACACAACATCAACCGGGTGAGTATCCACCAGGGACTGGGGGGACGGGGGGAGATGGGCACAATGGCACACAAGCACAATTAAGTAGAGCACACTGCACACCCATAATGACTCTGGATCATGTCCCTGAACCCGTGCCACACTGCAGCACACATACAGAAAGTCAGGGAATGTGTATTGAAAAGAATTTATTTGCACATGCTGTGCCTGTGGTCATTTTGTGCTGTCTCATGATTAACAATAAAAGATTTAGGGGCATATTAGCAAGACCGGCGATAAAATTATCGCCGTTTTAGCGGCAGGAAACTGCCGCTAAAACGGCGATAATGGACTTGCTAATATGCGTTATAGAATTCAATAGAAGCCCAGGTTAGATGTGCAGGACATCTAACCTGGGCTTCTATTGAATTCTATAACGCATATTAGCAAGCCCATTATTGCCGTTTTAGCGGCAGTTTCCTGCCGCTAAAACGGCGATAATTTTATCGCCGGTCTTGCTAATATGCCCTTACATTTTTATTCTTAAAACTTTTTGCAAGTAAGGAAACAATCAGATGGCTCACAGAGACAAGAATGTGCTGACACCAGCATAGTCAGTGCTTTTAGGGAATTAAAATAATTGTGTATGCCCATTAAGTATATGTAAAAACACAGCACCCCAATCCATATTAAAAGGAACCGCCAATTACAAAATAGGAATCCAAACAGTTTTTCTGTAATTTGATCGTGATTAATGAGTACTAATTGCTGGATTAAGATGAAAGAGAATAGAACTGCGATATTATGGGAATCACACATGAGGGCAAGGTACTCTGAGGAATTACTTACTGGTGGGTGGGGATGAGCACAAAAAACCAGACTGAGATTTTTTTGACATCATACACCTTGCACCACGAAGGATGTTACTGCTTCCAGGCTACCATTGGTATTTCAGCCCCTGACTTCTGCAATGCCAAAAGAAATCATGAGTTTCGAGAAGTTTGTAGTATCCTGCATTTGTAAGGTTAAGTATTATTCTCCTCCTGCTCAGCCCAGTGCCTGTGCTCTATGCCCAATAGAATGTTGGAGTCTTTCCTAGCCTCGGAATGTTGGGACTGAGAGAGGTTAAGTGACAGTTGGTCATGGGCTGAGCAGCACACAGGCTGCTCCTGGTGGGGCTCTCTTTTACATCTTAACTACCTGATGTTCTGAACTATACTACTTGTTATCTTCATGAATAAAACATCTTGAAATACTACTTCATGCGTGGACCTCGATACTACATTTGATGGCGACGAGTTGGTGACGAACCTACGTGGCACAAGCGGATCTAAGGTACCTGGCGAACACAGGTGGACCTGGATAGCGCAATCTACAGAAACTACGGTGGAAACAAGGAAAATGTACACGAGGAGGTATCCACAGAAACATGAAGAAGAAACATGTGTGTTCCACAAAGACGACAACAAGGAAGAAACAAGCCTTTCACAGAAAAGAAAAGAAGACAACAACACAAGTAAGATGAAGCACTACGCCGTTAAGCCCCACCAGTGGCCTCACCATCGGCCAGCCCTAGCACAGGCGTGCTGTGCTCATCTACTCTACATTATTTGGACTAAGGATTTCTCTACAGCCTGCTGTACACCTTCTACAACTTTCAGTCACCTGTCTATCCCACCACTATTTCAAAACTGTGGTAAGAGGATGCGGTCGTGGAAGGTCTGTCTCCATTCTACGTTAAGCAGTATGGGAGTTTCAAGTCTCTGACCAAGAACTGTGTGGCTTATGGTGATGTATTGAGCTCCCTCCGTTGTGTGATCCTGAACATATTTTGCTGACTTTCGTCTGGGGTTGCACTAGTGTTGGCTGCAGGTTTTCTTCACGACGTATTGCTGTCTTGGCAAAATCTACATTCTACAGTTCACAACCTTTACCAAGTACATCGCGCTGACCTAAATCTATGCCTACTATTTTCCTGTGCCTGGTAGATGTTAATCTGCTGTTTACACAGTGAAGTTTCTCCAATTAGGGCATTGACATTTTGGACACTTTACTGGTCGTTGTCTGAAGAGGTATGTCTTCATGTCATCGCGCTTAATAAGATTTGCCTGGTGTTTCAAGTAATTTTTTATTGCCTTGCGCACAGGTTTCCATTGCGCATGTTCACATCATCCCTGTCATTGCCACCGTAAATTAAGCTGTGGTGAGTTTTGCCAACATCTTTTTCTCCTCAGAATTCAATTGCCTTACCGGTATTGCGGTAGTTAAAACCGTTTTTTCCGTTGCTCTTCATGAGTGCCTTCTGCGTGCGCTGTTCCCCTCACTTAGCTGAGCGCGCAGACTTTTCTTCACGAGAACCCTCTGTGATGTCACATCTGCACTGAATTCATAGACGCTGTTTGGTGCTCCACTATGCTGTGAGCCTCCCGGCAGCACGCCCTGTACGTGCCTCCATTTTGCCTCGTTGCAATTGTAAACAGCACGCAAGCTCCTGGTCTTCTGTTCGTCGTGGGATCAAGGTTCACTGTGCATCAATCTCATTTCGGAGGAAATTGGTAACGTTACCGTTCCCGTTGGACTTTTAAATCAAAATGTAAGAGTTTGACCTCGTATTTTTGCTGACAGTTTTGGGCATTGCTCTTCAGCTCAGTAACTTTGGCACATCTTAGGAGCACAAAGTATAGTACTTACATGGTCGTGTGGTGAATTCCGTAAGAACATTTTGTGCCAGGTTTTGATCCCTTTTCCTGTTCTTTCCACTGCTTTGCCATATTTCATGTCCGTGACATTCACTGGACCCTGTATCCTTTTTGGAACACTTATTCCAGCTGGCAATGCACGAGGGTGTTACAAGACTTTGTCAGCTCCTTGTCATCTCTGAAAAGCGAGCTTGCTCACAATCTCTAGTGTGTGTCACAGCACGACGGTGATACGCACACCCTGAACTTTAAAGGTGACACAGGTCTACGGTGTCATCCACATCTTTATCCTGGACAGTCTGCACAGGTTAAAGTGTTTCAGTGTTTATGCCATACACATTCATGGTTTCATTGTGTATTTACTTTGCTTTATTACACATTACGTTTCTTTATACTGGGATGGCATTGGGTATCTTCCCTTCTGCTCACATTACGTTTGCCTACATGGGCTACATCTTGCATGTATGGACTCTGGGTACTTACCTGCATTGGGTTCATGGTTCTATTTACATGTGTACGTTTTTGCACGATATTCTTCCCTACACAGGGATGGGTTTGGGTCTAGCCCCATTTCCCCACATACATTTGCCTACATGGGCAACACACGGTTCTCACCCTTACACAGGGCACCGTTCCATGGGTCACAGTCCCATCTACATTTACATTGCGACCCTCACACGGTTTGCATCTTATGGGTTTTAGATCCATCTCTACTCTGCACTGCATTGTACCTCTACGCGGGGGTTGTCCTTTCACGGGGTTTCACATTATGGGTCACAGTCCCATTCACACTGCTCCTCACACTCTTGCATAGGAGTAGAGGACGGTCATGGGTTTCTATCCCATTGGCTGTTATTGTCTTTCTACATTCTCTTACTTTGCTGTTTTATATAACGCAATGTTACATTTATATCGTATTATTGTCTAATTGAAAATGGAGGGAAGTATTCGTTATACTGTATGTATCTACTTTGCCTCTTCTCTGTTTTCCATTATGTCCAGCTTTCCTCGTGATGTTCTACTTATTTTCATCCTTGGTTTCTGGAGTTACATTTCTTGTTTGTCATCCTCTGTCTCCAGCCTTCCCTCGTTCGCATTTTTATTCTATTTCTTCCCTGTTCAGGAGGAGATCCGTTATTCCCTCCTCTTTGTATCTGTGTGTAGGCTGGTGTCCGGTTTGCGTCATGCCTTATTCTTCCTTCCTTTTGTTCACCCTTGTTTTACTTTATCATAGATTGCATTTGTTCTTCTGTTGGAAGGAAAGGGGATATGTAGTATCCTGCATTTGTAAGGTTAAGTATTATTCTCCTCCTGCTCAGCCCAGTGCCTGTGCTCTATGCCCAATAGAATGTTGGAGTCTTTCCTAGCCTCGGAATGTTGGGACTGAGAGAGGTTAAGTGACAGTTGGTCATGGGCTGAGCAGCACACAGGCTGCTCCTGGTGGGGCTCTCTTTTACATCTTAACTACCTGATGTTCTGACCTATACTACTTGTTATCTTCATGAATAAAACATCTTGAAATACTACTTCATGCGTGGACCTCGATACTACAAAGTTGTTTCTCAAAAAGATCTGTCCAAAATAGCATAAGGAACGTTTTCTGCATTAGAATACTTCTTAGGATGAAAGATTAGCTCTAGCAAAACTGAAAAGGAGGACAGTGTTGATTTTTAAGCAAGTGACAACGGTTGTGGAATCGTCACCTGAGACATAGATAAAAGCAAACAAGTTATTCAGAGGAAATTGAACAACAGTTACCACCACTTGAGGTTAGACACTAATCCCCTAAAAGATATGTACAAAATAGTGTACAGCTAACTACACATGCAAAAGAAGAAGGCTTTCTAAGTATTAATGTATTCCAATTTCCGAATAACAATTACCCATAGACACCGTTATTGCGTACTCTGCCCAAAACGCAAGGCCCTGCCTTGAAGTAAGTCACACACCATACCTGTCCACTCTCAAGAACTATAACACGATTACCCTGAAATCAAGGGAGTCAGGAAATAACTGCAGCAGGATAACGGGCATCATGCCAAAAAAGAAAGGAATAAGACACAGCGGGGCAGATTTATGATGACTGGCGCATTCCTGCAAATCAGCAGGGATGCGCCAGGTAAGATGCGTCAGGCAAGTTTACCCTTGCGCCACCACAGATACGCCGCATTTACAATGTGGCGCATCATGGCGCAAGGATAAACAGATGCGTGACGCATCTCCCGTCGGAAGGGTGGCGCATTGCTGGAGTCGTGTCGCAAGCGCAACGCAACTCCAGCAATGCTCGTGGCCTGCCCATACATAACGTGGTGCGTCACGCCTTACGCCTGCTTCAAGCAGGCGCAAGGTTTTGCCGCAGCGGCGTCGGAAAAGTGACAGAGTGGAATCTTGTAGATTTCACTCAGGCACTTTTCCGAGGCTTTACTGCGCCGGATCGCCCCCCCCCCCTGCGCCGGAACGCCCACATGAAACCTGACGCAAGTTTCATGTGGCGCAGGGCTTTACAACGTGACGCATCTCCCTAGATGCGTCACGTTGTAAATAGGGCGCAACGTGGCGCATGGTTTACGCCGACGCTGCGTCACAGAAGTGACGCAACGGCGGCGCTAAAGTGGCGCAAGGGGCTCGTAAATCTGCCCCTGGGTGCACACAAAAACACGCAGCACAATGATACGATGTACACTAAGAAATAAGTCACAATTAAATTACAATTTAAAATAAACTGAGATCATGTCACATGTGACATTGACAGCATTGAACACACTCTGAAAAACACATAAGCGCACCTAAACATTTTGTTTAAGTTCAAGTATTTTTTATTGGTTAGAAATGAAAAAAAGGAGCATACATTCAGAAGTACATGCGATAGAGGCAAAATAAAATCAAAACAAGAACTTTTTTTAATGTTCAAACCCAGCATACACAGACGCAATAAAACACAGAAAAGAACCATACTGTACCCACCAAAAAAAGTCCACTACCAAAAAACGTCCAGCAGTCAGATCGGCACTCCATAGCTGCTGAAGTCAAGCAGGAACATTGAGGATACCCCATGCCGTCTCTCACCTGGACCAGTCACCACACGTCACAAGAGGGATGACCAGTACACGCGGCTGAAATGGCAATGGGATGAAGACAGAGAGAGGGGAGAGAACTTCAGCTGTCTTCCGTCTCTGTCGTGCGTAGCTTCGGGGGTGGGGGGGTTGTTTGGGGTCTTAAATCCCCCTAATAAATGTACTATTTAATTAATAGTTGGCTACAGGAGATTTCAGTCTGGTAAGATAAGGTGCTTGTTAGATTTCACCTGGGATTTGTAACTACTCACTCAGACAAAAACAAACACACACTCTCATCTCAGTTTTGAAGATTTTAGAACAGATTTATTTGACAAATTACTGTTTTCTAAGTACCCCTCACAATCCGCACTCATTTCCAATTCCACTAGCCCTTAAGCCCCCCGTCATGCGCTCTTTACTATATAATAATTAACATGATATGCCAGCATGACTGTCCGAGAATCTAAAGCTCACCTCCACCCCCAGTCTTACTGACCAAGCCATGCCCCTGGTCACTGTGTTCAACATGGGTCATGCCATGGGGTATGTCGTGACGGACTCAGTATTCTCAGGGTTCTTCAGCTGCTGCAACTGTAAACAGAGAAATCCTATATTGCCCAAGGTTCAGCTAATCAATAGGCAAATCTAAGTAACCTTCACCCATCTGCACGTGTGGTCAGCACCTTTGCTGAAGCTCCCTGACTCTCTCATCTTCTGAATCAGAGCTTTCTGAGATTAAGGACCCGATTATGATGTTGTTAAGAAAGGCTCCGAAAGGGATTCGGTTTTGAAGAATCCGATGCTGAACCCTTGTTTCTGAACGAATTGTACACATTTCCCAATGACCGATCACGATGCCCGAAAACCGCTTGAGCAGTTCGAATCGGTTCCGAAAGGCATTTGGGCAGCCCGAGTCTTTCAGAGCTGATTCGTACAGCTCAATGGAGACGGTTTCCTGACGAGCAAATACGATGACCGATTCCGACAGCCGTTATGATTCCGTCTGCCTGAAACGAAACAGCTGTCGGAATCTGTCTTTGGGGGCTCGATGTGGGCTCCCCTTCACCCGAAGGTGTCCGAATGGGGCCCTTGGGTGTACCCAAGGGATCCCTCTCTTCCCAACCATGCACAATGTGGCAGGTACAATGGGGTGCCCATGACAGGGTGCTAGGTTTTCCCCAACCACCTCTTTTTTCAATGGGAGCCTGTGTTCTCATTCGGAACATAGGCTCCTATTGAAGTCAATGTGAGCCTGACCGAACGATGTTGGGAAGCATCGTAATCGGTCATCCGGACTTGCAGGACCCGATTCGTTTGGAAACGAGTCCAAGACCGATTAGTTTGGAACAGTTTCCTAACGACATCGTAATCGGGCCTTAAGTTGGAAACACAAGAAACCATTAGTTCTTAGTCTGTTTTTAATGACAGACACTCCTATCACACTAAACACACACCTAGGAAACTTGCACATAAATGCCTTTATATTCCATTTGCTACACCAAACATTACTGCATGCTGTGATAGTGTTCCTCTTTTCACTTCTTGCTCCATGCTTATATTTATTCTTGCAAGCAGTGGGTACTTGCAAACAATCTGTTTTTTTCCCTGAATGCATGCCCAAAACAATGCCCCAGTGTAGCCTATGTACTCTGTGCACATGTTTAACCGCGCACAATTGAACTGCCGAAACCAAACATAGTTCTCTTTTACTCGCATGCTTGTACGATACCTGCCTTAACAACATCCTTGCTGTATTTTTTCTCTTTCAGGTTTCTCTTCAGGATCAAGAGGTTCCAATAATATTCAGTGACTGGGCAGACTTGGAACAACAATGTGATGTGGTTCTGAACTAGAATAGAATGCTGAGCATGCAATGAGCTTGACGGCAATCCTGTTGCCTCGTAGAACCTAAAAGGAAAGCAGCAGCTGCAGGAATACGTGAAGCTGTTACAGGAGGCCATGCCCAAAATGGCGACCAGGCACTGAGAGGCTAGTAAATCTCATGGGATTTTAAGTAATACCTTTATTACTCTCGTGAGATATGTCAAACCCAGATGCGTGTGGATCAGCGAGTTCCTGTTCAAGGTGGTTGTGCCACTAGATATAAGGGCCTCAGGGACAGCTGTAGTTGTACTTAAGGACTCCAGAATAACCAAGGTTACAGGCTAAAAGTGCAGTCTTTTAGGGGGTGCTATGGGTGAAGGAAGGGACATGAATTACAGGGGAGTGAGAGCGAACATGGATGGGAGGGAAAGTAGGGCTTCACGAGGTCATGGAATTTGCCGCAGGACACTGAAAGAATTATTTAAAATTTAAATCACAAACCAGTGCAAAGGGAGGGCCTACTGATGACACCTGCACAAGACTTATCACCAGGAGATTCTCATCACACCATCAAACTATCACGCACACTGGTCACAAAGGTAAAAAGCCACAGGCAGACCACGTTTCCCACAATGTTCATTAATGTGTTTATTGCACTATTCCTTGAAAAATTATTTTGTATGTCTGAGGTAGAGGAAGTGAAAAGATGCTTCTTTCCTCTAATGTGATCCAGGATATGGTTGTAAAATGGGAGCAGAACCTCATTCTACCTTATGCCCACCTGAATACTAAACATGCCTACATTAAAATTCTGGCTATACTCCACTTCATGGCCAATGGATCATTCCAGAGGACCAGAGGGAACATGTTTGATATTTTACAGGCAGCCCAATCCCCGAACCTTCAAAATGAATTGACATACATCAGTGTGCCAAAGTCACTGCAGGATAGACAATTGGTGGGAGACCCCTTCTATGCCATTGCCCATTTCCCCCTGGGACAAGGTGCCATCAATTGTCCACATGTGGCACACTGCCCACCCTGCCACAGAGAACAGCATTATTGCAATCAATACTGCTGGCACAATGTGCAAGTTGCCTGCAATGTCCGAGGTTGCTTCACTCATGCATACGCTTGCCTTTCCTGGGTTAACATTTGACAGCATCATCTTTAAACAGTCGTCCATTGCATATCGGTGTCATGTGACTCCTAGTTAAGTACAGTTAAATGGCACTGGGACTGCATTGTGGGGACTAGCACAAATCATAACCCCTTCTCAAGAGGCCCACGATAGGCACACTGCTTCCATGCCTTTCAAGCAATGTCTTGATTATTCTAGTGTGCAAACTATGATCCAGTGTTCATGTCTGTGTTACAGGTGTTTGTGACCTCTCTCCTATCTCATGCCCCCTACTGACATCAGCCACTCTGACTCAACAGGGGTACAGCAGAAACTGCACAGACACAATGCATCAAAGAGTGCACATACGCCATCCTCAAGTTGTACTTCATATATCTTGATCTCACCACTTGGTGCTCTTGTCCTCACCTGATGTTACTGAAAGATATTTGTAGTCTGATGCATTTTGCTTAATATCTGCTTTGTGACAGGGGTCACACATAGACTAAAACCTTGCAGTGAGGCCCCATCCAAGTCTCCTGACTCGGTCGGTGATCATGGTCTGCATGTGCAACAAACTTGTGGCAATACATTTCACATGAGCTGCATGTTTGGCAACTACATATCTGTGGCAGGACATAGCCGTCGATGTTAAAAGGTGAACCATGTCACCTCTCCACTTAACATCCTGAAATACCATTGTTGAACAACCATGTTGCTAATACCAAACCTGTCCATGTGGATGCACAATACATCTAAACCCATATCAAGGATCACATTACACATGTACATGATCAGTATGTAAAATATGTACATATTTCTAGTTGGTCCAACATATTACTCCAACGTGGTTTCACAACATCACTCTACATTTGTTGTTTAGAAAACTGTTTTTCTACCTGCTAAGTCATTTGTGAATCCACTAAAGGGGTCCCTCCTTTAACACTTTTTTCTATTTTCTTTTTAATGTTTTTTTAAAATCTGCACAGCAGACATGTAAATAGTTGGGTGGTGTCATGCTAAACGCCCATAGCTGGAAGATAGTTTGATGAATTAAATTTTTTTTTTTAAACGGCCTTTCATGATCCATCCACTCACCAAAACAGCATGCTCCTCACACCTGCTGCTGTTTGAGAATATTGACCACTAGAAATGCCTGAGTACAAGTCAGAGAGTGCCTCGACATCATCCAAGAAGAAGCGGACATAGTCAAGGAGAAGGTCCCAAAGCACTCTCCCTAGGGGGCAGAAACCTAATTGGCCAAGAATGCACACTTGGCAATTTGGACAGATATTGTCAGGAGGTTCTCTGTGTTGGTAGGTACCAACAAAAGAGTCGGGGAGTACTGAAAGCACTACATCCGCATCAAAGTCCACGACATCTAGGAAGGCCATAAGATGCCATAGTAGTCAACTCTACCTCACCCCCAGTGCACAACAGGGTAGGTCAAGGCCTGGTTAGTTTTCCATGACCAGCTGGAAGCCCATGAGCATTAGCATGGTGGTGAGCACTTTTACATTTATTTAATCCTGTTTTCTGCCAACAATGTCTGCATGCTGAGAGAAATGCTTCCCAATAAGAGAATAAGGTACAGGAATAGTTAACAGCTGACCCACTCCTCCATTACCTGCACTTTACGCCTTCCACAGAGGAGCGAGTCAAATGTCACTTGCTCCTGCGGCCTGTTCACAGGCCAGGCTGGTTAGCAGAAAGGCTTTATTCATTCTTCTTGGCCTGTCAAACAGGGTGAAGAGAGATATCCATGAGAGTGCAGGTTTCCCCATCCACTTGTAAATCAAGCAGCGTAGGTTCTCCTCCCAATCCCAAACTGGTTGCCTACACTGACTGGGAGGAAAACACTTATGGGTGCCTAGTGTGTAGGGTCATAATGTCCCTGCGTGCCTTGTCAGCTGTTTACAAGCTGTTTGAAAAATGTATAAACACTAGACACCCATATTTCACTTAATATCTCCCATGTGGCTGAACGGCTTTTCACCTAAGAAATTAAAGACACCTAGGGGGATATTCTCAAGAACGTGTGTTAACTATCGCCAAATTCGCTTAACGCAACTTCTCACATCGCAGTGTATCGTGGGAAAATAACACCGTGTTAACGCGGTATTCCCAACCCGGCGGCACCATGCGATAGTCACACGTTAACGCGACAAATGCCCGCGTGAAAATTAATGCGACGCCGAAAAAATGCAAAACACGAACGCCCAAAAAGTTGCGAAGTCCCAAATTGCGAAACAAAAAGCAGCGATAAACAGCGACAGGCCTGCGATTCCCACGCGACATGCGGGAAAATGCACTATAAAAGCAGAGAAAGAAAAAAGATAAAAAAATGCAACTGCGTAGCACCATAGATGCACTCGGACCGAGTGCAGAGGACAACGCGAACCCCACAAGCCCCACAGACGACCAGCCAGGACCCCCGGGGCCGGGGAAGGGCAAGGAGAAGAGGAAGAGGAAGACGGGGCAGTCCGCAGGAAAACTGGATCATCCTCACGGAGGTGATAGGACACTACCAACAACTGTCCGTCACCTCCACTGTGTCATCAGCCACACAAACGGAAATATGGCAACACATCGTGAACAACGTGAATGCAGTCGGAGTGTCGAGGAGGACAATGGAAAAGGTCAAGAGGCGCTGGAATTATGTGAAGGGCAAAACCAAGAAGAAACCCGATGCCAACATGAAAGCAGCAATGCAGATTGGAGGTGGGGGACCAGCGGCACACCAGGAGCTGGATGACATTGAGAAAATGGTGGCCACAGTCATCAGTCGGGATACGGTGCCAGAAGTCGGGGATAGGGACACTGCTCAACATGACCTGACACAACATCAACAGGGTGAGTACCGACCAGGGACTGGGGACGGGGGGAGATGGGCACAATGGCACACATGCACAATTAAGTAGAGCACACTGCACACCCACAATGACTCTGGATCATGTCCCTGATCCCCGTGCCACACTGCAGCACACATACAGAAAGTCAGGGAATGTGTGTTGAAAAGAATTTATTTGCACATGCTGTGCCTGTGGTCATTTTGTACTGTCTCATGATTAACAATAAAAGATTTACATTTTTATTCTTAAAACTTTTTGCAAGTAAGGAAACAATCAGATGGCTCACAGAGACAAGAATGTGATGACACCAGCATAGTCAGTGCTTTTAGGGAATTAAAATAATTGTGTATGCCCATTAAGTATATGTAAAAACACAGCACCCCAATCCATATTAAAAGGAACCGCCAATTACAAAATAGGAATCCAAACAGTTTTTCTGTAATTTGATCGTGATTAATGAGTACTGATTGCTGGAAAAGATGAAAGAGAATAGAACTGCGATATTATGGGAATCACACATGAGGGCAAGGTACTCTGAGGAATTACTTACTGGTGGGTGGGGATGAGCACAAAAAACCACACTGCACACCCACAATGACTCTGGATCATGTCCCTGATCCCCGTGCCACACTGCAGCACACATACAGAAACTCAGGGAATGTGTGTTGAAAAGAATTTATTTGCACATGCTGTGCCTGTGGTCATTTTGTACTGTCTCATGATTGCTAAGGACTGCCACAGTGTGACATCCTCATGTGAAGAAATTGTCAATGATGGTGTTGCTACGTGCTATTCCTGCTGCAGCTGCAGTGGGGTTTGGTCCACCTGCCTCATCTTCCTCATCATCGTCCGGTGCATCTGGCACTTGTAACCATGGGGCATTGGTGCGTACACATATGTTGTGCAACACACAACATGCAACGATCATCTTGCACACGATGCCTGTGCTGTACAGGAGCCTCCCACCTGTGATGTCCAGGCACCTGAAACGTGACTTCAACACGCCAAATGTGTGTTCCACGATGCACCTGGTGCGTTTGTGCAAACACAAGGAGATGATGGACGGAGCGCTGAAACTTTTCAGACACTCACCCCCAGTCACAGATCTGAGTTGAATCCATCATCGTTCTTTAACTCACTTTGCCACCCCAGTTCAGACACAGCTATATGCAAATCAGTCTTGACCCTGTGCCTCATGGGAACAGTCCAGCCCGAACTGCCAAGCCATGTCTTCCCTGGACCGGAAACAAGAATCCTGGGACCGGTTTTGGGCTAACAGCCCTCATCAGCCAGGCTAGCTTGAATCCAGTGGCAAAGTGAGCAAGGGACCCATGTCTGGGCATACCGTGCCAACTTAGGGCGAACAAAGCAAACACAAGGAGATGATGGACGGAGCGCTGAAACTTTTCAGACACTCACCCCCAGTCACAGATCTGGGTTGAATCCATCATCGTTATTAAGCTCACTTTGCCACCCCAGTTCAGACACAGCTATATGCAAATCAGTCTTGACCCTGTGCCTCATGGGAACAGTCCAGCCCGAACTGCCAAGCCATGTCTTCCCTGGACCGGAAACAAGCATCCTGGGACCGGTTTCAGGCTAACAGCCCTCATCAGCCAGGCTAGCTTGAATCCAGTGGCAAAGTGAGCAAGGGACCCACGTCTGGGCATACCCTGCCAACTTAGGGCGAACAAAGCAAACACAAGGAGATGATGGACAGAGCGCTGAAACTTTTCAGACACTCACCCCCAGTCACAGATCTGGGTTGAATCCATCATCATTCTTTAGCTCACTTTGCCACCCCAGTTCAGACACAGCTATATGCAAATCAGTCTTGACCCTGTGCCTCATGGGAACAGTCCAGTCCGAACTGCCAAGCTATGTCTTCCCTGGACCGGAAACAAGCATCCTGGGACTGGTTTCGGGCTAACAGCCCTCATCAGCCAGGCTAGCTTGAATCCAGTGGCAAAGTGAGCAAGGGACCCACATCTGGGCATACCCTGCCAACTTAGGGCGAACAAAGCAAACACAAGGAGATGATGGACGGAGCACTGAAACTTTTCAGACACTCACCCCAGTCACAGATCTGGGTTGAATCCATCACCATTCTTTAGCTCACTTTGCCACCCCAGTTCAGACACAGCTATATGCAAATCAGTCTTGACCCTGTGCCTCATGGGAACAGTCCAGCCCGAACTGCCAAGCCATGTCTGGTGCGTTTGTGGGCCGCATTGTACTACCTCTGGGCCGGTGTGTTCATGGCTCGGAGGGGTGTCATCATCCAAGGGCAGAGTGCATATCCTTGATTACCTGTGACAGTGCAGAGAGACATGAGTCAACAGTTGGTCCTGCATGATGTGTAGGCAGGCTCACTAGTTCATTGGCGTGTGATATGTGTGTCATAGTGATTACTGTTTGACATGTACTGCTTGTAGCAAGTGAGCACCATCAATGTGTACAACGTAGCCTCACTGCTGCTCCTCCCTCCCCCCGAGCCCATTTACTTGTGTACTCTGCGCGGTTGCATCACTTGCACTCCTACGGCACACCATCATCATGCCTGTCTGCGCATGTCCACAAGCCTGACAACGACACTGTGATGTTGTGCGTCGAAGGTGGGCAGCCACGTGTGTGTAGGCCTATGGTAAGGATAGGGCGGACACAGATGTAGAGTTCATGGCTGGCTGAACTCGCGATGCAGTCGAGGCAATACCTTTGGCCTATGCTGCGGTAACAGCGACACACACACAACAGTTGGCATGTATGATCCCGGACCTTGAGCGGGCTTGCGCTCATTCATTTATCCCTTCGGCCGAGCCCACACTCCGGGGGCATGCTACATCGCAACATTGTCCATTGCGGGATGGGTGGCGCCGACACTACAACAGAGACACCCGCCTTAGGTACTTCATTGGCAAGCCCAACACTTAACCATGCCCAGAGCCCCGAGGTGATTATCCACACTCCTACGCTGGACTGTCGTATGCTAGCCCACTCCGGCAACGCCTACAGGGGGGTGCGACACAGCTACATGTCCCAGGTCTCCCCCACTGCCTGAGGTGACATGGTTGCGTACACAGCACAATGCAATGTGGTAGGGCCCGGGTCCCTCCTATAAACACAAGGACCACACGGACACACTTAGATAGTTTGTGGAACTGGCTATGGCCACGTGCGCCCGGCCCCTTTTATTGCCAGGGTCACATGTCCAGTGACGCCTGTGCTGGATGGGTGTGGGGTGAGTGTGAGCCAGCCCTCAACGGGTGGTTGGTGCTGGCAACAACTACAACAGTGATCAGACAATCAGAAGTTCACAGTTCAAACAGCAAGGGTCCATGACTTGAGCTCCATGGAGTTAGTGGCCCCGGATGCACAGCGACCGGCACATGGAACACCGCCACGGGACGCTGACTACCGGTGCACTGAGGTAGGGGCACGAGAGCTGAGCGGGTCCCCGTCGATGTCCAAGGTGAATGTTGCGGGGATTTGGGGGACAGTGGAAGGTGTTCTTCCAGGGCATGATACAGAGGGCAGTACCAAGCAGACACAGGCAATATGGAGGAGATGAATGCTACAGACTCATTTTTGTCACCAAGTCAGTATCAGCTACATGATGATGAAGACAACCCCCAGGCCATAGACTCAGACGCCACCACAGTTCAACCAGAGGGTGTCCATGAATTTCGGGGCACAGAGTTAGTGGCACCAGACCTGAAAGGGGATGCAGTCTGCGATGAGGCCTGTACAATGGTATAAACTCTACCATAAATAAATCAAGGCTCAGTTCCAAACGTGTGACCTACTGGACCGCAGTGTAGGCCGGAGGCAGCGGTGGAGTACGTCAATGAGAAAGGAGTAATGGGGGCCTGTGTCGCGGAGGCCGTGATGGTCTGAGGAGGCTGCCATGGTTGAGGGCCTCGGGCTTGGAGCTTGCACCAGCAAGTGGTGGGCCCTCTTTGACACACGCCGGTGTCGGCAGGTGAGCAGTGAGGCCTGGGTGCTCTGGGGTGGGCAAGACGGGTCCTGGGACCAGCAGCCTGGGGTGCAGCAGGCGCACAGGATCGCAGGCACCGCCTCTCACAGCGTCGGCCTCGTGGCGGGGTGAGAGGCGCTGCCCTGGCAGACACGTTGGCCATTCAGGAAGAGAACCATGCCCAGAGTAACGGGCTTTTTATTCACACCCCTACGCTGGCCTGGCATTTGCCGGGCCAGCCCACTCCGCTCACGCTTACAGGGGGGGACGTAACAAGCTACATTTCCGCATTTTTCCCCACTGGCTGCGGTTACATGGTTGCGTCCACTGTCCAGTACACTGCAGACACCAGCAGTGTATGTTGACATGGAAGTGTCTGTGGTCTGCATACTGCAGTCTGTCCAGCACATCCACGCCACACTTGGCATTGTGTACATTCACATTCATGGGTCACTTGCCTCCTTCGCACATGCCGGGTTCCCACCTCTCCTCACATTCTGCTATTGTGTGGCTGAGGTGCCATGCCATTGATGGCTTGTGTAGATGGCTAGCCCAGGTTGCCACAGTAAGTTGTGTTGTCGTGTTTGGAATGTGGGGATGTTGGTTGTCATGTTGTATGTGATTTTGTGACGTGTGCATTCCCAGAGTTGTGAGTTGTCTGATTGTGGTGTTGAGGTGTGTGGTGTGTTCCATTGGTACTTACCGACGAGCAGTGCATTTCCATAGGTGCCATCCTGGAAGCGCTGGTTGATGATGGACTGTTGGAAGATGAAGGAATCATGCACACTGCCTGGGTAGTTGGCGACGACATTGGTGAAGAGTCCCTGGTGGTCCACTATTGCCTGCACATTGATGGAATGCGTGTGTTTCCTGTTGTGGTAATTGTGTGCAGTGGCGGCAGGGGGCACGAGGAGTACATGTGTGCAGTCAATTGCCCCCAACACGTGCGGGAAGCCAGCTATGGCGTAGAAGCCTTGCTTGATCTCCAGCTTTTCCTGCGCAGTGTGTGGGAAGTAAAGTTGCTGGGGTACCAAGCTGATGATGGCATCCAAGACAGGTGTGAGGAACTTTGACAGGGCTGGCTGTGAGACTCCTCCGACTATGGCAGTTGTTAGTTGGAAGGTCCCAGAGGCCAATAGGTGCAGCACGGCCAGCAGCTTTGTCTGTGGAGGGATGTTGGTTCTCCGCTGTGTTGGTACCGTCAGCCTGTGGGCAATGAGGGTCAGGATGCAGAGGATGGTTGTCCTTTTGAGCCTGTAGTGGGCAATGACTTCCTCTGGCGTTAAGTCTCCGAGGCTGGTGCGTTTTCGGAAGGTCCGGTGTCTTTGTCTGCGCTGCCTCTGTGGTAGTCCGTGGGGGAGTCCTGGGGGGGTGGGGGGCCTGGGGGTGGTGGAGGTGGATGTTGTGGCCCTCTTGGGGCTCCGAGCTGCATGATCAGTAGCTCCATGGCATCTGTTGTTCTTCTGGTGTGGCTGTGGGCTCGACTCCCTTTTATGGTGCAGATTGTCGTCCGACTTAGCACCAGGTAGGAGCAGGTGTTACATCCCTGCTGCTAACGCGCCTTGCTGCATGTTTTTGAATCTTATCGCCGATCTGGCTGGTCGTTGAGAATGTTGCGGAGTGGTGTTTTCGCGGCTTTTTGCACGGGAACGCCTACTCTGCATCTCATTAGCGTTAGTTGCCGGTGTCATCCGTGGCGATGTTTTTTGCGGCTGCTATCGCAGGAAAACTGGTGATATCGGCTGTTAGCCCCAGCTTGTGAATGGTGCGATGAATTTATCACCACTTTGGCTGCGATAAAGTGCCGCTAACTCGGCGATAAGTCCTTGAGAATATGCCCCCTAATGTCTGAAAAGCCTCTGAGCATCAACGTTTGGTTGCTATCTGGTCAGTGATTTCGTGCTTCCTCGTGCACCAAAATTTCCTATGGGAAACCACATTTTGAAGGTGAATAAAAATCATTTTGGAACCCTATCTCTTAAGTTCTTTGAGCTGTTTTACCAATCTCAGCTATCAAACCTAACCACAGTGTTGAGACTGCCCACCTTTATTCGGATGATTGATGGAGGCAAAATCTAGATTTGCAAGTGTCTTAAGTCTGAAAAGGCCACATTTTCTGCAATTCACACGGTGTCATTCAACTATTTGAAATGCATTGAAAATGATCTTAAGAAAAATTGTGTCTCTTAAGCATGTTTAATTTATGGCATTGAAAATCCATACAACACAATATAATTAATTATAAAATACCAACAGTAAAGTATTAAACATATCAATATCACACATGACATTTGGCCCCAATTGGCCGCAAATCTTGGACACCTGACTTTAAGATGGCGGCCCCCTGGGACTGACCTTAAGATGGCGGCCCCCTCAGCACACTCACCGCTGACGCCACCGCACTAGAAATGGCCCCCCGCACCGCTATCGAGAACAAAAAGTTTCAACACCTATGCTGTAAATAACCATCATCTTCCTGGACCAATCCCTATTAACTTCCCCCTAGTGCACCACCCACAACCAAGGGAGATCCCGGAGGGACCCACATACATCTAGGCTTACCACCCTATACCCCAGTTTGGGGTTTCCTCTGAGGGCTACCCACTCTGACCCAACCCAGACCAGGGAACCCAGAACACTGCCGTGATTGCAGATCACATACTGCCTACTAGAAACAGCTGGTCTGGCATCATACCAACACCCTGAGAAGAGCTCCGTCGAGCCATCCTCCCGCCCATCTAACTCAAAATGACATCTACCACCACAGTCCCCCCAGCCCCTCCACATCAATACACCTTAAACCACATGGCCCAAACTCCTTCTACATCACTTTCCCCCACAACCTCTCTTCGACAGCGAAAAGAAACTTGAAACACAGACTGGTTCGTCAACACCCAGAAACACTAGTCTCTGACATCTACCACTGCACCTCCAAGGGTCAATTGAAAATGGATCTCATTTTCCATATCATAAGACCAGAAAACTGGAATTCCATGCTCATATCACAGCTCCACATAACCAAATCAACCAACACTCCCTACAGCTGCAATCTAATGTTTTCTATCCCCAACCACACTAGGCGTAAGGGCAACATCTCCGCAACCATCTACCACAACGGCACAGTCTTGGTTCAAGCCAATAATGACAACCTAGAAGCAATCGACACCCTCTTCCCCTCACTACGTAATGCCCCCTCTCACCCACACCACCCACACCTGACCTACTCCCCACCCCTTGACAGACTGACCCGCAAAGAGACCCCACAAACCAATCCCACACCCTCCGTCAACCCTGTCATCCACTCCCCCCTGGACAAATACCTCCCCTCTGCCCTCCTAGCACAATACACTCTTCCTCTCCAACACACACAGGAGGTACGATGCCAAGGATGCTCCGCATCCCCCGGACAATCACAACCTACCCCCTCCCTCCCCATTCCACCTCACCCAACCAACAACTAACGCCCACAACCCGCTATCTACGACACCTAACCTCATATCTCTTTCCACACGCAAGAGGACGAGGGATCCACCACGCGATCCCCCACGCCCCTTGCCCACGGCTCCACACATAGTCAACACTGGCATCAGGAACGCCAAAAGCCAACATATCAATGACAAGCTCTCTCCCCCATGGGACGACCCTGCACTAAACACCCCCACCCCCTCCTCTGAAGAAACGACGCAACGTCTCGCTCTGCTGGAAAGCCAGCTAGAAACTGTCATACTAGGTCTTAACGCAATTTTACTAAGCCTCTCCACACTCAGAGATCCTAGCCTACTCCCTCTCTCGACTCCCACTTTTCCCATCACCAGACAGCAACAGCCTCCCAAGGCTTTATATCCCAGCTGGATCTGAACCCCCCTCTCAAACAAATCACAGAGACCCAAAAGAACAACTGCGGATATGTCCCCAAGTGAAGTGACGGAGCTCGCCGCCTCCTATTACACTTCTACATCTGCCACCCCAAAATCCAAGATCGAGGTTATCACGGGATTCAGAAGAGACCTCTCCCCTCTGAGACACTTAAGACACCCTGCCTTCCTCACCAATATTCCCAGGGCTCCCCTAATCAAGAAACACAAAAACGAGGCGACCTCCACCAAATGCATGCTCATTAACTGCAGATCAACCACCAAACATGCAACTGAGCTGGCGGAAACCATCCTCACCCATGACATAGACATCACCTTCATCACTGAAACCTGGCTAAACGAATTCTCTTCCCCAAGCCTGGACATGCTTGTGCCCCCGGGCTATGCACTCATAAACAAAGACAGAAAGGATCAACGAGGAGGGGGCATAGCAATCATACACAAGTTCAACATCTCCGTGACGGAAACAGACACCTTCAAATACAACACGTTTGAATGCTTAACCGCCAACTTTAAGACAAACGACAACAAATCTCTAATCTGCCACCTCCTCTACCATCCGCCACGAAACACCACAGCATTCGGGGAACACCTGTCCGATCTGATTACCTACTGCTCACTCCGAGACTCAAACTATTTAATTCTAGGCGACCTCAACCTACACTGGAATGAGGAAAACAACCCGCTAATCCAATCCCTGAACAATCTCCTAAATAACAACAACCTTATCCAACACTGCTCTGAAGAAACACACGACAAAGGATCTATCCTGGATGCCATTATTGCCCAACGCGACACAATCCTTATCGACCACATCCTGCCCATTTACTGGTCTGATCACCACCTCATCTTATTCCGCATCAGCCAACCGATCCTATGCAAACCCCCACGCTGGACCCCCCAAATGGACGAGAAACCTTACTGAGATCCTCCTGGCAAACCTGGAGGAAAAGATGAGATCTCTCCTTCCCATCTCCACGGATGATCTCTCCACAACAGAACTCACCTCTCACTATAACGCAACCATGACTTCCTTTCTGGACCAACTAGCCCCCCTGAAACCAAAAAAAGCCAGACACATTCCATCCAGATCCTGGTTCAATACGGACATAAACTCAGAAAGGAGACACCTCAGGGCCACAGAAAGACTCTGGCGGAACAACCCAACCTCAATCCTTCGCGAGCAACTCAAATCAACTCGCAGGAAGTACAAAAAACACATCATTAATGAAAAAACTTCCTTCTTCTGCACTGCTCTCGACAACGCAAAAAACAAGCCCAAGGAACTCTTCAACCTCATCAGGCAACAGACTTCCAAGCCCCCCCCCTTCCTCGATTGTGGCCTCCAAAGACCTGTACGATAACTTCGCCAACTTCTTCAACGACAAAATCACCAAGATTGAGCTCTCCTTGGATCTCAACCGCAGTCCCCCTCACAGAAGCCTGTCCCCAAGGACAGATGATATCGTACCCAATCACCCACCAAAACTTTGGAAATCCTTCAACCCCATCTCTGAATCGGTGATAGTTAAACTAATCTCCACCTCCAAACCCTCTTCACACGTCCTCGATCCTATACCCACCCAACTGGCTAAAAAACTTAAACTCTCCCTAGCCCCGCTCTGGAGCAAAATCATAAACAGCTCCCTGAGAACCGAACCATTCCAGACTGCCTCAAAGTTGGCCAAGTCTCACCACTTCTAAAAAAAACGGACTTGGACACTAACGATTTGAATAACTTCAGACCCGTTTCCAATCTTCCTCTCCTATCCAAAATCCTGGAAAGGTGTGTTCTCCTACAACTGACCCAACACATGGACAACATCAACCTCCTGGACCCCCACCAATCGGACTTCTGACAAGGCTGCAGTACAGAGACAGCAATCATTAACATCATAGACGACATCCACAAGTCACTAGACACGGACCAATGCTGCCTACTCATACTTCTAGACCTATCGGCAGCCTTCGACACGGTTGACCACATGCTACTCATCAAAGTACTTAAAAAAAGGCTAGGTGCAGAAGAGGTGGTCCTACAGTGGTTCTCCTCATTTCTCCAGAACCGCACACAAAGAATAAAAATCAATAACTTCTCGTCAGACCTACACCCCGTCAGCAGAGGTGTCCCCCAAGGGTCAGTTCTTTCCCCTCAAACTTTTCAACATCTACATAGAACCCCTCACCACCATTCTCAAAAAAACCAACATCCCCTTCCACCTATATGCAGACGACACCCAAATCTATCTCGAAACCTCCTCCATCGATGACATTCAAAGACTCAACAACACTCTTAGTGAAGTCCAACACTGGCTATCTCTTAATCACCTGAAACTCAACCAAGACAAAACGGAATTCCTCCTCATCTCTAACAAAAAAGAGAACCCCCAAATCATAGAATGGCTTAAAGCTATTGACGCCCTCAACAGCAATATCACCCTGGCTGACTCCGTAAAATCGCTGGGAATCACTCTCGATCCAAAACTAGACATGGTCAAGCACATCAAGAACTCCGCAAAGAGCGCCTTCCTCAACCTGAAATTACTCAACAAAATAAAACCCTTCATCCCGCCCAAGGACCTCAATCAGGCTACTCAATCACTGGTGCTATCCAGACTAGACTACGGGAACGCAGCCCTCACAGGTACAGCTAAATGCCACTTAGCTCCCCTCAGAACAACGCTCAACGCAGCAGCCAGAATGATCACAGGAGCAAAGAAATACGATCACATATCACCGGCACTCAAAGAGCTAAAATGGCTCCCAGTCGAAATGCGTGCCAACTTCAGAACTGCTTGCCTCACGCACAAAGCCCTGCACACAGGGAAACCCACCTACCTGGCCTCCAAACTGAAGAAGGCCAGTCAGACAAGGACCCTCAGGAGCTCCAATACGCTTCTCCTCATCCCGCCGAAAACCCATAAACAAAAAAACGCAGCCCGCTCCTTCTCTGGAAGTGCGCCAAAAATCTAGAATTCCATCCCAGTCCACATCAGAACTACCCCATCCTTCCCAAAATTTAAAATGCAGCTCAAAGACCTCTTTCTCAATCGTTCGCTCCCGTATCGTTAGCTGCCGCCGGAGCTCACCAGCTGGAACCTGGCAGCAGCCCGATTCTCTGCCATCAAGATATCTCCCTCCACCAAACCACCGGACACCTCCCTCGCCCCCACATCCCTAAAGGAGGTTGGCTTGAGCCAACGTGCACACTGCTAGTGCTCCATCAGACTTCCTTGACTTAATGCGGTACAGCGTGCCCAGACCTCCGAAGCGCCATGAACCACTATGTATACTACCCCGTTACTGTGTGTTTTCCTTGATACTACAGCGTTACTGTGTGATTTCCTTGACACGTATGTTGTAAAGCGCTCCGATACCCTCGGGTCTGGCCAGCGCTATATAAAACTCTTAAACAAATAAATAAATTTGGGTCGTCCAAGAGCAAATTTACAGCCAGTGCAACCATTTGTGACAAGACTCAAGCCCTGACATGCCATATCAACTTCTCAGGAATGCATGCTGATCAATGTTAAGGATACCTTTGCGCCAACACACACAAATGAAGCCACACATAAAGATCTACTCCCAAACAGAAATTTCCACACATGCACATTCCCTAATTGACAGAAAATTACACTGTGCCTAAACAACACATGCACAAATATGTTACCATGAAATATCTGACATTAGCACCTAACACAAGTGTACATATCTGTAAGAAATTTGGTTACTGTTTGAGGAGGATAACATCCTACTGTTTGAGGAGGATAAATTCCTTTTTTTTTTACAGATTTATATAGCGCGAACTCGACCCGAAGGTATTGGAGTGCTTTACATGAGCACCAGTTACGTTACACAAAGACACATTCATTATTTCGTAGGCGCGGGGAGATTAAGTGATTTGCCCAGAATCACAGGATGTTAAGCCGATGCCGAGGCTCAAACCCGGTTCCCGAGCTCCAAAGTCAGCAGCTCTAGCCATAAGGCTACATCCTCTCCCCAGGATCTTTGTCAGGGTAAGGCACAGGCAAACCCAAATTATCCTGTGCTCAACCCTCTTGCAGCTTGGCACAGAGCAGTCAGGCTTAACTTTGAGGCTTTGTGTGTACTATTTAGGCAGCACTTCAAACAGTAATAATGAAAAAACATAACACAATATAAATCCCACATCTATTGAGAAACATAGAGTAGATTTCAATGAATAAAACAAGACTGGAATGACAAAAATCCAATCAGTAGAATCAGAGATATGCAATTTTGAAGATTTAAGTAAAATAGCACCAAAAAGCACAAAGCGCTGTGGATTTCTGGTTGTACTAGAATGGGGCAAAGTCACAAGTTCAGGCCGACAGTGATGGAGTCTAGGCCGGCTACAGGGACCCAATTAGGCCTGCTGAACAAGCATACCTTAAACCTGGTTGCGAAGAGTTGCTAAGTTCCGCGTCAAGGCCGAAGAGCTGCGAGGTCCGGGTCAGAGATGCAATTTGCAGCATCAGTTCTGAGGAGTTGCGAGACTGAGATGAGAGGTCGAGCATCATCCTTGAGGATTCCATTGACAAGGCTGGTTTGTAATGTGAAGTCCTGCATCAAGGATGCGTTGTGCACCAGCTAGTTCGGAAGAAGCTGTGGGGTTTGTGATGCGTAATCCTGTGTCATTGTCGAGGCTGCCGTCGACGAGAGGCTAGCGATGCAAGGGCCTGTACCAAAGATGTTTTGCACAGTGGTGGTTCCAGTGAGGCTGCGGGCTGCGATGCAAAGTCCTTGTGCTGGGAAAGTCCACATAGCAGAGGCAATGACTTGGTTCTGCTTGGGTTGCGCAGCGCAGGAAAGGAGATGCCTTGGTTCTGCTGGGTCCACAGATGGGCTGGCAGAGCACCTTCAAGTCCACTTCCAAGGGTCCAGGACTAGGGTGGTCGCACTTGGCAGGGTAGGGTTCACAGGTGGCAGGGTCCAGGTGCTGAGATCAAGGTTGTTGGAGCCTTCTGTCTTTGAAGATCTAGTCAGGAGGCCAGCCAATTGGTCCTTGGAGTCACTCTGGGGTACTGGGTTCAACAGATGCAGGTCCAATCCTTCTTACCCAGGCAAGAGCGCAGCAGGTCAGAACAGCCAGGCAGCAGTCTTTCAGAGCAGCAATCCAGCAGAGTGTCATTCCTTCTGAGATCCATCATTTATACTTGATGCCCACTTTGAAGTGGAGGAAGCTTCTAGAGGTTTCCACCCCTCTGAGATGCCAGGTATCCGCTTTCTCCCTGTCCTGGCCACAAGTCATGGCCCCAGCTTGTCTAAGGTCACAAAAAAACTGTGATAACCCCTTCATGAGGGTGCTCAGGCAGAGCCTTTGTGATGTGCAAGTGTGGTAGGCAACAGCTCCTCCCCATTTTTTAACTCAGAGGGGCACCAAACTCAATGTGTCTATCTGCTCTTAATTGGAAGTTACAGCTTGTTATTAAATGTAATAATGTAACTCCAATGTTATGTTATAGGAGAGGTAGGCCTTGTTAAAGTAATTTTTCACTACCAGGACATGTAAAGCCTAAAAGTACATGTCCGACTTTTTTAATACACTGCACCCTGGCCTCTGGGCTGGCCCTCTTGGCTGTTCAGGGCCCACCACAGGAGAGACTTATTTGCATTAAAAGGGAAGGTTTGGTTCTAGTTTGGTTCTAGCAAAAGGTTTATTTTGCCACATCGAAGTGGCAGTTTAACATTGCATATATAGACTGCAATGGCAGGCCTGAGACATGTTTAAAGGGCTACTTAAGTGGGTGGCACAATCAGAGCTGCAGGCTCACTAGTAGCATTTAATTAACAGGCCCTGGGTAGAGTCAGTACCACTTTACTAGGGACTTACAGGTAAATTAAATGTTTCAACTGGGTATAAGCCAATTCTGCCAGGTTTTAAGGATAGGGGGCATTCCTGTCCTTCTCTCCTGCACCGAAGCAGGAACAGCAGCCGTGAGCCAGCGCAGACACTCATGCATCCTTTTGCAAGGGTGCCTGCGCTGAGGAGAGGATTGTTTTTGTGAAGGAAGGGACACCTTCCTGCACAAAAACAATCATTAAAGGCATTTGCTCTTTCTATGCGTGCTGCAGAATGCATTGAAAGAGGAAAAACGAGGAGAAATAAAAGTATTTCTCCTCATTGCGCCTCCTTATGCCTAGGATTGTGACGCATTCCCAGGTTTATGAAATGTTGTATATCTGGAAAGCGTCAAGTTCCATGGATGTTGTGTGAGAACACCCACAGCAACACCCATGGAACACCCCTTTCACACAGAGTTATGCGTGAAAGAGAAACATATTTACAGGGCCATGAAAAGTAATGCAGGGTGACTTTACATGGCCTTGTAAATATAAGGACGCCATTGCGCTGCCAGTGCGTCAATAAAAGTGACCCACTGGTGACACAATGGGCTTGTAAATAAGCCCCCAGGGGGCTTCCCCTCATCCCCTAGGTGTAGGCACCCTTGCAAAAAGAAATAAGGGTGTCTGGGCTGGCACACAGCTGCTGTTTGTGCACCGGTGCAGGGGAGAAGGACAGGAATGTGCCATATCTTGTAAATACAGCACATTCCTGCCCTGTTATTTTGATGCACAGCAACATAGCAGGAAGGCTTGCTGAACTGCTGTTAGAAATGGGATTTCTGGTTGGCTAGGACATGCACCTAAACCAGGCAGAAACCACCACTCTAGTCAGGGCAAGGGAGTTACATGATGAAGATAACCCCTGCTCACCCCCTTGGTAGATTGGCACGAGCAGTCAGGCTTTTCCCAGAGGCAATGTGTAAAGCGTTTTCGCAACACACTCACACAGCAGCGAAACACTAGGCACACCACAAAAGAAACTCCACACAAGGTTATATAAAAAATAGCCTTTGTATTACTCATAAAACACATTAGAACGCAATCACATATATACACTGTGCCACCTGGCACTTGGTGTTACTTTAGAGGGGATTATATACCCTTACAGGACCAACGGGCCACTGTCAGAACCTCCTAATTCACAGGTAGTGAAAACATCCAATAACTACTGGTAACCTTGTACTTAGCACAAATGCATTAGGCACACATTACCTCCATAGCATAAACCATAATGCAGACATCATAGTATTACTTAGCATATGATGAAACATATAATCAGCACCAGTGCACCCTAATCACTGAAAAGGTGCACACATCACCCCAGGGCCGTACGCTCAACTCAAACATAATGGTGAACACCAGGCCGTCTGGCCTTCCTCGGGGCCCGTTTTGGGCTTCCCCGCAATGCCCTTTGTCCCAAAGTCAGGGCTCTCCTAACCGCGTGTCCATCAAACAGCTTCCCGCGATCTGGCGGTGCAGCTGCAAAAACCGATCCTTGCCCCCAAACTCAGGGCAACACAAAAGCGACCCCGGGCAGTCTCGGTCCCCGAGGGGGGAGGGAAGCCGACACCTTGCTCCCCCTCTTCTGCCCCGGCCCAGAATGGGTAATGCTCCCGCCCTCACGGTGATCAGAGCTCAATCCCAGGAATGCCCGTGATACAAAGAGGGGGGCGGGGGTGCAACTCACCCCTATCTTCCTCCAAGAAAGCAAATGCCCCCGACGTTGCAGCTGCCTGCAATCCGGCGGCGCAGCTGTGACAGAAATCCGGCACCAACAGTGTGCCTTGCAGGCCCCACTCACCGGGGCCTCTCCAGCGTGTGTCAGACTACAGCAGCTGCCCGCAAATGTGCGGTGCAGCTGCAGACCCCTGCAGTCTTCCTCACCACAGTGCTGCAGGTCCGGAGCCCTCAACGGCCTCTCGGATGGCAGCTCTTGCCTCAGGCTTGCCCCTCTCCAGTGCAGCCAGGCAACTGCCAGGATCTCCCCCAGGCGCGGACTCCCTCCTCCTCCGAGTCCATGCGCCACCTCAGTAGCCCCCGGGAGATTCTGCAAACCTTCGGCCCTCAGGGGCCGTGCTGCGGGAGGTTCCCAAGGTGCGACCTCAGGGCGATCCCAAACTTCTCGTCATCGGCAGCGGCTTGCCCCGCCCACACTTTCAGCTCCGGAGCGGTTACCAGGCGACATCCAGGGCTTCCTGCTCACTCTTGAATTCCCTGGCGCAACACGGTAGGTGCGCGCACACTTCAGTGACCAGGGAGGGGCAGAGGGTTTCCTCTTCATCAAGCTCTCCCCTTCCCTCACTCA
Organism: Calotriton arnoldi; assembly: GCA_963921515.1. Lineage (NCBI taxonomy): Eukaryota > Metazoa > Chordata > Amphibia > Caudata > Salamandridae > Calotriton > Calotriton arnoldi. The sequence continues at coordinate 130,559 of CAWUFW010007236.1, read as the reverse complement.
GGAATCACGGGGGAAATGCAACCGCGCGCTGGTGCTAGCCTCGGACCTTCCAACAGCGCTCTCTGTGGCATCGCTTCAAACACTGCCAGTAATGAACAACACCACTTTCCACATGCTGTTGCTGGGACCCTCGCACAGGGTCAAGAACCTAGCGCTTACCACGTGCTAGTAAACAGCTCACAAAATAGCAGCGCTCACCACGCGCTGTCCTTGAGGAACCAAGCGCTAGGCTCCTTGTGTTTGCTTTGTTCGCCCTAAGTTGGCAGGGTATGCCTAGACGTGGGTCCCTTGCTCACTTTGCCATTGTATTCAAGCTAGTCTGGCTGATGAGGGCTGTTAGCCCGAAACCGGTCCCAGGATGCTTGTTTCCGGTCCAGGGAAGACATGGCTTGGCAGTTCGGGCTGGACTGTTCCCATGAGGCACAGGGTCAAGACTGATTTGCATATAGCTGTGTCTGAACTGGGGTGGCAAAGTGAGCTAAAGAATGATGATGGATTCAACCCAGATCTGTGACTGGGGGTGAGTGTTTGAAAAGTTTCAGCACTCCGTCCATCATCTCCTTGCGTTTGTTTTAGGCTAATAAAGCACAGCACTTCTGCAGACTTTCTTCCTTGTAGCAGAAAATAAAAGTAAGGAACAGTCCAGTTCTTCTCCTGGAGTCTTCTGTGTCCCTGAGACTCCCAACAGGAGGCCAGCATGCAGGGCCTCCCAGCAGAGGGCAGCCCCTCCACCCCCTCAGGCAGCAACTGGGTCCCACGGCGGTTGCTCCTGGCAGAGTGCTCTCCCAGCCAAGTCAGTTCAACACACATGGGGTCACAGCCCCAATATTTAGACTCCAAATGTCTTTGTTCTCCCCCTGGCACAGGGCACTGTGCCCGTTCCAAACCAGTTCTGGAGGGGCACTTACACATTTCTTTACTGTGCACAACAACCTCCTTTTTCAATGTAGGTTCTGGCCCCAGACACACCACAGGGGGGCGGAGCCACCATTGTGTGAGGCAGGCACAGTTCTATTCAGGCTCAGGTTCTACTCCTCCCACCACTCCAAATGCAGATCTGGCCTATTCAGCCTAGCGCTGACTCACCCAGCCCCTCTGGAGCCACTGTGCCTCCCCAGTCCCTGTCACTCCTGTGCCAGACATGCAATACACAACAGGCAGGCACAAAGACACATAGCACACAGAAATGCCTACTTCTAAAAGTAGCATTTCTAAAATAGTGATAATAAATCGGCGAACACCATTACGCAGCATTTATTACCACTATTCCAAACATACCAAACTTGCTCACGCTACTCCTCTCATATCAGGAATTACCACTGAAACACATATCAGGGAATCCCCAATGCATTCCTATGAGAGGGCAGCCTCACAGTAGTGAGAAAGCAAAATGGCTGTTTGTCACTACCAGGACATGCCACAAAGTTAAGGCACATGTCCTACCTTTTACCTATAGCGCACCCTGCCCATAGGACTAGCTAGGGCCTATCTTATCGGTGACTGATATGTAGTAAAAGGGGAGTCACAGACATGGCAACCACTTTATGTGCCACGTCACAGCGGCAGTAAACTGCTCGCACAGGCCCTGCAATGGCAGTGGCCTGAGTCAGGTTTGAAAGGCTACTTTGGTGGGTGGCACAAGCAGCGCTGCAAACCCACCAGTAGCATTTAATTTACTGGCCCGGGTATATGAGATACCACTTTACAAGGGACTGATAGGTAAATTAAATACGCCAAACAGGTGTAGACCAATCTTACCACATTTACCATAGAGAGCACATGCACTTTAACACTTGACAGCAGTGATAAAGTGCTCAGAGTCCTAAAACCACCAACACCAGGTCAGAAAAAATACCAAGAGGAAGGCAAAAAGTTCAGAGATGACCCTGCAAAAAGGGCCAAGTCCAACAGCTGCCATGAGTCAAAATATTGTAAATGAGGACCTCAGTCTGTTAAAAGTTCTTGAACACTATTGTACCAGATCCCTCTTCTTTGAGTATTTTTACTTCCTCCTGCCATGGCTCCTCTGTTCTCCTCTACTTCTGTCTATCCACTGTAAACTTTCTTAGCACTCTTCTCCGCCTACACTGAAACCTGACCAATAGGCCAATGCAATGGTTTGAAACACACTCGCTCCTTAAACCAGAAAAAAAAAAGTTTAATTCACCTCTTTCTCCAGGCCTGACTCCCTGGCCTCTAGCCCTGCAATCAGATAAGCATAGTCCAATGAATTGAGGTGTAGGAATTCACAATTTTATTTTTGTAATTGTTTTGTAGTTTTATATAGCGTGAACTCGACCCGAAGATATCAGAGCGCTTTACATGAGCACCATGTGGGAAGATCCATAAAACATTTGGTTGCTGGGAAATAACTACGTCATCCTGTTGACAGCGCTGTCTGTTCAAAAAACCAAAGTGTTACCCAGTGGAAACATAGGTTATATGAAGAACACGTGAGCTCTCTCACAACAAAGATGGGTGCCTGTTTTGTTATGTAGTTGCACCAACGTATGTGGTTGCAGAGACGTATGGATCGACGGCGCAGCATATGCAACAGGTGCAGCAAGTGCAGTGGTCGACAGCCCTGTAGGGGCAACGGCACACGGCACACAATTATGGTTGCCTTTTCTTACCAAACCAGAGCCTAGTGGCAACACTTCTTTCCTTGAACTAGGGCCCACAGCGCCCTCACCACAACACTGCATCTAAGGAGCTTAAAGTTAACTATTAAATCCTCCTCGATGGTGTATGAGATTCAGACATCAAAGTTCAGAAAAAGAGAGGCAATTATTCCTGTGTTTCCAACTGATGCTGTATGCAGTTCATGCAATAGTTCAGCGAAATTCTGATGTAAATGTATGTCCTTCATACAGTGCACTCGTGAAAAGACAGGCTCTTCGCTCTACTTCGAGGAAGCGAACATATTAATTATACCAGAATGGCTCCTGTGCATTTCAAGCACTGCCCCTTCTCTATGTTCAAGGCACACAGAGCGAGCATTTCAAGCAGTGTGCAAAGGGGATACTCCTTTTTGCCGGACCTTTACTAAAAGGTTTGCATGTTTTCAGCTCTATGAAAAAATGAAATATTTTGGAGCACTAAATGTGTTGCACAAACAAAACTCTCGCAACCACTTCCGAGAAAGGTTTCAGACCTCCACTCAGAGCTGCCATTGCCAACATCTTCATGAAACAGCCTTGCTTGCATAAATATGTTGCCAATTCTTGGACCGCCATGCACGGGGAAGTAAAGGGCGGAAACAGTCAGGGGGCATAGTCACAAGGGGTGGAGTCATGGGGAGCAAACTTCAACAGTCAACTTCTACATTTATTTTTTAAAATCCTGCCCTCCAAAGAAATTGACAACATGGACAAATGTAATAGTATAGCTGTTCTGAATAATTTAATTGGTCACAAACAGACTTAAAATTACTGGGTTAAGACATCTACTACAGAGATCTATGGGCCAGATGTATCAAGCTAAATTGCGACATAAACGCTGAAATTCGCAGAATTTCAGCATTTGAGATCGCAATTTAGCTGTGTGCAATGTAGGAAAGAAAACCCTACTCGCAAAATAAGGAATCGCAAAATTTGCGATTCCCTATTTTGCACATGCATTTAGAGACTCGCAATTTGTGAGTCCCTAAATGCTTGCTAGTAGCCATCGCAAATTGCGATATTGCTGTAAGGAATCGCAAATTACCACCAACTTCTAGCTGGTGGTAATTTGCGATTTCCTCGAAAAAAGCACTTTTTTGCTTTTTTCAAAGTGCCATGTGGCACACATACATGCCCTTAGGGCATGTTTGTGCGCCACATGTGCACACATGCACATTTCAGGGGTGCAACAGGGTGTCCTTTTGGAACCCTTGCACCCTTGAAATTGCATGCGCAATTTGCGAGTACCTATTGGGTACTTGCAAATTGCGCATGCAATTCCCATTCATTCTTATGGGCCTCTTGGCCCATAGAAATGAATCGGGAGGGATTCCTTAATTGCGAAACGCAATTTGCGATTCGCAATTAAGGAATATGTAGGAATCGCAATTATTATTGTAATTTCTACCTACATAGCATTTTGCGAGTCCTTAATAGCGATTCACTACAAATCGCTATTAGGGACTCGCAAACTGCTACAATGATACATCTGCCCCTTTGTTTCCCCATCAACGTTGCCTTTGAAATAGCAGTGAGATAACTCGGGGTTAAGGCAGTTGGTTGAGAGATCTGGAAGTGTCTAGGGACAGGTATGGCCCATCATGAAACAGTGTCGGGCATCCAAATGGATCCCCCGCATTTCCAGTACTGCCCCTAACAAATATTCAAGGTGCACAGAACAAGCATATCATGTGGTGGGTGAAGAGGATACTTCTTTTTGCCTGTCCTTTACAAAAGATTTGCATCATTTTCAACTCTATGAGAAAACTGTTGTGGAGCATTCAGTATTCAATTTCTGAGAAACCTTTCTTGCCTCCACTGCCAGCATCTGCAGGGACCAGCCTTGCTCTGCATAAATATTGTTGCCACTTCTTAGACCGCCAAGTGCCCTTGCTGTTGTGAGCCTGTCCCAGGAGCAGAGATTATTCGCCGTAAAACTCCTTATTTTGAGCGTGGATCTAATTGCTTAAACATCTCCTGTGCAGTTTATATTTAGAAGCATCCGCTCCTGTGCACTGGGGACCACGTCTGGTGCAGGGGGCACGCTCTGCCCTGTACTTCAACTATTTAGAAGCGAAGGCGCGATGCCAGGAAATTATACATATATGTAAAATTTAAACTGTGATTTATTGAAATTTATGCCGAAACATGATTCCCTTTATGGCTGCTCTGCCAAGGCTACTCTAGAGGGACCCTCCAGTGACGCTTTGTGGTAATTTTACCTGATTTTCAAAGGCTTGCAGAGCGACAACACTGGAAACTAAGGGACATATATACAAGGAAATGTCAGAGCACGGATCTGCGCAAAATTTGGCAGCGCCATGCTCAGACAAATGCTGGGATCTGCTGTATTTAAAACAATACGGCTCACCCCTGTGTTTTCCCTAGAGCCCTAGACACCTTTATGCACATAAACAATCATTAATGGCGTTTTGCTCTTTCTATGTGTATTTCTTATTTTTGCACCATTCTAATGCCTGCTATTGCATGACATTAGTTTTTAGTGCTGCCTCAGAATTACATATCCTTGTAATTCTGGGGCAGCGCCTAAATGCAATGGGTGTTGCAGTGGAACACCCACAGCAAAACCCATTGCACGTCCCTTTCACACAAAGCCGCTTTGTAAATATGGAGAAGGGCATAGCTCCACAAGAACATCATTAAAAATTATGTTCTGGTGGCGCTATTCCCTTGTAAATATACCCCAGGGTCTCATTTACAAAGAATTGACCAAGGACAGCACTGCAAGTCTTTTTGCTGCACTGCCTTATGCCAATTCAAAAGGGCAGGAATGGACCATTTTTACAAGATATGGTGCATACTTGTCCTTTCATCCAGTGCCGGCTCAAAATTTGCAGTCCAGTGCCAATGCAGGCACACTTGCACCATGTTGCAAGGGTGTCTGCGTTGTTGGCATGTTTGTTTTTGTGCAGGAAGGGACACCTTCCTGCACAAAAACAATCCATGGAAGTTTTTTCCTAGTTCTATGTGTACTGCAGAATGCAACACACATGGAAAGAGGAGAAAACGAAGAGAAATGAAAACATTTCTCCTTGTTATACCTGCTCTGTGGAGATGTATGTTTTTCGCGCTGCCCCAGGTTTGCCAAATTTTGTAAATCTGGGGCAGCATCAAAATCCATGGGTGTTGCGTGGGAACACCCACTGCAACGTCCATGGAACGCCTCCCTGGCGAGGTGTAAGGCAATGCAGCGACTTGCGCTGCATTGCCTCACACCATATCTATGATGCCATGAGAAGCCATGCAAAGTGGCTTTGCGTGGCCTCGTAAATATGGGCCTGCCCAAAAGCATCACAAAAGTGATGCTATGTGGCCACAAATGTGCAACAACAGGCTCCTAAGAACCTTTTCTTGGATATAAGGCAGTTCATCAACACCAAGGCAGAATTAAAGAGTAACAGAGAAGTCTGGGACTGACACACTATTTGCTAGAATCCTACATACCCACAAGTTTGTATCCTAAATTTGTGAATCACCAAGTAAATCAAGTTATAATTATAGTGCATTTAATTGGGCAGGTACTGCCCGGTACTGAGCACATGCATTACTTTAATTTGAAAGGGAAAGAAACTGAACTTCTTAGCACTTGTGCAATAAATTTAGGCCCAGATTTATCTAGCTTTTGTGACTTAAAGTGAAGCAAGGACAATGTGAAGGCTTCAGTAATATATACAAAGCCATGCATGGGGCGATTGCACATCCTTGCATGACTTTGTAAAGAAATGTAATGCAATGAAGCAGCTAGTTTTGCTTTACATTGCATTTCAAGCAGGGAGGAGTTCCATGGGTGGAGTATCATCCACCAATGGATTTTGGTGCATTCCCAGATTCACCAAAGCTTGGAAACCTGGGAATGCATCAAAATGATAAGCATTCCCCAGTGTGGCATAACAAGGAGAACTATCTTTATTTTCCTCGTTATTTCTTCTTTTCATGTGTGCTGAATTCTGCAGCATGCATAGAAAGAGCAAAATGCCTCTAAGGATTGTTTTTGTGGAAGAAGGTGTCCCTTACTGTACAAAAACAATACTGCCTGTAACCAAGGCAACCTTGCACTCTAGGCACCCTCGCACAATGCTGCTTGCATTGGTCCTAGGCTGCAAACAGTGCATCATCGCAATGAGAGAGCAGAAATTCTCCATATCTTTGTAAATATGGAACCTTTCTGCTGTCTCCCTTTTACACAATGTAGCGCAGCAACTTTTCTTGCTGCGGTGAATTGCGTGAAAGATTCGCAAACGTGACCTGAAATGGTTGAGTACCGGCACTTCTCAGGAGCAAACAGGTATTCTAAAGAATGAGTACCAGAACTTCTATATATCGTTCTGAAGCACTGTCCATGTGAAGGATCTATGTTTGCTGACTCACAACTTTGTGTAATTTGTTGACATTTCACAAGCTTCCCAGAGTGAGCAACGGCTATAATGGTGATTTGTGCTGGCTGGAAAGAAACCATTCCCTCTCAGGGTTGATTTGTGCAGTGGGGGGACTGCCACTGCTCAGCAGCTTATGCTGTGCATTGCTCATTTGCTGTGAATTTTGGCCCTAGTAGGAAAGTAGGAACGGGGTTCTAAACTATGTTTTTAAATTTGTCAATGATACTCTAAATACACTGTTTTACCTATTGTTCTAGATAAATATTTTTCCAAAGGACACTATGATTTGTATCATAATCCCCCCTTCAAAGCTGCAGGTGGGTAGTTATGAACTGCAGTTCACAGCACAAAATACTTTATGACACTGCCTTCATATCATTTCTGTTACTTTCTTGTGAACATAAAGAAACTCATTCTTTTTCTAATGACTTATCTTTAGTTCAATAAAAAATAAAATAAACTACATTCCTAATTCAGTGGCTGATTAGATTATATATATATTTCTATTTTTGTATATTTCGCTCATATCAGATACTGTTAAAAATGTCAAAAATCACAGTTTTGTTGAAAAAGGTTATGCGTGATCACATGAAATGAACAGAAAGAATCACCATAATTATTGTATTAATCTTTGAAGAGACCATAACCAATTATTTGCGTTCAACTTTGAGCTTGAGAGTGTAATCAAAAATGTGAAGTAATGGTCACAATTAAAAATGACACTGAAAAAAATAGAAAAAGCAGTTCCCTAATTATATCAGAAGGGGTACAGTATTAAACAGTGGTCACAATATTTTCATGAATTGTTCTCCTTTTTGCTTTGACTAAATTGTTTACTGGTGCCTAAAGGGGAATATGTTCAATATGTTGTGTCAACTCTGAAAATATAACTCAGCCAGATCTCAGGGCCTGCTCAAATGTAGCTCTATCACTTTATTTGATTGCTGTGATTATGTCTTTGAGTTATTCTTGTCAATCAATCATGGTGTTTGTATAGCGCGGCTACTCACCTGTAAGGGTCTCAAGGTGCTGAGTGGGGGGGCTACTGATGCGTCTGGGCATGGTGGTTCAGTCGAAGAAACAGGTCTTGAGCTCCTTCCTGAATTGGGTCAGCAACAGGGTTTGCCTGAGGTGGAGGGGCAGGGTGTTCCAGGTCTTGGTGGCGAGGTAGGAGAAGGATCTTCCTCAGGTTCTGGTCTTGTGGATCAGTTGGACGGTGGCTAGGATGAGTTGGGCGGAGCGAAGTTGTCGGGCAGGTATGTGGAATGAGAGGTGGTGGTTCAGATATGCTGGTTCTACGCCATGAAGAGCTTTGTAGGCATGTGTGAGGAGCTTGAAAGTGATTCTCTTGTTGACTTGGAGCCAGTGGAGTTGTCAAAGGTGTTCGGTGATGTGACTGCGGCGGGGGATGTTGAGGACCAGTCTGGCTGCGGCATTTTAAACGTTCTGTAGTTTCCTGAGCAGTTTCTGGGAGACACTAGTGATGCAGCGCAAAGCTTACTAAATGTTTTCTCTTTACCTCAAACCAACTTTAAATCATCAGGCTCATTTCATCCAATTTCATGATCACACAGATTTCTCAATTGTCTACCTAAATACTGTAAACCATGATCCTCCGATGGATCTTCTTGTTGAGGTAACAGGGACTAGAATACTTGGAGAACGTGACACAATTAGTCTATGAGGTCCTGGAATATAATAATTGTTATCTCAAAACCTATTTCATAGCTTTACCCAGACACTGATACAAAAACCTTGAGACACGAAATATGTCTAAAAGAAATGGGACAGAATCAATAAAGATAACTCATGAAAAACATTTATCTAAAACCTCAGTTTGGATTGACATATCAAGAATTTGCATTTCAAATCAGATTTAATGACAAAATCACTAGTATATGTAGCCTCACACTATAGAAAAAAGCATTAAAGGACAGCTGGAAGTTTGTATGTGGAGAGAAACAAAGTGAGTTTCGAGATTCAGTTATTAATCATACAAACCAAAGCAAAGCTGGTCAATTCAGTTCTTCTTCAAATAGTTCTGGGTCAAGTCTAAAACTGCAGCACCTCATGCCACAGTAGGAGTCAGCTAACCCTTCAGCCGAAAGGTTATTTCCTGCTCAACTTTACCAGCCAGCAAAGTACAAGTTCCAGGATCACAATTAGGAATAGTTCAGTTTATTTAAGGACTTCACCACCCAGAATAGATGGGAATAGCCTAAGGGAGTCAATAGGAATCAAAAGTCAGTCTGGCAGCATGCCAGGCAGAGAAATGGAAAATGACAGCCAGCACCGACTCCTCCTCCGAAGGGGCAATTGTTCCTCAAAAAGTTCTTAGTTTACACCCATTATTGTATCAAGTTCATCAGTCCATGGGGTTCTCATTGGTCACTCACAGTGGTTCGTTTCTGGGGTGATCAGTGAATCACAAAAATCCAGAAGAATTAAGTAATCCTTTTTGCAAATTTCATTAGATTGCTTAAATTCAATTGTATTACTCTTCCGTCACTTCCCCAGAAGTAGGTGAAACTTTACTTTGCTCCCAGTCCATCCGTTCCCAAGCGCCTTTCTCTGGGTTTGCAATAATATTGTTACATTTCTATTGAGTATGTTTCTTAACAAGAACTGAGTCCGTTGTTAACCAATACAGAAAAGAAACTTCCCAGAAAGTTCTCACAGTGGCTAAGTGACTGCTTCGTATGATTTTACGTTTGCGCTGAACAGGAACAGTATTTGAGGCCTACATGAAAATCAGCTAAATTACTGCAGATCAATATTATTATTAAGCACACATTTCATAAAGACATCTCGATTTTGTGCATTTAACAACTATGTATCCATATTAAGTACTGTTAAAATATTCATTATAGGCATTCACTTGCACGTTGTTATTTTCAAAATAAATCATTAACGTGTCACTCTGAGATGCATGTATTTTTGCATAAACATTACAGAAACTCACATTTGCACTATGTCAAATCTTTCTAAATAAGCAACTCTCTTTACAATATTCTCAGAATGCAGGAATATATATTTTCATATTTTTATGCACATATAAATGTTATTACCACAAAACTCTCTATGTTAATTTATATTTTATTTTCTCTCAATACGTATATGCGGTTATATGTAGTTCTCATTGTTTCTCTCATTGTTAATATTTTTGCATCATCGTGTTAGAACACTCTGCATGCTTTTACGATGTATCATGTACCTCTCACGTTTTTTGACTTAACCGGTTAACATGTCTTCATCAATAATTTATTGTCGCAATGATCTTTTACTAGTGAGAATTGATAGAGGTAGCCGTCAGATAACATTTACGCTCCATGACCAGCGTAGAGTGCGTTGCCATAGTCGAGTCTTCTAGTGATAAGTGCGTGGGTTACCGTCTTTCTGGATTATGTCGGGATCCATCGGAATGTCTTTCGAAGCAAGTGGAGTGTGTGGAAGCAGGATTAGGATACGGCGCTGATCTGGTGGTTCATTGTAAGCAATGAGTCCAGTACGATGCCAAGGTTACGTGCATGGTCCGTGGGGTCATGGGGTCCCAGTGCAGTGGGCCACCAGGAGTTGTTCCAGGCTGATGGGGTGGGTCTCAGGATGAGTACTTTGGTCTTTTCTGAGTTGAGCTTGAGGCTGCTATCTTTCATCCAGGTGGCAACGGCCTTCATCCCGCTGTGAAAGTTGATTCTGGCCGCTATGGGTTTGTTGCTGAGGGAGAGGATCAGCTGGGTATCGTCGGGGTAGGAGACGATGTGAGTCCATGTTTTTTGATGATGGTCGCAAGGGGGGCCATGTAGACGTTGAAGAGGGAGGGGTCAGGGAGGAACCCTGGAGCACTCCACAGCTGATTTCTGTAGGATCTGAGAGGAACAGAGGTAGTTTGACTCGCTGTGTTCGGCCGGTAAGGAAGGAGTGGCTCCAGTTCAGGGCCAGGTCGCAGATGCTGGTGTCATGGAGTCTCGTGATTAGGGTGTGGTAGGAGACAGTATCAAAGGCAGCCGAGATGTCCAGTAGGATGAGTGCTGCGGTTTCGCCTTGGATGAGGAGGGAGCGGATGTCATCGTTGGCGGCGAGGAGTGTTGTCATGGTGCTGTGGTTGCTTCGGAAGCTCAATTGGGTGTTGTCCAGGACATGGTTCTCTTTGATGAACTCGGAGAGTTTGGAGTTGATGGCCTTCTCGATGATCTTGGCTGGAAAGGGGAGAAGGGAGATGGGTCTGAAGTTCTTGAGGTCTTTTGTGTCGGTGGATGGCTTCTTTAGCAGGGGGTTGATCTCGGTGTGTTTCCAGTCTTCGGGGAAGGTGGCTTTCTTGATGGAGCAGTTGATGGTGCTGCAAAGCTCGGGGGCGATGGAGGTGGCTGCTCTATGGAAGATGTGATACGGGCAAAAGTCCAATGGGGCTCTGGAGCGGATGTTGTTCATGGTCTTGAGTGTGTCGTCTGTGGTGAGCAGAGTCCAGTTGAGCAGGATCTGTTGGGGTGCAGCGTGGTTGCATGCAGTGGTGATGGGTGTTGTGGCAGGGTCTTGGGTGTCAAAGCTGTCACAGATCTGCCTGATCTTGTGGTGGAAGAAGTTGTTGAGTTTGTTGCAGAGGTCTTGGGAGGGTGGGATGTTTTTAGTCTCACTGTAGGGCCTGGCGAACTCCTTGAAGATGGTGAAGAGTTCTTTGCTGTTGTGTGCATTGGCGTTGATTCTGTCTTGGAGGGCCATTTTCTTTGTGGTTTTGAGGAGGAGGTGTTAAAGCGTTGATGGCGGTTTTGAAGGTAGCCTGGGTTTCCGGGGTTTGTTGTTCCTCCATCTCTTTGTGAGTCATTTGCAGGTGCATCTGGACTTGCGGAGGGCGGGAGCGACCCAGATGGCTTGGAGTGTTTCTTGTCGTGTGTCCTCTTGAGGGGTGTAAGAGATTTGGTGCAGTGGGTAATCCATTGGAGAAGGTTGCATGCTGAGGTGTTGGCGTCTGCTGATGTCGGCGGTGTGGTAGTGCTGAGGAAGGCAGTGAGGTGTTCTTCGGTGGCCTTGTTCCAGCTACGACAGAGGGCAGTGTGGGCGGTGGTGCATGGTGGGAGTGGAGAAGGTGAAGTGCATGTGGTGGTGGTCGATCCAGAGAAGTTCGGTGGTGGATTTGGGTGATATTTCCACTGGCAGCGAAGACGGGGTTGAGCGTGTGTTCAGCCGCGTAGGTCAGAGTGGCGACTAGCTGCTTGAGTCTGATGTTGGCGAGGTTCTCCAGAAGGGATGCGGTGTTCTGGTCACTGGGAATATCCAGGTAAAAGCTGAGGTCACAGCGTAGGATGTAATCGGTGGATGCCAGAGCCTAGGGTGCGATGAGGTCTATGATAGCGTCAGTGAAAGGCGGGCAGGGGCGGGGAGGCCTGTAGACAAGGGTGCTGCGGAGGGTGGTGTTGTGGTTGGTCTGGAAATGGAGGTTTTCCATGGTTGTCGTTGGGTCATTCGAGTGAGTGGTCTGATGGAGGGTGTTCTTGTGGACGATGGCGATGACTCCTCCTGGTCGGTCAGTGCGGTCCTTGCGGGTGATTTTGTAGCCGCCGGGATGGCGGTGGCGATGTCCAGACCAGAGCGGGGGTTGGTCCAGGTTTCCATAAGGAAGGCAATGTCGGGAGAGGCAGCATCGAGGAGGTCCCACATTTCTGTAGCATGTTTGTGGAAGGGGCGTGTGTTGCGAAGGATGCAGCTGAGCTGGTCGGGTGCGCTGTTGGTCACCTGGGCAGTGAGAGGAGCAGGTGTGTTGGTGGGAGCAAGTCTGTAGCTGCAGTTCCGACAGGAGAAGGGTCCTTGGGTGTCCTTTGGTGACGTGAGGTGGCAGGTGGTGTGGCATCCTGTGTTGAGGGTGAGGAGGGTGCTGGCTTTGTATTTGTGGAAGGTCCATGAACCAGGGTCCGTGGCACAGTCCAGGTGCGGACGGGCGCTGACAGGCTTGTCTATGGCGCGCACTTGGTGCACCAGCGGGAGCCATTAAGTAGTGTGCGGGGGGCTGGACAGCTGGGAGGTGACAAACGCGGGGAGTGGGAAAGAGTCACTGGCGGGGGGTGTGGCTGTGGTGGAACGCAGGGACAAGGGCAGCAAAGGAGCTGAAAAGTGCAAAGGGACAGAGAAAGGCAGAAAAATGTCAGACAGCAGGAAGAGGCAAAACGCTGAAAAAAAGGCAAAAAGCAGAGAAAGCAGAAAGAGCAGAAAGAGAGAGACAGAAGGACAGCCCAGCAGCAGAGCAGTGATGCTCTACCACTAGGGACTCGAACTCTTGACCAGAGGGTCAGCGGCAGCAACAGGGGCAGCAGCTACCTGGCGGAGCTGTGCAGGGAAGGGAGCAGTCCACTAAAAGTCAGTGGACTGCACCTTCACAGTGCAGCGGCCGCCATTAAGTAGAGTGCCGCGAGGCTGGACAGCTGGGAGGCAGGAAACGCGGGGAGCGGAAAAGAGTCACTGGAAGGGGGTGGGCTGACAGGTGTACACAGTGACAGGAGCAAGGGCGGCGAAGGAGCTGAAAAGTGAAAAGGGACAGAAAAAGGCAGAAAGCAGAAAAAAGGCAAAAGCAGAAAGAGGCAAAAAGCTGAAAAAAAGGCAAAATGCAGAGAAAGTAGAAAGAGCAGAAAGAGAGAGACAGAAGGGCATCCCAGCAGCAGAGCAGTAACGCTCTATCACTAGACCACAAGGGACTCAAACTCCTGACCAGAGGGTCAGCGGCAGCAACGGGGGCATCAGCTACCAGGTGGAGCTGTGCAGCGAAGGGAGCAGTCCATTAAAGGTCAGTGGGATATGTCAACTTCTTTACTCCCTCACCTATACAGTCTTAGTATGTGGTCTTGTATAGTTAGTTAGTGTGGACTGCCCTGGTGCAATTTGTATTATCTCTTCCTTCTCTGTTTCACATCTGCACTTCAATACAGGAAGCTGTCTTTCACCACCAAGATTCATGAGCAAGAGAAGTAGCGAACAAATGCAATAAAAGTGTTTTAGTGTTAGAAATTGATATGAAGTGTGTGCAGAACACAGAATAGATGTAGCAAATGAAGGAATTGTAGAGAAATGAGGATATTTTAAAAGAAAAAGAAAAAACTATTAAAAATATGAAATGAACATTCAAAATTTCCTAAACCTATTCATGTGTACTATCTTTAGTGTTTAAAGTATGCACATATACTACATATTCTCAAGTGTCCTTGTATTTCTGATGCGGCTACTGATGGGAAATATGGGCATCAATGAAATTATGTGAGCGCCTGGAATCAACAAATCTGGTGCATTTCACTCAGATATTTACACTGAGGAAGGCTACTGAAATATCCAGGGAGATATGGGAAATAATGTGATTCAAGTGTATTATTTCTGATCCCCCAGTAATTCTTCATTTCTGAGTCGGAAACCATCTTTAAGGTGCAACCCGTAAACCCTAGTACTGTCCCGCACCAAAGCAATCTATACCCACTGTATCAGTGCGTCTGGAGGGAGAATAGCCAGAGCACTCGTAATAAGGACTGGTTTGTTAGAATAGAGGTGTAATTTAGGTTTATTGATTAATCCTTTGCAAGCATAAGACATAACATGTGTAAGTAATGTATGCGCAAGTCATAGAAATTGTTTCATATATACCTTATATTTAATTTACTTAACAACTGTTTTTAGAAATCAGACTCATGGTGCTTTTTCTTGGTTTCAAAGTGTAAGGAATTCCTTCATTTTTCTTCACTGCCAACGGGATTCTGTTTAGATGTACGAGTTCTTACTTCTAAGATATCATGGCCTTGACTCTAAACACTGGCAGTAGCTCCTACACGAGTGCTCTATGGTTATACATAGCAGGAGTCTTCCTATGCCTTTTATCCCTGTGCAGTCACCTTTACTCTAAGGTCGCCAAGGCGGGAAGCATCAACAAGAGTAAGGAAGTCAGTGCCGGCTGGCGACATTTGAAAGTGGTGAGGTGTAAACGTTGGAAATCATTTTTTATTAGCAAGAGATGTGAACAAGTTCAATGGACAAACCTGGGGTCGAGGGGGAGTCCCTCTCCTGAGAAAAAAATTAAAAGAAGATTGGCAAATAGTGCATTTTAAAGCAAACAAATGTAGTGATAAAGCAAGGCTTATTAAGCAGTGGGAACGTATAGTCTTGAAATATTAAACACATTAAAAACTGCCCCATATCTTCTTGCACTAATTTGTTCAACAGTTACTGTAATGTCTAAATTATTCTGCATTACAACTTCAGCCCTTTAAAATGTATGCTTGCCCAGTGTCTTGCACTGCATGCAGCATTAACTTTAGAAAAATATGCTCTAACTAGACTTCGAGAAGTACCCACAGATGCTAGCTGTAACCAGTCATAACGAAATATGTGCAGACAGGTCTTTAAGTGAGATGAAAAAAGTGGGAGCTCTCTATAAAGGAACATGCCAAATACATTTCTGCGATTCCCATAGTGTGCCATCAGACTGGTATTTTGGTTTCTCTCTGAGATGTAATTTTATCCACATAAATGGCACAGCAACTGACATACGCCTAAAGCCTGTCAGTATGATTGGCCTTGTCACTGGGTGTTAGCTGTTTAAGATAAATGAGTAACAACAATGATTTCGTATAAATAATTAACATTGGAAATGTTTAAATTCTGAAATAGTGAGTCTGTGAATTATATAGCATTGAGGCCTGTGGAATGAGTTTTGGCCTTCAATTATGTGTGCTTTATGTTAGATATGTATCCTCTTTTTCTCTGCATATCTTGTCCATTTCCACATCTTCAACACCCTCTCTTTCCTCTTCAGCATCCTCTTTTCACTCTTCCCCGAATGCCCTTCCTCGCATCAGTCACTTCACCACCCCCAACATGCACTGCACTCCCTCAAATTTGAGCACTTTAATTTCTCTTACTTTTGCTTTGCAAATATTTTGACATCTTTGTACCCCCTTCACACACATATCCACAGGGTTTCAGTTGGAAATGGAATACACAAACACTGTTCTGTGTGCTCTGCAGAGAGGCCAACCCACTGACAGGCACTTTGTTTGTCTTCAGCCTTAGCGCCTGAGCACTCAATCAAAGCCCCTCATAAACACCTGGCATGGCTCAAGCTTCAAAGTATGCACAGAAAAAATAGAGATAAACAACATTATAAAATAGCTAACTCGTGGGGAATGCAAGATTAAGTGAAGCATGTAAAATAAGAGAGGAACTAAATCGCTGAAATGCATTCCCTTGACGTTTTTAACATTCATTGATTGCAAGTCAATCCATGTTTTTAGCATCAGTGTTAACTTAGGGGCATGTATACAGGGCCAGTTTTAATGCCATACATCAGAGAACTGGCCACTGTAAGCACATGTTCCACAGTAAGCACATATCTCTCGCTTTGGGCCTGACTCAGATATTTGCATCCATTTCGCAAGGGAACTAGAGCAAACCCTGCTCCCTATTTGGATCCATTTCACAAGGGAGCAAATGCCGCAGCTCCACTTCTAAAGGAGCGAGCAATGTGCAGCGAGGGCCTGGGGTGTCACAGTGGGGTAGGTTAGCCTGTTGGGGGGTCTCAGCACAATATACAGAACACAGCATTAGCTTGCAAACACTTACCATTACAGAGAACAAGGCACCGGATCAGAATTGCTTGAATTCACTCTCACGTATGACGAAAGGGTGAGATCTACGTCTTTGAATGACGGACGTCTGAAATCACGCCCGGATGAAGTCTCCTACGCCCGAAACTGAGATGCTTATTGCGTCACTGGCCTACAGTGTGCATACAACTAGAGACACCAATGGCAATGAAGAGCTTTAAAACAGAAAGCCCTGCGTCGTGCATCACGTTAAGAAAGTTGATTTACTACCTATCTCCCGTCTCCTGCTTCAGAGCCAGGTGGGGCAGGCAGCCTGAAACAGACAACTCAGACTTAAATACATCAATTTATTTAGAGATACAATTGTATCTCTAAATAAAATGATCTATTTTATATTTTTTAATGCAAATGTGTAGGAATTTTCAGAGGGGCACAGCCCCACAGCCCTAATGGAGAAACCGCCCCTGAAGGAAGTAATGAAGACAGTGGGGCTGGTGAAGTAAAGGAAGAAGTAGAGCAGTCTGCTGTAAAAAGCAGGAACCTCCACGGTCCACAGGGAAAGAAGACAAAGGAGAAGGAAGAATATCATGTAGTACAGTAGAATCCCAGAATATCTTATAAGAAACTCACACATAGAAGAAGACATCAACAGTCACCTACGGGTAGTGCAACCATCTGGAAGAACACCCAAGCAGAAGGAGGCTAGGACACCAACAGCCCTGTGGCAGGAGAGCTGAATTCCTGAAGAAGATTAAAGTGTCATGTATTGCAGAGAGGGGGGATCCGTCAATGGTACCCTAGTGGCTGAGAGGTTTACTTGGAGGAAGCATCACCTTCCTACACCACAACACAGGGACTGTTTGTGGCTAGTATTGGGATGGACCTGGCAGAATCTGTCTTAACACTTGGAAAGAACCTCCCGAATATTTAAAGTTGCAAGGAGACCTTTAGCTTAAGCCCAGACCCTGAAGCATAGGAGGAGGGCCCCTGAAGCCTTGAGTATTATATTATATTATATTATATTATATTATATTATATGCTGGTCATTAATTTGGAGGACCTTATTCTTTTTTTCCTTATTCCTTTGTTGCAATGCCAGCCACTGATTTATCAGCTGAGACTCTAATGCCCAAAACTGAGGGTAAAGGGTCATAGCATTTTCTAGGCACTTGACTTTGAAGAAGAAAGCCACAAATCTAGATTTATAAGAAAAAAGAAAGAGGAGCAACCACCAGTTTCGCAAAGGGACACTTACTTTACGATTTATGTTCCCAAGATAGAATGTAATTCAAAGAGATTTTGGTGGTTTTCTTTGTCCCAAAATCAGAAAATTGAGATTAATTCTCTATCTAGTATGTATGTATGTGGTATTTGTATAGCACCAACCTAAGCAAAAGGCAGAGGGGCACAGTACTGGGTAGAAGGCAAAGATACATTCTGCAAATGTTTTAGTAGGAACTGGGTACTGGGAACACAAACGCATGACCCTATGTGTAACATCTACTAACCACCTCAGAATGTGAAACCCTACAAGAAAAAGAGTGACGACCTGAAATAAAGGCTGTTTGATCAGTCAGCAGACTGAGTCAAGCATTAAACCTCTTTTAAGGCCAGAACATTTTATGTTACACTCTCTGTCTGCCTACTGAGCATTAGCAGGAAAACACTCACCTTTCATTTAATTTGGTCCATAAAATTCAAAAGTACTTTGTGACCAGCCTTCTTTGTGAGCTAACCACTATATGTGGGTCATAAAATAAAGACGTTGCTGTTGATGTATACAACAAGTAAAATACAGTATTTTGGTGATTTATATTCACTTTGACAAGTTCTGTAGAGTTTGCATAGATTCATCAATCCTGGAGGGAAGCTCTCAAAGAAACCTGGCCTTCCCGATGTTTCAGCAGAGTAAATGAAATTATATTGTAACTTATAACCATAGCTTTAAGGATTCCACTCAAGGTTTTGAGAAGGACGAATATAACGAATTCTGTTATAAAGCCCCAACCCATCCAACGTGTGCCTAAAACTGATAGAAATTCGGTACAACAGCGGATTTGAACCCAATAACTCCTTCCCTATATATTTCGATGTGTGAACTTGGCAACTGTTTTATACCCACCCAAAAGACCCCATAGAGTAAAACCGTGCAAAGACAACACAGATATTTTTTTTATTGGGGTGTATTTGTTCACCTTTTACTGTGTTGCATAAGTCCTGACAAGTTATATAGTATTAACTTCAATCTTGTTTCGGGATACTATATGTGAGCATTCAAGAACCTTACACAACTTCATGTCCGACGTGGGAGACCCTTTTTCTCTTTCCCATTTTCTCTGAACACCCCCCAAATTATAGCTCTCTAAATTGTGTAATGAACAATATGGTGTTGTGTTCAGTTGTCTACCCTGCCTGAGCATAACGCGCACTTGTAGGACTTTGTGAGCTGGGGTTCGTGAACACCACAACTACACGCCAGTATTATAGCTTTTATAATTGATCCATTTGGTAAGAACTGACCCTAGTATATTCTTTTTTTCTATCAAGTCAGTAAAAGACTGTAGTTTCCCTCTGTGATAGAGATCTCTTATCATTGCTTTTTCTGCTTTACCCAGTACTGTTGTACCCAAGATTTCTCCACATTCAGTCGTTTGTGCATCAAGAGAAGAGTTTGGGATGATATGCCACTCCCGTCTTCGTGATTGTCTCACAGTGGTTACAGCACTACCATGGTGCCTGAATCTGTTTGGAAGCATGCACGTTCTTGCATGGCTCCCTACACTGCTTTGCCAATGATCCCCCTTAAAAGACTTGTTCCAATCACTTCGTTTTCACAGTTTTTCCTCCTGCAACCGTGTTGCCACTCATTGATTTTCTGCTGCTACTAAGTTATATAATTCATATTTAAGAACCCACAATTCAGCTTCAGTTCCTGTTAACTGGAGCGTGGTCTGGCCACTCTATGATGGCCTGAGCCCCAAATGTATATATAGGTAACATTGAACCTTGTTTTGTGAATATATTCTTCTGTAGGATCACCAGCAAACTGATAAAGTTATAGAGAAGCCGGGCAAATTTACAGACAGTTACGTGTTTCATGGAAAAACTCCACTATTTCAGTTCCTAATTGTTTATTGAAACTGACTGATGTCACTAGTGAAGGCTGATATCAACTCACAGCGTCCCCTGTGGTGCCAACACAATTATTATATGTTGAGAAAGGGGCCTCCTATTGTACTCCGACATTTAATCATCCATTTTTGCTCATCCCTTAGCTATATTGCATGGGGCTGGGCAGCCTTGCTATTCCTCTTGTTTCGTCAGAAGGGCAGGGGCTATGGCAGAGGAGCGTCACCCACTGCCAGGGAGCAACTAAAGAAAGGAAAAAATAAAATGATAATAACGTAATGTTATTATCATTTCATTTTGTCCTCCTGCTGCGACAGCGTGCATGAGGGGGCGGGGCTGCAGGGCAGGGGAGGAGTGGTAGCACTCCTGTGCTGTGCGCAATGACTGTTTGTTCGGCCCTCTCTGGCCACCCAAAACAGTCATGCACACTCCCCTGTTCTCCATGCAGGCTGCATTACAGCCTGCATGGAGAACATGCCAACTCCTCCAGCCCCTGGCTGAGCATTGTGTCACGGTACTTAGACCAATAACAGCGCTCCATTGGAGCGTTGTGATTGGCTTAGGGGTGGGAGCCTGGCTGCCTGCTTCCTGTTCCGACCTGGAGTGGGACACAGGAGAGCAGGAGAGAAGACGCGGGACCCGGCGGCGTTAAGGTAAGTTTTTTTTGTTTGTTTTTCTAATGCAACCTGCGCCCCCCCAGCGAGCCCGCCCCCCACCTGCGAGCCATGCCAGCCGCCACTGCAGAAGGGCCTCTCACATTCAAGTGGCAGTGCTCCAGTCCAGGGACAGATGGAGCTCGAAAAGAGTAGCAACAGAAAAAGTGGACGTGTGGGTCCCCCTCGTCAATCCACCCCCTTACGTAAGGCTGTGATGGCAAGAGTGTTGTCTCTGGCAAGTCTTAAAGTTCTCCCACTACTTCAGGTAATGAGAGGAAGGTGGACAAGCCCAATAGACCCGGTGGTCATCACGTCAAGAATATACAAAGGGATCCGCAGGGCTCAGCCACCCCACTTACATTACGATCAGACCACCACCTCCTCTCCTCCTATCAAAGGGTCGCACCATGTTCCAGGCCCTCAGGTTCCCTCATTTACTAGGATCAGTTGATAGGCATGAGCTACTCCCCTCCACCCAATTCTTTTTTTTTTTTTTGCTGAGTAGGGCTTCAGTCTGACTTTGTCTCAGTCCCAGGGGGAGGGCTGCTGCCCACCCTGCCCAGAACTCGTGGCCCTTCGAATGGCCCGACCACTGCCACCCTCTGCTGGATACATTCTGCCGGTGGGGGTCTTGTTCTTGCCTGCATGCTTCCCCATGTGACTGGGCAAGGTGAAGCCACTCTCCTATCCCCACAGCCATGGGCAGGCAGCACGATCATAAGCAGCCCGTCTCACCCCATGGCCCTGCAACAGGACCCCGGAACTGCAGGCTTTACTGCAACCTTGGTCGCACACACAGACCAGCGGGGAGAGAGGCATGAGCAGCTGCTGCAATGATTCAGCACTGCCCCTTGGCATTTCACATCTCTGCAAGCTACAGTTGATTAATCCCAGCCCCCAATACACCAGGCATGAAAGGATTATGCTGAATCACAGCAGCTGATATCTGAGTTGTCTTGAGATGCGACCACCATCTTGGCAGTCAAGCCATGTTCGCCTTGATCCAAAATTTAACAGGGTGAGAATGCTGCAGACTTGCTGGTACTTGTGAATTTTGGTGGCATAAGGACCCAAATCTGCATGCTGTTCCTCATTATTGGGTAACATCTTGTAATAGGTGCTATTTATTGAAACTGTTTGAATGCCGACCGCTGCTTAGTAAGATTTAATCAGGTGAGATACGTATTGCATCCTTCCCCGCGCCACTCATAGTGATGGGCTTGCTGGGAATTTTGAAAATGCAACTACAGTTTTCCTTCCATTCACAAGTAGCATTCGCAGATTACATAATTATCACAGAACTGAGGGGCATATTTACAAGCCCCTTGCGCCACTTTTGCGCCGCCGTTGCGTCACGCATGTGACGCAGCGGCGACGCAAACCATGCGCCGCGTTGCGCTATATTTACAACGTGACGCATCTAGGGAGATGCGTCACGTAGTAAACCCCTGCGCCACATGAAACCTGCGTCAGATTTCATGTGGGCGTACCGGCGCAGGGGGCGTTCCGGCGCAGGAACGCTCGGAAAAGTGACGTAGTGAAATCTACAAGATTTCACGCAGTCACTTTCTCGACAGCTGGTGCGTCAAATCCTTACGCCTGCTTCAAGCAGGCGTAAGGATTGACGCACCGTGTTAGGGATAGGGAAGGTTGGAATAGTGCTGGAGTTGCGTCGCGCTTGCGACACAACTTCAGCACTGCGCCAACCTTCCGCCGGCAGATGCGTCACGCATCTGCTTATCCATGCGCCACGATGCGCCGCATTGTAAATGCGGCGCATCGGACGTGGCGCAAGGGTAAACTTGCGTGACGCATTTTCCCTGGCGCATCCCTGCTGATATGCAGGGATGCGCCAGGGAACGTAAATATGCCCCTAAGCCTTTATGATAATCAACAATAAGTGGTGGTGCATTGACTTCTCTGGCACATTACTTGCACAAGAACAACTTTTCACCGATTAAAAAAAAATATATATATATATATACACACACGCACGCACGCACACACACACACACACACAAACGCACGCACGCACACACACACACACACACACACGCACACACGCACGCACACACACACACCCCCCTCAAACCTATCTGAACCTGCAAAAAATCGTTTGAGACTTGTGAATCAACCTGAATCTCACTTGCAGTTTGACCATAACCTATACCAAAACCCCAATCCCGCCCTCCCTTCAACACCTACCCTCTTTCCTCTACAAAAGATAATATAACGCTGAGAACATAGCTTGAAACAATATCTTAAAACGCACTGGGAGATGAATCATCGCATTTGTGGCACACCGTCATAAAGTTAATTAAAAAGTGTGGCGCGTTGTTTACAGTGGTGACGCTTGAAGGGTTCACAGTGTGCAGAAGATACAATAATTGGAAGTTTTGAGAAGGTGCTCTCACGCGGGGAGTCTGACTGAGCAGCGCGCGCTGGCCTCCTTTTCAGGGAGCTCTGTTGCGAGTCCTGCCGGCCAGCCTTCCAGAGCTCGCGTTCTTTCCTGAAGACTTCTGCTGCTCGCTGAATTATGTCTCCGGTGTGGGAAGGGAGACACACTTTATCTTCCAGACCACTGGGTTGTGACATTGATTGTCGCTAGTGCAGTGGGCAATGCCATGATGACAGTAATTTCTCTCTGCAGGTTGCTTTGAAGTCAATTGTTAGCTGCAGAAAGCTGATAAAATGTATGCGCTTTGTCTTCAGAATCCTTCAGGCTCGACAGCATGCCTCACACTCTGTGTTAACGAAAATGGACAGCAATTCTGCTGCAATTTGGAAGACATAGTGAGAGAACTTTTTTATCTCTTTGTTTTACTCGAGAAATGGCTGCCTTTCTCAGGCTCTGTAAAAAAACAGCTTTAGCTTTCGTTAGCCTTTTGTACTTTCATCCTTCATAAATGATCACCATAGAATATCATAGCGCCATTATCCGCAGTGCCATTGATAATTAATCTTTATGGCATAGAGGCAGGAGGGTCGAGACACTGCTTGTCACACTGCATGACGTATTACAGCAGGAAACACATGAATTGTAAATACATTTCACAGACTTCGTTGTAGTAAAGGAGGTTTAGGTATATTTTGCACCATATGTTCTTCTCAGAAAATATAATTTCTCTTGTTAATTTATATAACCATTTCACAGATAACTCTAACCAACTCAATAACATATTGGGCGACTCTATCTTCCAGATATGTCTGGATTCTATGTCAAAATCACTGGACCCCTCTTCCTACCAAAAAAAAAACAACACTCCACACACATGAACATTCAAAAACTGCGAGATCAAAGTTATCCCCTTTTTATTGACCCTGCCACATTTCAAAAAGTCACAAACTGTTGTGAACTACTTCCCGGTCCAGAAAGAAAATATTTGGACCTCAATGCTTGCACGAATAAAAATAATTAATAGTATACCTCCAGTTGTGAAGTGTAAAAATGTGTCTCTTTCCATATTTATCTCAAGATACAAATTGTATGTAGAAATGAAATCTATGTAAGATGGTGACAATATCTGGAGCTTCTACTAGGAGCTCAACACCAGCGAAATCACCGATGATGGCCACAGGCCCCCACCAACTACAAGATACCACCATCTGATAGCAGGAGGACTTTGGACATCCTGGGAAAGGCAAGGACAAGAAGCTCCACCCTCCCAATCCCACCAGGCTAATCCCCAATGCCCACCATCCAAAAAGATGCCTCAGGAAGACAATAATAGCCACAGGACATTAGCATCTTCTACCAGACAATAGGAGCACCTACCAGACTATCTCTGCGTACACCATCAAACTGCTTGCTGCACTGGGGACATAGGAATGCTCAAGAGATGGGGGACAAAACTTCTTCGGCCTCCCCATGAGAACGTTACATGCCTAACAATAGCATGGCGAGCAAGTTCTAAGGTGCCTCGCAGAGACTATAGAATGGTAGGCAATCTAAACCTAGTTTGGGAAGGATTATGTGTCTGGATGCCCCAAAACCTGACCTCTCTTTGTAACACGCACAAACCTGCAGGCAAGAGGGATTTCAGAACTCAGTCAACCTAGGCATTTACTCACAATCTAAGTAATCAATCATCTCGATGTGAGTCTTTGCAGTGGCCATCCTCAGTGCAAAATCAAGAAATTGTCTGCTGCTCTTACTTAGGGGCTGTTTACAATGTTCTTTGGAAAGGCTCCGAACGGGATGCAGATTCTCAGAATCTGATTCAGAACCTATGTTTCCGACCAAATCGGACACATTTCCCACTGACCAATTACGATGCAAGGAAACCGTTCAGGCTGTCCGATTCGGTTCCGATTGGCATTCGGACAGCCCAAGTCGTTCGGAGTGGAATCGTACAGCTCTATGGACAGTTTCCGACTGAGCAATTACGATGGCCAAATCTGACAGCCATTCCGAATCGGTCTGCCCGACACGAAACAGCTGTCAGATTCTGACTTTGGGGGCCTGTAGCAGGCCCCCCTTCACCCGGGGACCTCTGAATGGGGCACGTGGGGGTGCCCATGGGACCCCCCTTTTCAACCATGCACAGTGTGGCAGGCACCATGAGGTGCCCATCATAGGGTGCAAGGTTTTCCCCAACCACCCCTTTTTTCAATGGGAGCCTGTGTTCTCGTTCGGAACACAGGCTCCCATTGAAGTCAATGCGAGTCATACCGAATGATGTTGGGAAGCATCGTAATCGGTCGGTCGGACTCGCAGAACCCGATTCGGTCGGAAACAATTCCGAAACCGATTCGGTCGGAAGAGTTTCTGACTGAAATTGTAATCGGCCCCATAGTGTGAAGGGGCTTCATATAATGTTCTGTGCGGTTATGCGCCCATCTTAGGTGTCCTGCCTTCTGAGTAATGTTGTCAAGTGTATTAAGAATAGCTCAAGAATGCAAAACATCTCTTACTGTAACTGAACTCAGATTTGTTTTGCAATTGTACTTACCAACTTGAAACGTACTGATACCTGATCTTTGTTGATTACTCTCATGTAAGAAATGGTTGTTATAGAAAAGGAGCCATCATTCATCTAGTTCTAGTTTGTCCTGTATACAAATTACAACAAAAAAGCCCAAGCATGCATAAATTAATCTATTCTCACACACTCTTACGCATGTGAAATTTATGCTAAGCTGTGTACATTGTATCATGTTCAATACATGTCTTTCCATCCCACATACTACACCCTACATCTCCTACATAGGACATGCAACATCCAACACCCTTCCAACTACACTCTCTCACATGGCGTCCAGCGAACCGGTTAAATTAGAGTGATTTCTTGCCTTGTCAAGAGCTATTAGGCACTACAAGTGCTTCAGTACAAACCAATACAATTGTAGAAACCTCCTACAGAGTGTATATTTATATACAACACTTAATATGTGGTCTGAAAAACAATGGTTTGGACACCTGCGCCTTCTATTAATGGAACATGGAGGCCAACCTTGCTACACTTTTATGTGCCCCATATCATGCTAGTGGCCCTACGTTTCCATAGAGTGCTGGGCATTGCAGGATTTCCAATATGCCAGCAATCACTAAATAGTCACCCCTCTTTTGGGAACCCCTGCAGCCTTCAGTGCACTATGTCTGTTTACTATATGGTCAGAGCTTCATTAATTATACCTTTTCAGGACACGACAACTAAACTGAGAGGCCAAGTTGTTGGCTCGTAAGTGGCACAATGATTATTACAAAAAACCACTAAAAGTTATTTGGGATAAAGTACCCCCTGCCTTACGTTATAAGTAGGCTGTCCTGTTTTAGGTTTGAACCTGTAATAACGGATAAAACCCCACTAAAATGGAAATATCCCTCACCAGTGTAAAAAATAAACACTGAAAAAACACCTGCACAACCACAAACTAAATGCCATTTGTTAGAAATGGGATTTCTGGTTGGCTAAGGCTTGCGCCAAAGCCAGGCAGAAACCACCACTCTAGTCAGGGCAAGGGAGTTACACACCCAAGATAACCCCTGCTCACCCCCTTGGTAGCTTGGCACGAGCAGTCAGGCCTATCCCGGAGGCAATGTGTAAAGCGTTTGCGCAACACCCACACACAGCAGCAACACACTAGGCACACTACAAAAGGAACTCCACACAAGGTTATATAAAAAATAGCCTTTGTATTATCATAAACACATTAGAAACAGAATCACACATTTACACTGTGCCAACTGGCACGGGCAATATTCACAGGGGAATTATATACAGGACCAGGCCAATCGGGCCATGGTCAGAACCATCAGAACAGGTAAGTAAATGCAAATATAAAACACAACCAGTAACTACTGGTGCCATAATGACCTAAGCATTATACTATTAGCATTAGACATAAACCCACATTAGGCCCAAACCTCATTAGCATAAACACATTACGCAATGGGCCTCACCAGCATAAACACATTATGCAATAACCTCATAAGCATAAACACATTACGCAAATAGGCACTACCCCAAAACATCATAACATGACATTAGGCAATAAATCACATTAGGCCAAAACCTCATTAGCATAGACACCCTCCTAAGCATAAACACATTACGCATTAGGCCTCACCAGCATAAACACATTATGCGATAACCTCATGAGCATAAACATCATTAGAGGCATAAACCAGGGTGCACAGTCACATTTGGCACATAATACATATCAGGCAGGAACTCAGTAGTGCACCGCAGTAACACCACTACCAGGCGCATACATCACCTTAGGGCCTTGCGCCCTCTCACCATCCTACCTATGACCCCAGGCCAACTGGCCTTCTCGCAGGGCTCAAATGCCCTATGTCCCAATGTCAGGGCTGCCACTGCAGCAATCACAACGTGCGCACCGGCACTGGCCTAAACGTTGCAGCTGCCCACTAATTGCTGGGCAGCTGTGGAAAAGAAGGCCTGGCACCACTGTGCCATCTTGTCCAACTCAGGGACTCTATCGCACAAGGTGGCCAAATGGGCATGGGCCCCTCAGGGCCCTACGGACAACTGTGCCCACGTGGCAGCTGCCCGCTACGGCGGTGCAGCTGTGACATTACTCCAAAAGGGGGGGCCCGGCACGTCAGTGCCCTCTGGACCCCCACGTGGCTCTCAAAACATGCCACCATCGTTGGGGCGGCCCGCTCTCTTGCGGGACCGCCCACTCACTGACAATGTGCCTCGATATGCCCCCAAAGAACTGTGGCCCTCTGGGGCTCTCTCACTCACTAAGGAAACTGTCCCCACACGTTGGAGCGGCCCGCAACGGAAATTTAGCACTCACCGGGAAAGGCGATCTCTGGCTCCGCCCGGTCACACTGCAGCCACCCGCAGGACTCCCTCTTCACTACGGGAGCCCCGCCTGGAGTATCTCTTGGTCGCGGCCTGCTCCGGCCGCCTCTCTTCACCCAGGCCTTCTCTTTTCTGGGGCTCTTGGAGGCGGGGTAGGCTCCCGTCCTCCCTTCCTTCCGCGCAGCGGGGCTCCCATCGGCTCACTGGAGCCCCGCACCGTCTCACAGGCGCCTCTTCCGGATTATGCCCCGCCCATAGTCAGGCGCAGCAGCGGCCTGACTTCCGGCCCGCGGCTCGTCCGGCCCGCGGCTCCTTCACTCGGTAAAGCGCGGGGTGGGCACCCACCGTTTCAAAGGTGCCCGATGAGGGGTGGCACCCGCTATTTAAATCACAAGAACCTAGGCAACATGCGGGGTGGGCACCCGCCAGTTCCATGTGCATAAAGCGGGGTAGGCTCCCGCTCGTTTTTGGGCAAACGCGGGGGAATCCCTACATCGGGATTCCCTCAAGATAGGCTGCAGTTCCGCGCTGCGAAGCCCCCGCTTGTCTTTTCCTCTGGGCAATCAAAACATAACGCTCATGAGGCGCTAGGAGCCACAGCTCCTTGGCAAAGGTCCTGTCGTTTTCAAAGAATCAGTCCTTAGATGAAGGGGCAATGCAGGGCCCAGGGAGGCAAGCCCTCCTGGCAGCCTCCCCCAGGGCCCCAGCAGCAGCCCGCACCGCAGGTTCAGGAACAAATACAGCACAATATTATGGGGTCACAGCCCCTTCTTTTATACACCCTTTCTCCTTTGTGTCACAGCACAGGGCTTGGAGATACCAGTCAGAACTGGTTTAGGGGGGATTTGGAGCACTTTGTTTTGGAAGCTCCTCTTCCCCTTTGTCAGGTGGGGGCTCAGTGATCAGACACACCACAGGGGGCGGAGCCAGCATTGTACAGCCTGGGCACAGTCCTATTCAGAGTCAGGGGATTACCCCTCCCACTACTCTTACCCCAGGTGTCCCATTCAGCCTAGCGCTGACTCACTCTGCCCCTCCTGGAGCCACACACACCTCCCAGCCCCTGTCACTCACAAGCCAGACATGCAATTCACATCAGGCAGGCAGACACATAGCACACAGAAATGCCAACTTCTAAAAGTGGCATTTCTAAAATAGTTATAATAAATCTGTGCACACTAGTGCGCAGCATTTATTATCACTATTCCAAATATACCAAACTTGACCACCCTGCGCCTCTCATATCAGGAATTTCCACTGAAACACTTATCAGGGAATCCCCAATGCATTCCTATGGGAGGGCAGCCCCACAGTAGTGAGAAACCAAAATGGCTGTTTGTCACTACCAGGACATGTCACACACTTAAGGTACATGTCCTATCTTTTACCTACAATGCACCCTGCCCATAGGGCTAGCTAGGACCTACCTTAGGGGTGACTGACATGCGGTAAAAGGGGGGTCACGGACATGGCACACACTTTAGGTGTCATGTCACAGCGGCAGTAACACTGCGCGCACAGGCCCTGCAATGGCAGAGGCCTGAGATAGGTTTGAAAGGCTACTTTGGTGGGTGGCACAATCAGCGCTGCAAGCCCGCCAGTAGCATTTAATTTACCGGCCCTGGGTATATGAGATACCACTTTACAAGGGACTCACAGGTAAATTAAATAGGCCAAACAGGTGTAGACCAATCTTACCATGTTTATCACAGAGAGCACATGCACTTTACACTGAACAGCAGTGCTAAAGTGCCCAGAGTCCTAAAACCACCAACACCATGTCAGAAAAATGGCTAGGAGAAAGGCAAAAAGTTTAGGGATGACCCTGCAAAAAGGCCAAGTCCAACACCATTCAAAGAAAGGAAAAGGAGAGTGAAAGAGTCATTTTTATTTTGTCCTGAAGGGGCCAATACAATATAACTTTGTTACACAAGGTAGCAGCAATGAAGACAGGGCTAACATTATTCTGCTTGAGTTTTGTTGTTTAGGGATGTCACTAAAATATTGTTTCTTCTTTCTTTTGCTTTATTCATTTTTGTGATCTTTGGTCTAAAGGTGCAGGGTTTAGAAGCATGTTTTAGGTCCTGTTTAATTATTTTATAAACTGTAGAGAATCAGGAAATATCAAAATCATATTTGATATTTTGGCTATTTTTGATTCTCTCACTGATAGGTAAAATGGCTGGTTTCATAAGAATCTTTTCCAATATGTACCATCATATTTCAAAATGTGTAACCACTGATAACCACTGTTTTTTAGGGTGTTGAAATCACTTGAAAACACTGGAAAAACCCCACCAGAATTTATCAAAAATAGAAACTGAAAACAGGAAAGCTTAGTTATAAGGATATTGCAAACCACTAAGGAGTTCTGTGACCACTTACAGGAATGACGTCACAAGTTGCCTGCAATGAGGAAATTAGAGACAGGCTTTTATACAGGGATTGCAGTCTCCCATGCATTAATAGAAAACTATATTGATAATACAAAGAACATGTGATGGCTCTACAATGAACCAGCTAGAATGCTTGAATAAATCTGCTAAGATAAACTAATGAGTAAGATGTGAATGCCTTCTCAATATTATAATTGGTCACAGTTTTGTTCATCCTATAACACCTTTATGAATATGATAGGATATTGCTATAAATATACCTTGGCACAGTAATTAATATGCTAGAAAGCAGATGTGAATCTGTTGCAGCACTTTGTTGAGTAGGAAGGGTAAAAATGTTGCTTATGGGGCATAGCCATGAAAATAATGGTAGATGGTTAGGATTACACTGGGGCAAACTAATGAGTATGTTTGGTCACAAAAATATACTGATAACATACATGATTATGCTGGTATGCAATTATAACTATGCTGGCATACAGCTACGGCTATGCAAGTCATAGTCATGAATATGTTACGAAGCAGTTAAGAATAGGTTGGGTTACAGGTAAATAAAATGTGGACCACAATAAAGAATTATGTCCCTTAAGGCAGTGGCTGCATTGACCCCACATTTATTGCTGGAATCCTACAATCCTGACGGCATCTGGTTTTGTTTTTTGGAAGTCCCAAACAACGAGGTTCAGGCAATGCAAAACAAAAACCATGTAAGGGGAAAGGTGTGCTCTTCTGATCCATTGTGAAATTTGCAATCAAGGAAAAACAGTTTGATGAAACTACAGCACAACAATAGTGTAAATGTTTGTGAGGATCAGAATAAATGGTCTTCACAAATGCACAGCTCATCACAAATGCACAGCTATCTATATTTAGTCGGGCGGATGAGCTGTGCATTTGTGAAGCAAGCATGTGTCTGATAACAAACATTGATGCCATAGTACTTGGTACCCTTGGTGAAACAAGCCTTCAAACTGTCTTGCTTTTTGAATGCCTTATTGAAAGTGGTGGCAGCCCCCATCGATTGAGAAAGATCAGGAGAGGCAATTATGTGACAGCTGGATATTGCAAATCCAGACAGATGCAGCTGTGGTGGCCTGACAAATTGATGTGGTCTACTAGCTTGTGCCACTACATCATCTCCTTCAAACTTTTTGCTATATTGTGTCTCCAACATGTTTGCTGGACAAGTGCCTCTATTAGCCCTTAGTGCCATTATGTGCACCTGGATTCAAACAATTAAAGGTTTCCAGCTCAGTTTGCAGACTGCAGAGTGTTCATGGTTCTTATGAGGGCCAAACTATCAAAAAAAGGGAGGGAAGTATCTGAGGCTGGCAAAGTCAGCAACTACAGTCATCCTTCTGATGGTGCTGATGATTGATTGAGTGGGCAACAATAATAACCCGGTATTTGTAAAGCGTGAACTAATCACCAGTAAGGGTCTCAAGGCCCTGGGGGCCGTCGGGGAGATTTAGTGAGCTATTGCCCAGAGTCACATGATGCTGAGCTGATATCCCTCCGACGCTGGGGATCAAACTGCGAGCCCGTGCTCCTGAGTCAGCCACCCTGGCTGCTGCGCCACACCTCTCCCACCAGGGAACTCTGTTTGTTTGCTCTTGTTTGTAATGCACCAGTAGCTGTAATTGAAACAAATTCTGATTTCATGTTTTTGTCAGAATATTTAACTTATTCTTACTTAAGATGCTGCTTTCTATATTGAGAAGTCTTGCCCTTCATGAGCAATTTCAGTCACCAATGCAGGGCTGGGGTAAGCGTATTCATCACACCTTTCATGAAACTTTGTCCTCCTTTTTTCCCAGGGATTTGGTCACATTTAAAAAAAAAAACTTAAGGTCCTGCTCACAAACTGCATTTTGTAGTACATTCAGTAAAAAAAGTTTTAGATTTTTGTAGTTAAAGAAACATTTTTACATGTCTCTATACTTTACCTTAGGAAGACTTCACAGTCGGGTAGAGCTCTCCCTTAGTAAAGTATAGTGAATTTAAAAAAAAAAGTTTCTGATAAATTAATTAAAATATTTTATGTTAAGTATTATTGTAAAACAATTTCATTTATTTATTTTAAATGTAGAATAAAAAATTGCTTCAAACTTTTAACATAACTTTGAATTAAATATTTAATTCATTTAAATATATTAAATTAAATAATAGAATATTATCTGAAGTTTAAAATAAAAATAAATCGCCACCTAAATTAAAAAAATTACTTATTTTTATCATGAATTACATTTTAAAAGTGATGTATAAAATGAATTACATAGTAGGTTAATTATATTTTATAAAAATATGTTAGGTTATAAATTCATAAAAGATTGTGAAAGTATTTTACAATGAAATAATAAAAATGTTTTATAGAACATGAAATTATATTTAGTTATATTTTTAATTATTTTGACTATTCTAATTTAAATTAATATTATGTCATATGGGCTTTTATTTTAAGACCCTGATTCCATTATTTTCTTTGGGAGGGTGTTGCAGTGTCAGTGGTTGATCATGTGGGGTGCAGAACCACCTATGATTTATTTCTGGCAAGAGTAACTTACACCCATACATTTTTGCTCCACTCCCCTTTTCAGGCGATGGAGACATGAAAATCTACCCATTTGAATACCTTTACACTCTGATTTTTTGAATAGCCTAAAGTAGTAAACTTACTCAACAGCGTAAGAGTGAACGTACAGATTTAAATTACTCACAAGTGTAAGTTACCTTTGTGAATAGCCTTTTAGAGATCAAGGATAGGTTTGAGGGTGAAGATGAATTGGTACATTTACCTGATCACATCACCAATCCCACCATCCAGATAATTAAGCGTGGACAAAACTGCATAATCTTTTCCAAGAAAATGATAAATTGAAATTAAGTGTATTATGTGATTTACACTGCTGCAGTCTGTGTGAAAGTTCTTTGCTTGACATGTCCTTGTACAGAAAACTCGCACCCCATATCTGCTCATTGTATCGGACAGTCTTCTGCGTGAAAACTGTACTCGAAGTATTCCCTCCTGTACAAAAGTCAAGCGTGATACTTGCTGAAAATGTTTGATGGTCATCTACATGAAACTTGTACTCCCCTATGCATTTGCATACAAACCTTATGCAAGATCAATGCTCAATTAGTTTTCCATACAGTTTCTAAGTTTTGTGGTAAACGTCACTAGCACAGCACGTGTTCTCGGTACAAATCCAGTTTCGCTGTTCCCACTATATATTTGTCCAATAAAAAAGAAGCAGAAGAAAACAGTTATGCAAAACACCAAAATCTGGGCTTGTTTGACATCATGCTCATGTATATAAAAAAAAAACATTCGGTCCTAAAAAGAATCAAACTATTCTGCTACCACAATGGTAATGCTTCCTCACATTGCACTTTTAGAACTTTTACCTAAAAAAAAGGAAATGTCCTTCACTTTTAAAGAAAACCTCTGCAACATTATTGCCATCAAAATGAAGCTCTTTATGCCATGGATGGATGACAATACATTAGCTCAACATTTATATTTCTACACTATTGGTGTTGGGTGCCTCAGATATGTCACAAATCATAAATCTCCCAAAGAATATAGAGGCTGCATAACAATCGACATCAGTTAGAAAAAGAAATACGAAATGAGGCTTGGCTGCTGCTCCAGATAAAGCCTCTTGCAACCTTTCTGGCTGGAAATATCTAGCATGGTTCTGCCACACCCAGTAAAATTGGGTGTGGTAATACCGACCTACTTGCAATCAGGTGGAGTAGAATTCTGTGAGGTAATTCCACCCCGCCTGACTTATAATATCCCCGTAGAAGGGAACTCAGTGAAGCTAAAGATATAAGCAATGTTTGACAATTGTAGTCTGAAATACAGGTGTGCAGGGGAATCTAAAATCACACCAACGCACAGTAAAGGACAACACATGAGCATCTATTAAGGTCCAAACTGACTTGTTACAACCGGTAGAGGAAAAGGCACCATGGAGCAGGGAGAAGCTAAAATAGCTGAGCCTTGTCACCGGAAACATGTTGTAGGACTATTAGTTTGTCCATTGAGAAGGTAATTCTACATCCGTATAGGGCACTTTAAACAGTGTAAATGTTGCTGTGGGAGTGCCCCCTGTAGGAAAGTGGGTTTCGGTTGCAGTATCCCCCCATACGTTTTGCCTGACTCTGATGCATCTATGAATGAGTCTGCACTGGGTTCCTGCTAAACAGGTTCCCAGTGCCTGTGTTATTTCCCAAAACTGTACCATTGTTTTCACAATTGGCACACTTCTGGCTCACATATAAGTCCCTTGTAAAAGGTATCAGTGGTACCAAGGGCCTTGTGACCAGAGAGGGTCTCTAAGGTATGCAACATGTATTGTGCCACCCTAAGTCAGACCTCACCAAACCCAGGCATGCTGCAACTGCAGCCTGCATGTTTTGGTGCAGATAAAAGTGAAGAGTCGACCTGGCACACATCCCTGTGTAAGTATGGGGGTATGCAGTTCAGGTATTACTAAAAAGTGCCCTCACACACCCCGAAGGATGTCATGCTTCATCATTGGGCCTGCTCCTCGTCGGGCCAGCGCTGCAATGCCGGACGGGCACCTGCGAAGGGGCTCTTTGGCGGAGCTCTTTTGTGATAAAGCTGTATGGTGTGTGCGGGTGTGTGGGCTGGGTAGTGCAGTGAGTATATTAGTGGATTGTAAAATAGGCCTAGGACAACCCTTTCTAATAATTGTATTCCTAGGGGGCACTAGCCTAATTAAAAGAGAGTGACCCTCAGTGGATGTAATGATCCTACAGGGCCTGTGTGGTGTATATGGTCGACATGTTTCATGCCACTGGTAGCCCCTAGCGGGTCTAGTGGCACTTCATCAGGACCGTATTTGGGAAAATTATTCAACTCTAGCATTATCGCAATGCTGGTTCAAAATTTGTATGGTGTAAAGGTAACCAGACTTGCAGTGAAGAACCAGGTCCTAGTTGGCCTGGCGATCTGAAACCTGAAGAAGGGAAGGGGCGGGGATAGGGAATAAAAACAAGGACAACAGTAGACCTAGATTAGGAGATTATATAACAACAAGGTTATAACGGTGTGACTACATCCTGAGTGTCCAGGCTTAACTATCCCCGAGAGTGAGCTAGGCTGGGGGCACCTAATAATGCGGTGTCTATGGTATGTGAAACACACATATTGTGCTTGTATTAGTGATTGGCAAGTTATCCTAACGCGGGATGGTGCATCCCCGTGGTAAGAAAAGTCACTTTGGCAAGGGTACAGCCATAAGGGTAATTGAAATATCTAGTATTATCACGGGGGCAAGGACCACTCTAAGGTTGGTGGACTATCCTTATCATAAGGCATACCCTTTGTCGGTTACATTGCATTCATGACGTGATGAGGATCATGCAACCAATGAGCCGACCAAACACACAACATATAGCATTCATTATAAATCGCCCATAGTTGAAAAAGTATCTCTGTGTGACCAAGTATAGGTATTAAACCAGTCCCCTAGGTTATTCCTATACGGGTGAGCACACAGAGCACCCCGAGTGAGGGCGTGGCTGTGACACTATTCGTCATGGTGATCACAGACAGAAGCAAAAAACAATTATGGCCAAACGCGCGTGATCATGACCTGTGCCAGCGCGCAGTATCGGATAATAAACTCACCCCTGGTGAAGTGTGTTTGATCTGACGGGGGCGTGTGAAAGAGCACTTCGTTGTTCTGACCTGAAAAAATAGAGTAAATACGCCAAGCGTGTGGTCAGTAGACGCGGCACAGAGTATTTCTTACCGGCATGGTTGCTTGCGGACCGGTAATGATTTCAGGAAAAAGGAAGGTATACTTACAGCAGGGAGGCGCGGCAACTAGCTCAAGTCCTACCCTTGCTCTGGTCCCCGTAAGGAGTACTTCCGGAGGTGCGGTATTTGTTGTGTGGATTGCTCTGACGTGCATGCACAAAGTGGCTAGACCGTCAACTGCGTCGGCCATCTTGGTAGAGGATTTTATTGACATGCGTAACGTGGACAAAGCTAAAGTGTAGCAATCCAACCACAGAGGTGATAACATTCTGATATTCCAATGAATCAACCTAGCCCTTACCTCCTAACAAGTGTTACTACGGGAACACAAGGTGAAAGGGGTGTAATGGGAACATGATGATAGCACCTGTGATATTCTAGAAATGGCGCATGGCAGTTATGTGGTTGTATTGCTTGAGTGGAGTCAAGCATGCTAAAAACATTTGTTTTAGCACTGAAGTGAAGGGTGGCATTACGTGTAGGTCACACAGACTAGCCCTAGTTGTTAACTAGGGATGGGAACTAGAGGCACAGGGCCTAGGGACTAGCCAGCCTCCAGACTAATATGCAAACACAAATGGGGCTGTCCCTAGTTGGGATTTCTACAGGATTTCTAGAGATGCGTGTCCAGTGGGGGCATCTCACAAAAAGTGAAGGACTGGCCTCACACACCACCTGGTGTCATGCTTCATCATAGGCTGTCCTCGCCCTCTAAAAACTCAGTTTGATAGAGGGCGGGCATACACCTGGAGACAGGGATGCACTTCTAAAACTAAGTGGTGGCCCGTGAGTTTGTGAAGCCTGTTCAGCGGGGAGGCGAAGCGAATGACTGTAGGAGACACGGCTGGAAGCGCTGAAGATGACAAATGTCACAGTAGGCTCTTCCACCCTCGACCTCCCATGGAGTAAGTAGGATAGTGACCTAGGATAGTGACCTAGGGTTTCACGCGTGAGTACTACACCTGCGGGGCGATTGATCCTTACAACCCCCGTTTTTTTTACTGGATGATCCTTTATACAAATTGTAAAAGGCGGAGCCCTCCATCAATATTTGGTCCTGACGAATGCTATGTACCCTCCGGGGACCCTAAGCAGAAACATGTTGACCATACTTAGCACGATGATGGGATAATTAGTTCCCAAATCACCGCCCACTTCCTTTTAACACCATGCAGTTGTCCTTCTAAATACATTTAAATAAATTAGTCATTGACAACTGGAATGGTTTTTAGATCACTTTTCACAAACTCACGGGCCACCACTTAGTTTTAGAAGTGCATCCCTGTCTCCAGGTGTATGCCCGCCCTCTATCAAACGGAGTTTTTAGAGGGCGAGGACGGCCTATGATTAAGCATGACACCAGGTGGTGTGTGAGGCCAGTCCTTTTGTGTGATGCCCCCACTGGACACGCATCTCTAGAAATCCTGTAGAAATCCCAACTAGGGACAGCCCCATTTGTGTTTACATTACGTGTAGGTGCCATTCATCCCATTCAGAATGTGTTGTCATGACATGTTTCACAGTGGGGAAATGATGTTCAAGTGACATGTCAGTATAAACGAGCACAAGGTGTGCATGCGATACAGCTGGAGCTAGCAATCAGGCCAAAGTATTGGGACTTAATGTAAGGGCCCATTGTGGGTATGGAAGAGATGGTTATCTTGATTGGTTTAGTTCTGCCCATGGTATATCATCATTGAGACCCCTTGTGTGTGTGGAAAGTTTAAAGACCCAGTTTTGTTCTTTCCTAAACAGGGCTTCTTTTGAGTTTTGGGGCTTTGCTTCCAGTATGGTCCAGTGCAGATCATTGTTTGTGTGTTTGAATTCATAGAAATGGGCACACATTTTTGTATTAGTCTTCTTGCATCTTATATTGCTCCTATGCTCGATGATCCTGGTTTTAGCAGGACGGGTGGTCATGCCCACATATTGGAGCTGGCAAGGGCAAGTGATAAGATATATGCAATTCTTCGTGTTACAGTTAGTGTGTTTCTTTTGAGTCCACATTAGGGTACTGGTCAGTGTGACAGTTTTTGTTGCACTAGTAAGTGGACAGACTACACATTGTCCACAAGGGAAGTGGCCAGAAACAGGAGGTAGGTTCCACAATGGATTTTGTGGTGGAGGCATCTTTTTTCTAGGCCTAGTGTTGATTATAAATCTTTTAGGTTGGCAGTTCTTTTGAACGCAAACCTTGGAGGGCTTAGGGTGTGGTCACCAAAATTGAGAATTTTCCAATGTTTAAGAATGACCCGTCTGATCATATTTGATTTGGATGCAAAGGTGGTTACACATGTCATGCGTTCTGTTTTTAATTTTGGTTGTGTATCAAGGAGTGATTCTCTGTTGGTGTTGCGGGCTCTTTTTTGAGCCGTTTTGATTTTGCTGGCTGGGTAATTCCTTTTGACCAGATGGTTGTTTAGTTCAGATGCCTGTGATTTGAAATCATCCAGGTTGCTACAGTTGCGTCTGATACGTAGAAATTGCCCATAAGGGAGGTTTTCCCGGAGGGCTTTTGGATGGAAGCTGCTGTATAGGAGGGGACTGTGACTGTCTGTGGGTTTCTTAAAAGTGTTGGTCTCTAGTCTATTAAGGTTGTGGCTGATCATTAAATCTAGAAAGGGTAGTTCATGGTCAGAAATATTGGCCGTGAAACGGAGATATGGGTTGAGGCTGTTAACCCAGGAGATGAAGGCAGGGATATTGTCTTGGCCGCCTGTCCAGAACACCGAAATGTTGTCAATGTAACAACGTCACAGGGTGATGTTGTCCTTGAAGGGGTTGGTATCGATGAGCACGTGTTTTGCCTCAAAGTCTGTGTGCCAGGCCTACCAGCACTGCAAAAGGCATAGGTAAGTCACCCCTACAGGATTCACTATATCTCATGTGAGGGCATAACGGGATGAGCAGATATGCCCCTATAGTGCCTAAGTCCATTCTTAGACATTATACGTGCACACTGAAGCCATACTGAGGACATGGGCTGGGAGCTTGTCACCACGAGTTCCACAGATCCATGATGGCTTCACTGAATTCAAAGATGTTTGTTACCAAACATCTCAGCTTAATAAACTCACACTGATGCCAGTGGTGGATTTATTAAGAAATTCACCCAAAGGGTGCCTCAAAGGTGCCCCTGAAATCCTACCAACTCGTTATTGTGTGCCTGACTGCTCCCCACCAGCCTGCTACTTCTAGACATGTTTCTGACCCCCGGAGGAGGAAGCCTTTTTCTCTTATGGGTCAGAAACAAAGCCTGGTCTGAGTGGAAGTGCTTCACACCTACCCCTAAGC
Organism: Calotriton arnoldi; assembly: GCA_963921515.1. NCBI lineage: Eukaryota > Metazoa > Chordata > Amphibia > Caudata > Salamandridae > Calotriton > Calotriton arnoldi. The sequence goes on along the minus strand of CAWUFW010007236.1, from coordinate 91,387 downwards.
AGGAACAGCATAGAAATGCAGTGAGCCTCAAAGGCTTCCCGTCCTTTGTTATGCTGATCAGGGCCTCTCCGGCTAGTGGAGATGCCCACCCCCCTGACCAAGCCCCATTTTGGTGGCAATGTTGGTGGGAAAATTAGTAAGCAAGAGAGGTGTGTCCCCTCTCAGCCAGGACTACCCATAAAGTGACCCCATCCATTCAGAATCTTTCATATTGTTTTGGAGAACTCTAGCTAATAGGGTTAGGGATATGCTTCCTCCCAGAGGGAGTGGACATACAGAGGCTGTAGGCACCTTAAAGGTAAGTAGCCCTTTAGCTACTACATTCCGACCCCTGTAATGCCCCTAAAATTAGTATTTAGGGGCATCCCTGAACCTAAATCCTCAGATTACTGATGACCTATGAAGAAGAGCACAAAGAAGAGCCATGCATCAGCGAAGACTGAAGACACCAACTAACTTGGCCGCACCCCTACCAGCCTGTCTGTAGTTCTCAAAGACACTGCTGATGAAGAGCAACTCGTCCTGAAGCCCAGTGACCTCCACACCCCTGGGAGGACTTCCTGCCTTCTAAAATGACTCCTAATCTCCTGTGGACAGCAGACGTGTCCAAAAGAAAATCAACTTCAAAGACCAAACTCTGCCTGTGGAACTTCAAAACCAACCACCTCTGCACCCGATGCCCTCGACCCATGTCCAAGGGGCCACTGATCCAGAAATATTTCCCCAGATATCCTGAGCAAGAGTCCCTTGTGGGATGACCCCTGCCAGAATTCACGTCGACGCCTGCAGCCTTTGCACGACGATCCCCCCAACCGCAACCTGCAACGGTAAGCTGAATTCCGACGCCAAAGGACACCCCTGCACCCAGTGCCCCTAGGCCTTGGGAAGATCTATTGACGGTGTCCAGATCTCCAGCACACCCTAACTTACCTGTGCAGCTGTAGGATTCTTACGTCCAGCTTTCTGGCCTGAGCCTGCAGCCTTTTCCGACTTCAAGAGTCTCCATTTTTTTGCATTGGGAACCCAATGCTGTGTTGGCACTCTGCACCTGGCTGCTCCTCTCCCGCCCCTATGCCGCTGAGGGTGTAAGTTTGGCACTGCCTTGTGGCACCTCGTGCTTACCTTAACCCAACCAAACCGTTCTAGTTACCTGTAAGTAGTACCACTTTGGTTGCCCCCTTTCTCCATTGGATAACATTGAAATCAGATGCCGAGTATGACCTCTGCACCCAGCCGCACCAGTGCTGTTGGTGGTGCAATGAGGTCACATATCGGAACCCTGCCTGGTGCTGATTCTTCATCCAGAAGCTCAATATCGTAAATCATTTACACACCTGCATATTGTGTTTCCTCCCATAGGATAACATTGTGTTGATTGAAAAATGCAGTGTCCACTTTTTACATTAAAAAAACTGTGATATTGCAAAGCCTATTTTACTGCAACAAAGTATCTTTGGTTCTTTAAAATAAATATACTAAAAGTAATATTTTTACAAACCATTGGTCTCGGATTTAGTCATTGAGTGTGTGTAATCATTTCTTGCCTGTTTGTGTACAACAAATGTTTAGCACTGCCACCTGATAAGCCTAACTGCTTGCCCACACTACTACAAAGGAGAACATTAGTGTTATCTACTTTAGCCTCTGTAAAGCCTCTGGGGATCCACTGGACTCTGTGCACACTTTACCTTACTTTGTTATAGTATATACAGAGCCAGCTTCCTACATCCCCTGAATGGTATTACAGTCCTCCACCACTGCCCTGAATGATTCTAGTTGTAGGTCATCTTGTGTCCTGATGTAGGTTGGCCTAGCACACACAACAATCATGTGTGCACGCTGATGTCTAGGCTTTTTATCATGGTTCTGACACTCAGAACATAGCTTTGTGTCTAAAGAGGTGTACTGAATAAACCAATAAACATACCTCTTGAGGGATAGATATACTATTCTGTTTGTCTGCAATAATACCTGAATAATTATTGGACTTCTCTCATACTTTATCAAAACCATTATCAATTATATTAATTCAGCTAATTCATAACTGGGTGTTTTAAATCAAATTCAGTGACTTTAAAAACACAAAATACAAGACACACTGTCCTCATATACATAAACAATGGTGTTTAAATTAGGATGAAGGACAGACTTGGTGACTGAATATAGTAGTGAATCCTCATGCCCAATGGGTAGCTCTTGCAGAATGTCATAAGTCTTTTCAGGGTTTTTAAGTTTTTTATTATTGTTCAAGGTGCTCTGATAATCCAGAGTGGCAAAACAAGTGGAAGTGCAACCAGCATGTGTTTCTCACCGTCGTGGTGCGCAGGCCTGGGTCTCCTTCAAGACGAGTGTTGTAACCAAGTAAACCTTCTTTGCCCTGTGGTCCCAGATCAGATTGTGACAGGAGTTATACAACCTTTAGCTAGTACCATGTATGTCCCTCTGCAGTACCATATATGCTCATGTATGCCCCTCTGAAGAACCCCACATTGGGGAGTGGAAGCATTTTGCTTGTAGTTGAGTGCTTGCGAAAACTGGTGTCCCCATCTGATCTGTAGTGCCTAAGGTGGTTGTTCTTGTACCATATAAAATAATGCAGGGCAAGGCAACAGTACTAGGAAATGTACACTATCTTTTGAGGAACTAAAGGCTATGACTCTGGAGCAAAACAAAAAATGGTAATTGAAGGCAAGTAGCTAGGTTGAACACTTGAGCACCTGGGGTTCCAGATTTTTCAGTAGGTAGAAGCCTTCTTATTACTGTGCTTCATCAGATTTGTTATTCTCAAGCCCTGACTACACACCTAAAATTAAAGAAAGAGGAGATTAAGCCTAAAGGTTTTGAGGAAATACCTCTTCAAAATAGAAATATTGACCAGGGGCAGGGTAAGACAGTCAGAAACATACTCTATGCACACTCATATGCTAAGATAAGATTACAAATATAGATTCATTACTTCCCACAATTTACAAGTAATGAAGAAGATAAAAGAAAGGACATTATTCTGCCTAGAGCTATGCAGTGCAAATGAGAACAGACTCATAAAACATATCCACATCAGGTGCCACAGACTACAAAGTCACCTCAAGAACAGTTTTGAGTTGCCTCAAGGATGGCAGAACAAACCGGAAACACGGGAAACGTAAACAACCAACAGACAGTAACATGTAAAGGGACTGTTTAAAATGAAAATAAGGTAATATGATAGCATGTGGTCATTAATAAAGTGACTTTGACAAATAAGGGATGGTATGAGAATAAATTGTCAGCATTCCAAAGGAACTAGATGTAGAAATCCAGACTGCAAATAAGATAGTAACCTAAGCCTCCTAGACGCCTGCCTTCTCTTGCAGTTGACTTATGACAACAACAGGAGAGGTAAATATTTTTAATATAAATCTTGGCTGCTTCACTGCCATAGTTGCCCAGCCTCCTGATTCAACTAACTAGAGAGAATAGGGCCTAACGGCTAGGGCGGTCGACCTCGGAGCTGGGGAACCGGGTTCGAGTCTCGGCAGGGACGCTCAACATTCTGTGATTCTGGGCAAATCACTTAATCTCCCCGTGCCTAACAAAAATGAATGTGTCCATCTGTAACGTAACTGGTGCTCATGTAAAGCACTCTGATACCTTCGGGTCTAGTACGCGCTATATAAAGCTCCACAAAAAAAGAAAAAAAAAACAGTAACAGAAAAATGAAATAAAAAGTACTGGATGTCTCTTCATCCACTCCCATATCTAATCCCATGCCATGTCATTTACTTTCAAAATATATCAAATACAAAAATGCTCCGAGCAAAATTAAGTATCTGGGGGTGTGGCCAAGATGGGGGCTGGGACGGTTGCTCAGTTTTGAGCTCTGGCAACCACCCTGCATGGCTCATCCTGGAGGGCATCCTGATCCCCTGCCAAGAATGGGATGGGACTCGGAATCCTCTCTAGTCCTGACCGGCTGCCTGAGATTTCCCCAGCTCTGGACATGGGCCCAAAATCTTCCCCTGCCGGTCCGCGGCTCGGGCGTGGCCTAGCAAGACCTGGAGACCACACCCTCAAGGATAAGCACTTCCTGCTCCTGCTTCCATGTGGACCAGCATTACCGGCACCCGCAGGGCCTCACCATACCTTTGTGGACACCATTAGCTTGGACAGTTGAGTCGGTGATAGCTGAGGTGTGCAGCTGTGACACTCCATGATCCAAGGTCCAGGCTTGGTACTGGTGCATGCGGCATGCCTTGAAAGGAGAGGGGCCACCAAAGGTACCCCTTCTTCCCCATCAATGCTTCTGGAATACAGGTGCAGCCCTTTGCCTTACCATGCACCCCCCCAATGAATAGCTAAGTGACTGCTGGTTAAACAGTATTTCCAAGACGATTGCTCTGTGGGCCCGCTTTGCCACCAAATCTCACAGACTTAGCCCCCACATGGAGGGGGACTGTATAGTCATGACAAGGACAACATCACTCCTGATCAGGAAACGTAAGGGTGGCAGCAAAATACAGCTACAATAATTTACTAGCACCACAACATCAAGAATGCATCAATTAAAAACCACAATGAAGATAAAGAGAGAAAAAACTGACAGAGAAAAAATTATAACTTTGTCAAAAAATACCTTAGCCTGCTCCTTGTGCATGCTACCCGATGACAAGGGGAGCCTCTGTGCGGTACAAGGGAATAAGTGAGCCGAATAGTCTGTCAATATCGACTCCGGGACAAAGATAACAACAACTTTATACCCAGAATAGAGGAACAACTTGACAACCACAGGCCCTTCTTGGCCAAGCACAAGCACCACCTAATCTCCAGTTTCCAAATTTTCGCTAACATCCGAATAATACCCTATATCACACCCAGGGGTCATGCCTACCATCTGTGTCATGCCCAGCTGTCAAAGCAAACAACACCTCTCACTTCTTTCGGATACCAATGGTGTTAAGAACCATGTAGCACTGAGAAAACCCTTTTAGACTAAAACATAAGATCAAGGTGCTCTCCCTATATCTCAGGGCCCATGCATACCATCTGTGTCACACCTAGCAGTCCAAGCAGTGAGGCCTCAACCCTGTATCATACCCAAGAGACAAGCGTTCCATCCCTTCACGTCCAGCGGTCTAAGCGAACAACCTTCACCCTCTCTAGCGTGCTGACTATTGAAAAAAGGTGAACTTTGCAGGAATGCCTCCAAGGCCGCCTTGCGACTACTCAGTTCAGACACATAAAATAGGTAACATGTCAGATTTCTGTCAGTAGCAGGGTGATCAGGTTACATTTTTGCGCTTCTTCCTAGTTTGTAATATGCCAAATGCTGGGGACCAAGGATCAGATGTGGTCTCTAACCCTTAGCTTCAAGATGGACCTTTACCCTGAGAATTCAGCAGAACTTTCAATCACCTTCCTTTCTGCTTAGATGTGAATTTGTCCGGGCGGGGTCCTTGTGCTTCAGCTGCAGTCGGGTCCGAGGTACTCATCTCTCCTGGTTGGCTCACCAAAATGTTGCTCGAATATGAATTTACCTTGAAAAAACAAAAGACAAGAGTCATTTGCAAAACAGGAACAGTTGTTTTAATTAAACTCTACAGCCAGGAGAACAGTTACAGAGTTCGGGTCTGAGAACTGCCTCAAAGTACAATCGATCTGAGCGCCATTATATACATTACTTGGAGCATCATAAAACAATTCAGAGATCCTTTTTAGGAGGAGGAATGCGGGCCTAGTCATGGAGTCATAAATTACTTCCACCTGATAACAAATGCAGGTGTGTCTCGACCATGTCTGGACACAATGAGGGCCAGTGGGTAACGTGTCCAGATGTCAGGCATGGTGAGCGAGCGATCACTACGTGTGCTGTGTTTGCTGGGTCTTGATTGGCTGAGTGTTCCTAACTTCATGTGGCATCTAACTTTATGGTGTTTTGGGAAAGCGCGCACCACTCCGGCCATGTGTGCTTTATTGTTGCCAATTTCCATGGACCATTGTGGTGTTGCTGTCTATCTGTGGGATTCATCAGGGGTTTTCCTGTTTGCTCATTTGTTCTGCTGGCTACGTGCTACCCCACCTGTGATCTGTCATTCAGTTGCCTCAGGCCTAGGTCACAGGGCCTGCCTAACCACATATTTCTGACTCGTGGTTTGATGGAGAAGTCATGTTGAGTAATTTCGACAACAGTGATGCAATTTCGTTTCTATGTACACATGTATCATTGCGTACATCGACATCGACTTTTTCAATATTACCAAACTCTCAAAACCAGAATAATATAAAATGCAATGTGAAATATACGGAGCATGAAAACAGTATTGACAATAAAAAGCATAATACAAAACATTAAAAAACATGTCCTGCCCTGTAAAAATTAAAAAAGCATTACTCACAGTTTTGTAAATGAAGTGATGAAACTCCATGACAAATGCAAAAATAATTAATAAATTAAAAATTAAAAATCCCTAACAAATATCAAAGACAATTATGAAATTACAAAGAACAGATAACAAGGGAAAGAGATCATCAAAAATGTGACAACATATTAAAAACTGCTCCACAAAATCAATAAAAGGTCAACCAGTAGAAGTGGTAGACATGGACATGATTTGTTTCCTATAATTGTGGCACTTGATGAGAAAAGGAAAGCACATTGTATTGAGGTTGTTCATGTTCATCAACTCTGCAATATGATATAGGCATCATGTGCACATTGTGCCACTTATGTATGGTTTTGTGCTCATATACAAATATGTTTACTAGGATCCTGTGGCACGCAGTGGCTTTACCCTCGCCTCTACTTTCTCCACCCCGCTTATCCTGTCCCATAATGGTAAACATGAGATACAACTTCACGACTCCCATACCGGTGATCAGGATTTTTTCTCATTTGCGTTTTCTCTCCATTTGTTATCTGTTTCGTCTTGTTTTTCCTTTTTTCTTTGCTATGCAGGTTCACCGTTTACCACACGGTATTTTTATCACAAGCACTTTCACGCGCAGTTCATCATTTTTTTGTTTTTTCAATTTTTTTGTTTTGTCATCCTCACACATTTACAGCGCTGGTAGCACTGTTATCCTTTTCTGGTCATACTTTCAAAGATGGCGAGCGTGATCTAGTCTTGTTCATTGCTGATGTACAGTAGTATATATTTTTCCACCTGATTCTATGATGGCGCCCCTCATCCAGGTATCCACAGTATTTAGTGCCTCCCTACAGTCGCGCGTATTCTGGCTGACTGGTAGGTTTTTAGTTTTCAGTATTGCCCGCATGGTTCATGTGAAATTATGGCTTGTCTTACCCTGCTCATAGTGTTTCTTTCGTTCTTTTGTCTTAGTTGCTTGAGAGTTGTTTTAATGGTAACAGGACTTCATGACTATCGGTTACATGCTCCAACATGGCGACTACGTTCAGGCCCACGCGCGCTAGTACGTCTTTCATTTATCTGCGCTGCTTTAAAAATCGGCGTGCACTCACCGCGGTTTCCTTAGCGTATGGTGTTGTTTACGCCTCATGGGCACTCGGACAGACTGGTAGATCATATTTCAGGTTCAGCTTAGGTGGGACTGTGGTCAGTTTGTTGCTGTTCCTAATATTAAATGCCTTTTTTCTGCGTTTTTTTTGTGTTGTCAGCTTCAAATTTGGGCTTCGAGCCATTGCGCAGCCACCCATTCTGTTTTTCTCAGATATTTATTCGCTAGAGGTACCTTCACGTTGTTAAAGGCTTGCTGCGATATACCCTGGGTATTACATTGAGCTGGTGACTGATGTGCAATTTTTTTGTTGTTGTCTCCCAGAACACGCTCGTGCGCACCCACTTTCGTGGATATCCTTTTTATCGATAGCAGGATTTTGTTATAGACATTCAGGGGCCGATTCCGATCTCGGCCGGTAGTGCTCCGAATCGGATTCGGATTCACCGGATCCGATTCGGAGCCCTGATTCCCGACCGAATCGTACGCGGGTCCGGCCGAGCGAGTACGATGCAAGCACCCGCGAAATCGCCGACCGACTCGAACGCGGCTTCAACACGCTCCGACCGACTCGCATGGACACGACTCGCACCGCGCTATGGAGACGTTTCCCGGCCGGGTAAGTACGATGCGCGCCGCGAGCAGTCCGACCGATTCGCACCGTCCGGCTCGAAAAAGCTGTTGGAGCTGGACTTTGGGGGTCCGCATCGGACCCCCCTGTACGCGTAGGCCCGCGAGTCGCACACAGGGGGGACCCATGGGTCCCCCCTACCTGTGCATGTACGCCACGATGCGCATGGATGCATACACGCTGTAGGGGGCGCCCTTGTCCGCCTCGCACCCATTGAGTCAATGGGAGCCCGCGTACACGTTGGACGACCGGCTCCCATTGACTTCAATGGGAGTCCGACCGACTCGAGTCCGATAGCATGCGTGCGCATCGTACTCGTTCGGTCGGACTGCTAGGGTCCGATTCGGTCGGAATTCTCTCCGGGTCCGGCTCGGTCAGAGAGATTTCTGGCCGGAATCGGAATCGGCCCCTATGTAAGTGTCTTTACACACCTTAGTATTATATACATCACAGTGGCTCACATGGTGTTCGGCGCACATGTTTATAGATTTTCACATCTTATTTATTTGCATGTATTTCTTGGGATCTCAAGAGAATCTTTTTTCACATTGCCTCAGTGCCACCAGTTTCGATTTACTTTTGGGAGTACAATCACGATCATCCACTAGTGAACTTTTATCTCATTTCACACCATTTTTCCTGGACTTATACCATCGGGTTGGGGTGTTCCTCCCTGTACATTACACAGTATATTTTCATATCCAGTTTTGTTCTTTTGTATTCATAGAGGCCCCTGAATAAGGGATTCCCCATCACGAAATGCATTGGGCATCTCCATCAACTGAATGTTCAAGAAATTTGTGTTTTTAAGAACATTACAAGAGACTTTGTACACAATCCTTTGAGAAAAATTGATTGGTTGTTTAAAAATTCATATGTTATTGTTTTTGCTTGTTCAATTGATATAAACTACAAAATGTAATCTTTAATATAATAAACAATAGAATGATTTCTGAGAATTCTATATGTTGTAACAGTATAAAATTTATGATTAATTGTTGAATTTGATTCGCAGCAGTGTGGCCAGGCATCAAGTGAAGTGTATCTTGTTTAGGTTTTCGACTCTTAAATTGTAACATTTTATAGAATATTTGGAGGTGACTTTCTTCAGCAACAATGTGAGGAGTGTGAAGCCCAGATCCATCTTCCAAACAGGATGCCTGGTCAAGTTTAACTAGAGGTATGGGAGCTTGTTACTTGCCCCCCTTATTAAAGCTTATAAAGTGAAAATGCTTCCTCTTGCAATGTATGGGACAGAGATCCTTGCACTTGATTCTTCCTGCAGCTGGGGCCCAGTGAAGGGTGCAGTCCTGAAAGGGTTACTGTATCTTCCACTGGGATGATTGATACAGGGTACAAGAAGGGAACTGAAATTTATATTTTGGCAGCTGTTGGCCAGCTCCCACACAGTGATGTTTTTCAAAAGGACGAAGAAGCAACTTAGGTTTCCAAGTTATGCTGGGAAGAAATTCTTCCCAGTGACAAGAAGTGGGCCAGGGATGCACTGCTTAAGATAAGAAACCATAAAACTATGCAGTCATTATGGGGCACAATAGAAACATGGCCCTCTTTTCCAAGTAAGCAAGCATCGAGGGAGTCAACCGAGAAAGTAGGTTGTGCGTTGGATATGGGCAATTGAGGGAGAAACTCTGTATAAGCTTTACACTGAAGTCCTTAGGCCAGGAAGCTGTTTTTCCCTTATGGGCAAAAATACTAGACCCCAGGTTAAATAAAGACATTTTCAAAATTGGACTGGGATGTAACTCAGTCTTTTCTAGTGCCAAATGGTATAAGGAGGTATAGGCCGAAAATGCCTTTTGTGTGTGCTCTCTTAATGTGAAATGCTCATTGTGTCATGTTCTCATGAATTGTGTCTTATATAAGGCTGCCCACAATGGGGCCCATATTTATCAATATTTCATGAAATGCAAAGCACCAAGGCACCTTGCTGCGCTGTGTGAAAGCGAGAGGGCATTTAACATTACACAGCGCATTTCTGATCTCTGCCTGCTGCCTGTGTTACTCTAGATTTATCAAGACAGGCAGGGCCATGCAAGGTGGCCGTGCTTGGTTTGGTAAATTGCATTTAGGTTTTGCGTCACCCTTGCATCTCCTTTCGTGGTGCAACAGAGTTGCAAAACCTTGATAAATATTGGGTCAAGTTTTCTTAAAATATAAAATGTACTCTGGGTGGATGCAATGGGGTTAGTGTCTGAAATGGATTGGGATAGGTCGGTCTTAACTGTAAGTCTTTATGATTATAAATGTTTTTAGAATGTATGTATTGGTTTTTAGAAGGTTTTATGGACAATCGTCTCAATAAACCCATTGTTACACCCTGAAAAAAAATCAAGAAAATTAACAACAGTATCGGTTAAAAAAGTAGGCAACTTTATTTCTTTGAAAAAGTATCCAAAAAACAGCATCTCTGATTACCCTAGCAACAAACATGTGAAGGAAACAAAAACACCCACCCATACAACATATAACTCCCATAAACATTACAATGCAATATAAAATGTTAAAATTCACATAGAATCAATACATTAAATAAGAAACACAATAAACCAATTACTGCAATATAATGAGGCCTGCCCACTCAACTACCAAAACTACAATAGAAGTCTCACCCTAACCAAACAAAATACTTAAACCGCAAAACAAAAAACTTACTTAATGAATACTATAACCACCCCATAACACAAAAATCCTCAAAAGTATTAAAAAATAGTCTTTCCTGTACCAGGGACAAGGAAGGGGGATGACCGTGACCGAAGGGAACCAGGAACAGCCCACAATAATGAAGATAGACTATAAAATGGCTAAATCAGAAAAAAGACTGATAAATAAACATAAAGCAGTACTTACACAAACACCATAGTGAACATTGCAGAAAAAACCGATATCACTTTATATTTTTTAGTTTTTTTATACAAATATTGGAAAAATAGAAAAAGTAAAAAATTTAAATATACCAAAAATGTTAAAAATATCTTAAAAAGAACTATATATAAAATAAACAAGCATATACCATTTTTTATATATTAAAATATGTCTAAATATTCAACGTATACAATAAATTGTAGGTATGAATACAAAAATGAATATATGTGTGAATAAATTATTTGAAATATATATGTATTTTGGAAAACATAAAAATTTTAAATGCTGAAAACATATGCAAAAAAATTATGAACTAAAGACAAAAGAAATATTTTTTTTAAATGTTCATTTTGATACAAAACGTATGTACACAACAATTATGTAAAAAATGTATGACAATGAAGGTTGAAATGCAATAGATGTAAAATGTAAAAAAAAACAAGTACACAATTGTATATGTTAACAAAATGACTACATACAATAAATGCAACTTACTTAACAACAGAATTGTGTAATTTTCGAATCTCCACTTCCCAACCTAAAGTGTGAAGCAAAATATATTATTAAATGTTTCACATTTACATATAAACACTACAATCACCAATAAAAAACAAACAGCAAAGAAATAACAAAGTTTTAAAACAGAATATTTATTCCTAATTAAAGTTAAACTCTGTAAATCCAAGTGTTTAACTTATAAGACTGTAAATGAACTTATCCACCTCCAAACTAAAATACAATGTAGAAAAAGGTAAACATTAAAGGATGCACATTTACTATTCCAACCCATTGTAAGCCAAATAGGATAAATCATTAGACTTTGAGGAGGGTCAATTTACTATTCCCTACTCCAATTTAAGCCACATTGGAAAGCATTGGGCTTTGAGGGAGTAGATTTTCCACTCCAATGTAACCCATACTGTGGAAACAGTTGGACTTTTGGGAGTAGATCTATTATTCCCACTCCAATTTAAATCACTTTGGGGAAAGTGTTGAACTTTGAGGGTTAGATTCCCTACACACAATCTAATCTAAACTACATATGTACAATACCCAAACTTTATAAAATATTTTTTTTAAATGCCATCTAGTACAATATGTGTTAATTGAATTACATAATAAAAAATATATAAATCTGTATAACTAAAACAATTAGAATACACTTATAATAGGTACAAAAAAATATAAAAATAAATAGTAAACATTTCTGAACACAAATTATTTATACTAAATGAAAAATGTATACAAAATGTTAATTACTTGAAAAAAGTAATCAATCAAATAAATGTAAATCAAATAATTACCAACTTACAAAAACACATACAGTAGAAATAAAATACAAATATACAGCTAATTAATTTCTTTAATTTATATTTAAACATAATAGGTAATATTAATTGCACATTATGTGTACTTACTCTCAAATACAATTTAAATAATTGTATTAAAATAACAACTAATACCTAAAGAAAAAAAGAAATAGTCAACGAATTAAAAACACATACTTTACAGAACTATAATTATGCATGTAACGCTCTGTATTATAAAATTATAAAACATAAATCCTTAACAGACTTAGGGCCTGATTACAACATCGGTCGGAAAGCATCCGACTGCTGCTCGGAGGCTTCCTGACCGACATGGTAGGTTTAATGTCTGACCGCCGTATTACAATGTCTGAGTTTAAACCAACCGATCAATCTTGTTCCGACGGGCTGATAGAGCCCTTCAATCAGTCGGAATGGCCTCATAATCCCATAAGGATGGCGTTTCCACCATCGGGATTATGACGTCGGTTTCCGACAGCCTTTCCATGTCGGCCTTTCCGACATGGAAAGGCTGTCTGAAAATGTCTTTGGGGGCCCTTTGGAAGGGCCCCCTTCTCCTGTGGCCCTCTTCTTAGAAGTCTGGGGGGCACCTATGGTGCCCCCTGAAAATCCCTGCACCGTATGGCAGGCACCTCACGGTGCAGGGATTTTCACAAACTTCCATTTCTCAAGGGGAGCTTGTGCTGCGGGCGGTTTCTGCCTGCCGCACAAGCTCCCATAGAGAAATGGGAGTTTGTGACCGCACCATGTGGGGTCGCATTTTAATCAGGTGTGTGGAAGCGCCGACCTATGGTCGGGCGGTCCCCTCACCAAAACAGTGTTGGTCGGAGGCAACTCCGACTGACATCGTAATCAGGCTGTAAATTATTAAAATAGAACAAATTAAAACTAAATCAAATGTTTTAAAAATATTTGAAAAATGTAAAAAAGTAATTTAAATAAAATAAAATATGTATTAAAATATATACTTTTAAAAACCCACCAGCCAATTCCACAATAAATGTCAAGAGTGTCCAGTCGGTATGAGGGCCAAGGAGCCTACAATTTCAGGCATTCCAGAGCAGGTGACCATCAGGGCTCACACCCCATACAACTTGATGATTAGGTCCCATGACCAGCATCTGATAGAAACTGAAATTTCACAATAGTGGTGGCCATTTTATGTGCAGTTTACTATTTGAACTGCACCCGGCAATGACTCATTGCTTGTTATTGAAGTTACTCACTTCAGTGGCAGCATGTGTGGCTCCCCAACATCTACTGGGGTTCCCAACTTCATGATGCATCTGGAGATCTTCTTTCTGGTCCTTCACTTCTTCTTCGCTGATGGCAAGTTGCAACATCTGAAAAGAAAAAAAATGTTAACAAAGCAGCAAACCATCAAGTTCCAAAGTACTGTAACACGCTGCACACCACAAGGGCAAGTACATTCCAAAAGATTGATATGTATGTGGCGCTGCAACCTCATCTTTTCAAAGCACATCTGTAATGACAAAAACAGAAAAAAAATAAAGTCACAGTTATGTTTTAGCTTTAGACTTGCTGCAATGGAACTAAAGACTGTAAGAAGCTCAGAGAAAATGTTTGAGTTTTTTGTGCGCAAGTGAGGCAAGACTTCTTGTTGTATAGATAAATTCAATGTTAATAACTGTCATTGTAATACATTTCTGTTTATTTCATAAACTAAATGCTAATGAGGTATGCTTATTGATACACAAAGCACTGTTTTATAGGTATATAGCCCCGCAAATCAAGCCACAATGAAGTGAATCTTCAGGTGGAAAGAGGGAATGCCAATGTAAGAGAAAGAGAGAGAGGAATTGAGTAGAAGGAGGTTAGAGAGAAGTTCAGAAACCAAAGGTTAACAAGCATTGTCTAAATTCACTTCTGTATTTAGCAGTACTAAAGAGGCCCAAAAGCTGACATACAGATGACGACACACCAGTGATTAGGAAGAACTGCATAAGTGGATTTAGGCCCAGATCTCTGTACTGGGGTGAATGTATGACATTGTTCTGCATTCTGTCCATCAACTGTTGTTTTTGCATTTGTCACCCCGAGTGGGACGGGTATGCCCAGACGTGGGTCCCGTGCTCTCCATGCCACTGGAATCAAGCTATCCTGGCTGAAGAGGGGTGAAACCCCGAAACCGGTCCTAGGATGCTTGTTTCCAGTCCAGGGAGGACCTGGCTTGGCAGTTCAGGCTGGACTGTTCCCATGAGGCACAGGGTCAAGACTGATTTGCATATGGCTGGGTCCAAACTGGAATGGCATGGTGAGCAAAAAAATGATGGATTTAGGCCCAGATCTCTGTACTGGGGTGAATGTATGACATTGTTCTGCATTCTGTCCATCAACTGTTGTTTTTGCATAAGTGAAGCAGGACTGACGAGGCATAAATCGATGAGCAAATGGAATTCTCCCTCTTTCTTATTCTATTCCCTTTTCCCTTGTCGAACTGGCATAGTCCCAGTTACAGTTAGGTTCTGGAACAGCGTGAGTTTGGGAGGGAGTTGGGAACCATCTTCTGTGAAAACATCTCGCTTCCAGAGGAACAAGGGGATCAGGTTAGTGTGCTACAGACCTGAACTATAAACCATACATTTCGCTACTAAAATATTTCTCCCAAAAATATAACAATATATACAAATGTTAATATTATATTAAAGATGTAAACTATATGAATATTTAAAACATTATAAACAAAAACAAATACTCCTGATCATATTCCCCTATATCCTCAACACACCCTGCTCTGAAATATTTAAACTATTTAAAAAAAAAAATGCCATTAAATAACATAAAAACATAGTATAAAGCAACAACATTAAATACAATGATATTTTAAACGATGATATTATTAACAATGATATTGAAAATGGATGATATTCACATCACAATCTTATTGCTACAATATTCTTGTCCCAAGTGTTTTTTTTTACTTCGATATTTTGAGAGATTGCCATTTAAACATATAGGGCCTAATTCACAAAGTTAAACTTACACCTCTGTGCAAGTTTACGATTGTTTGCAATTCACTTTGACCGCTTATCTGTTTATGTGCGGAATCTCTGCCATGAGTTTGGAGACTACACAGTCGTAAAGATACTACTCATACAATTCCTTTGTAAATTGAAAAAAATCATAAACTTACACAAAACTGTAAGTTTACGTTTGTGAATCAGGCCCATCATGAACAAAGTAAAAACAAAAACATATTATGAATTTTTTAACAAAGGAATGATGCAGTTCCTTTTGTCCTCCAATGTAATAACAAATTAGACAGGGTGGCAACTGCCATACTGCTACTTGTGCACAGGTGCCAGGAAGACACAAAAAACAGTTTTCCTTTCTAAGCCTTGAAGTGTGTACATGTATGTAACAGTTGTCCCATGCAACTAGATCAGAACACCATACCCCAGCTGTGAGCATTATGTAACCTTAATTTAAAAGGTGTGCACAGGAAGTTGCAGCCCAAAACCATTTGAAACAGAACAGTGGGTACATAGTATTACATCACAACAGTGATCCAAACACCCACATTCAAAAGTGAAAACAATGAGCATTTTCATAGTTAAAACTCAGATCACTTACATTGGTCATTTAAAATTGAGTTTAGTGGCACCCTTAGTATAATATTTCACTAAAGAGGGGTTGATTTGGCTCATCCTGCTTCCAGAATTAGAAGCATTACATAATATTTTTATGCACCTAATGTTTTTGCACCAAACAATGTTTCTAAAATTCTATTCATGTTGGAACAAGTGTGATTTTGTACCTAAATGTGATTTTGCACATAAATACTATTTTCCACCTAAATGTAATTTTTACTCCATAAAGTGTTTTCACACTATGGTTGCAGTAGGTTTGATTTTGCAGGTAATGCGATTTAGCTCCTAAGTGTGTTTTTCCTTCTAAATCTGAATTGTGTTCCTGAAAATGCTTCTATATTCATGATGATGTAGCACCTAGAGTGAATTTGCACCTAAAGATGATGTTGCATCAAAAAGTGATTTTTATAATGGTGATTTTGCATATAAATGAGATATGTTCTCTAAATGTTTTCCAAACCTTTCCTGATACTGCTCCAAGGGTGATGTTGCACCTCACTGTGCTGCTCATATAATGTGAGCTCATATTGAAGAACACATTGCTATCACGTGTTTTCTCAATACCTCATGGTAACCCTCAGCTCTTAAATAAATCATCAACTTACACTTAATGGAAAACAAGTTTTTAAGCAATGTTATAATGGGCAGTAAACCTAACAGGAGAATGGTTTATATAATATTGGACTCCAGGATGAAGGAAACAAATCCTTAGAGATCTCTTTCTTTCCTGACTATTCCAAACTACTGTTATTAACCACAAACACAGAGCCATGCGGTGCCTGCCATATAGTGCAGAGATATGCACGGGTGCATATTTTGTACTGCGGCACGTGCTGTAGCCCGGAGCGCCTGCTGCAATAGGAAATATACAAGGCGGTCACATCATGATTCAGGGAGCGGGATCGCCGACATCTTGTTGGGCGGTCTTGTTTCCCATGCTATCCTAATCAGGCCCAAAGTTTTAGACTGGGCGTTATTCCCCGAATGTCCAGTACTCTATGTTTTTGTATGGAATCTCTAAGAACACAAAAATCTTTTAGGTGAATAAATGTACTTTTGTTTGCTAATTCAAAATCCCCCTATTGCCCAGTTCTCTTTGGTTTTTTTTCAGAATCTCAAAGAACACAAACATCTTTTAGGTGAAAAAATGTACTATCTCAATGTTACTATAACCTCGAACATGAGATACATATCAAATCCTTCGATATTAAATCACATATATTCATCACATTGCATGATACACAGAAACCCTAAAACCCTCTACTACATCTAGGAACGGTAACTCTGATACCATGCCCACAAACTCTAATGACTACCACTAACTCACCCTCCTCAATCACCACAACATCACTCACAAACCACTCAGAGAATGAAACCAAACACCATAATTCTAGCATAAATCAAGGAAGTGTAATCTATGACTTGGAAAAGGGTACTTCAACACTGAAATAGAGCAAAACATTGGAAAGGACTAAACACAAAAGCTTCATGCTAGCTACCACCACCTCTCAATACAGCATTCCTCTGTCAACCAAGCTCTCATAAACTGCTTTTTCATAGAAGAACTAGTTAAGCCATGGTGATGGTTCAGGTGAGAGGTGTGCCTAGTCGACATACTTCTTATTGTGTACTTACTACTGACACAGCAGCAATATCTTATTCACTCTGTAAAATCAATTGCCTGACATCACAGTTAAGCTGTTTCACTTCCATGCAATGATACGATGTCTGAAAACCAACATTTCTGTTTCAGTCCAACAAACACTTTCCTACCAAGCACTGCTTTCCCACTATCACACCATACTCAACAAACCAACTTCTGAAGACTCAAAAACATGCACCAACTTCAATCCATTAGATCATTTCTGCATCCACATCAGCTCTAAGGCACACCACACACCTGAATACTCTGTGACGTGTCCCAACATAATTTTCGGATCCACAATCTCGATCTATCATCATTTTGGAACTTGAAATTCAGATTTACCAAAATGTCATAGTAGCATTATTTTGGATGCCACAAAATTGACAAGTAAGTAAATAGGTAAGGCATTAGGCTTAATGTTTCAACATGTTATACTTAGGTATGGCAATAAGATAAACAATAGAAAAGTCAATGAAAAAAACAAAGGTTAAAGCTACGTTATAGCTAGGTGTTGTAATAATGTTAAAACGAACTTTCAAAAACAGAAAAAACACATATGACACCAATTATAACATGCTAAGTGGCCTTATTGATAACATCGGTGATGACATCTCAAATTACATCACAGATAGCACCAAGGTCGAATACATCATAGAGTTACTGAGTGCATACTTGAGGGTCTATAGCATGGAAATAGAGTAAGCCCTGTAGGCAAGTGTGATTGTGCATTTTGAACGATATGTGATGTAACTTTACCAAATCACTAAAGGCTGGAGTATAAGTAATACTCTCTGTTAAACAAGACCAAGGCTGAAGACACCTAATGTGGTTAGCAGAGGTACGCTGGTATGAAGGTTGAGGCTTAAAGCCAAAGTGTATAACTAAACATATGTCAGAAAGGCAATACCATCTCTTGACAATAGATTATTTAGTAGTGGATATCTGTGCATGCGTCCACATTAAAAAGTTGTAATACAGTGCTATAGACAAATTCTATGTAGTGTGGACATTTATAAAGTGTGGATGTTTATTTCTACAACTAAACTGAAGATTTTAAGGCATTGCAAATTGTTGAGCAATGTAGAATGTCGATCCCAGTTAGAGGTGGTTTTCCCTTACTGGTGCGACAAGTATGGCTCTAAGGTTGTATGCCATTGTGCCCATCTTAGGAATGTGTGTAGTGTATTTTACTAGACTAGAGAGGGTTGCCCAAAGGGCCTCACAGAAGGTGCCTTTTCAGTGGCAAAGAATGCCTTTCAATCGCGACTTAAAGTTGTGGGTCATGTGAAGGCTTTCAGTAGTTAAACACAATAAAGTGAATAGAACATTGTCCACAGCTGTAGTGTCTTGAATTTACTTCAAGGCCCCAAAACCCTGTACAGGACAGCGGCAGAATGATTTTATATCATCAGTCATGTCTTCAATGATTCCATTTGATATGTCACCAGTGACCCATCAATGATGTAATTTAACATGTCGTTAGTGAGGCAATATGTAAGGTTATAATTATGACATGACGTGGGCACAAGTTATTGCTAGCCTGTAAACTATAATGGGTGAATTTCACTGGATTTTTTCTGCTTTTTTCAACATTAGATTTTATATTAGTTTAACACCTACCTATAATATCACTTTATCCTTTGTTTTTTTCCCAGTAGATTTCAAGGTTCTTTTTAATTTAAAGTAAGATATCAATCCATCTGACCCACTCAGCACAACTTTGCGCATTGTGTGTCAGAGAGTTGGCTGCAGGGAAAGGCCTGCTGAAAGGCCCTGCGCCCAAGCCTCTGCAAAAAGCAAACACCCTGCCTGCACAACCTTCCGCTGTGCATGTTGGGGGTTTGAGAGCCCAACCCCATGCATAAACGGAGTGAATTATTTCTGTGTTTTTTTGTATTTTTTCACTTTTTTGTATTTTTCACATTTTTGCTGTTTTCAACTACTGCTTTTGTAAATGTTTTTGATATAATTTAAATTTTTTGCTTTTACCATTTTTTACAATTGTTAAGCACTGTTTTTATAATGTTTTTGATATTGTTTTCAAAATGTAAAAACTTTTTTATTACTTATTTTCTTTGCTTCACAAGTGTCATTGTGTTCTGTTTGCAGATGCTGTTCCATGGCCCTTCTATATATTCTTCTGTTAACTTCACCATAGGTCACAACTTTATGACAGTGTCTGCAGTATATCCAGAAATGCTACATGTTGTCATCATTGTCTTGCTATTCTTGCTGCATAACTTTCTCTGGAGCAGTTGTATCTCTTTCCACCAGTCACTTATTCGGTATGCTGTTTGGGTGCAATTACTAAAATTACACCAAATACACTAGCATAACTAAAATTTCACCCAGGCCTTCTATTAGTACTGTTGCTCTAGCCCCTGCCATTCCCTGCTTATGACAACCCATGTCACATCACTCATGACATGTTCAATGACATCAATGATGACATCAGTAATGAGATCTCAAATTACATCATAGATGCCATAATTATTGGGATATATTTATCTTGGTGCATCAGAAAAGGATGTGTTTTGGCTTATGTCTTGTTCTCCATCTATCTATCTATCTATCTATCTATCTATCTATCTATCTATCTATCTATCTATCTTTATGACTTCTGTGGACCCCCACTAAATCATTATGGAATCCAATGAACCTCACTGTGTTATTACTGGATGCCAGAGACCCCGGTCTAAGCAATTTCAATGATTTGTTTTGCAAAACAATACACAGAAATGCACACACAAAGCAATTACCACACAAAATACACAAATGAGGAAATATTTTATTTAACTCAAACAAATATAAAAATTGTAAACATTTTATTTTTATTGAGAAGGCTGGAGTTTTTCTAAATTCAGTTGTGGCCACCCATCACTGATATTATATTATGTTTGATGCACTTGCACTGCTCCTACAACTCAATCTGAGGATAGGAACTTAATTTTTATCCTCTGATTTCATGACCCTTTACACTTACAGGCAGTTTCATAATTTTCAATTGTATTTTGCTTTATTATCTGTATACATTTTATTAATGTGTTAATATTATTTAATTTTCTAAGTAGTCGTTGAACCTCTAAGTAGGTGTTGTGGACCTCAAGGGGTCAATGGGCCACAGGTTGTAAGTGTGTGTGTGTGTGTGTTTGTGTGCGTGTGTGTGTGTGTGTTTGTGTGTATATATATATATATATACATATATATATATATATATATATATAACGCTGTGGCCAATCTGCGGGCCATATTTATTGAATTTTCAGTACTGCTGACCTCCCATGGAACTCCCACGAGACCAACCATCCAGATATACCTAACTTTTTAACTTCTTCAATACAAGCATGAACACCTCTTCAAATGCAAATGTCTAGAAAATAGCTAAGCAGATTTACACTAAATCACAAAAACCGCTCTTATGAGTAAAGTTCTAACTTCACTCATGAGAAAGATTCATTCAATTCAGATGTTCTCCTGTATCAGATAGCAAAGCTTCCTATGTGAAATATCATGGGAATTCAATGTTTTGGGACGCCAGCCTTTCCTTGGACTCACTTGATAGATTTGCACACACAAATGAAGTTTGTTTTTTGGAATCTTTTGTGCAGATATGTCAAATGGCTCCAAAGTTATTCACAAAACTATAATACACCTGCTATGGAAATTCTGATCTAACTATAGCTGCACAGTGGTCAGTTATGTGTCCAGCCCCTCGCTAAGCATGGTCAAAGGCAGTGCGCCGCGTGGGGTTGGACACATGCGACAGGATTGGCCACAAGGCCTAGCCAGTGGTCAGTCCGTGTGCCCACCCCCGATTGGGGAATGAAGAGCCTTGCCTGAGACAAAGCTCTGTACCAACCCACTGCTGTTTATTGTATAAGACAGTGTGCAGCACACGGTTGAGCACTTGTAGTGGTGTTGGGAACAGGGCCTAGCCAAAAAGCCAGACCTTGTGCCCAACCTCAGGCTGCACATGGCTCAGGCTGTGTGCAGTAGGGCGTTGGCTGAATATGATAAAAAAATAGGAATTCAATGAATAAACTAAAAGTTAAAGTGGCTTTATAGTGAGGTATGGTAATAAGATCTTAGCTTAAGTTAGCAAAAAACATTAAATTCACTGAAAAAGCCTATACATATAGTCGACAAATAATTCAATGATAAGGATATAATGAAATGATAATGTTAATAATATGCCGATTGACGCCTAGATGGTACAGTGGGCTAACTGCGCATACAACACGGTTTGGATGGGTTTGAACTAAGAATATGCATATATATATATATATATATCACAGCAAGTAACCTCTGAGCTCAAAGGTTTGTTGAAAACAAACCTTTGAGCTCAGAGGTTACTTGCTGTGAAATTGACCGGCTGCCCTGCAGGAGAAAATCCGCACTGCACCAAAAGAGGAGCGCTGGCGTTCTAACCAAGGGTTATATATATATATATATATATATATATATATATATATATTGTTCAACAATCGCCCGAAAGCATTCAAAGGGCGCACTCGCAGTAGTTACCAAACGGTTTCTTTATTCAGGGAAAGTCAGCATCTCCATTTCAGGTGAGTTCGTTGCCGATGCGTTTTGAGGACACAGCCTCTTCCTCATGCGCAGGCTCCAGTATCGCGCAGATGGCTCCAATCATTACTTTTAAACATGCAGGGACCCCAAGTGGGTCATGCGCAGTGCGTTATATATATATATATCAAAACACACCACCGTTCTCTGCACTTCCGTTTCAGGCGAACAGAGAAACACGAGCCCAGCAAATATATGACAATGATTTTTATTCCTCAAGAATGAAGCGTTTCGGACAACTCGTGTCCTTGCTCACATATATATATATATATATACATAGTGGACCACTTATAACTTTGGTGCCGTTTGACGAATATTCACAAAACTTTCCAAAAAATTGCTAAAATGTTCTTGCACCTCAACTCCTTCTGGAAAGTTTTCAGGTGATCCGTCAAGAGGGGGACAAGAAAAAGGGGGGTCTCAAAACATGTTTTCCCAATTCTTTTTTCCATAGGAAAATTAGACATTGGAGCAGCCAAAATGGCTAAATTGAATTACAACAAATTTGGCAGAAAGCTAGATCTTGGTTCAAAAAGCATCCTTTTTGTGATTTGGTGTAAATCTGTTCAGCAGTTTCAGCGAAATTATGGTTAAAAAATTTAGATATTTCATACTGAGGAGGATCCGCAGATCCAACAGATCTCAAGTTGAGATCTGGTTCACTGCCACCACATCTACATAGATGTGTTGCCAGTCATTTTAGGACTCTGGGACTCAGTCCCCTGTCATGGGAAAAAAGTAAAAAATATATATATAGGGGGGCAGTATGGAAATACCTTCCCTACCTAGGCCTGGTGGGCCAAAAACATAATTATTTTTCATTTTACACTGAGTTTGCAGAGGATCTGCAGCAATTGTTTTTAAAAAGTGTGAGTCCCGTAGCACAATTTTTAAGCACTACAATGCCACCCGGTGAGATTTCTCTATGCGGGTGGTCGTGGCAGGTCGGGACCGTTCATGTTGAAAAAGCAACTGGTTCAATGGGAAATGTACTCGAGTGGCAGAAAGAAGCAGCACCATCTGGCACGCCGTGTGGTGCAGTTCACGCTGATTTTACAGCACTAAACAAGCTCCCGCACTAAAAATAAGCACGAGCAGAGCAACGTGCCAAATTCTGCTCGCTCGCAGAACTCTGCAGAATCTCGCAGACCTTTTATGTAACTCCAGAGAATTATGCAGAGTGAAACTCCACGAGTTCCACCCACCTCTATCAAAGACCCCTAATTAGAAAGGGATAAAAGGCTAAGGAAAATTGCAAAAAGAAACACCTGTAACCAGAAAAGCATCAAACGAGACATAACAAGAAAGTAAATAGCTCTAGTCAGGAGCTCCAGGAGAAGGCATCTACTGAGGAGGACAGTCAAAATAACATCTCAGCAAAATAAAAAATATATCCAATCTTTCAAGGAAAGTGGGCACTAAAGGAGAGCAATGTATCAGAATGCGTGGAA
Organism: Calotriton arnoldi; assembly: GCA_963921515.1. Lineage (NCBI taxonomy): Eukaryota > Metazoa > Chordata > Amphibia > Caudata > Salamandridae > Calotriton > Calotriton arnoldi. Next base: position 67,802 of record CAWUFW010007236.1, on the reverse strand, counting down.
TCATCAGAAGTTCCCTCCACACCAGCAGTAATTGCGGGAAACAAAAATGGTGGATCAGTCCCCCAACCTACAAAGTGTCACAACACAGATGGCTGATACCACAGGTACAGGGTGGGAAAATAGTGGAAGGAGGGAGGGAGGATTCCGAACCTATGTCTACACTTGATCAGGTCATATACCAAAACATTGGGTTGGCCGATAATCAATACGAGTACAGGCTACATCGACCAGGGCCAAAGTTAGGAAACCCAACGGAATTACTCAACCTGCAAAATTGAAGCCTCTGAAGTTTACACCTCAGTTTAATTCAAGAGGAGTTTGCAACATTCTATATCGATCAGACATATTATGCCTCCTCAAAAATAAACCATCTCTAGTATTGCTCTCTTACAAATATCTAGTGGCCATTCACTTCAAAACATTTCCCCATATCAGCTCAAAAGATTCAACTGTAACTATGTGGTGAGATATTGGTGACATTAACACTGTAGTAAAGGAGCACACACTATTTGAAGACTGGGGAATTCTTATCAGCAAACCTATTTTTGTGAATAATACCCTCATGTATTAAATAATTACCAAAGGGCCAAATCGGTTGAACTTAAGGACACAAGGAGCACACTAAAATCCACAAAACAACTCACATCACCCAATTGGGAGGAAAATATAAAAGTGCACCCGATAAATTCAAAGGGTGGTAAAAACAACAGGGTACCCATGTTTAATGAAACATCAAAGGATAATGGAGTCTGCTGAGGTTGGCTATTGGCCACTTTGAATCCTACAAATTGCATTGAGCTCCTAACATGACATAAAAGGACAAACATGATGAAGGACGGGGCCCTCTAGGGCCCCGCGGGTTATATATATACAACCACCTGCTATGCCTTCCCAAGAATGAAGAGTCGGTCAGACAGTAGAGAATACAAGCAAGCATTTATTCTAATACTCTGCAGAGGAGCCCGTCATAACCTGCACCCTGAGATGGCTGGAGAGGGACTGACTCCCCAACAGGTTACAGTAGGTAAAAAGGGCTTCCAAGCCATCTCTAACCCCGCCCACCATGGAAAAGTACTGGCTTGAGCCGTACCTGAACAATGGAGCACAGAGAGATAACCTAACACATGCCAGATGGGAACATGTTATCAGGGATACAAGGCCACAGTGCTGGGTCTCAGCATCTCCTAAGGTGGGGGCAGAAGCTACACATTTAGCTAGTCATGTGATGGCAGAATACCTTATTCATTAGCGAGTCAAGGAAACAGCCTTGGACAACAGGAGAAATAATAACAAAACACAGTGTTCTGATGAGGCAAGCAATATAAGCACTGAGGCCTAACCCAGGCACAGTCTAATATGGATTGCAAAATACAAAATGGATGCACACTGGCTAACTAAAGCTTACATGCTGCGAGGATAACTCAGTGGGTTGCATAACGTGAATACAAATGCATGTATTTTAGCCACACACTGCTAACCTAAAACAGCACGGCAGAGGCATCATAGGAAAGGGAATTTTAAATCTAACAGACCCTCCTTTTAGCAGTGTTGGCTAAAACCTTTATTGCTATCCGGCAGGGTCTTTACAATTCTAAGTGGGGAGAAAGAAAATGCATGGTCACTCAAATCGAAAAGGAAACAAGACAGCACAGGTATACCAACATACATATAATCTTCTGGATGTAAGGCACCCTCCTTTTCAGCTGATCTAGGTGTATACCCTTGGTGTACTACTATGTTCTTCAACACTGTGTCATGGTCAGACTGTATCAAAAACTCTTCAAATGTTCATTATTATAAAGCAAGGAAACTATAAAAGACATATTGACTTAAGAGAGATGTACATCAACTCTCAACAATCCTTCTATCTGCTTCTGAAACATGATCTCAGCACCTGTACTGTATGTATGTCCTTTCCTGAACAGTTAATGTACCAACGCAGTAAATGCAACAAACTGGGAGACAGTGTATACAAGAGTCTATTTGTCGTGCCACATATTATAACTGAGGATGGGCACAATTCGTAGATGAGGCAGCAAATACAGTGGGATACAAAACAAACTTATCATACTAACTATCATGGAAGATCTTGGCCTAATATACACATTCTTTTGTAGGAGAAGAATCACCAAATGCATTATTGAGGACTGGAGAACTGAATCGAAGGTACCCCAATCTGAGCAACTATATTATCACGTTGTGTCCTCCGATACTCTTCTGTGCAAGAAGCTAAAGTAAAAAACATGTTCACAAGAGAAGCAGGTGCTGCATGAACTTGGAAATGCATTGGGAAGGCATAGGATACTTCTCATTCCGGGAGTAGGATGTTCCTAGCACTATCATTAGCACAATAACAACTAGGGATGCAACTGGCCCTTCAATTGAGTAACCAAACGGATACATGGTGATTGGGAGAGAAACAAACGCAATAGAATTGGTGACCAGGGAACAAGATGGGCAAAACCTTTCTTTCCAGTGTCTTTACAGAGAGCCATCACTGGTAGGCTCCTATTGTTCATCTGGCGTAGGCACTATTGAGCACCGGCAGTGGAGCTGTGCGTCCAGCTCGGAGCCAGATCCCACGTTGCAGGGCATGGTATTTCTCTCTCTGGAATCACAGTCTCTTTGCCCCGTTCGTTGACTGTCCAAACAATGCACCAAACTCTCTTCCTCTACTCTATCGCTGGTACCTTAGACAGGGTACCTGCACCCTATTCTTCATCCATGAAGTCCATCCCTACTAACCCTATTCTACCATGGTGCACTGTTCCTCTGCCGGGCGGATGTCATACCCTACACAAAAGGGGTCAAAGGAATAAGGGGGTTAGACTCAAGATGGACCAAGGGCAGAGGCTCAAACACAGGTGAGCCCACCAGCTAGGCTCAATGGGCTGGGACTGAGGCACAAGTAGACCAACAGGCTTGGGCTCCTAGATAGCCCTTCTGTCTCTGTCTCCTTCTCGGTGGTACTGCCTCGTCCAGCATCTCTTTGCTCTGCAGCCCCGCCTTGGTCGTATTCATAGGTGTTCCATAACAAGCAGCCAGGCTGTGCATCACGTCCGATCGCTCTCTCTCCCAATGACTGAAAAGCGTCCCGGACCTATTAGCGAGTATAAAACAAACTTTTAGTGAACTGGCAAGGGTAAAACGTTACACAATTAATAATTTTTGTTTTTGTTCTCTCCCAATCCCAAGTAGTAGGGTACTAAGCTGTGAAAGAATAATTCAGACCTTATCTGTCCATTCCTATATTATTTATTTAAAAAACCTCAAAAGGGAATTTCAAGGCAATGGCTCCTTTGTGTTTCTTGTCTTAGCAAGCTTGTGTTCAATAAGTCATAGGGATCACGACACTTCTTCTACTTTGTGAACCTTCGCTACTGTGCAGGACTGCAGACACCTCAAGAATTATTTTTGTCTCGAGGAAGCCAACATAAATATTGCGTTTGTGACCATGCTCTCATGTTATAGGCGTGGCGGGGAAGTCTAAAACTGCTAATTTAACAGAAATCCTTATTACACTAACTAACTGACAAATTAAGCATAATGTAGCAAGTACATGAATTCTCCAGCAAAACTTGTTGTTGCAAACAAACTCCTGTAGAGGTATGTTTTCTTCAAAAACCGTTAACCACTAAAATGTGTGTTTTGCGCATTTACCGAGTGCATATGGGCACCCTTTCTAGTATTGTGAATCATGTGCACCATACATTTCACGATCTGGACCATGTGTCATTATAATCAGGGGAAAACCTATTCACCAGCTCTAATAAGGGCTGTTGGCTCAATTACACAGGCTAACTGATAAAGGATTCATGATGCCTCTGCGACCGTATGTAGTGTTGCGATAACATGAACAAGATGGTGGTGCCACCTGGGCATTCAAACGAAAGCCACCGACATATAGTTCCCCTTAAGGATCAAATAAGGGAGCATCAGTCTAGTCTACCCGTCCTTTCATCTTCATCCAATTCCAATTTCCTCAATTTACAGAAAGGAGGGGCAGTAACATGGCGTACTTCAAGGTGACACATTTATTTTTTCTATTTATTTTTTAATCCTGACAATTTGTTCAAACAGTGTTATTTTATAGTCAATTAGACGTGCACTGGTGAGGTGCTGTGTGTCTTTTATTCAAAAGCATATTCACATCATCCTGTGAAATGAATGGCTAAAGCGAGCCCAACCGACTGTCTCATGGCCGTTCCTAGACAGCTCGGGTAGGCTCAAAAGAGAGAGAAAACAACAGCAAGCTGTCTTGCGTACTGACCACGCAAAACAGCACACAACAATACACATAATAAACACATAAGCCAAGGAAAACATAAAATGCACAACCGTCTTGTGTACGCACAACACAAAACAGGTCACAACAATACATATACCAAGCACAGAAGACAAAGAAAAACACAGTGTGTTAGTTTCATGCGCCCCATGCACCTCATGCATTGTTAATTTGCTTACGCTTAATTTGCTCAGGAGCTAGTCTCCTACCCCCCTTCGACAGTAGGTGACCTAAGCAGGTGACCTCCTGTCGAAAATACTTACCCCTGTAAAGAAAGACAAACTCCCTGGTCAGTCAAAACTAAATATAAGAACATTTTGTTAAAGAAAAACTAGTGTCTTTAGTTGGCAAAGGAAGGTACCTTTGTGAAAAATAGGGACCCTTCCCTCCAGTCAATGCAAAGGGGAATACGCACTTCAGACAACCCCTGCTCACCCCCTCGGGAACTTGGTACGAGCAGATAGTCTCATCCCAAAGGCAATGAAGCAAGTATTCATAGCAATACTCACAGTAACACAATAAAACACCACACAAAGACACCATACCAAATGCACATTCTCAGTCTCAACCATACTGAGACCAAACAGTCTATCCACAATCAGGCAGAGACACACAAATAAACTGGACAAGAAAATAGCCACTTTCTAAAAGTACTTGTTGCAAACACAGACTTTAAAACCATACTTACCAAGAGATATATTATAAAATTCTGAGCTCAGTCCTATTGTCTATCTTATTCCTATGAAGGATATACTCGCACAATGTTACAAAAAATGTTCTCCATTCTGTCCTATCAGCAGGACCGCCTTTCAATATTGAAAGAAGAATATGATATCTTTTCACCACCAGGGCACAACATACGCACACCAGCACACATCAGTACATATCCCGCTCTTCACACACGCACCACACCTCACCCCGGGGGCCTTGACCACCAGCTTTTTATTTACCAGGCCTGGCACTATCTGCACACTTCACTAGGGGTCTACTAGTAAAACCAATATGCCAATCAGGGAGAACTAAGCACGATATCCATTTGCACAGGAAACACGGGCACTGTGACACTGATCAGCAGTGGCAAAATGCCCACAACATGTTAACCAACAAAAACAAAATCCAGCACAGCATCAAAAACATAGGAGGTAGAGGCAAAAGGTCATGTAAAACCACACCAAGGACAACATGTCTAACACTATCTAACTGTGCTGTCCCTACAACTTGGTTGTGTGTCTGAAACAAAGAGCAGGGAACTACCCTGTATTTTAAACTTTTTATACATGCCCTGTCTTTCTGCATGGTCCTAAAAGGCGCAGCAGAGCCTATATCCGTTACCAGCCAATGTTATTCTAAACAAAGACCCATCATCTATTCTATAAGCAATACTTCCAAAGAATGCGCTTTAGATTAGCGACAGAAAAATATTGAGCAGCAGAAGAAACATAATAATAGCCAGAGTAGCTGACAACTGGAGGGCCACATTCTTATTTTTTTCTTTGAACTGCACACAGGTCAGCCACAATTGCAAACACAATCGAATAAAGGACTATTACAATGTACCTGCCTTCTCCTCACCAGCACATTTTCTCAACCAAATCCGGAATCATACACAACAAGGCTCGTGAAATCTGCAGGAATCCCAGCTCTATATCACCTGTTGCCCACAAAATGAGTGGCACATCTGCAAAAATTCGAGGGAAAACAAACACTACTAAACTTATCACATGCTCACCACAACTAGGCCTCAACTGAAATAAAAAATTCACAATAAAAAAGTCCAATGATCGGAGCAAGAGAGCACAAAACATGTGCTAAACTAATGCGTCTGAAACACCCACCAATACACGCATAGCACTGTACTATGTTTAATACATAACAGAAGGAAACAATGCAGACCAATCACTTCCCAATATCTACAACCAAGTCGCTATTACAAAAACACAATAAAAAAACGAATCTGCAAATAAACAATTAAATTCCTCTGTTGAGTCACAAATCCTGTCCACTAAAATCTAAATGACACTTTCACTCCCTCATCTTTCCTCTGACAGTAACAACCAGAACAACCTGAACGTCACTGCAGGGATAAAAACAGCAGAAAGAAAAGGACAGCATTTGCAAATTATCTTTTCTGAAAACAATGCTACAGCTGTCTCCGGCTGGGCCATTTTAAAATGTGCATCTTAATCAGGAATCTGATAATTAACATCATCGGGTGTACAGTAATCTGCGCTTTTTACTTTGCAAAACTATTCTTTTCCTGCTAGGCCTGTATCACAAACAACAAATTGGCAACTTTTCTCAAATGGGCCTATTTCTGCGGCCACCCTCTCTAAAACTGATTTTGTAATTTCAGTTTTTAAAACTCCTACAACTAAGGGGCCGATTCCGATCTCGGCCGGTAGGGCTCCGAATCGGATTCGGCTTTACCGGATCCGATTCGGAGCCCTATTTCCCGACCGAATCGTACGTGCGTCCGGGCAAGCGAGTACAATGCGTGCGCTCGCGAAATCTCCGACCGACTCGTACGCAGGACTCGACCGCTCCGACCGACTCGCACGGGGACGACTCGCACCGCGCTATGGAGACGTTCCCCGGCCGGGTAAGTACGATGCGCATCGCGACCGCTCCGACCGACTCGCGCAGTCCGGCTCCAAGGAGCTGTCGGAGCGGCACTTTGGGGGTCCGTGTCGGTTCCCCCTGAACGCGTAGCCGCGCGAGTCGCACACAGGGGAGACACATGGGTCCCCTCTACACGTGCAAGTACGGCGCGACCCGCATCATCACGCACATGCTGTAGGGGGCACCCTTGTTCGCGTCGTGCCCATTGAGTCAATGGGAGCCCGTGTACGCGTCGTACGACTGGCTCCCATTGACTTCAATGGGAGTCCGACCCAATCGAGTCCGATAGCATACGTGCACATCGTACTCGTTCGGTCGGACTGCTAGAGTCCGATTCGGTCGGAAATCTCTCCTGGTCCGGCTCGGTCGGAGAGATTTCCGGCCCGAATCGGAATCGGCCCCTATGTCTGGACCTTCCACTGTTTTCACAATGGACTTGGTAAATACAGAATTGTTAGTGTTAAAACTCCCATTTTCAAATACAGTAACCTGTTGAAATGTGTTCTCTTTTTGTTTCTGAAAATAATCCACATTTGCTCTGGACAACTTATTTAAATTAATTTTAGAATTTTCCATATTTCATGGGAGCATCTGGGCTTGAAAAACTCCTGTCATTGGTACCTGTTTCTGAACTGACATTTGCATTTGGTGAACTGGCACATTTTGCACCTGCATTTCTCTCTGTGTTTGCGCATTTCCATTTGCTGCATCATTTTTAAATTTACATTTCTTCTTTCAGTGCTCAAATCTGTTATAAGGATGGCAAAAGGATACTTTTTCCAGGAGTGCAACATCCATACCTGAATTTGCACAAACCAAAACACCTTTACTTCCATCCTGTGAAACAACACCTTGTAACTCACTTTCTTTCCCTGCAAAAAACTAATTCTGAAAACTTTTCTGTGCCAACCTTCTCTGTACCATCATATGTTTCCCTCAAACCCTTTCTGCTTCATTCCTGGTCCAGCACAATAGTACCCTTCATCCTTCAGAATACCATCTATCAGCTTTCCTTGAGAACAAACCAATATTTACTGTACGTGCACACTAGTCTGAACAGGGAACATTAAACCAATAACCAACTGAGCCAATCCACAGTCTTATAGAAACTCTAGATACACACTTTCACAAAACTCATGAACCTATTCTTCCAGCTCTTGTGTTGTTCCTTTAGTCTGTTCCCAACTAACATCTTTTCCTGGCATTCTGCCTTTCAGAAAAAAAAAACTAGCTCTGCACTCTGCAGCTCAGCCTGTCTGTGTCTGGCACAGGAGCCGCTCCTTGAATGAGCCCTCCCTTCACAAGAACACTCTAAACAGAATGTCTCCTGTCCTGCCTGCTGCTCTCAGTCCTCTGGCTCGGTGAGCCCCGTCCTTGGGAATGCTTCCTTTATCACACTGAAGGTCATGGCAAACCGGCCACAAACTGAATTCACATGCTATGTCTTTCAAGTTTGAAAATCCTTTTTATTCAGCTAAACACTCACAGCCCAGAGCTTGAAACACTTTTTCCAAATTAAATACACATTCCATTGTGGGCAAATCCAAATGAAACACACCCACTCAGCAGTTCGTGTCTGAAGCTGGAAAGCTCTAAATACAAACACACTGCTCTCTTTCCCAGAACTCCTGCCTCCCCCCCATTTTTCTCATAGAGAGAGAAAGCACATTCAGGGCTGCTGAATTACGTGTGTATTTCAGCTCTCCTTACATTTTTCTCATGTTGCACTCTTCCTATGTCAAAACAAATGTATATTCTTGCTAGTATTTCTAATATAACCACATTTCTATTTATGCACTATTATTATTATTTTTTTATTCTTCAAAATTTAAAGTGTCATCCTTCCAATGGGCATCTGCAGAACACAATGACAACAAGAGACCAAATTAAGCTCATTCCAGACATTTCCAAGAAGGGGCCACACTCATAAACACACAACACAGCTTGCTGAGGCAAGGCATCCTTACCTCCACACGAAGAGCACAGTCACTACTCACTCAAACAAGTATTCCACAAGCACCACCACCGACGTCGGTCCACAAACCTCATAACACTCAAGCACAACGATCAAACCACAAGTCAGCCCAGAGGCAGTACCAAGTTCAAGAAGACAGGCTCTAGCCCCAGACCTTTTGCAAGCATAGACCAAATTTCCAGTTGGCCTGGCAGATTGTTTGCAAACAGTCCCAGACCTTTTCGAGCGCGGGTCAAATTTCTAGTTGGCCCGGCAGACTGTTCACGAACCCTCTGTGTCTTTTCCAAGGGTTCGCAAACCCACCAAGTACAAACCAAGACTGTATTAAACCCCACCAAGACACAGCCCATCGACCCATGTCATTCAAGCAAGGCAGTTCGCAAACTGCACCCAAGACAGCCCAAAGACTGTACCAATACAAGAGGACAGGCCTCAGCCCCAGACCTTTTCAAGAGCAAATCCAATTTCCAGTTGGCCTGGCAGAGAACCTGTGAGCGGTCCCGGACCTTTTACTAAGAGGCCAATTTCCATTTGGCCCGGCAGGCCGCTCACAAGCGCTCTGTGTCCCTCAAGGGTCCGCAGACCCACCAAGTGCAAGACCAAACAGTCTGCAGACTGTACCAGGACACACAACCCTCAGGCTCATGCTGTTCAAACAAGACAGTCAGAGACTGTATCAAGACACACAGCCCTCAGGCTCATGCCGTTCAAACAAGGCGCCAATTTCCAAGAATCAAGTCACTCACCTGGTGCACACAGGTCAAGCAAGTTATTCTCCACTGCCAACCCTTCGGACCAAACGGTCAGCTCCAAGGTTTCGCCTTCTCAGGACCCCAGTCGGTGACCACTAGCCGAGGATCCGCCCGATCGGAAGGGCGGGGCAGCTGTGAGAACCAAGCTCGTCTTGTGTGTGGGGCCCCGATCCGCCCGACCGACCAGACACCACCCCAGCCCCTGCGACCCGATTATGGGTGAGGGGGCCACTTCGTGGGGTCCCTGTTCTGGTGCCATCTGAAGGACGGGGCCCTCTAGGGCCCCGCGGGATATATATATACAACCACCTGCTATGCCTTCCCAAGAATGAAGAGTCGGTCAGACAGTAGAGAATACAAGCAAGCATTTATTCTAATACTCTGCAGAGGAGCCCATCATAACCTGCACCCTGAGATGGCTGGAGAGGGACTGACTCCCCAACAGGTTACAGTAGGTAAAAAGGGCTTCCCAGCCATCTCCAACCCCGCCCACCGTGGAAAAGTACTGGCTTGAGCCAGACCTGAACAATGGAGCACAGAGAGATGAGCTAACACATGCCAGATGGGAACATGTTATCAGGGATACAAGGCCGCAGTGCTGGGTCTCAGCATCTCCTAAGGTGGGGGCAGAAGCTACACATTCAGCTAGTCATGTGATGGCAGAATACCTTATTCATTAGCGAGTCAAGGAAACAGCCTTGGACAGCAGGAGAAATAATAACAAAACACAGTGTTCTGCTGAGGCAAGCAATATAAGCACTGAGGCCTAACCCAGGCACAGTCTAATGTGGATTGCGACATACAAAATGGATGCACACTGGCTAACTAAAGCTTACATGCTGCGAGGATAACTCAGTGGGTTGCATAACGTGAATGCAAAGGCATGTATTTTAGCCACACACTGCTAACCTAAAACAGCACGGCAGAGGCATCATAGGAAAGGGAATTTTAAATCTAACAATGGGACCAGGCAAACTTTCAAATTTTTAAGCTGGAATGTGGCTGGTTTGTCTACTGATCTACAAAAAAAGAAGCCCACGATTTTTTAACCAGTGGCGACTTTCTGTGTCTACAGGAAAAGTGGGTAATGCAATTCCTGACAATCCCTTGGTATTATGCGCTGTTCAGAATTGTGCAGAGGAAGAACATTTTTGGAAAGGCATCTGGTGGACTTTCGATCTCCGTAAAGCTTGACTTAGAATTGAGAATAAATGAGATAAAAACCTCGAGCTAGGACATACAGGCACTGGAACTTGTTGGTCTAGCCCTAAATGGCCTGCACATACTCATTATTTTCTTAACTTTTATATTATCCCATGCAAAGAAGGTAGAAAGAAGGCAGTTGATGATTTCTGTGAGCACATACAGATGCTCCTTTATCAGTACCCCGGCCACAAAGTTATCCTGGTAGGGGACTTCAACATAAGAAATTTGGGACAGTCTGAAGGGCACCAGAAAGATGTCTATCAGAAGACCTTAAAAGCCTCCAATTAATGCATTCAATCTGCACACATAAGATAAACACTGTGAAACAGAAGGAAAAAGGTTTGTTCACGTTTAAAAAATCTCCACCCCGGTTTACTTCTTCATGAGCACTCAATTACATAGGAGATCAATGGACTTGAGGGTTCAAAGTGGAAAAGAAAGTTATCATCATCCTCTAACTATTGAGATCAGCCTAAACTGCAATACACATCCATCAGCCCAAGCAGCTGGATACCCCTTGAGCACTGAATCAAACCCTTTAGTGGAAAGGAACAAGTGGGGTCTATGCAGTAAAGCACAATACAAGAAATAGAAGGAACAACAAAATCCTATGCTGCAGGACCATCAACCTTTAACGGGAATAGAAGTCTGGGACAAAATAATGAGAGAAACGCACTTAACAATCAAAAGAAACAATCCCAAAAACAACTCATGATTGCCCACAAAGTCCAATTCAAAATTTACAGAAATGACAGAGAGTTTAACCAGAGCAAAAAGCTGTGTCATAGGGCAGAAACCAGATATAGGAGAAATAAAGGAGCTCTCGCTAAAAGGGAGTTAAAAGAGGCAAGGGCAAAACATAAAAAACTGGTTTGGGCTCTTAAACAAAAAAAACCCATAGAAGGAATGGAGGTATGTATTGTTATGTTATGGTATGTTAGTTAAATGTAATATAGCGCACAAATCACCCTTGGGCATCTCAGTGCTGTCAGCAGATTTAAGCAAGTATCAGCAGAAATTTGGTAGTAAATTTTAAAAATAGGTGGACTTCCAAAAATTTCCTACATTTACAGTATTTAGAGCATGTGCGAACATGCAGCAGGAGCTTATTCCAGTAGGAGGGGGCTAGGTAAGAGAAAGCTCTCCCTCCGCGTGTAGTTAGACAGATGCAGGTGGGGACACAGCAGGGCTTTATCACAGGATCTTAAGCTTCTGCTGGGTATGTGAGGTTTAATTTTCAATTGAAGGTATCTGGGGCTTTGCCCCTTAGAGCGTTATAAATGAGTGAGCAGATCTTAAAAATGTTCCTTTTTTTCACTGTCAGCCAGTGTAGATCATTTAACAAAGGGGCAGAAGGAGTGACAGGAGGAAGATTGAGAACTAGCCTGGTTGCCGTGTTTTGGAATACCTGTCTTCTCCTTATTAGCACCCGCCAATGCAAGGACATTTTGGGAATATGTCAATGGCCTCAGTAACAAAACCATCAGTAGATTAAATGCTGTTTCTGCAGTTCAATTGACAAATTATGCTACATCTGAGCTATCTTTAGCCCACTGGGAAGTGCAATCTGGAAATGAATGGGGAGACCATGTAGAGGAACCGATCCATCTAACAGTGGAGAAAACAAAAACAATACTCGGAGAAATACGCAAATATGGCACACCCCGGGTCAAATGGCTTACCTGGGAATATCTTTAGGGAAGTTGCAGATTTCTGGGCACCAAAAATTCATGATTTATTCCAAGCCTTTGTCATCTAACATTCATGTGTCATGGAGAGGCTTCCTCCTGCATCCAGTTCATAAAAAATCTGACAGTTCAAAACCAGAAAACTACAGGCTAATAGCCTCATTGGACTTGGGAGGGAAAGCTTTTGCAAAAGACCTATTGTGCGAACTGGAGGATTCGGTAACAGATAACAATACTATCCCATACTATCAGACAGGGTTTCACCCAAAGGCGTCAACCATAGATAAGGTGATAGCCCTGTCCTTTTTGGCAAATAAAACTGTGAAAAAGGGTCAAGTCCATTATATGCATGCTTCGTAGACTACAGCGTGGCATTTGACAGCATTGACCACAATATTCTCTGGGCAAAGCACACAGGGTTGGAGGATACCAAAAATGTACTAAATGCAATAATTGTTTTATACACTGACACTTTGGTACAACTCAGACTCTCCCGAACCCACGGTTCCACAGAAATAAATGCAAACAAAGGACCAAAACCGGGTTGCATAATAGCACCCATGCAGTTTAACCTTTATACTGCCGATTTAGGGCGGCACTCTCAAAAGGGAACATGCTTCCACCAAAAATTGGGTCATCCAAACTACCTATTATACAATATGCCAATGACCTTTTCGTCTTGCATCACACCCGCACTGGGAGCAGGGGGCATTAAGCACATTGCATTCATACAACACCAAGAACTGCCTAGCAGCTAACACCACAAAAACTAAGGTTTTGATCTTTGGACAGTGCAGAAAAAAATATAAAAAAGATGGAACCTATGGCCACTCAGTATAATAACTAACAAATATAAATATTTGGGCATATGGCTAGCCGACATGAGTAAAGCATTTTTACAGTCCAGGGCAAAAGAAGAAAATCCAGAAAAAACAGCATTTGCACTGGCAAAAATCCATTGCAACTTGCACAGCCATACCATGGAAGGAATTTGGCTAGCAATACGGGTTACACTTTTACCAGCTATAAACTATAGGCATCTCACCTTTCCTGCAATGCTATTGAATATCCTTGAGCTGTGCAATTCTGCTGCATACAGAAACATTTTTGGTTTGTTGAAAGACACACGCCTCTGCCACGCTTTCTCCTTCTTCTCTCGGGCCTGGGCTTCCTGTAAGGACTCATTTATGCACGTTTAAAACACTGCTCTCTTGCAAGGTGAGGGATGAGACAGGGGTGCGTTATGATAAACCAGCACTACTGGCCCAGCCCACTGGTCTATCTGACGATCCACTTAGCATTGCTGCTGTGGTTCCATCTGCACAGTGTAAGGCACATCAACACAGTACGCAGAAGGAAGCAAAAGCATGCTAAGATGGTCCCGTCATCCGTAGCGGCATGAACCAGCTCTCCTGCAGCTGCGCACCACACCCGGCCTGACTGGAGGTGTGGCACCACAGAAACTATACAGGTCAAGCCAAGGAGTCCGTGGCACGTATGTGCAGACCTGCTGCTCGGGCCACAATCACAAAAGTCACACCATAAAAATGAACAGCTTAAAAATGGAAAAAAGCAGAATATTAATCACATTTTATGGGGGCCAGACACAAATATGGGCTGTCCCGGCACGCTGCCCCCCTCCCCCCCCACCCCCGTGGCCACGGCCCTGCCTATAATTACTTGTATTTAGGCATAATGCACTTTTGTGTGTTCCTGGAATGCTGCTGAAATTTTTTTTTACATTGTTCTGCCCCTTGGGTTAAATGTGTTAGGTGGTAGTTACCCCATGTGCATTTTAGATTACATTTTTCACTTTATCTTTTTTCTTTTTGCACCAAGGGTTATGAAATTAATCAAGCATATGCATTAGATGGTCGCAGAAAACGTTGTTGATTATAGACATTCACTTTAGAGCAAACTTTGCATTTATATTCTGCACAGAGGGTCATATTTGCATTGGGTGGCCCTACAAAATTAATTGACAATAAGGTTCAAAGATTATGTTCTTCGGAGTCATGGACAGTTATTACGGACTGGTTGGTTGCATATGACCCCTATATTTATTGACTTCTCACACTCTATTGTAGGTACCTACCTGCTTGTTTTTAATCTGACCAGCAGGTTAGTGCACTTAAGAGTCATGGTGCCAGTAATGGGCACAATATTGCAGCATGTGAATAATGTGAAGTTTATTCCTTTTTCACAAAGTTATACTTCTATGGAAATTAACAAATACATTGTATTGTCTTCTTTTTATTTTAATTAGTCATTCAATAAAGTATTTCTATAATACACCAAATCACAAAAAGCACAATCTGAGGACAAAGATATAGCCTTCTGCCAAATTTGGTGCAATTCCGTGCAGCAGTTTTTGCTGTAGCCTATCCTATAGACATTTATGGACTTCCGTTTGATTAAAAAAAATGGCCCTGGCTGAAGGGTCCCCAAGGCCAGGCACTATGGCCAACCCCCTGCCATGCATGACTGAAGGCCGTGTGTAGTGTGGGGTTGGCAGCCTGTTGGGGTTTGCTGTCTAGGGCTTGTGGCCAATCCCCCGCCATGCACACCAAAGTCAGTGTGGTTACATTAATGTACCGTAATTAAATATTACTTTACATTACAAAACACCTAGAAATTCACAGAAAAAAACAAAGGTTAAAGTAACGTTATAGTTAGGTGTGATAAAAGGATTTGTTTTTATTTAATTTTCTAAACATAGAAATTCACTGAAAAAAACAAAGATTAAAGTAACATTATAGCTAGGTGAATATGTCAGTGACAACATTAACGTTTTGAACATAAAAAACACAGACATTCACCAGTTATAGTTAGCAGAGCTAACTATAACTTGCGCTCTGGCCATGTACTGCTTATGAACTCACACATTACATCACTCATTACATATTCTATGACATCAAATATGACATCACTGATGACATCTCAAATGATATCATTGAGGAGATCACTGAAGACGTCATCCAAGCATCTTTTGTACACATTACTCTATAAACGGGTACAGCATTAGAGCTCTGAATGTGAATTAAAAATAGCTCAGAATAATATGAGGCATTATTGATGCCATCACAGATACAACACCCTTAGGTGTAGAAAACATGGGTTATGTGCCACATTTACTCTATATCATACACTTCACAGGTAGCGTAGTTCATATTAATATCCACAGATATATGGGAAACCCTCAATGCATACTGGGTTTAATCTGTATACAACTGTGCAGAGAAAGCCAAGTTCTTAAAAATACAAAGGGAATGCCCTACTACAGACAGCTTTTATCTATATCAAACCCCTGACAGTCACCAAACCTACATTGAGAAATTAAGTTGGTAAAAGTAGAGAAGTGGGTACTGTAAAAGGTATTAAAAAAATTTGCCCCCAAAATTTGGAACTCCATCCCAGTTCATATCAGGACTACCCCCTCCTTTTTACAATTCAAAAGACAACTCAAAGACCACTTCCTTAACAGTCCTCTCCCGAATGGATAGCCGCTGCCGAAAAGCCTAAGCCTGCACTTTACAGGACATAATCACTGCCTCACCAAGACTTATACCTCTTCCCCTCCTTGCATGTGCTCATTACTGTGACTCTCTGTGTCTTCCTTTCCTGTAATTGTTATTCAACACACAGTACTTCCAATTGAATCAATGTGTGTACGACCGCCTAAATATGTTGCTTTAACCCATGTTGTGAAGCGCTCCGATACCTTCGGGTCTGGCTAGCGCTATACAAAACTCTACAATAAATAAATAAATAAATATTCACTCTATGGAGGGAGTTTACCCTGTTTGCAGACAGTGAAACTCTCATGAGAAATACACTACAGAATATTAAAATGTATCTACTAGGAACAGTGTATTCTCTGTGCAACAATTGCCAAAAAAGACACTAGTCACTAAAATAAGCAATGCCTGAAGGTGCTAAAGATTATACTGCCTGCAGCCTTCAAACTGTGTTGAAACCTTTGCGGAGAGCCCGTCTGCTGAAACAAAACAAGCACATGTACATAGCTCAATACCTGGTGGACGCAGTCTTCTATGTGAAGTAGAAATTGTCATGCTGAGATGATTCTGTCTAATAACTCAAGGCTGCTTACAATACTTAGTATGTAGTACCTAGAATCTTTGCCTGCTGAAAACTTTTTCTGCAATACTAAAAAAAGGTGTGTGGAACATAGTGAACACAAATCGTCAACTATCACCTACACACACAGTTACTCTTCAACACAAAGATTTATAACATGTTCAATAACTCACCTATGATGCATTAGAAGCACATGTGTTTTGTAAATAGTTACACCAATTAGCTGGACACAGGCTGGACAGAACTAGGTAGAAATGTAATATGGTACTTACCCACCACTATGTAAAATATAAAACAAACTAGCACACTTATTAGATGATGTCACCAGTGATGTCAACAGTGATACGATTAGTGATGTCATTTGAGATGCCATTTGAGATGTCATCAATGATGTCATAAATTATGTCATAGAACATGTCATGAATGATGTAATATGTGAGGTCATAGGCAGTGCATGGCGGGGTCGCAAGTTATAGTTAGCTCTGTCAATTAACGGATGAATTTGTGTGGTATTTTTAGTTCAAAACGTTAATATGTTCACCTAACTATAATGCTATTTTAACCTTTGTTTTTTTCTGTGAATATATATATATTTATATATATATATATATATATATATATATATATATATATATATTATCTACTGGCTGTCGCCAGTAGATAGTTATAGTTAGGACCTATTTTCCATAGGAAATCCACAACATTCTATTTGAAATAACTTTGGCGCCGGTAGACGAATCTTTGCGAAATTTTCAAAACTTATGGCCCGCTCCGGTCCGCTCCTATCCTGAAAGTTTCGGGGTGATTCGGCAAGCGGGGGCTGAGAAAAAAGGGGGGTCCCAAAACGTGTTTTCCCCATGCAATTTTCCATAGGAACCTTTCATCGCAGCTACAGCCCGAACTGCTGAACAGAATTACACCAAATTTGGCAAAAAGGTAGCCCTTGGTTCAGAGTCATGCCTTTTGCTTAAATGGTGTAAATCCGTTCAGTAGTTCCTGAGAAATTTGAAAAAGAAAACACATATATCTCTGGGCGGAGCCTAACCACACATGTCATCGTGAGATCTGATTGGCTGTCAGCACTTCATCCTGGAATTGCTGGCAGCCATCTTGGGACCAATATAAATGATAGTACCCCATTGAAATGCATTGTAGTGAAACGAAGATTTTGAGGGTTACCAAAAGGAGAACTATAAAGGGTGATAACAGACTTTAGTTACATTAGAATTCATTTGTTGATGGTACCATACTCATTTCATGAATTGTGGTGTGTTCTAAGGTGATTTTACCCTGTGAAAAACCTTCTGCTGGGATATCATGAATCATGTTTGAGAGAAAACTATTTTCACATGCTTGTCCCATACAGTTTTGGAAGGTGCTCCAGAAGCTAAAATGAGAGCATATTTTCTGTAAATTCACATTATCTTTCTCAGTCATGTGAGAATGAAGTCTGACATTCTCAGTAAAACATGTACATCCAACAAGGGCAGAGACTGTTAGTTGATTCCTTTGTGTTCTACTGCAGCTTCCCAGAGTGTTCTAAAGAACAACTAGAGTGCTAACAGCCTTACTTATGACAAAAGTATGGCACACCTGAAGCCATCTTGATTGGAATAAACTGGTAACACTTAAAACATTTAATTTAAAAAGGAACAAAATGATGGGGTTCATTGTGTCATAGAAATTATGGTTAGTGCTGTAGAAAGAAAAATTAGGACATGTTTCAAGTGTGATCTCAAATATCTTCCTGTTATATTTCAACAGGAGCAGCCTGTCAGTTGATGCCTTTGTGTTCTACTGCAGCTTCCCAGAGTGTTCTAAAGAACAACTAGAGAGCTAACAGTCTTACTTATGACAAAAGTATGGCACACCTGAAGCCATCTTGATTGGAATAAACTGGTAACACTTAAAACATTTAATTTAAAAAGGAACAAAATGAGGGGGTTCATTTTGTCATAGAAATTATGGTTAGTGCTGTAGAAAGAAAAATTAGGACATGTTTTAAGTGAGATCTCAAATATCTTCCTGTTATATTTCAACAGGAGCAGCCTGTCAGTTGATGCCTTTGTGTTCTACTGCAGCTTCCCAGAGTGTTCTAAAGAACAACTAGAGTGCTAACAGCCTTACTTATGACAAAAGTATGGCACACCTGAAGCCATCTTGATTGGAATAAACTGGTAACACTTAAAACATTTAATTTAAAAAGGAACAAAATGATGGGGTTCATTTTGTCATAGAAATTATGGTTAGTGCTGTAGAAAGAAAAATTAGGACATGTTTCAAGTGTGATCTCAAATATCTTCCTGTTATATTTCAACAGGAGCAGCCTGTCAGTTGATGCCTTTGTGTTCTACTGCAGCTTCCCAGAGTGTTCTAAAGAACAACTAGAGCGCTAACCGTCTTACTTATGACAAAATTATGGCACACCTGAAGCCATCTTGATTGGAATAAACTGGTAACTCTTAAAACATTTAATTTAAAAAGGAACAAAATGAGGGGGTTCATTTTGTCATAGAAATGATGGTTAGCGCTGTAGAAAGAAAAATTAGGACATGTTTTAAGTGAGATCTCAAATATCTTCCTGTTATATTTCAACAGGAGCAGCCTGTCAGTTGATGCCTTTGTGTTCTACTGCAGCTTCCCAGAGTGTTCTAAAGAACAACTAGAGCGCTAACAGTCTTACTTATGACAAAAGTATGGCACACCTGAAGCCATCTTGATTGGAATAAACTGGTAACACTTAAAACATTTAATTTAAGAAGGAACAAAATGAGGGGGTTCATTTTGCCGTAGAAATTATCGTTAGTGCTGCAGAAAGAAAATTTAGGGCATGTTTTAAGTGAGATCTCAAATCCTCTTCTATTTCATTAGAAAATTCTGACATGCAGACTGAAACAATCACTTTCAATACCAGCAGTAGACTTCCAGTTAACTCCCTGGTGAGCAGTAGCTTTACTACAGTGATCTAATGAACAACTAGAGTGCTGACATTCTGAATTTATGGCAAATGTGTGACACATCTGAATGCCTTCTTGATGGAATCAAAGTAAAAAGCTGAAAGCATTTCCTACTGAGGAGACTGCAGTAAATGACAAAATTTGGAAACTTCATAACAAATAAGTCTCCCAATGTGGCCACCAGAGAAAAAAGAGCCCAAATGTAGCACAAATATCACCCAGATGTAGCCCACATATAGCCCAATGACAGAAGTGTGCAAAACACTTTTTATTTTTAGTTTTTCTGCAGTTTTATATAGTGCAAACTGGTCAGGTATTGGAGCGTTACATCTTACTTGGACCCCTTATTGCGTATTTTGCACGAAGTACATGAGATTGATCTTGCGAAACATTGAACTTTACGATTCTGTTAACCTGAAGTTGCTCTGAACCGGGCTTTGTAACACCCGTTTTTACCTACTGGTTTTAATTAATTCTCACTGTATTGTAGTAGGAAAGAGGATTTACTGTTTTTATGTACACTTTTATGATCTATGTTTCTAAATCAGATCAAATAAAGTTTAATTAATTCTATGGCAGGACGGAGGCGAGGATTATGCATATCTTTGCTCACTTTATTTGCATAGCAGTTCAAAGAAAACGTAACACAACAATCATTAAACAAAAGACTACATAACCCATGAACCATTAGGGGGGTAGTCTCCAAGGCAACTATAGTCCAATCATATCACAGTCCATCGTATATAATATCGTGACGTCCCTTCCGCTTCCTCTTTCTTCACTGCTCGTCAGTTAAGTGCATTCCTTACATTCTTCGCTTAATCTGACGTTGTTGCTGTTTGTATAGCGGTTTCTTGTGCACGTTATTAGCATTATTGCCTTGGTATTGTTTCATATTCCCTGCGCAGCAGGCTCTTGCCCGAGCGCGTTCTCCCCCTCGCAGTTTCTCCCGCTGTGTGCTCTGCGCGCGGTGAGATCCTGTCAGGCGCGTCTGGTCCGAGCGAGGCAGCTCCGTCGAGCGCTCCCGCTGGTCTTTATGCGCGTTTGGTAATCCGGTCACTCCTTTAGTGTCCGCTTGATTCCCGACCAACCCTCGCCTAATTTTGACACCGCTACGCGGTGATTTCCCCACACGGCCACGTTAGTGACCAGCGCCACCTGGTGGTGGTAATTGGTATTGCACCTCAATCTATTCTTATAACAGCTTCGGGAAAGCCCAGCTGTTGGAGCACCGGCGAGGGGGCTGTCTTAAGGATTTTAAGGGCATTTGTTCTGTGCTCACACCCTCTGCTATCATGTCTTCTCCAGAAGACCATTTTTACTCCTCCTACCAGGAAGTGGAGGAGGAATGGCCCCCAACTTCTCCCTCCAGCAGTGGACCAAGCCCTCTCTCTGGCTATTTCTAGGGCGCTGGCTCCTCTTAGGGATCAGGTTGATAAGCTGGCGAAAAGCATCCCTGGGGTGTTCAGTGACCCAGATCTGGTGGTGGCGGGTCCAAGTAGCTCCCAGATGGGGAATAAAAGGGCCGTTAAGCATAACACGGGGCACTTGGAAGGATTTGATAAACTTACGGAGACCTTCTTCAAGAGTGCGCGAACGCTTAAACATGCACCCTGCCGGGAGGAGGAGGAGCCCGGAGAAAATTGCGACACTGTCACCACTATTGTAGACCCCTACGGCGGGTTTCCCTTAGAGGGAGAGGGTGTATCGGAGGACGATTTCTCCTCCGATGAGGATAAGGACTCGGGGCGTCCCTGGTGTCCAGAGTCCCACTCCTCTCAGTCCCCGGTTGGGGACGGGGTCCACTCGGACATGTTCGAGCCTACCCAAATTTACCATCCTAGGTCGGCAGAGTGGACACCTGACGCCAAAGTGGCAGAGTTTGTGGTGGGGAAAATCCATCAACCCCTTGAAAGGGAGGTCAGGAATAGGATGAGGGGAGAATGCCCCAGGCCCTCACTGAAGGGGAAGGTGGCACACACGCCTAAAATAGATGAGAAACTATGTACCTTTTTCTACAAGTATATGAGGGATCCCAAGAAAGGAATTGATAGGTCTTGGACGTGGTAGGGCCCTTGACCCAAATTATTCAATTGACGGAGCGTTCCAAAGAGTCAGGATCCCCTTTGTCCACGGATATTGTGGCTGGTTGGGCGCACTACCCTAAACCCTAAAACACTACCCCCTCCACTACCCAAACACCACTGCACTACCCTAAACCCTAAAACACTACCCCCAGCACGACACCCTACACTACCCAAACATAACTGCACTACCCTAAACCCTAAAACACTACCACCAGCACGACTCCCTACACTACCCAAACACCACTGCACTACCCTAAACCCTAAAACACTACCCCCAGCACGACTCCCTACACTACCCAAACACCACTGCACTACACTAAACCCTAAATATACCCCCAGCATGACCTCCCACACTACACAAACACCACTGCACTACCCTAAACCCTAAAACACTACCCCCAGCACGACCCCTACACTACCCAAACACCACTGCACTACCCTAAACCCTAAAACACTAACCCCAGCATGACCCCTACACTACCCAAACACCACTGCATTACCCTATACCCTAAAACACGACCCCCTACACTACACAAACACGACTGCACTACCCTAAACCCTAAAACACTACCCACAGCATGACCCCCTTCACTACACAAACACGACTGCACTACCCTAAACCCTAAAACACTACCCACAGCGTGACCCCCTACACTACTCAAACACCACTGCACTACCCTAAACCCTAAAACACTACCCCAGCACGACCCCCTACACTACCCATACACCACTGCACTACCCTAAACCCTAAAACACTACCCCCAGCACAACCCCCTACACCACCCAAACACCACTGCACTACCCTAAACCCTAGAAAAGAAACCCCCACCCCATGCCCAATCCCCCTTACCTCTCACTCCTCATGGTTCCTTTCTCCTCGTGGTTCCTGCTTCACGTCATTTCTGAGGGGCGGTGCACGTCGTTGTGAGGAAACAGAACAGCCTCTGTTTCCTTACAACGACATGGATCGTCTACATGCTTTTTAGAACGCATGGTCATTTACCATACATACCTTTACAACAAAATTTGTTGTAAAGGCATGCGTGGTAAATGACCATGCGTTCTAAAAAATGCGTAGTAATGACTTTGTGATGTACAACGCATGCGTGGTAATGCATGCGTTGTAATGGTATCGCAAAGTAAAAAGTCGTTGTAACGGCTGTTTACCGATCGAAGCTGGCCCCTGTTCTTCAGTGAGACGTTTATTTGATTAATTAGGAGGAAGGAATGTGGTTTTTTACCGAAAAGTGCATTCCCGGCTGTTGTATTGTGAAAGTGTCCGCGTGGCCTGGTTTCACTTCTGGTGAGAGAGTGGAAGAGTCTGTTTGGATCTAAAGGAGTTCTGTTGTTGGACGGGGCCGGCGCGACATGTCATCAGAAAACATAGCTAATGGAAAGCGTCCTCCCTGAAGTGTGGAGCAGTGCCATGAGAGGTCAACGAGTGTGCGTCCCACCGCAGTATGACCGTACCGCGTGACCCATGTGCCGCCTCCAGGGTACGGGAGGCAGAAGCGGCATCGCAGGTCCTCTTGAAGACCGTTGTAGCACTAATTCTACATTTTGGTACTAGGGCATTTTAACTTCGTTGTTCCTGCCAGATACAAAGAGAAGATCCTGTGTTATTCAGTGCCCTCGTTACCTTTTTTGTGGGTTGTGGTGCTTGTCACTTCGCTGCCCCGCCGGTGCACACGACTGGGCACCCCACCTCGTGTGCCATCTGCAGGGCCTCTGCCCTCGGATCACTGGTTTCGGTTTCTGGAGTGGCAACATAAACAGTTGCTCCCAAAGGACTAGCCTGAACACTTAGGTGAATATCCCCTGCACCAGCATTCCACAGAAATTCTTTCCTAGCTCTCCCACGTCAACGAGCACGGCTCCGCTCGCGACACCGTATGACGTCATCGGAGCCATAAGAGGACCTCGTCGGCGTGCTGACATCAGTTCCACCCATTTTTTCCGTGCCACCGAGGCAAACAGGGGACCGAGACATTTTCACATGTATACATAGTATAATAAATATATATATATTCACTGAAAAAACCATAGGTTTCAGGCACGTTATAGTTAGAAATTAGCATTTAAAAAACCTTAGAAATTCACTGAAAAAACCATAGGTTTCAGGCACGTTATAGTTAGAAATTAGCATTTAAAAAACCTTAGAAATTCACTGAAAAAACCATAGGTTTCAGGGGCGTTATAGTTAGTTGGACATTTCACTCGTACAAAACCATAGAAATTCCCCGTTATAGTTAGTTCAGCTAACTATAACTCGCGCGCCCGCAATGCACTGCTGATGACGTCACATATTACATCACTCATGACATGGTCAGTGACATCACTCATGACATCACTGATGACATCTCAAATGACATCACTGATGACATCACTGATGACATCATCCAGTGAATGTGTGTTTTTCTGAAAATTAAATATGTTTTATATATGTATATCTCAAGGTCGATGGAAGAATAAATGGGTATATAAGTGTCTAAATGGATGATTTTTTTTTGTAAAATTGATTGTATAACTGACTAAGTGTATCTTAGTGAATACATGGGTTAGTGAGTAATGTTTAAATATGAAGATATCTGTATCAGTCTCTCACTTTGTGTATAAGTGGCTGCATGGGTTGGTGAGTAGCTACATGAGTGTCTATATGGGTTATTAGTTGGTTTTTGATTATCAGTATGAGTGTCTGGTATCGTGGTTCGGTGGGGGGTATTACTTAGTGCATAGATGCATGAATGAGTGACTCACTGTTTGTATGTGTTGAAGACAGCATGTGTGCAGGACTGTATAGGTGGATGAGTATGTGTATGGGTGTGTTAGTGAGTGAATGACTGTCTCAATAGTGTCTTTATGAGTAACTACATATGTTTTAAACTAGTATATGTGAGTATTGGTGTATATAAGTGAGTATATGTGAAAGTGAGAGATTGGAAGAGTTCCTGTACAAATAAGTATGTGTTTCTATAAGTGATTGTTTAAGAGAGTAAGTATGTGTAAGTTTCTGTAGAAGTAATTGTGGTAGTGTGTGTATAACTGTATATGCAAGTAAATGGATGTTTGATACTTTGTTTGCATGTGTGACTATGTGTGTGAGTAACTCTATGGATGAGTGGCGGTGTGTAACAGGATGTATAGGTGTATGAGTACATATGATGAGTGAGTACATGTATGAGTGACTGTATAGGGACTGTTGGTGAATGAGTGGATGTGTGTGTAGATCTTGGAATTACTGAATAGGTGTGTTGTAACTGGTATTGGTATGTCCATTGTTTTGAAAATGTTAGTTTGTATTTTTGAGTGTGTGTATCAAAGGTTATATTAGGGTGAGAGGAGGTCTGCCACTCTATCACAAGGATGATGTCATCAGTGATGTCATTTGAGATGTCATCAGTGATGTCATGAGTGATGTCACTGACCATGTCATGAGTGATGTAATATGTGACGTCATCAGCAGTGCATTATGGGCGCGCGAGTTATAGTTAGCTGAACTAACTATAACGGGGAATTTCTATGGTTTTGTACGAGTGAAATGTCCAACTAACTATAACGCCCCTGAAACCTATGGTTTTTTTCAGTGAATTTCTAAGGTTTATTTAAATGCTAATTTCTAACTATAACGTGCCTAGAAACCTATGGTTTTTATCCATAGTGAATATATATATATTCTATATATATATATGTATAGTATGATATATATATATATATATATTATCTACTGGCGTCCGCTCCTACCCTGAAAGTCTCGGGTTGATTCGTCAGCGGGGCCGAGAAAAAGGGGGTCCCAAAACGCGTTTTCCCCATTCATTTTTCCATAGGAACCTTTAGTCGCAGCTACAGCCCGAACTGCTGAACGGAATTACACCAAATTTGGCAAAGAGGTAGCCCTTGGTTCAGACTGGTGCCTTTTGCTTAAATGGTGTAAATCCGTTCAGTAGTTCCTGAGAAATTCACAAGTAAAGTCACATATATATCTATGGCCGAGTAGGGTCCGCTGCACCCTCCCGATCACGAGCTGCATGCTAATTGGCTGTCAGCTGGCTGTCAACATTCCGATTCAGGAAGTGTTGGCAGCCATTTTGTCCCTCGGTAGAACCGAGGGACAGAAACAAGTGCGCAAAGCGCACAAAGGGGGCAGGGTAGAAACCCCTAACCCCTAGGCCTGCTCAGGGGTCCCACAAGGACCCCCTGGGCAAAAAAAGCATTTTTTAAAAATAAAATCGGCAGGATGCGCTCAGAGTGCGCGGATCCTGCCGGAAAAAAAATCGAGCGCGGTCTCCCGTGCTTCGATGTTAATTTGCCCCCGGGTGGGCCAAGTCCCAGGGGCATGGTGGGGGGTTAAATTTATGTATGGGCTGCCTCTAAGGGCCCCCCAAGCCCCGGGGACCGCCACCCCCCGGGGCTTTAACAAAAAATGGTGCAGGAGTGCTCTTTGCCCTCCCGCTGCCCCGGGGACCGCCACCTCCCCGGGGCTTCTGTTTTATTTTTTTAACCTGTGTGGGGGCTCCAGCCTCCCACACGCCCGGGACCGCCACCTCCCGGGGCACTAAAAATTAAAAATGGGGGTCCGTTTTGGACCCCGAAGCCCGGGGACCACCACCTCCCCGGGGCTTTGAAAATGTGGGGAGGGGGCCGCGCGGCCCCCTCCTGGAGCCAGTGATGGCCCTGGGGACCGCCACCCCCAGGGCCGGCTCCTGCAGTGTCCCGGGGTGCCTACCCCCGGGACACTGCTGTTTGCAATGACAGGACGGAGCCTCGCGGCTCCCGTCCTGTCATTGCAAACTTGCTTTGGATATTGGAAGCGAGAGCAGGAAACCTGCTCTCGCTTCCAATATCCAAAGCTGATTGCTTTCCACATGGGGAGCAGCATGTTAGCTGCTCCCCATGTGGAAAGCAATGCCGGCTCGCGCAGGAGGCGGGGAGCCGGCTGGGACTGTGGGGGATTGGGGACCCCCCCACAGTCCCCAACCAGAGGCCAGGCCCCGGGGGATGGGGTCCCCGGGGCCATAAGTGGCCAGGGAAGGGGGCCACGCAGCCCCCCTCCCCAAATTAAAAAAAAAGAAAAAAAAAAGTGCAAGGCCGGCCCGGGGGATGGGGTCCCCGGGGCCTTAAATGGCCTGAGGAGGGGGCCACGCAGCCCCCCTCCAAATAAAAAATCGAGGCCATGCCCCGGGGGATGGGGTCCCCGGGGCCAATACAGGCCCAGGGAGGGGGGGCCACGCGGCCCCCTTCCCGTTTTTTTTTTTAAATTAAAAAAAAAAAAAATGCTCAGGACCCGGGGGATGGGGTCCCCGGGGCCAAAAGTGGGCAAGGGAAGGGGGCCACGCAGCCCCCTCCCATTAAAAAAAAACTAGAAAAAAAAACGACCGGCATCGTGCCGGAGGCCCCGCCCCCTCCCTGCAGTACTCTGCAAACGCGCCCCCTGGCGCGTTTGCAGAGGGGAACGAATTCCCCTTGAATACTGGGGGTCCCTGGGGCCAACTAGCCCACCAGGATCCTCCAGTATGCGCCAGGGGCTGGGTTGCAGAGACGTGTACAGAGGCCACGCCCCTTTTACACCTCTCTGCAACGCAGCTCTGTGGCGCTTTTGGAGGTATATGGTGGGCTAGTTGGACTCCAGGGACCCTCAGGATTCAAGGGACTTAATCCCCCAACTTAAAACGCGCCACGGGCGCGTTTGCACAGTGGTGAAGGGAGGGGGCGGGGCTTCAGGTGAGATGTGTGCAAACAGGCCCGTGGCGCGTTTTAAGATGGGGAATAAATTCCTTTTCAATCCTGAGGGTCCCTAGGGCCAACTAGCCCACCAGGTACCTCCAGTAAGCGCCACGGAGCTGCGTTGCAGAGTGTTGTAAAAAGGAGCGTGGCCTCTGAACACCTCTCTGCAACGCAGCCCCTGGCGCATACTGGAGGTACCTGGTGGGCTAGTTGGCCCCTAGGGACCCTCAGGATTGAGGAGGAATTAATTGTCCAACTTAAAACGCGCCACAGGGCGTGTTTGCAGACATGTCACCTTAGGCCCCACCCCCTTCCTTCACCACTGTGCAAATATTCCTCTAAAATCAGCCGAACTACGAATTCCGATTTACTCACCTGTTATCAGGAGAGACCTCAGTGCTGCATCTTTGAGCCCAGTACTGATCCTGAAAAGTAATTCTAACCGTACTTACCAGTAACGTTTGCACAGTGGTGAAGGGAGGGGGCGGGGCGTCAGGTGACATGTGTGCAAACAGGCCCCGTGGCGCGTTTTAAGATGGGGAATAAATTCCTTTTCAATCCTGAGGGTCCCTTTGGGCCAACTAGCCCACCAGGTACCTCCAGTAAGCGCCACGGAGCTGCGTTGCAGAGTGTTGTAAAAAGGGGCGTGGCCTCTGAACACCTCTCTGCAACGCAGCCCCTGGCGCATACTGGAGGTACCTGATGGGCTAGTTGGCCTAGGGACCCTCGGGATTGAGGAGGAATTAATTGTCCAACTTAAAACGCGCCACAGGGCGTGTTTGCAGACATGTCACTTTAGGCCCCACCCCTTCCTTCACCATTGTGCAAATATTCCTCTAAAATCAGCCGAACTACGAATTCCGATTTACTCACCTGTTATCAGGAGAGACCTCAGTGCTGCATCTTTGAGCCCAGTACTGATCCTGAAAAGTAATTCTAACCGTACTTACCAGTAACTTGAATTTCCTTCCATAGGATATCATTGCCTGCTTTTTGCTGAAAAAGTTTCTAAGTGTCAATTTTTGAAACATACAAATATTCCTCTAAAATCATCCGAAATACGAATTTCGATTTACTCACCTGTTATCAGGAGAGACCTCATTGCTGCATCTTTCAGCCCAGTACTGGTCCTGAAAAGTAATTTTAACCGTACTTACCAGTAACTTGAATTTCCTTCCATTGGCTAACATTGACTGGTTTCACTTGGAAATTCTTCTAAGTGTGGAGTTTTGGAACTTTATAATATTCCTCTAAAATCAGCCGAAATACGAATTCCGATTTACTCACCTGTTATCAGGAGAGACCTCAGTGCTGCATCTTTGAGCCCAGTACTGATCCTGAAAAGTAATTTTAACCGTACTTACCAGTAACTTGAATTTCCTTCCATAGGATATCATTGCCTGCTTTTTGCTGAAAAAGTTTCTAAGTGTCGATTTTTGAAACATACAAATATTCCTCTAAAATCATCCGAAATACGAATTTCGATTTACTCACCTGTTATCAGGAGAGACCTCATTGCTGCATCTTTCAGCCCAGTACTGGTCCTGAAAAGTAATTCTAACCGTACTTACCAGTAACTTGAATTTCCTTCCATAGGCTAACATTGACTGGTTTCACTTGGAAATTCTTCTAAGTGTGGAGTTTTGGAACTTTATAATATTCCTCTAAAATCAGCCGAAATACGAATTCCGATTTACTCACCTGTTATCAGGAGAGACCTCAGTGCTGCATCTTTCAGCCCAGTACTGATCCTGAAAAGTAATTTTAACCGTACTTACCAGTAACTTGAATTTCCTTCCATAGGATATCATTGCCTGCTTTTGCTGAAAAAGTTTGTGTGTCGATTTTGAAACATACAAATATTCCTCTAAAATCAGACGAAATACGAATTCCGATTTACTCACCTGTTATCAGGAGAGAACCCAGTGCTGCATCTTTTAGCCCAGCACTGACCCTGAAAAGTAATTCTAACCGTACTTAACAGTAACTTGAATTTCCTTCCATAGGAATCCGTTGTCTGGTTTTCAGCAGAAAAGTTTCAAAGTGTCGATTTTCACAAACTACAAATATTCCTTAAAAATCGCATGTGTGACTTAAACGCATTCTTTCAACTGTTTACAGGAGATGCACCAGTGCTGGTTCCAGGATCCACCACTGAGTAAGAAAAAGTAACGATAACACTACTTACCTGCTAAGTGAATTTCCTCCCATAGGATAACATTGGTGATTCTATATGAAAAAGTTTCTAAGTGTCAACTTTTAAAATACAATAATATTCCTTAAAAATCACTACTGTAACCAAAACGCTTTTACTCAACTGCTTACAGGAGATGTCCCAGGACTGAATCTAGGATCCAGTCCTGTGGTTAGAAAAGTAATCCATAAAGTAACTAATTGCATTTAACTAGAAATTCACATTGAGCTCAATGTTGCTTTGTGTTTGAAATTGTGTTGCCCATTGCAACAACTGTAACTACTGTACTTAAAAGTCTATTGCCTATTTGCAAAGTATTTAAACTAAAGTAATTCATTCTGAGAAAGTATATTTTGTAATGTAATGTATAATGTAATTACAATGTAATTTAAAAAATAAAATATCTAAAAATAAATAGTTTAAAAAAATGTTGTAAATCAGTATCAAAAAAATAAATATAACAATTAATACATTTAAAAATTGTCATTTACAAAACCTTTGAAATTCACTGAAAAAACCATAGGTTTCAGACACGTTATAGTTAGGAATTAGCATTTAAAAACCTTTGAAATTCACTGAAAAAACCATAGGTTTCAGACACGTTATAGTTAGGAATTAGCATTTAAAAAACCTTTGAAATTCACTGAAAAAACCATAGGTTTCAGGCACGTTATAGTTAGAAATTAGTATTTAAAAACCTTAGAAATTCACTGAAAAAACCATAGGTTTCAGGGGCGTTATATTTAGTTGGACATTGCACTCGTACAAAACCCGTGAAATTCCCCCGTTATAGTTAGTTCAGGTAACTATAACTCGCGCCCCGCAATGCACTGCTGATGACGTCACATATTACATCACTCATGACATGGTCAGTGACATCACTGATGACATCACTGATGACATCTCAAATGACATCACTGATGACATCATCCATGTGAGAATTTAATGCACCTCCTCACACCCTAATATAACCTTTGATACACCCACTCTAAATTACAGACTGCCATTCTCAAAACCATAGACACTCCAACACCAATAACTACATACCCACTCACTGATTCTTAGGTCTACACACACACATCCACTCACTCACCCGTACAGTCACTCATACTTATGGTCACTCAGTACAGGACTATCATATGCACTCATACTCTTATATAGACACTCAAACACCGCCACTCATCCATAGAGGTACTCACACACCTAGTCAGTCATGCAAATAATTAAACACACTGCCATTTACTCACCTATACAGTTATACACACACCAGCTCACTTACTCATACAAATACTAGCACATTCTTACGCTCTTATACAATCACTGATACAAGCACACACTCATCCATACAGTCACTCTCACAATCACACACTCTCACTTATAGCTATTTATATACTCCAACACACATATATACTGCCTTTCACATATGTAGTTACTCACACATGTACCACTGGGACATACATTCACTCACTAACACACTCTTACACACACTTACCCACCCATACAGTCTATCACAGATGCACTCTTGAAACCATCCACCCAGTGAATCACCCACTCACACATCTATGCACAGAGTCGCACACACCCCACCCACACAAACACTCAGGCACCCATACAGATACTCAGACAACCAATCAATAACTCATATAGACACTCATGTAGCTATTCACAAACCCATGCACCACTTACACAGCAACAGACAGACGGATACAGACATTCACCCAGTTTAGTCACTAACCCATGCATTCAGTAAGATACGTTTAATCACTCACTTATCGAGTTAGTCACGCACCTACTAAATCATCCATACAGACACTTATACACCCACTCATTCTTCAATACGCCTTTCCCTATATATATTAAAAATATTTAAACTTTACAGAAACACACAGTCACTGGATGATGTCATCAGTGATGTCATTTGAGATGTCATCAGTGATGTCATCAGTGATGTCACTGACCATGTCATGAGTGATGTAATATGTGACGTCATCAGCAGTGCATTGCGGGGCGCGAGTTATAGTTACCTGAACTAACTATAACGGGGAATTTCACGGGTTTTGTACGAGTGCAATGTCCAACTAACTATAACTGTCCCTAAAACCTTATGGTTTTTTCAGTGAATATATATATATATATATATATATATATATATATATACCCTAGACAAGACTGGGATGGTCGAAACGCGTAGGAGGAGGAGAGTGATGGTATGAATAAAGAGTTGAATCATCCAAGGGGAGTCCCACGTAATTTTTCAAGTTGTTGTTAAATATATATATATATTCACTGAAAAAACCATAGGTTTCAGGGGCGTTATAGTTAGTTGGACATTTCACTCGTACAAAACCATAGAAATTCCCCCGTTATAGTTAGTTCAGCTAACTATAACTCTGCGCATCCGCAATGCACTGCTGATGACGTCACATATTACATCACTCATGACATGGTCAGTGACATCACTCATGACATCACTGATGACATCTCAAATGACATCACTGATGACATCATCCTTGTGATAGAGTGGCAGACCTCCTCTCACCCTAATATAACCTTTGATACACACCCAAAAATACAAACTAACATTTTCAAAACAATAGACATACCAATACCAGTTACAACACACCTATTCATTAATTCCAAGATCTACACACACATCCACTCATTCACCAACAGTCACTATACAGTCACTCATACATGTACTCACTCATCATATGTACTCATACACCTATACATCCTGTTACACACCACCACTCATCCATAGAGTTACTCACACACATAGTCACACATGCAAACAAAGTATCAAACATCCATTTACTTGTATATACAGTTATACACACACTACCACACTTACTTCTACAGAAACTTACACATACTTACTCTCTTAAACAATCACTTATAGAAACACCTACTTATTTGTACAGGAACTCTTCCAATCTCTCACTCTCACATATACTCACTTATATACAGCAATACTCACATATACTAGTTTAAAACATATGTAGTTACTCATAAAGACACTATTGAGACAGTCATTCACTCACTAACACACCCATACACATACTCATCCACCTATACAGTCCTGCACACATGCTGTCTTCAACACATACAAACAGTGAGTCACTCATTCATGCATCTATGCACTAAGTAATACCCCCACCGAACCATACAGACACTTAGACACTCATACTGATACTCAAAAAACCAACTAATAACCCATATAGACACTCATGTAGCTACTCACCAACCCATGCAGCCACTTATACACAAAGTGAGAGACTGATACAGATATTTTCATATTTAAACATTACTCACTAACCCATGTATTCACTAAGATACACTTAGTCAGTTATGTTATGTTATGTTATCCAGATTTATAAAGCGCGCAGCTGCCCCAGCAAAGAGGCGTCCCGGCACTACCAGCGACAGAGAGTAGCAGGGTAAAGGAGAGACTGGTAGGCAACAGAAGAAGAGGGTAGGCGGCCTAAGCTAGTGGAAAGAGGAAGGTTTTAATAGCTTTCCTGAAAGCCAACAAGTCATTTAGGCAGCGGATCTGAGGGGGCAGAGAATTCCATAGCTTAGCGGCCGTGTAGTGGAAAGATCGACCACCGGCCCGTACACGCTTCACCCGGGGGACAGTAACTAAATACTGCCCCGAGGAATGCAGCTCGCGCGTGGGTTTGTAGGGGGTTAGCGTATTGGCAAGGAGGCAGGGTGAAGCAAGTTTCAGGATCTTAAAGGATAGGCAA
The DNA here is from genome assembly GCA_963921515.1 of Calotriton arnoldi. Taxonomy (NCBI): domain Eukaryota; kingdom Metazoa; phylum Chordata; class Amphibia; order Caudata; family Salamandridae; genus Calotriton; species Calotriton arnoldi. The sequence goes on along the minus strand of CAWUFW010007236.1, from coordinate 34,474 downwards.
AGTGCCTTAAACTGGATCCGTTTGGCCACCGGAAGCCAGTGAAGCCGCCGAACGGCGTCAGTGGCGGAACAGTGATGTGGGAGCCCTAAAAGGGCTCTGGCAGCCGCATTCTGCACACGCTGTAGTCGCATTACCTCAGCCTGATTTGCTCCTAAGAGGAGCGAATTAGCGTAGTCCAGTCTGGATAGAATAGCAGACTGGACAATCAGCTGGCGAGTAAGCAGATTGAAAAACCTCAGCAGCGGCTTGAGACCCCGCAAGAGACCAAAACAAGTGCCCGTGACTTTTTTTGTATGTTCTTGGAAGCTGAGGGTGGAATCCATCCAGACCCCTAAGTTCTTAACCACCAACTTAGGGGTGGGGGTGTCTCCAAGCACACTTGGCCACCACTGCTCATTCCAAAGGTTCCTGTCCTTCCCTACCAACAATACCTCTGTTTTAGTGGGGTTCAACTGAAGGCAGTTAGAGTTCATCCACTCTGCCACGGCGGCCAGGCCGCGCCTAAACCTGAGGGCGTCCAGAGGGGAACCATCAGATAGGGCCACCACTAGCTGCGTATCATCAGCATATGAGACCATAGTGAGGCCCATCTTCTTGGCCACTGTAGCAAGAGGCTGGACATATAAATTGAACAGTACGGGGCTCAGAGCAGAGCCCTGGGGTACCCCTTGCCCAATGGAATGGGGCTGGGAGAGGAACGGGGGGGGCTGACACGCGGAAGGATCTATCGCTCAGGAATGACATAAGCCATTCGAGTGCGAGGCCCACTACTCCGGCAGCCTCCAGACGTTGTAGCAGAATCGCGTGTGAAATCGTGTCAAACGCGGCACTGAGGTCAAGTAAAATCAGAGCCGCAGTATGACCAGAGTCCAGGATGGTCCGTAGGTGAACAGTCATTGCCAGTAGAGCTGTCTCTGTGCTGTGACCCGCACGGAAACCATTTTGCGAAGGGTCCAGAATATTATTAGTATTGAGAAATTTAGTAAGGATGTTATTAACATGGGCCTCAGCAATCTTAGCCACCCACGGCAAGAGGGAGATAGGCCGGAAATTGTCCAGCTTTGCTGGATCCAACGAGGGTTTTTTAAGGATGGGAGAGACCCTAGCCTGTTTCCAGAGCACAGGAACCACAGCAGTGGTGAATGAGGTGATAATAATCTGGCACAGAGGTGTCAAAAAAAGAGACAGTGAGTCCCTAAACTGGGCAGGTCTTAGAGGATCAGCCGGAGAGCCAGATTTAACTTTCTTACTCAAAAGAGTGAGCTCTTCCTGTGAGATACTGGGGATAGCTGTCAAAAAATGCAAAGGGGAGGGTCCACAGCAAGTGGCCGTAGAAGACGGCTTTTGTGGAAAGGAACGATGGATAGTATCCACCTTGTTAACAAAAAACAGCGCCAAGTCTTCACATTGTTGCTCAGAAATGATGGCAGAGGCCTGGGGTTTATTTCTTACTCTCAGATCTTTCAGAATTTTAAAAATACATTTAGACGGGTTAGGACTCAATTGTATTTCGTTAGCATAGTAGGCAGCCCGGGCGATGCAGACATTTCTATGGTAGTTTTTAATCGCAGCCAAATAGGTTTTTTTTGTTATAGTGCCGTAGTCTTTCCTCCACAAGCGCTCTAAATTATACAATCAATTTTACAAAAAAAAATCATCCATTTAGACACTTATATACCCATTTATTCTTCCATCGACCTTGAGATATACATATATAAAACATATTTAATTTTCAGAAAAACACACATTCACTGGATGATGTCATCAGTGATGTCATCAGTGATGTCATGAGTGATGTCACTGACCATGTCATGAGTGATGTAATATGTGACGTCATCAGCAGTGCATTGCGGGCGCGCGAGTTATAGTTAGCTGAACTAACTATAACGGGGGAATTTCTATGGTTTTGTACGAGTGAAATGTCCAACTAACTATAACGCCCCTGAAACCTATGGTTTTTTCAGTGAATATATATATATATATTACCTACTGGCGGTCGCCAGTAGGTAGTTATAGTTAGGACCTAGTTTCCACAGGAAAGGTGTTTTTTGACTTGTCTTTAACTTTGGCACCGTTTGACGAATCTTAACAAAATTTTGCAATCAAGGGTGCTTCTAATTCTTGTTCTGCATGGAAAGTTTCACGGTGATCCGTCAAGTGGAAGAGGAGTAAAAAAATGCATTACCCATGTTAATACCCATAGAGATTTTAGACACATCTACAGCCTGAACTGCTGGACGGAATTACACCAAAGTTGACAGAAAGGTAGCTCTTGATCCAGAAAGAAAGAAATAATTTTGTTATTTGCTGTAAATCCATTAAGTAGTATTGGAGATATTAAAGAAAATCCAAATTTACATATCAAGAGGTGATGCCACCATGAATATTGATGATCTTGTGCAGAGATCTGAGTGGCTGCCAACACTTCAACCCGGAAGTTTTAGCAGCCATTTTGGTACTCTGCTTCAGCTGTGTCCCAGAAAAAAAGTAGAAATAAAGAAAAGGGGGCAGGGTAGGAATACCCAGACCCCCTAGCCCTGGTGCTGGGATCCCCCAGGGATTCCACCAGGGCAAAAAGCATTTTTAAAAAAAAGCTTGCAGCGAAATTGTGAGGATTCTCAAATTTGCTGCAACAATTTAAAAAAAAAAAACAATCACGGCCTCCCACACTTGTTTCTCTTTTAGCCCCCGGGTGGGCCAGAGCAAGTGCAAATTATAGACAAGGGGATGGGGGAGCATGCGGACCTCCCTCCCCAAGGGCAGTTTTACCCCCGGGACCACCACGTCCATATTCATAACAGGAGGGGGCCACGCAGAACCCCTCCTCAGGCCTTTAAAGGCCGCAGGGACCACTGACTCTCCGGGGTTTCCCCCTCCTAGTCCTTAATTGCCCCAGGGACTGCCACCTCCCAGGGGCAGAAAGTATTAAAAAAAAGGGAGGGGGCTGTGCGACCCTCCCTCACGGGCTGTTTTCGGTCCCAGGGGCCTCCCTGGGGCTGGCCCTTGCTCAAAGAAAGGAGGGGGCTGCACAGCCCCCTCCTGAAGCCACTGATGGCCCCAGGGCCAGCTCCCTATGTCCTGGGGTGTACACCCCCAGGACATAGCAGTTTGCTCTCACTTGGTGGGAGCTTCGACAGCTCCCGCCAAGTGAGAGCAAACTGTAAGTCTGCTCCCAGCTGTTGGGAGCAGGAAAACTGCTCCCACCAGCTGGGAGTGGACTTTTCATCTGTTTTTCTGCCCCCTGTAAAGCGGGCAGGAAAACAGATGAAATAATTGCTCCCACACACAGTGAGAACCATTTCTGTATGCTCCCTACGTGTGGGAGCAATGCCATTCCCGGTGGAGGCATGTAGCCGGCAGGGACCGTGGTCCCCAACGTTGCACACTCGGTGTCCTGGGTAGGCTCCAGGGCACCCAGCATAAAGAGGCCAGGCACCGGGGGATAGGGTCCCCAGGGCCGAGATCGGCCTGGGGAATGGGGCGTTGAAGCCCACCTTCCCCATTAAGTTTTGGCCAGGCCCCGGGAGATGGGGTCCTTAAGGGCCGAAATTGGCCCAGGGAGGGAGGCTGCATGGCCCCCATTAAGTTTTGGCTGGGCCCGGATGGCCCTTATGCTCATTTCACAGAAATTAAACCTCAATGGGAAGCACTTACAAATAGAAACATAGCAGGAGCTCCAGTTGAACTCCATTTCTGTAAAAGACAAATGATCATAACTTCCTGGGCTTGGCAAAGGCAAAGCAAGTATGTTTTCTCAGCAATTCCACATTGAAAAATTATCTGAAAACCTTGGTGAAGGTGAAAGCGTTGCTGATCTATCGGAGTGCAATATGTAGTGACTGTGACAAGTGGGTTCTTTCTTGGCCTCTCCTGGTGAGAGCAGAGTCCAATGTTCTTCCTTCAAAAGACTACGAGTATGCAAAGTGCCAAAGCACTTTGTAGTCACGCCCGTTTGACCCTGCCCTGTTTACCTTAGCAGTATGCAACGGTCTTCTCGCCTTTTGCCAGGATAATGGGCAGCTTATCAAAGGTTCCCCAGAGCATTTCCCACTGATTTTGGTGATGCATTCTTGATGCTGGAGAATATAAGGACATCTCCACCAAACAAAGAAGCACTTGCTTCATATTGTTAAGTGGAAGTACCCTTGTTTGGTAGAGATTCACCTCTTTGTAGTCTTGTCTTCTCTGTAGGAGGATTCATGTTATCACAGATTTCTGGATGAATACACTTGAGGAACAATCTCATTGCCGTAACACACAAAAGGTTGCTGGAGACATTTCCTCCTGGTCCATTACGCAGCTATATTGTAGAATATGCACTAGTTATTACCCGATGAGGTAGCACTTACTAATTAACCAGTAGAAAGTACTCCTGTGGGGTAGACTTTTTCTGCAAAACTTTGGACTCTTGTTTAATAAAGGGGCTGTGAGTTTCCGTTCTGGGCCAGTCACTCACAGGGCTACTGACACACCCACACTGACACTCACATACCTACTGACACCCCTTCAGCACCTCTCACATACACTGACCGACCGACACAGCCACTCAGACACCCACTCACACACCCATACAGTCACTCGCACACCCACTCACAGACCCACACAGCTACTCACACACCCATAGAGCCACACACACACACTTGCACACTCACACAACCACTCACTCACCCACTCACAGACCCATACAGCCACTTACACGCCCACTCACACACCCAGACAACTACTCACACACCCATACAGCCAATCATACACCCACTTACAGATCCATACAGCCACTCACACTCCCACTCACAGACCTATACAGCCACTCACACACCCAGTCACAGACCCATACAGCAAATCACACAGCTACTCACAAATGTTACAAGTTACAGTTAGGAAATAATTTAAAAAAAACCTTTGCAACTCACTGAAAAAACCAAAGGTTACAGGGACATTATAGTTATGAAATATAATTTTTTTTAAACTTATAAATTCACTGGAAAAACTTAAGGTTACAGGGATGTTATAGTTAGGTTCATGTTTTACCCTTACAAAACCATAGAAATTCACCAGTTATAGTTACCTGATCTAACTGCAACTTACACTGCTTATGACCTTGCAAATTACATCACTCATGACCCACTAACACTCCCATACAATCTCTCGAACACACACCCACACAATCAATTACATACCCATTCACAGACCCATAGAACTACAGGTACACACCCACTCAGTCACTTATACAGCCAATCACATAACTAGTCACTCATACAGTCACTCACACACCCATGCAGCTATCAACAGACCTTCTCACTCACCCATAGAGACACTCACACATCCATTCACTCATCCACAAAATCACTTACATACACATTCACACATCCATACAAGCACTCACATGCCCACTTACTCGCCTATACAACTAATCATACACACATTGCCTGTGCAATACAGCTATTCAAACATCCAGTCACTTACCCATACACCCACTCAAACAGCCACTCACTCACCCATACAACCACTTACACATCCAGTCACTCACCCATGGAGCCACTCACACAGGCACTTAGTCACCAATACAGCCACTCACACAGTCACTCACCCACCCATACAGCTACTCACACAACCACTCACTCATACATACAGCTACTCACATACCCACACAGTCACCCATACAGTCACTCACACACCTGCTTACTCAACCATATAGCCACTCACACAGCCACTCACAAACCCATACAGCCACTCACCCACCCATACAGCAACTCACACACACATTCACTCACAAATACAGCCACTCATACAGGCACTCACTCACCCATACAGCTATTCACACACCCACATATTCACCCATACAGCCACTCACACACCCATTCAACCACTCACACACAGATTCAGTCTCACAGCCTATCAGATGACATATGTTAGAAATGATATCACTCATTAGTAGTATAAAAAGAATAGTAATTTAAGGTATGCAGCAGCTTAGTAAATATGTTTAACACTCAGACACATTTACAAAACACACTCACTGGATGATGTCATAGGTGATATCATTTGAGATGTCATCAGTGATGTCACTGCCCATATCATGAGTGATGGAATATGTGAGGTCATAGGCAGTGCATTGCAGGGGCATACATTATAATTAGCTCAGGTAACTCTAGATGCTGAATTTCTATGGTTTTGTACAAGCCTAACTATCACGTCCCTGAAACCTTTGGTTTTGCAGTGAATTTCTAAAGGCTTTTTTAAATTCTATTTCCTAACTATAATGTCCCTCTAACCTTTGTTTTTTTCAGTGGAAAAAATATATATATAATATATATATATTTTAGAAATTGTATTCATTTGAAGGACTTTGTGGTAGGAAAAACACTGTGTCAACCAAGCACTTCAGAGATTCCAGACCCTGAACGAATTGCACATTTCAGTTCTGTATGTTGTGCATCGAAGAATTTAATGGATACTCATTATCCGTGATTGGCTGGACATAGAGGGTTGCTCAGAGTCCCATTTGGTCTCATTATTTCAAACAAACAGCGAGACCCTGCAGGTTGAGTGCTGCACATTCACGGGGCTCACCGGAGCAGCCTCTGCGCAGCGCGGGTGCATGCCGAGGCCAGGACCTAATTTTCAGATTAACAGTATGGGCCCGATGCTTATTTTATACAGTCCCTGTGTCAGACTGCATTGCCTGCTGGCGGCTCTGCTCGGCCGTGACCTTAAAAGACTCGCTGGGACAGGAAAGGCAGCTGACTGAGCGTTCATTCACTCAGGAAGCACCATGTACATTTTTCTTGCTATTGATTTTGTGGAGCCTTGCTTGGGTCTGTGGCCAGCTGCCTCCTTGCTTCTAGTTCTGACTAGCAACGAGAGGAAATGAGGCCATTTGGAAAAGAAAAACACCATTTCCAGCAACACATCTTCCAGTGATATAATTATTGCCCTAGGTGTTAGCTAGACTCACACAGGCTCAGCACCAGGATATTTTCCAGGGTGATAATGCGCTCTACAAATCTGCATGACATAATATAACATACAATAACATAAGTTAATTGTTCAAATGTGTGTGTGTGCGAGAGAGCGAGCAAATTTGTGTGTGTTTAAGAGTCCTGTCTGTGTGTAAGCCTGTCCATGCAGGTCTGTGTGTGAATTTGTATGTCACACAGCTTTGAGTGTTAGTGTGTGAAGACATGTTGTGCTAGTATCTGTACACGACATGACTCACTCCCTGTTACATTGCAAGGGCTTGTGAAAGGAAAAGAGCACTTGAGTTTTGGAAGGAATGCATTCCACCTATGGTTCGGAGATACCATGAACATGACTCTGCAGTGGAATGACTGTAACATGTGGAAAAAAGTAGTTGTCAATAAACCCGTTTTAAAAAAAATAGGCTCAGTTACTGAGTCAGTAAGTGTAATGCGCCTTCATTCAGTGTATTTTTGTTATGGAGCACATTGTTAACATTGCGCAGGGTGTCAGTGAGGGGCAGAAAGTGTCTTGTGGACGCGTTGGAACCATTAGAAGGGTAAAAGCAGTGTGAGGCTGAGCACAGAGGGGCAGGAAATGTGTGGCCAAGAGGCTATACGCAGTATTTTATTTTATTTATTTTATGCGTTTTTATATAGCGCAGACTTTACCTGAAGGTGTCAGAGCGCTTCACAATAGGAATAGTAACATTACATGAGGAGAAAATTACAAGTGGGCATGTTACAAAAGCAAACGTTACATTACATAAGAAAAAAGTGACAATTGTGCATATTACAAAAACAAACAAGATACAAGAAGAGGTAGCAAATGATACGTTACAAGAGGAAAAAGTGACAAGTGTGAATGATACATAAGATACAAAATACAAAAAGAGGTATAATACTGCAGTAAGTGGCAGTCACTCAGAACACACTGGGAAGGCACTTCTATAGGCATGGAGTACAGAATTTCCTATAGTGGAAGAACTTCCTTGAGGGAGTAGAGAGGGCGTGAGTTAGATTTGGAAGTGTCTTTGAAGAAGAAGAAATTTGAGGTCAGTTTTGAAGGACCGGGAAGAGGTGGTGGTCCGGAGCTGAGGTGGAAGTGAGTTCCAGATTCTCACCGCGTTGCCTGAGAAGGATTGGGCCATCGATCTTTCCTTTTTGAAAGTGGGAGGTTCAAGCAATACATTTTCCGCATTACGTGATGGTCTAGAGCCTCCAGAGAGTTTCAGTTTATTCGCCAAGTAGCGAGGAGAGGAGGAGTGCAAGGCTTTGTGGGTGATACAGGCAGTCTTGTAGATAGATCTTGCCTCGATGGGAAGCCAACGGAGGGAAGATAAAATGGGTGTGATGTGGTCGCTTCTTTTGGTCCCATATATGAAACGAGCTGCTGAATGGAGAACAGATTTAAGGGGGGACAGGTGGGATTTGGGGAGGCCAGTAAGAAGAGAATTGCAGTAGTCCAATCTAGAGAGAACCAGCGATTGGACCAGGGTTTTTCGGTCTTGCTCTGGGAAGAAGCGTTGAATCCCCCAGAGAAAGCGCAGTTGGTATCGAGCAGACTTTGCAATGGAATTGATGTGGGAGAGTAGATTGAGTTTTTTGTCGAGTACGACACCAAGGGATTTTGCGCTGTCAACAATGATGGGTTTATTGTTAAGTAGATTCATCTGATCCATCCATGATTGAACCGGAGGAGGAGAGTGTGAGGAGGAGAGGAGGAGGAATTCAGTTTTGGAGGGATTCAGAATCAGTTGGTGAGTGAACATCCAGTTTTGAATGGAGTCGAGAGTAGAGTTTAGGATGGAGAGATCGTGTGTGGAGGACACCTTGAGGTAGATTTGAGTGTCGTCCGCATAGAGATGATAGAGGATCCCAGATTTACTTAGGAGATTTCCCAATGGTTCCAAATAGAGGTTGAACAAAGTGGGTGCAAGTATAGAGCCTTGAGGAACACCTTGACCTACCGCCAAAGGAGATGAGAGACTGTTCGCTATTTTGACCATTTGGGATCTATCAGAGAGGAAGGAAGCAAACCATTTGAGCACTGTGCCTTCCATGCCCATTCTCTGTTGAAGAGTGTTAAGGAGAGTGTTGTGATTGACAGTGTCAAAGGCTGCAGAAAGGTCAAGGAGAATTAGAAGACAAGACTCCCCTGAATCGAGTATCCGCAGTGCGCCATCAATCACTTGCAGCAGGGCTGTTTCAGTGCTGCAGTTTTGAATGAAGCCAGACTGGAAGTTGTCAAGAAGATCATTGTCCTTGATATGACAGGAAAGTTGTTTCGCTACACATCTTTCTGTGATTTTCGCCAGAAAAGGTAGGTTAGTGATGGGGCGGAAGTTGTTGAGGTCGTTCGCATCAGCGGTGGGTTTTTTAAGAAGAGGGGTAACCTGCCCAGTTTTGAAGGAAACAGGAAGGGAGCCTTGACAGAGGGAGAGGTTAACCAGAGTGGTCCAATAGGAAAGAGAATGGGTGTAGAAGTCGATTGCAATGGCACTAGGGATGGGGTCAAGAGAATGGTTGGAGGGCTTTGTTTCGAGGATGCATTTGAGGAGGGCATCTTCAGAGATGGAGTCAAAGTTCTGCCAAATGGCTAAGGATTTGCGCTCCTCTGGAGGGGTAGGATGAATGACCTGATCCACAAGTGATTTCACCTTTTCGTCAAAGAATATAGCGAATTCCGCTGCTTTCTTTGTAGAATCCTCCAACTTGGAGGTTGGGGGAGGGCAGTTTGGATTCTTGATGAGGTCGAATAGTTTTTTGGGTCTATTTTTGGCTGAGTCGAGGAGGGTTCTGAAGTGCGATGCTTTCTCATGGAAGATGTGCTTGTGGTACTTGGACCTTGCTGAGCGAAGCGTGGTCAAATTATTGGTGGAGGGCGCTTGTCTCCATTGTTTCTCCAGAATTCTTAGGTACTTCCTTTCTTCAAAAAGGGATTTGTTGAACCAAGGTGCTGAGGGAGTAGGCCTTTTCCTTTTGCTTTGAAGAGGAGCGACGTTATTGATTTCGACTGCAAGGACTGAGAGGCATTGGGAGGTGAGTTCATTCACATCCAGGTTCGGGTCTAGCCTTGGAAGTGATAGCAACGCCGAGTCACAGAGGGTACCGAGGTCAATATTTTTCGTGTTACGGAACCAGGAAGTAGTCCTCATAGGTTGGCCGAGAGTTATAGAGTGTGAAAGGTGAAGAGAGAATGGGATGAGGAGGTGGTCAGACCAGTCTACAAAGACAGGAAATCTGCTCCCAGAAGAGAGTGTCAGACTTTATAAGGCAGAGGCCGAGAGCGAGCTCAAGAAATATTAAAATCCGTGCAACAGGAGTGTCTCCTTCCGAGTATTTGGGATAGAACAGTCCCAGGGGCGTGGCAAGGGCGCAATGAGCCCTTTTGCACGCAAAGTTATTGGGCCACAGTCCCCTAGTTTGATAGTAAAAAAACATGTCACTAATCGGGGTGAACTGAATCCCTCATAAGCCTGAGCCCCGGTGTCGCTGCACCTCCTGCACAATTGATGGCTACGCCCCTGATTAGTGCAGGAGGTGAAAACCACTCATTAAGGCTTTGTCATGTCCTTGCAGAGTAGGAGAGGTGCAGGCAGTAGGGATCAGACTCAGACGCTGGTTTTCTACTGGTATGTGTGTGCTCTACTTTCACCAACTCGAGGTCATATGTTGCTTCATTTGGAGTATTATTTGATGTCAAAATCGAGGAGTTTGACTACTTGATGCTTTTCAATTTACAACTTTGGTTGAAGCCTCAGCACCAAAGCCTGCAGAGCACACATGCCAGTTCTGTCTAAGATGGGCGAGGAGTCCATCTCCTTGTTCAGATCTTAGAATAAAGGCAAGAGATTTGCCTCAGGCAGCAGTCCCAGCGTTAATGTATATATGTATGTATGTTATTTGTATTGCGCAAACCGAGCCAAGCAATGTAGAAGCACTGTAGAGAGTCGAAAGCAAAGAAAAATGTTAACATGTTTAAAGAGGTAGCTGGGGTCTGATAGCAGGAGTATGTAGTTACTGCATCAGAGTGCAGGGCTGTTTCAGCAAGAGCTCTTCACTTCTCTCTAAAATGGAGAAGGGGTGAAGTGATTACGGTGAAATGCTAATGTTTCGGATATTTTACATATGTCTTGTTAATAGAAGAACTGTACAGTAGAATTTACAAATGCTAAAGGTGTGCTCATCACATAGCAGAGTTAGCTCCTAGGATACAAAGGGGCTTATTTACAAGCCCCTTCCGCCACCCATACGTCACTTTTCCCATGTTACAAATGACGCAAAAGTGGCGCAAGAGGCTTGTGAATAAGCCCCAAAGAATGTGTGTAGCAAGCAGAAGAGTTATCGTTAGGTTTGAGCCTCTGCTGCCATCATGTGCTTCAGAAAGCAGAGCTATGACTCAAGTCACTCAGACGTTGCAGGTATGCACCCCAGCTAGTGGAGGAATCGCTTAGGTTATGGTGACGTACAAGGCATGCACTTCAAATAGCAAAGGTGTCCCTCAGTTTCAACAAATGTAAGCGTGTACCATAGACACAAAGCTATAATTAGGAAAACTTCCTCGGGCAGTCAAACTATCCCCCTGGTTACAACCAGAACGCACAGATGCTCCTCCGACAGAAGAACAGTCACGGTAGTTGACCAGTAATTAAAGATGTTTACTATAGAAACCATAGGCACCCAGCTGGCTAAATAGATACAGAGGCGCAAGTGAGACACCAAAGCTGTCTCAGTTTAAGCAGATGTTAATGTGCACGTATACCTATTCCTTAGGCTACACATTCTTTACAGGCCAACACATTACAGAGGAGGTTACAAAGATGTTATGTGGGTTCATCTTAGACAGTAAACGTATCCCTCAAGTTACGCAAATAATAAAGTCATGCACTTCTAACAGTAGAGCTCTTCTTTTTCAGGTTACACAGATGATGCAACGTGTAACTAAGACAGCAGAACTATCTCATTTGTTACAACAATTATCTAGTAGACCCATCAGATGACAGAGATATCTCACAAGATGCACAGGTGACAAAGGTAGATGATTTATGCCTTAGCACATGCCTGCGGAATTTAGTTATAATTGATATGTTGCCATGAAAAAACTCTAGCTTCCTTGCTTCTATAAATGAGCGACCTGTGTTCATTTGGTGAATAATTTGTGATGCACGATAGCCTGGCAGCATAGGATGAAGAATAAGAGCAGTTGCACAGTGGGCATTTAGGTTATTAACTACTTGACTGCTTGGGCTTCTCCCCACTGGTGCTGATCCCTTTTTTCGATATTTGGGGATGTTTGCCCCAGGGGAAGCAGTAGGATGGTCAGGCTTCTGACCCGCAGCGCCAGGATATCCGTGGAGTTGCAGTTACGCTTAACACGTTAATAATATTAATATTAATTTAATAAACCATTTTTCTAACTCGTAGTCCATGTTTCCTATATTTTTTGCTATTTCATCTTACTTAAAGTTTTTGGTGAAAACAGGCGTGAAATCCACGGATGAACTCAGAAATCTATACATTTCTAAAAACAGCAATGGGTCATTTGTCTAGATTATTCTTGTTTTTCAAAAATATACTAATTGTTGAAATTAAAAAATAAGGAAAATAAGAAAGAAAAAGAATAGCAATAGGTGTCAACGTTTTCACCTATAATTCTTTACATTTTTGACCATTTAAAAAGAGTAACATAACCATTTAAAAAGAGTAACATAACCCTTCTAGTTGCAAGGATCTATATTGTTTTGTAGGTTGTCGAAAAACATGTGACAGCCAGAGGAGACAACTGAGCTGCTGTTTGTAATGATTTTTCATTGTGTACTGACCATGTAGTAATTCATATGGTAATCTAATGAATCATAACTGATTATGCACGAAACCTATGTAGTTTGGAAATGTGAACAAGATTCTGAGTTTAAAAATAATATTTCTGGGTATTTGTATACCACTGCATTTGGGGTTACCCACACTATTATGTGATTCAGAGGGCAATTTGCAGCATGTGATCTTTATTGTACATTGGCTCACATTTGGAAGCCGTTACTGGAGAGAAATAATAATAATCATAACAAGTGTTCTGCTTTCCTGTGATCTCACACTTCTCCCCATAAAAACAATACCCAACTTGTGTGACTTGACCTAGTGCTTGAGACACAAACAACCCCAAAAACCAAAAGAGACATCAGAATTTCCTGTCAACAAAATGACCTGTTTAGGTGATGGGATAGCTGAGGTATTTGGGCCTGTGCTCAGCTGTCACCCAGGGAAACCTACCAAACTCAGACAGGGGAGTTCTGGGTTGTGTGTCTTGCATGGATCCCACAAAGGTCTGTTACCATCAATGAACTACAAATCTCAACTTTTGCCTAAAATCTCACATTTTCCTCACATTTCTGTGATAGAAATTTCCAAAGTCTGCGGGAATCCATAAAATTTGCCAGTTACATGGTTGGGCCTATCGCTTGTGACACAAATGTTCCCAAAACACAACACGGAGTCATTAGCACTTCCTGTCAACAAAATGACCTTTTTTTACATTTATGATCTTTATTTTACGGTTAATTAGAACCTTTCGAATTTACGTAAAAAACATGTGTTGATAAAAAGCATTACAAATCACTTAAAACACACTAGTTAAAAAGAGCAATTAAACAACAACATATAAGCAGCAATGTTAAGGACAAACTGACTGACTAGAGTAACAGCTATTCTAACAAGAAGGGTAGTCCATAATAGCTAAGGTGATGATATCTCCTGATGGAAAAGAGACAACCAGGATAATGTAAGTGCTTCCAGGCAGTTAAACAATTAGACTAGAGGATGGTGTGCCCAGGCCACCATCAAAGTGCTTGTGCATAACCATTTAATAAAATTCATCAAAGTGCTTGTGCATGACCAATTAATAAGACAGTTCACTAGGTAAAAAAGAGCTGTCTAGCCTACCATAAAAACAATCCTAGTTAAAAATATGAACTACCTAAATCACCAGCAAGGTACATGTACGTAACCAATTAGTAGGACAAACAGTTCATAAATGAAAAAGTTCTGTCAATAGTAGAATAAGGATGGTTAGCCCCTATCAAAGGGCACACGGGGATCACTGGATAACCACCGTTCATCCAAAGAAAGAAACTATTTTGCAGCATTTTAAGAATGTCCACCACTGTCCAGTGGGAATTGCAAGGAGAGAACAGAAGTCGGACTATGGGATAGTGAACTAAGGCATCAGTTGTAGATAGCTCAGCTTGCAGCGGGCCCTCCCTGCAGAGCGGGGTTCAGTCTGCGTAGATTCCTGGGGCTAGACTAGACTCCCCAGCAACCCCATTATTCGTCTGAACTTACTGGTGGCAAGGGTAACAAATTTAGTCAGCAAAGTGTTTAAAAGAGTGTCATCAGGGTTAAAGGAGGCAATATAGCCTGCTGACTTGTATGGACTCCCAAGCTGTTCCACTCATGCTTGAGTCTGTTTTTTCATTCATCCTTCAATGCTGGGTAAAGGCAGACCACATGTTAGAGTGTTTTCTTGCACTGACCACACCCTCTGCAAGTTGTTTCTTCCATGGGGCAGCACCAACTGGCAAGAGGACTCAAAAACAGCCACTCCCCAAGCCTGAGAGCCATAACTCTACCCTTCGATCTGATGGAGTAGGTGCTAGCGAGAAAAGATGCGGGGGACGCCGGCCGGGAAGTGTTTATACCAGCCTCAGCATTTTTGCGTTTGGCCAGAATGGTAAGACTAGAGGCGTACACATTTTTAATGCCTAATTTGAAGGCTGACTGGCTCAGATTGATATCCCAGAGTTCACTCACTTCCAGGAGGCGCTGGCTGCCCTCAAGAAACTTGTAGTGCAGTCACCTTGGGTTGCCGGAGTTGATTTTGGCCCACAACAGCGCCTCTGAGGTAGGCACCGGCCCTAATGGCCTGCTGGTCAAGGAGGCCCAGTTCAAACCTAATCTCGGAAGCAGAGGAGGGGATGACCTTGGCAGGAGAAGGACACGTTTATATATCCTGGTGATGAGTTTGTTCAGCAGGACACAGTCCTTGCCCAATAATATTTCACTGCCATATGACAGTGTAGTTGACATTTTCACCCTCATTACTTCCAGGAGTGGAGAGAGGCTTGGCCCCAGCAGTGAAGTTGATAGTTTGGAGAGAGACACCTGGAGGGCAAAGGCGTTTGCTTTGATTTCCTTTCGTTGCCTCACAAAGGAGCCTCTAGCATCAATATGAAGCCTCAGGTACTTATATGACTGATCTCTCATATTCTTGTTGCAGTTGCATTACCAACTGCCACTCTGATGCAGTCTCCTTCCAAACATCACGACTTTAGCTTTTTTCAAGTTGACCTCCAAGCTGTTAAAGAGAGTATGGGAGTGTGATTGATTTATCAAACAATCCAACCCTACTCTTGTAAAACTGAACATAGCAAGGTCTTCGGCGTATTGCAAATTGCTGATCCGTTCACTGCCGATCTTTGGGATGGCTATGACAGAATCAAGAGATTAAGATTGATCAGCAATGAACAAATTAAAGAGCAGGGGAGCCAGCACGCACTGCTGCGTTACTCCCCACGTCTGTCTTTCTGGACACACAGGTGCCATCACCTCGTTTGACATTAATCCTGGTGTTAAAATGTAGCTAGATAATATGCTTCAAAAGGTTTTGAGGGCTGCCCCATTCCATTAATTCAGACCAAAGAGCTGCCCTTGGTACACGGCCAAACACCGCTTTGAAATCAAGAAAACAACAATGCAGCAGAGAACATGAGGAGATTGCTTTGTCCACTAAAATTGATACGGCAGATAGGTTAGATAGAGTACCGGATTTTCCTGTGCGTCCTGTTTGGTTTTTGGGATGAGCCCCTTCGAGTCCAGCCACTGTTGTAAATCTTTCAGTAGCAGACTGGTGTAAAATTTGGTCTCGTTGTCACAGAGTGTGATTAGTCTGCAGTTGCCGGGATCTGATCTGGAACCTCCTTTATGGAGTGGATGTATTATTGCATCAAGCCAGGATTTGGGAATTGAAGCAGCTCTCAGGCAGTAGTCGAAAAGCGACAAAAGTCTTGTGGAGATGAGTCTACGCAGGTTGTGGGTTAAACTGAGGTTTAATGAAAAGAGATACATCCTCCTAAGAAGGGGCACCGGAGTAACTGACTCATAGAATCAGAGATCTCCAGTGACCTCACAGGATTCTCAGACCAACCTTCCAATCTTTATATCACCACACATCTCCCCTTTTTAACGAAGCAGAAGCAAAACAACAAGTAAAGAAATAACAATGCAAAATGTTGCACCCCCACACACCCTCAAAAACAAACGAGACAAAGAAGAAAATAGGTCAGAAACACAATAACTGTTTACATCTAAATGAAGAAAAAAAACACCTTAATAAGTAACAGAATCGTCCCATTTCTTTGGTACAACTTTAGTGAGAGTACTTTTCCTTGTAACTTTGACCATCTTGCCAACATTCACATTCTTTTTCAATTTCCCATGTGTAAAACCGTTATGAGAAGTTAAAGCTACACGAGAGGCATTCCACCAATTCCCATCAGAAAGCTTCACAGCATTTTCCTTAATTCACACACCTGAACAGGATCTCTGAATTTCAATAAACCTTCCCAATCATAACACCTACAGTGAATTCATGACCCTTTTCAAGTTGCGATAGAACCTCACCAAGACCATACTCACACGCATCAACTGTCACCACAGTAGTTCTACCCTCGAGAAATGGTTGCAAAGCAGAAGTGTTTACAATCTCATTCTTGATGATTTTGAATGTACGTTCACACGTGTCAGACCAAATGAAGTCAGCATTTTTTTTTTAAAGTGTTCTAAAGCACTCCGTCAGGTTTGCGTAAATTCTTAAAAAATGTAGTGTAAAATTCGCACAAACCAAGAAAAGAAAGCAATTGTTCTTTGTTTTTTGGAGCAGGTGCATCTACTATGCTTTTACAAGGCAAGGTTTAGGTTTCACTCCTTGATCAGAGAAAACATGACCCAAATACTCAATTTCCTGGTTTTGAAAATACACTTATCTTTTTGTAAAGTTGCCCCTCTAGATTCAAGCACATTCAGGACTTTAGACAACATGATGTCATGCTCAGATTCAGCTTTTGCAAATACTAGAATGTCATCTTGGAACACCGCTACTTGTGGAAAGCCTTGAAACATTGTGGACATCAGTCTTTGAAAGACTGCTGCTGCAGAAGCTATGCCAAATGGTATCCTGCAAAACTGAAAGGTACCTTCTGGGGTGACAAAGGCTGTTAAATGACGGGAATCTTCATCCAAAACAACTTGGTGGTAAGCAGATCTAAGGTCCAACTTGGTAAACCAGCTAGAATGTCCAATTTTTGTCATCAAATCTTCTATTCTAGGTAAGGGAAAATTGTCTACCCAGATGGCCTCATTGACACTCCTGAAGTCCACACACCACACACATTCTCAGTTCACCTGACTTCTTCTTGGCTAGTACAATAGGAGATAACCACAAAGTGCCTTCAACCTTTTCAATGACCCCTTGTTCACATAAATTCTTCAACATGTCTGATAACTCCTTTCTAATACTCAAAGGAATATTGCGTAATTTGTGTTTTACAGGTGGTACATCCTGTTTAACTTTTATGGAATAAACAAAGTCAGTTATCATCCCTTAATTTTCTTGAAAGTCTTTTTGAAACTTGCTTTCCCAATCATTTTCCAAATTAGTGACACACTTGATATTACACTTTTCAATGGTAACCGGAATATTAGACCCAGGTCTAATTGTCAAATTGAATTGTGCTTGATGAATTAAACCTAAGACATTAATGCCTTTGTGTGCTACATATACCTTTCCTTTGATAGCAGAACGTAATAATTTGATAGTGGTCCAGAAGTAGGCAACTAAATCTACCTTACTGCCCTCAAACGCTACTGTCATGACATCAGGAGGTAACAGTGGTTATTTGTTCCATAACTATATGTATTTACTGTGATCAACAATAGTGATGCGGGCCCCTGTATCTACTAGAAGTTTAACTGGGACTTCATCAATCCACACTTCAATCTCTGGGTCAGCTATTACAGAAACATTGTCTTGCTGCTCGCATCTCATCCCTAACAGTAGTTCTTTTTCTTCCTCATGTTTGTCATTGTCACAAACTTCATACTCTTCACTAACTACACAACAAACAGGATTAGTTCTTCCTCCCCTGCACACCTTTGAGAAATGACCCATTTTACCACATTTTTTGCACTGTTGTCCATGAGCTGGACAATATTTGAATGTAGAGACATGGCTGGGCGTCCCACATCTGTAACTACTGACTTTGCGTGTTTGAAAAACTTGAGGCTTAGATCTAACTAAATTCTTGCCTTTCTTATTTTCTATGAAAGGAACTGGTTTATTTATAACAGTACCTGAAATAGATGTTTTGTTAAGGGATTCTTCCAAAAATTTGACATCCTCACAAGAACCCTCAATGTTTTAGCAATGTCAATAGCTTTATCCAAAGATGGATTTTTGCATGTAAGAAGCCTTTCTTGTATTTTCTTCGAACTACACCTTACCACTAATTGATCCCTAATCAACTGTGACGTAACATCTTCAAACTCACAGGTTGCAGCAAGAACTTTCAAGGCAGTAACATACGTATCTATACTTTCTGAAGGTTTTTGTACTCTCGTAAAAAACTGAAATCTATGAACAACTAGATTTTTGGTCTTAGAAAAGTACTTGTCCAATTGTGCAATAGCAGAGTCAAATGCGTCAAGTTCTGTTTCGTCCAAATCTTCATATTCTTGTAGGTGATCAAAACTCTTTTGACCCTCAACTCCTAAATGATAGTACCTTAAACCTTTTTTTCTTTCTGGTTTAAATTTTGTAGCATCGATTGCTAGCATATAAGCCTTGAAAGAGCGAATCCAAAGTTCCCATTCTAAGGGTGGTTCATCAGGCTCTTGCAAAAAAGGTGCAGGAGGAGATATACTTTGCATGTTCCTTAGAGAAAACAATCAGAAAGGGAAAAACAAACGTGCAAAACGGTGAATTACTTGCTTGAACAGAGCGTGCAAATTGCTGAAATACAGGCTTGCACTAAAAGTGATTCACAATTGAACAGAATGTGTGCACATCACCAAATTGAACAAATATGTTAGCGTGCAAATTGCTGAAATGCAGGCTTGCACTGACTACTGAAAATGTGTGCACGTCACAGAGATAAACAAATGTGTGCGGTACAGGTTCAAATTTGAGCAAAATGTGTGCACATCACAGAAATGAATAAAGATGTGCAGTACAATAAAGAGCCACCAGAGACAGTGCAACAAAGTTAAAGTACAAAGTGGAAAGTAAATTTACACAAGCGTGTAAATCGCTGAAGTGCGAGCTTCCCCCAAATGTGGTTCAAACTCAACTGTGTGTGCACATCACAGAAGTAAAGTGTACAGTGTTGTGGAAATCCACTAAGGGCAGTGTAACAAACTAATACTCTATCGTCAATTCCAGGAAGGAGCAGTACAGGAGGAAGCTTGGTGAAGAGCAACAACTCGGAAAACACTCAGCAGGGAACAAGAAGGCAGAAGCAACATAGGCACAAGCTTAAAATGTGCTGTGTAAATTGAATGAATTGATGCTCAGAGGAAGTCAGACCGGCCTAGTGCGAGGCAGGAGTTTCACCACATTGGAGCTCGAAGCCACGTCCCTTGATGAGCCTTGAGCTTCGCCACGCTCGTGCTTGAAGCCGCGTCCTTTGTTTAGCCGCGAGCTTAACTACACTCAAGCTAGGAGCCGTGCTGCATTGTCAAGCAGCTGACACTTCATAAACAGTCAGCGCGAGACAAGTGATTTTTCAAAGACGCAGTAGCTAGGCAACAATCACGGAATGGCAGTCAAATCGCATAAAATTAAAGTTATTGTTTGCCTCAATGAAAACGTGCCCTGAGCTTCCTCCGGTTATTTCAAAATTATAAAATGTCTCACCTTGTGTGTTCACTTACGAGTGAACCAGAGTGTGAAACCGTACTCCTGGTTTCTTGGAATGAAGAATTACTCTCTGGCCCTTGAAACAGTCATCTTTGGAGGGAGAATGAACGCCTGATCTCCAGATCGTCGGCAATTATGTAGAGATGAGTCTACGCAGGTTGTGGGTTAAACTGAGGTTTAATGAAAAGAGATACATCCTCCTAAGAAGGGGCACCGGAGTAACTGACTCATAGAATCAGAGATCTCCAGTGACCTCACAGGATTCTCAGACCAACCTTCCAATCTTTACATCATCACAAGTATATCTGCCCATAAGGGTACGTCCTGTTTAAAAAGGGCTTGAGGCAGACCATTAGGGCCAGGGGCTCCGTCTGTCCTTGCCTTCTGCATTTCAAAGACCAATCGGCTTGTCAGGGAAGTCAGATCTATAACAGCTGTAGATGGATAATCCTGATCACGAGGCAAGACTGAGGTTATGGACACATTCGAGCCATGGAAACATCAACTCAACAAGGATGGCAAGTCGGTGACACAGGGAGCCATGTGACCTTGATCAATAGGTGAATCTGAGATGGTAAACTCCTTTATGTCAGGCGGACTTCCACCCGGTATGCAGTTTTCATCTTCACTTGAGTAAAAATGCCTGGAGAGGAAAGATTTCCATTTCGATTCAGTGATATTCGCACAACCAGACCTGCTGGTTCCATTTATTTGCCTATTTGCCAGGGCCCAGAAGTTCATGGAATTAGATTTCTAGCTCTCACATAGAAGGATCACCAAGCATTGATTTGGGCATCTTAACTTCTCGGCTTGGACTGCTTGCCTGTAGTTTTTCTGCTCCAGCCTTAAAGGTACAGTTAGCTCTTTGTCCCAAGGTTCTTATGAACACCCCTCAAAGCACAGCTGCGGGCATACTTTAAACGCTGGATCATTGTGGTGACTATAGCTGACTTGTGAGGTATTTGCAGCTGAATTGTGCTTTGGCTGGTCGTGAGAATTTAGCAAGGAGTTGAGTGACGAGAGTTGACCATTCAGTTAGTGAAGTGCGTCAACTAGATCTGCCTCGACCATAGACTTTATGCATTTGGTCTTTGTTGCTGCCAGTAACAGATTCACCACATTTCAGGTGCTTCCAATTATCAGATTGGACCCCTTTGAATGTAATACCAGCTGGGGTGAGGTAGGACAAATTGGAGTTTATTCTGATGTTTTGCGGGCGGTGATTGCTGTCAGTGCATGGGATAATGCTGTAGCTCTCTACTGAAGGTAACATTTCTATGTTGCATATAGAATAATCGAGGTAAGAGCAACTCTTTCCATCTGTTCTTGACCATTTGGGTGGAATTTCCTGAGGTAGCTGCCCATTTAGTACTCTAAGGCCCATGTTCTTAAGATTTAAAACAAAGAACTCCCCTAACAAGCTTCGAAGGCAACACCTCAGCTTGGTTTGTTCAATGATGTCCTTGAGGCCCCCAAGGGAAATCTCATCATAATCCTTGTGATGATCTTGAAAGAGGGTTGTGTTAAAGTCAGCTTGGGGGTGATCCCTAGCCAAGTGACACAGGACCATAACCTACTCTCCTTTGCACTTGGATTAACATAGATGTTAACCAGTAGGATTCCTTGAATCCAGTTCTCTTGGAAGGTTATTGGAGCAATGATTCCTTGCAGTTTAACAGAGATGTATAAAGATAGAGCACCTTTTGGTCTCCCATGCTTGTGCTCCCTTGATGCCGGTATCATGTGCTCGATAAAACCAATTAACGGACAAATCAACACAGCCACGTTTCCTGGAGGGCAATGATGTCAAAGCTGCTCAGAAATGCTGGCAAATCTGAGGACTGTAATTTGTGAGGGAGACCGTTGATGTTCCAGGAGCACAGAGATAGGCTTAATGACTCAAGACAGGAGAACGCAGTTGACTTAGTTCAATCAGAACATCGACGAGACTGGGCCGATGGCAGCCAGTTCCAGTGCCTTTTTGAGGGAGCGTTGGTGGCTAATATTTGTTCACTGATAGTTGTTGTAGTGCATCCTAGGGCATTTTTTAGGATTGAGTATGGCTCCTTCCTGCGGAAACCTGAGGTTTTGCCAAGATTGTTGGATAACCTGCTTCTTTGGAGGATCTGATATTTATACTCCAAACAGTGAATGTTTTGGATTTAGATTGTTTTGAGTGTGCAAGAGCAGGTGAGGGGAAAGTGGTCAGTGTGAACTCAGAGGTTTAAGAGCCCTGGGGGGACAGAAATGTAATTGACACAATGTCAGTGGACTCCAGGCAGCTCAACTCAGGGAGAGCCTTCACTAACCTTAGTATATTTCCCCTGTTTAATGTGTTGTGATGGCCCTGTGAGTGATACTCTGGAATAAACAACAGTTTGGCACTTAAAGATTGTGGTGTTTCTTGCCTTAGTAGGCTAATTCTCCTAGAGGAATTCTGGATCGGCTCAGCGGGGGTGGCACCTCCTGCAGGCTGGGCAGAGAGGGCACAATGGTGTGAGATGCTGCCACCTCTTGGCTCTGTGCTCTTCGGGGCCTTGAAGTCATCTGGTGACTTGGACATTTTCACGTCCTAATGATCGTCACTTGGAGGGGCAAACAATCATCCATGACTATTGCCAAATCTGTATTGGTTGGTGCGAGTGGCCTGGGTTGTTGTGCATTGTCGTCTAGGTTAGTCAACAGCCTGGGATCTCCCGGGTCCACATAGGTAGTCCTAGGTGTTACATCCCTTGATCTTAAGTCTGGGCATCTTGCTAGTTGACAATGGCCATCGCCAGAGGAGCCATGAAATACATTAGGCTCAGCGGGCATGAGGCCCTCCGTTTGGGTCAAAAGTGAAGCTTGCAGTGAATGATGAGAAACATTTTCTTCGTCCTTGAGGGGAACTGACCTAGTTCTTTGATTTGTGAACAGCAGAAACAGCTTACAGGTTGCTGAAGATGAATTATCATTGGCCTTTTTTCTCTGCTTCTGAAGCTGCTTCCTTTCCCCCTTGCTGATGGGATGTGAATGCTGAAATCCATCGTGGATAGTGCCTCCTACGGCTTGCTGGCATGCCCCAGCAGAAGCTGCTGCCGGAGGAGACAGGGATAGTATGTCTGCCTGCTCCAGACCTGGACTGATTCGCTGCGTGTGTGCATTTGTTGTTGCACTATCGGGTCCTTCACAAGTCCATGTTCCAATTGTATTAGTTGTCACTGTAGGGTCAGTCACTTGCCGGGAGCCTACGAGATCTGATCAGGGGCCGAAGGGCACAGAATGTGCATCCAGAGTATGAATATTGTGGACTTTGGATAGTTGCACCGTGGGTGCTCATACGCGTCGTTGGTCCAGCCCCTGGCTGGCTGTAAGTCCCTTGATTTCAGACAAGACAGCATTGAGAAAAGTTGAAAAAGAGGACAAGCTGTCTATGCTGGGTAAAAACAGCAGCAGACAGACTGAACAAGATTGGCAGTGGTTTGTACTTGTATAATTAATTTGTTTGAGTTGTCGAGCTTACTCTCAATTCCTGCTGTTAAGAAGGCTAATGAGTTCAGAAGATCAACTTGAAGGTCCCGTATATTGGAGTGACTGTTGAGAGCAGGGACAGTAGATTGAAGAGTCTGCAAAAGTTGTGGCCAAATTGTACTGGAAAGCATTGTGGTTGTGTCCAAGATGGCATTGTCGAATGTACCGGATCTACAGGGGGGCTCTGTAAGAAAAAGTGGCAGGTCAAGGAGATATTGGTCGTTTAGTTCGCTACCGCCAATTCGGCACTCTGGTTTCTCAGAACCATCCAGGTTAGCTGGTTTTGTTGGTGATAGTAATATTATACTCCTGGTGGACGCAGCAGGAGGACTAAAGGGACAGACTGTGTGTGACTCCGGTTTTGGTTTGAGCTGACAATGAACCTCTGGATAGAAGTGATGTCCTGCTTGGGAGCCCTGCACGTCCCCATTGTGGGGCTTGGGTGATGGGGTCGATGTTGTAATCTTATGAAATAGGTCACTGTGTGAAAGAACAGGTTCTGAGGAAGGGTCGATTAATGCATGATGTGGTTACATTTGCAGCAGGATTTGATCACCTAGCAGGGAGACTGGTGGCTGGACATCTGATTTAAGGCTGGGGGAGCAGACTGAGGAGCAGACACCATTGGCCCTACTCGCTGGGCTGCAACCTTCTCAGCCGGATAATCGCTAAAATCTCCCCTACATGCTGGGGTGGGCCATGTGAATGGGGCAGAACAAACTAGGACTTGGACTTTAGAATGCAAAGGCCTAGTTTTTGGGCTGGCTCAAAAGGTGGACTCACCCCTGCTCCCTGTGGGGCTGTACACACACCATTCGTAGCAGTTTTAAAAAATAATCCAGGAGGGTCATCATACATGGAGCATCGATGAGACCACTGATTTGCATTCTGGGGCAGTAGGCCTTTTAAGATGGAGTTCACTGTAGGTGCTGATGCAAATGAAGGGGACATGGAACACTGCTAGCTAGGCACTCGGGCTGGTGGGACTCCACATTGAAGGGGTTCCCCACACAGTCCAACTTGGTCTTCCTGCGCCTTGTGGTGGTCAGAGGGGTCTTCCACGTCATGCCAGATCTCATAGCCTCTTCCTCCTGGACACCTGGCAAGTCTTCTGGAAATAGAAACACCTCAGCTAGCACCTTTTTGCCTCCCACCTAGTGATGGCCTCCCGCTAGGTGAAGGCGGGTCATGAGTCTAAGTGTTCAAAGGAGCATTCAAATCGATTGGCTCCTGACCTCTGCTTGATGCTTACTGGGTGATGCGTTGTTAGAGAGGTGCTACTTGTGATCAACAAGAAGGAAGTAGACAGCTAACCATAGGCAACTTCTGTGATCATGTGGTATGTTGGTGAGGGCCTGAAGGATATAGGGGGATACCGGGCAACTTACTGTGTGCAAGCTGCACTGGCCTAGCACTGGCCATTTCCGCACTGCATGGAGTTGTCCCATAACCTATTGCTCCAGGGGTGCCAAACGCTATTCACCCCACAATGTTCTAATAACTGCTGCGGGATGAAGAGGGCAAGACTCACTGTGTCCTAGGCCCAATTTCTCTTGGTGGGTGTGTGGTGTGTTTCAACCGTATCCAGGACCTGGAGGAAAAATCAGCAGAAGCCGGCGGCAACTGAGCGGGTTAGCAGTGGGGTTGGTTACAGCGGCAGCGGTCACGACAAAGGAAACTGCACTTGCCCTGCAGCTCCCTTGCCCCTTGTTGGAGCAGGGCTATCAGCCCCGTCCACACTGCTTCAGTGCCCCACGGAGTTACGTGCTGCAACGCTGCTCCTCTCCACTCCACTCTGGCCACCAGCTCTCCCAATGCCCGGCTTAGGCATGGCTTAAGCAAGGGCCGGAGTTAGACTGTGGTTACAGACACGACGGCCGGGAACAGGGACAAGGATCCACAGTACCGTCCTCGCTGCCTCACTCTAAACCAGCAACCAGCAGCACGTCAGAACGTAGCAATGTTTTAGAGGTCCTGACCTATTTTGAGATTAAAGTAGCTGCAGTGTTTGGGCCTTGCTGCCACCCAGGGAATCTTATCAAACTCAGACATTTCTGAAAACTAGACACCCTGGGGAGTCCAAGATTATGGGGTCGATTCCGATTCGGGCCGGAAAAAGCACCGACCGACTTGGATCCGGAAACAATACCGACCGACACGTACCTGTGGCGCCCGACACGCCAAGTACGATGCAAGGCGTGCAAAATCCGACCGACACGTACCAAACCCAAGTCGACCGACCGAGCCGCATGGAAAACAGCAATCCGGTCGGAAAAACACGCGAATCCAACCGACCAACACGCACCCGGAACAAATCCGACCGAAACGTACACGCGAACTCCAAACCGCAAAGTACGATGCAAGGCGCGAAACCACGAGCGAGTCGGACGGAGGCCAAGCCGTACGACCGACACGCATACAAAACCGAGCCGAAGCAACACAAAACACCGCGACCGACGCGTACGCAGCATAGAAAACTGCACATACACAGCGTGAACGAAACGGAGAAGACCGTACGAGACAAATGCAGGGTCCGACTCGGTCACAAGAACGTTTCCAACATACACAGACAGTACAAAGGAAAAATCACCCAAAAAAAGGCCAAACAAGCAATTACCAAGCCAATAAATACTGGGGGGTGGGGACAGAGAACAAAGACACACCCACAACTCCACCCATATAAAGGACACAAATCACAACCATGAGCCTTTGCAAATGCCATTCCACTGCCAGCACCCAAGAGAAAGCAACCACACACCCACAGCTCATCCCTCACACAAGCCACACACCATCAGCACACCAACAAATACCTACCTCACATACACCCAGCAAAACACACACTCACACACCCTCACCTGCACACCAACACACACATCACTCACCATCACCACCCATCACCATGCCCCCAAGAAGAATCCCAAGTTCCTAGATTGTGAATTGGAAGTCATGGTAGACGAGATCCTCAGGGTAGAGCCACAGCTGTTTGGCACACTGGTCCAACAGACCCCCATCTGCCAGAAAACCAAGATGTGGGAGAGGATCATCAACAGGGTGAACGCACAATCACCATGTCGGCGCACAAAGAGCGACATCCAGTTCAGGTGGTATGACGTGCGCAGGAGGGTACGGGACCTGCTCAAAAAGACTACATCAACAGCCAACACACCGGCAGTGGCCCTCCTGCCAAGCCAATATACCTCAGGCCCTGGGAGGAGAAGGTGCGGGCCATCCTTCCGCCAGTGAGCGTATATGGACTAGAGGACATCCCAGAGCCTGGTGAGTACACAACAAATGTACACAATATACTGCCACAAAACACACACACATCACTGTCAAGGGGAGGGTCAAACCATGCACTCATAGCAATTACACAGCAACCAGAACAGAATCATCCCAAAATGTGTATGTCAGTCAGATAAACACAACACATGCCATCAAAAAAGTCACATCCAACTGTGCCATCACATGTACAAACACAACTACAACTACAGCTAGGCAGTGGCACAAATAGAACTAACAAACACATCCAGACATGTAGCCACCACAACAACACCAACACACAGTGAAGACCACTCAAAGGAAGGAATTCTGTGTATGCTGGCCAAGTCAGTGTAGCCAATAGCATCATGGGAGTCGCAGTCACACATATTGCTCCCCCCACAACTGTCCCATCAACACCACCATGAACCATGCGCACATCACAGGGAGTGGAGAAGGACTCACAAGATGGCTGACACTGGCAACTGCTGTGGGGAGCACAAGGCCCTGCTGGCAACTGTGCACCAACAAACAGCAGGACACCACTGACTGACATCCTGAGAGACAACTTCCACTCCCTGCAATGCAAGAACGTTCCATGGTGGGATATCTGGCTGGCTGGGTGGGAAGGAGGACTTGCAGCACTGACCATAGTCACAAGCACCTCCCCTCACACACACCCCAACACAAACTCCACAGAACCCACCTGGTAGAATGCAATGCCCCCCATCCTAACACAAGATCCCACAAAGAACCACCACCCTGGGTTATGTTGTGTGAAGCACAGGGACACTCTTGGGACTCTTAGCCAAACAACTGCCAGGACAACACTCCCAGCCATCCTGTCAGCACAGCCAGCCCACCCCACAGGGAAGCAGAATCAAAAGGAAGGAAGCATGGGCATGCTGGGAAGGGGGGTGGAGGCAATAGCATGATGGGAGTCGTAGTCACTGATATTGGTCACCCCCACAACTGTCCCATCAATACCACCCTGAACCATGCTCACATCACAGGGAGTGGAGAAGGACTCACAAGATGGCTGACACTGGCTACTGCTGTGGGGAGCACAAGGCCCTGCTGGCAACTGTGCACCAACAAACAGCAGGACACCACTGACTGACATCCTGAGAGACAACTTCCACTCCCTGCAATGCAAGCACGTTCCATGGTGGGATAACTGGCTGGCTGGGTGGGTGGGAAGGAGGACTTGCAGCACTGACCATAGTCACAAGCACCTCCCCTCACACACACACCCCAACACAAACTCCACAGAACCCACCTGGTAGAATGCAATGCCCCCATCCTAACACAAGATCCCACAAAGAACCACCACCCTGGGTTATGTTGTGTGAAGCACAGGGACACTCTTGGGACTTTTAGCCAAACAACTGCCAGGACAACACTCCCAGCCATCCTGTCAGCACAGCCAGCCCACCCCACAGGGAAGCAGAATCAAAAGGAAGGAAGCATGGGCATGCTGGGAAGGGGGTGGAGGCAATAGCATGATGGGAGTCGTAGTCACCGATATTGGTCACCCCCACAACTGTCCCATCAACACCACCCTGAACCATGCTCACATCACAGGGAGTGGAGAAGGACTCACAAGATGGCTGACACTGGCTACTGCTGTGGGGAGCACAAGGCCCTGCTGGCAACTGTGCACCAACAAACAGCAGGACACCACTGACTGACATCCTGAGAGACAACTTCCACTCCCTGCAATGCAAGCACGTTCCATGGTGGGATAACTGGCTGGCTGGGTGGGTGGGAAGGAGGACTTGCAGCACTAACCATAGTCACAAGCACCTCCCCTCACACACCCCCCAACACAAACTCCACAGAACCCACCTGGTAGAATGCAATGCCTCCCATCCTAACACAAGATCCCACAAAGAACCACCACCCTGGGTTATGTTGTGTGAAGCACAGGGCCACTCTTGGGACTTTTAGCCAAACAACTGCCAGGACAACACTCCCAGCCATCCTGTCAGCACAGCCAGCCCACCCCACAGGGAAGCAGAGTCACAAGGAAGGAAGCATGGGCATGCTGGGAAGGGGGTGGAGGCAATAGCATGATGGGAGTCGTAGTCACAGCTCTACATCCCCCACCACATGGCCCAGCAAGCTCACACTCACGCATGCACATCCCACAGAGAGTGGAAAGGCCCATCAAAGATGTCTGACACTGTTGCTGTGTCGTGGGGAGCACAAGGGCATGCTGGGTACTGCACACCAACCAACAGCAGGACACCACTGTCAGCCATCTTGCCATTGCTCTCACACCCACACACACTGAACTCCCCACAAAAGCAAGTAAGTATGGGAATGCTGGGAAGTGGGGTGGAGGCAATAGCATGATGGGAGTCGTAGTCACAGACATAGCTCACCCCCACAACTGTCCCATCAACACCACCCTGAACCATGCTCACATCACAGGGAGTGGAGAAGGACTCACAAGATGGCTGACACTGGCTACTGCTGTGGGGAGCACAAGGCCCTGCTGGCAACTGTGCACCAACAAACAGCAGGACACCACTGACTGACATCCTGAGAGACAACTTCCACTCCCTGCAATGCAAGCACGTTCCATGGTGGGATAACTGGCTGGCTGGGTGGGTGGGAAGGAGGACTTGCAGCACTGACCATAGTCACAAGCACCTCCCCTCACACACACCCCCCAACACAAACTCCACAGAACCCACCTGGTAGAATGCAATGCCCCCATCCTAACACAAGATCCCACAAAGAACCACCACCCTGGGTTATGTTGTGTGAAGCACAGGGACACTCTTGGGACTTTTAGCCAAACAACTGCCAGGACAACACTCCCAGCCATCCTGTCAGCACAGCCAGCCCACCCACCCCACAGGGAAGCAGAGTCAAAAGGAAGGAAGCATGGGCATGCTGGGAAGGGGGGTGGAGGCAATAGCATGATGGGAGTCGTAGTCACAGCTCTACATCCCCCACCACATGGCCCAGCAAGCTCACACTCACGCATGCACATCCTACAGAGAGTGGAAAGGCCCATCAAAGATGTCTGACACTGTTGCTGTGTCGTGGGGAGCACAAGGGCATGCTGGGTACTGCACACCAACCAACAGCAGGACACCACTGTCAGCCATCTTGCCATTGCTCTCACACCCACACACACTGAACTCCCCACAAAAGCAAGTAAGTATGGGAATGCTGGGAAGTGGGGTGGAGGCAATAGCATGATGGGAGTCGTAGTCACAGACATAGCTCACCCCCACAACTGTCCCATCAACACCACCCTGAACCATGCTCACATCACAGGGAGTGGAGAAGGACTCACAAGATGGCTGACACTGGCTACTGCTGTGGGGAGCACAAGGCCCTGCTGGCAACTGTGCACCAACAAACAGCAGGACACCACTGACTGACATCCTGAGAGACAACTTCCACTCCCTGCAATGCAAGCACGTTCCATGGTGGGATAACTGACTGGCTGGGTGGGTGGGAAGGAGGGCCGGCTGTCAACCAAACATAACCAATGCAGACCATGTTCACACCCCAAAAAATACATAGAAATGCCCAAATAATGCAGGACAATGTGCCACACCAAATCAACCCCTGACTGTGACGACTTAGGACAATGCAATGTACAGGCCCGCACCCAGAGGCACAGTCACAACTGTCATGTGTGTCAACCATTGATGCCTGCAGAAACATAACATACATTGTGTGTGTCTCCCAAAAACAGGTGATGATGGGGACACAGCAGCAGACGCTGAGGAGTCCCAGTCCCAGGCTCAAGAGGATGCGGAGCTCACTGGCGTCGTACAGCCTCTGTCCTCCTCGGACGATGAAGACCAACCTGGCACATCCGGTGCAAGTCTACATGCAGCACCAGCAGGACCACCAGCTGCAGCACCAGCAGGACCACCAGCTGCACCCCCTGCACCCACCCCTCCAACGACTGTCACCACAAATACCATCCCTGCCGACATGGACAGAACAAGGAGCAACACCAGCACAGGGACCCTGGACCAACCTGGGGCCATGGACACCACCACCACCACCAACCCCCAAGGTGGACCAGGCTCATCTGTGCGTGCCACTGCACACACTGCACATGTCAGCAGGGGTGGTGGGAGGGGTGGGAGACAGAGGTTGCTGCTTGCAGAGGTTGCTGGTGTGCATGATGACCCACAACTGGTACGCATAGCTGATGCGTACCAGTCCAGCACCGGAGACCTCAGCCAGGTAGTGGGGCTCCTCAGAGACATGAAACAGCAGCAGGCTGCCCATCATGCCCGCTTGGACTCCCACATGTCCCACGTGGAGTCACACATGTCCCGCGTGGACTCACACATGTCCCGCGTGGAGTCCAAGTGGGATGCACTGCATGAGATGACGGCGGTGCACAGGGACATTTTACAATGCCTCCGCCAGATGAACAGCAACCAGTCCACACCTCCCTGTGTGCCAACAACATCTGGTGCCGAACAAACTGCAACTGCCACCGGGAGGGAGGATGACTCTGGCGGAGAGTCCCCTGCACCGCAGCAGCCTGTACTTGAGGGGCCCCCCAAGAAGAGGGGTCGTCCGAGGAGGGGCAAGTGAGAGGCCGATGGCCAAGCGCAACTCCCAGGAAGCCTGAACCTGTTCTGGATGTTCACCTTTGTGCACAGACTGTTCACCCTGTTGACGGCAACACTACTCCCACACATTGCATGGGGAGTACAAGTTGGACCAATGTGTCAGACAACTGTGGCCCCGATACTGGGGATTCTGTCTACCAGGACTTTCAATTCACCTAGGAACTTCGGATTGCAAGATTTATGTACAGCACTACCCATCCTATGCACTATTCACACAAATGTATCACAATAAACACACTAATACACCATACTTGCCTCTGTTGTGATTCCAACGTTGGTGCTGTTATGGGGATGATGAACTGCAAAATTACACTGTGTATGCGAACTGCAACAGCAAGGACAACACAGGCATGTGAGTAAAGGCAACGTGACACATATGAGGGAGACACACCACCAGGGCTACACAACACATACACACCTAGGCCATCTGACTCATTGCCTACACTGATGTTGCCAGGGAAGACGGTGCAATGCACAGACACCACACCCATTCCCAGTTGTAGTCAAGTAGCCCACAGGTGCAGTAAGCAAATGGCAGTCAAATGTGTGACCACAGACAACGCACATCACAAAGTGAAGCACATTTTTATTACACAGTTGCAACATGTCGTAACCACTACAGATGCAAGGTAATCCCACCTGGCAGCGGGCACACAGTCAACAACTGTAGACGGAAGGAAGTCCATGGGTGTGGCGCACATCACCTGTAGGGACACAACAGCTACCAGCCTGGAAGTACAATCACGTCGTCGGTGGACACAGTTGACCAAACGAATCTGAAAGTACCCTGTGAAGGACAGAAATGACACACAGTCAAAATCAATGGAGTACAGGACAGAACAGCAAAACTAATGCACAATACATGTTACAAGATACCCACCCAGAACCAAGTTAGCATGTCAACACTGTTGGGGAGTACAGCCCACCTGTAAGCACACATCGCAACACACATCCAGTCAAGTAGCCCATGGACACACTCCAACAGCACCAGAGCACCACCTACACATCATGCCAACTCACATCATTGACATGACACCTCAGGATACTCACATTCAGCTAAAGAAGTTGGTGATGAGCTATGTGCGGACATCACCATCATCATCATCATCATCATGTCACTGGCATCGTGGTCCAGGCCAGGATCCTCCACAGGTGGCGGATGTTGGTCATTGTCATCCTGGATGAGAGGCAACTCCTTCCGCACTGTCAGGTTGTGGAGCATGCAGCAGACGATGATAATCTTGCACACTTTCGCAGGGGCATATGGGAAGGACCCTCCGGTCTTGTCCAGGCAGCGGAAGCGGCTCTTCAGGAGACCGAATGTCCGCTCAATCACTCTCCTGGTCCGACCATGTGCCTCATTGTAGCGCATCTGGGCTGGTGTCACAGGGTTCCTGAGGGGTGTCAGCAACCACGGCATGTTGGGGTATCCTGAGTCACCTACGGACAGACAAGTGCACATTAGCTGACTTGGAAAAGTGGGCGGAATACTACAGATCAGATCACACACAATGGCACAAAGTCAGTACACACCGACAAGCCAGGCACGCTGGTTCTGCATCTGTGCCATCATCCTGGGGATGCGACTACTCCTCATCACAAAGGCATCGTGTGCTGAACCAGGGAAACGGGCACACACGTGTGTGATGGTCATGTCTGCAAGACACACCACCAGTGCATTGACCGAGTGGTAGTGCTTGCGGTTCCTGTAGGCCTGCTCCTGGGCCTGTGGTGGTACCAAAGCCACATGTGTCCCATCAATGGAGCCAATGACATGCAGCATCCTCCCCAGGGCATAAAAGTCACTCTTCACGTCAGTGAGTCGTCGCAGTCTATGGAAATAGATGTACCGGTTCAGGAATAGCAACATTGCCGCCAAAACATCGCGGAGCACACGGCTCAACATGGTCTGTGACATCCCACCAGCAGTCGCCACAGTATGTTGGAAGGTACCGGTGGCAAAGAAGTGTAGGGCTGCCATCACCTTCACCTTGGGGGTCAGCGCTGTAGGATACGGCCGGCCAGGCTGCAAATGTGGGGACAACTGCACTGCCAAATCCTCAATCAGCTGCCTGGTGAAGCGGTACCGTCGGATGCTGTCCCGTTCCACCATCGTTGCCAGGTCTGGGAATGGTCGATGGACAGCAGGAGCCCTGCAGTGCAGAGGAGAAGTAAGCAAGATTGTCAGTCAGCCCACATATGTGGCATTGAACACACTCAATATCCCAACATACATCATTATGAGGCACAACTACATGAAGTGTGCAGTTCCGTAAGGACATGTATGGTACATACATGGCCAACATCTGTCATCACGGTCCAACAGGTGGCATCAATTAGTCCCAGGTTGGCCCATTGGATATCATGAGGCCGTGTCACAGTTCCCATCTCCTGCTGCCGTGTCACAATCACCCCCCACAGTGACATGTGAGGACAGATGTGCCCCAGGCACCACAGCTCAACGACAGGTACATTCCCAGGGACCCTGTATTGCCACATGGACACTGGCATTACATGGAGTATCATGTATACACCACAGCAAAACAACCATGACCCCCACAGGTAGTGGTCCCACTTGCCACGGCAGGACAGACATGGACGTCTGTGACACACACACGCACAACATCAAAGTCCATGCACACACAACCTGGATGTGGAGACTGTCTCCCATTGTGCACATGAAATCAGAGACATTGTAAACACTACATGCACAAAGACTGTGGAGGACCATCACTATTGTGCCACTGGGACACCCTGGCTCAAACATACCGTCCCACATGGGACTCACGGGGTATGTGACATGACATACACATACACCACCGTGAAATGTGACCATGGCACATGCACAGATATGAACAGTTGCACATCACAGTGGTCATGTACACGTAACACCCAGGATCCTGTCCCCATTAACACGTGCACAGCCTGGGGGTGGCTGCCCACAGGTGACACCCACAGGACAACATGTACACCAACATACACACAATAGGAAATGCAGCCTTACATGCCTTATGATAAAGTTTGGACAGGCTGTCGTGATGTAGGTGTGCCCCTCACTCCCTGGGAGCTATCTGTGGCTGGCATATGTCCATCTGAGACAGGCATGCTGACATATGCCAGTCACATGTACAGTGATGCGTTGAACAGCAATGGACCGA